>CM060939.1:228417225-229617225 GCA_030765085.1 Allium cepa
GTAAAAATAAAAAAACCATCGAAGTTAACTTGTTCCACTATGATTCATGACTAATGTTTATATCTTAAATTGTTCTAATTTTGTGAAACTCGTGTGTTTATTACTTTAAACCGAGATTATACATATAAATATTTAATTAAACATATTAAGAGAAAAACTACGCATATAACAAACTGTATTCCTGGTGTTATTATATAACATTATTTATGATGTTTTCCAATAATATGATTAGTGGTAGAGTCATTGCATTTTGGTATCAAAACAGAGTTATCGGTTAAAATAAACTAGAAAAACTAAATTCTAAATCAACAAAAGATAATCAAAACCATACATGAAAATATGCTTTACATTACCTCGTCAAACTACATAATTTCAGCTATTGTAGATTGCCAATTATCAAAACCATGCTATCGGAAGTTATAACATCAATATAAGTACTACAAATTAGTAACTGAAGCTTGTAGAAGAAGATATAAAAAGTATGCTGCAATTATGGGCGCGTTCGCGGAAAGCTAAAGCGGGGCATTTAAGCGGAGTAGGAAGTTAAGCAGGGAATGCGTTTGTGGGTTTAAGCGGACATTCAAGCGGAGTATGTTAATTTATGATTTTTAATTTAATTGATTTGTAGTTAAGTAATTATTGGTTTTTTGTGTAATATACGTTTAATAATTGCAAATGAAACTCATCTAGAAAAATTCGATATTTCATAAATCAGAACAATACATTTGAAATTCAAATAATAGAAAACAAACAAGCAGAACAAACCAAACAAACTAGAAAAATAAGCAAAATACACTAGACTCAAATGGTATGCTCTCTCCAGTCGAAAAATCACGATGCAAAGCGTCACCGTGTCGCCGAAAAGGTCTGTTTGCACAAATGGCCGTGAACCAATCCACCACTCGCACCCGACAAACATCTCATCAAGCTCTTTGAATTTTAACGGAGCATTTCTCCTGTATTTTTGGTATCTACGTGCTGGACCAGTCCACCACTCGTTTGATTCGTCAAGGCGGTCATGCTCTGCATCCCATTCACCGCGACGTATCTCCAGCAATGTGTTCCACTCTCTCGATGTCCGTTTTAGATTGTCCCACTTGTTTATCATCTGCGTGTTGGTCCAATGGTCATTGAATCTGTCGTTGAAATCCGACTGAATAGCAGATAAAAAGCTGTTACTGCATCGCAAATCTAGGTGGTTGATGCATAATTTAATGAAAGCGTCCGTTCTCTGCTGTCTAATGAGCAATAGGCATAGATGAGGATTCAGCAAAGTGAATCATATGTTGTAGATCTGAAAATAAAAAAATAAAAAATAAACAAAAATCACAAAAAAAAAATGTTGTAGATCTGAAAAATATAAACAAAATAGACGAGAAAAATATATGAAATAGTACGTCAAATTGCAGGAAAAAAAATGAAGAAGAGGCGGAATGGGGCAGGTTTGCTGGTTGAGAATGGAGAAAAAGAGGGGAGAGATATAAATAATCATGGTTGAGAAATCAAGCCATTGGGTCCAAGCATCACGACGCATCGGAAACCAACGGTTTGATTTCCAACAGCATCGAAACGGTGGCATTTGGCCCGTTTCCGCTGCTAACACGTCGGACGCGTCGAAAGCGGAAACGGGGGTAAATGTGAGGTGCGAACGGTACCTATATGTGTTTAAAGATATGTGCCAGATGAGAAACCTTGATCGTTGATTCGATGAAAGAAACGAAGTATAATCGCTTAATAAGATCGCTACTTTATAGGATGTGATTTGGGGGACTTAATTCAAAACAAATGGCTTACTTATGTTAGCAAAGAATCACTAATTCAAAACAAATGAATTTTGATTAATAAAAACAAACACACCCGAAATGGAAAGGAATCAACAATGCATTTGAATTTTATAAAACAGCAATGCTTACAAAATCTCACGAAAAGAAGATAAGATATATGCATGAGCACAGAAAATGCATGAGGAAAAATATGTCACATAGCAAAGCATTTGAAATTTTCTAGGAAATTTTGAAAGATAGTTGAGCACTTTTTAGGAAGTTCAAGGGAAATAAAAAAATCACCAAAATCACAAATATTCACAAATAATTTACTTGATGCTTGTGTTTATTGATACCAAACATTTTCATAGTCTAATAAAAAAACCTCAAAATTCCATCCATTATCTGCATTTAGTTCAATACACTTTACTTGAAACCAAAAATACCAATTACCGTATCAAAAAAGCAATCAAGTAATATGGGTATATAATGTTCTGAGTTATAAACCACCATGTAAATAATAATAAAACAAATTGAAGATACTTAGACCACAACTTTTTAGTTCATGTTCACATAAATGCTACATATAAGATTTATTAATTTATGACTTTGTTAATTACATAAATGTAACATTAATTCGACTTTTTGACATTATGTAGTTTTACCATTTTCACTACTTAATCATTTTGAATTCTTCAATAATTTTCAATCAACGATTAGTAGACCATATAATCTACAATCTGCCAATTTTAGAGGGTAAAGAAAAGGAGAGCTAAATATGATACAGTAAACGTCCAGTTATTAAACATTCGTTGACATCCTTGACCTTAAGGTTATGGAAAAAAGTTAACTAATACGTGTAAAATTTATCATATTTATTAAATTATGAATATGAATGTATATATCCACAAGAACTGTATTTTTGGTAAGTTCGTTTTCTTTAAAATTACCATATTATCCAATTTAACATTTAGCAACATTGAGATCCATAGCTCAAATGGATTATTAGTCACACTAAATAAAGGAAAAAAAATGTATAACTTACCAAATTGAGTCGGTCTATCTAGTAGTTTTATTGTATCAGCAGAAATATGGAACCACTGTAATTTCTCTTCTCTGCTGCGAGTTGTTGATTTAAAAGTACGCTAGTTGATGCTGATTGCTTACTTGATCAATTCGATGTGGGAAACTGGAGATCAATGGGGCAGCTATGAAATTGTTGGATGTGGCGCCATGAATTTTTTTAGCCGCCGTGAATTTTTAACGGCTAGGGTTTCGGAGAAGGGGAGAAAAATGAATGAGACGATTATGAAATGAAGGCTCGAATAATTGGAATGTCTTGATATCGAGTTAGGCATTATTCGCTGGCATAAGTTTCTTTTTACGCGGCCTGCATGTAAACTTTACTGAATATGTTACTTCTAATCGTTTCTTGCAAAAAAAAAAAAACGTTGTAATTTGAAGAAGCAGCAAAGTTTATGATCCTGATTATCATTACTACAAACTGTTTATATTTAAAATAATATAAAACTATGATACCAGTTCAAAACGAAGTAAAAGAAAAACTTATCCACATAACAACACACCAATAATTATTCTCAACTATTCCTCAAATATCTAAAATCAAGCTAAGTTAAAATGAACTAGAAAAACCAAATTCTAAATCAACAAAAGATGATCAAAACCATACATGAAAATATGCTTTACATTACCTCGTCAAACTACATAATTTCAGCTATTATAGATTGCCAATTATCAAAACCATGCTATCGGAAGTTATAACATCAATATAAGTACAACAAATTAGTAACTGAAGCTTATAGAAGAAGATATAAAAAGTATGCTGCAATTATGAGTGTGTTTGTGGAAAGCAAAAGCGGGGCATTTAAGCGGAGAATTTATACGGGGTATTTAAGCAGAGTAGGAAGTTAAGCAGGGAATGCGTTTGCGGGATCAAGCGGGGCACTCAAGCGAAGTATGTTAATTTATGAATCTTAATTTAATTGATCTGTAGTTAATTAACTAATTGTTTTTTTGTGTAATATACGTTTAATAATTGCAAATGAAACACATCCAAAAAAATTCGGTGCTCCATAAATCAGAACAATACATTTAGAATTCGAATACTAGCAAACAAACAAGTAGAACAAACCAAACAAACTAGAAAAATAAGCAAAATACACTAGACTCAACTGGTATGCTCTCTCTAGTCAAAAAATCACGATGCAAAGCGTCACCACATTGTCGCATCGCCGAAACGGTCCGTTTGCATAAACGGCCGTGAACCAATCCACCACTCACACCTGCCAAACATCTCATCAAACTCTCTGAATTTTAATGGAGCATTTCTCCTGCATTTTTGGTATCTATGCGCTGGACCAGTCCACCACTCGTCTGATTCGTCAAGGCGGTTATGCTCTGCATCGCATTCACCACCAGGTATCTCCAGCAATGTGTTCCACTCTCTCAACGTCCGTTTGGATTGTCCCGCTTGTTTTTCATCTACGTGTTGGTCGAATCCGTCGTTGAAATCCGACTGAATAGCAGATAAAAAGTCGTTACTGCCTCGCAAATCTAGGTGGTTGATGCATAATTTGATGAAAGCGTCTGTTCTCTGTTGTCCAATGAGCAATAGGCATAGATGAGGATCCAGCAGAGTGAGTCATATGTTGTAGATCTGAAAATACAACAATAAACAAAAAATTACAAAAAAAAATATGTTGTAGATCTAAAAAATATAAACATAATAGCAGAGAAAAATACCTGAAATAATGCGTCAAATTGCGGGAAAAAAATGAAGAAGAGGCGGAATGCGGTAGGTTTGCTAGTTGAGAATAGAGAAAAAGAGGGAAGAGGGAGAGATACAAATAATCGCGGTTGGGAAATCAAGCCATTGGGTCCAAGCTCACGATGCATCGGACGCGTTAGACGCGTCGGAAGCCAACGCTTGATTTCCATCAGCATCGAAACGGTGGCATTTGCCCTGTTTCCGCTGCTAACACGTCGGACGCGTCAAAAGCGGAAACAGAGGTAAATGTGAGGTGCGAACGGTACCTATATGTGTTTGAAGATATGTGTCAGATGAGAAACCTTAATCGTTGATTCGATGAAAGAAACGAAGTATAATCGCTTAATAGGATCGCTACTTTATAAAACAAATGCATTTGAAAAGGAATCAAAAATGCACTTGAATTTTATAAAATAGCAAGAACGCTTACAAAATCTCACGAAAAGAAGATAGAATATATGCATGAGCAAAGAAAATGCATGAGGAAAAATATGTCACATAGCAAAGCACATGAAATTTTCTAGGAAATTTTGAATGATTGTTGCGCACTTTTTAGGAAGTTCAAGAAACATAAAAAAATCACCAAAATCACAAATATCCACAAATAATTTACATGATGCTTGTGTTTATTGATACTAAACATTTTCATGGTCTAATAAAAAAACCTCAAAATCGCATCCATTATCTGCATTTAGTTCAATACACTTTGCTTGAAGCCAAAAATACCAATTACCATATCGGAAAGCAATCAAGTAATATGAGTATATAATGTTCTGAGCTACAAACCACCATGTAAATAATAATAAAACAAAATGAAGATACTTAGACCATACTTTTTGGTTCATGTTCATATAAATGCTACATATAAGATATAAGATTTATTAATTTATAACTTTGTTAATTACATAAATGTAACATAAATTCGACTTTTTGACATTCTTGTAGTTTTACCATTTTCACTACTTAATCAATTTGAATTCTTCAATAATTTTCAATCAACGATTAGTACACCATATAACCTATGATCTGTCAATTTCAGAGGGTAAAGAAAAGGAAAGCTAAATATCATACAGTAAAAGTCCAGTTATTAAACATTCGTTGACATCCTTGTCCTTGAGGTTATGGAAAAAAGTTAACTAATACTTGTGAAATTTATCATATTTATTAAATTATGAATATGAATGTACAAATCCACAAGAACTGTATTTTCGATAAGTTCATTTTCTTTAAAATTACCATATTATCCAGTTTAACATTTAGCAACATTCAGATCCATAGCTTAAATGGATTATTACTCACACTAAATAAAGGAAAAGGATTGTATAACTTACCACAATCTATCAAGTAGTTTTATTGTATGAGAAAAAATATGGAATCGCTGTAATTTCTTCTCTGCTATGAATTGTTGACTTAAAAGTACACTGGTTGATGCTGATTGCTTACTTGATCAATTCGATGTGGCAAAATGGAGATCAATGGGGCTGCTATGAAATTGTTGGATGGGGCGCCATGAAATTTTTTTTGTCGCCGTGAATTTTGAACGGCTAGGGTTTCAGAAAAGGGGAGAAAAATGAATGAGGCGATTTTGAAATAAGGGCTCAAATAATTGGAATGTCTTGATATCGGGTTAGGCATTATTCGCTAGCGTAAGTTTCTTTTTACGCAGCCTGCATGTAAACTTTGCTGAATATGTTACTTCTAATCGTTTTTTATAAAAAATAAAAAATCGTTGTAGTTTGAAGAAGCAGCAAAGTTTATGATCCTGATTTTTGTTGCCGTATGATAATGGTAGGCGATGTATATTGTGTGGGTAGGCATCAACCACGGTGACATATGGAAACAGAGTGCATCGAACCACTAAAACGAACCGGTAAGTGAGAAGTATATGGACAAATGTAAAATATAGTTTGCAGTTAAAAACATGTTGAAAAATGAATCACCATAAATGAGAATAGTTTCTTTGTTGTGGACAGGGTTATGGGCTTTGTTGTGGACATGGAAATCAAGTATTTGTAAAGAAAAAGGAACGAGGCGGTAAAGGGCACTCGCAACGAGCTCATCGCAGAATAGTTTCTTTGTTGTGGACACAGTTAAAACACATAAATTAAATATGTTTCACAAACACACTGGAGTTTCGTCGAGGAATACCCAGAAAATTTGGCACAAGTTTTAAAAATCTAAATCAAAATTTTCCCTCAACTATAAATCTTTAGAATTGATACTTATATTCAGGAAGCTCGGATTTTTGTTTTGGTTAAAGCTGGGAGGGTGCGGCTGTAACATCCCGCCTTTTTGCACGATTTAAACAGACACACGTGCCAATTCAAGCCATACGTAAGGGCGAATTGTTATGGGATAAATAAGAAATCAGAGAAAGAAACAGAATCTCACAGCGGAAGGATAAAATATAATAATCAAATATACAGTTCATAAATCTGTTACAAAAATCTTTGATTTATTTATACAATACATATCAGAGTACACATACCATATAACAATGCAGCGGAACAATATGAGTGTAGTGAAACCATATTATCTATAGTAATAATAATAAAATCTTCGTCTTCTTCCTCCGGAAATAAAATCTTCAATCCTGAAACGCTCGGACTGACCCGAGCGAATTTGGAAAGACAAAAACACTCGAGTCGGAACTAGAAGATCTTATGTGAGTTACATTAACAGAAATAAATATGAGTGCAGTAACTCAAGAGATGCTCGAGATTTACATCTCCTAAGGATCCGTTAAACTATTTACTATGTAGTATATTGCGCTATTATAATAGTGTCTAATTGTAAAATAAACTTACTTTTAAATAGCGTTAAGGCTTTACATTTTCCACCTTAACACATTTATATATTCCCATAGTCTATACAGTACCGTAATCTCCCCCGTACTGGGCATCGTCAGAGGGCACTCCATAGGTATGGTACAAAACAAAATCGTATAAGGCGCGCTAGGGTAGGTGACACGGCACAACTAGGCAATGCCAGGGTAGATATACCAATTACGCTTCTGGGCCGATGGAAACGCGCAGCGCGCAGCTGCCGTCCACCTCGAACAAACTCCCCACATCAAAGAAATCAAAAGTGAAGGTGGCCACCGAAAAATCCAAAGTCAGAGTATAGTATCGAACGGAAGTGTCCGATCAGAGGTGCTACCTCATTAACCCGTCAATCGCTCCTGTTTTAGCCACCTTATGCCAACTCATGGGAGTTGGGTCCACGTATTTACCTTACAGGAAACGCCGCCACCAACCTACTTCATTCTGGAATCTCCACCACGTACACGGTTAGTCAAAGTGGTTTTCGGTATCGACAGAGAGTATGTCCATATCTGATCCCGGTCTCTTTGCCAACCAATCGTTATTATAACACCGCGGTCATTTAAAATAATTACACTTTAAAACCAGAATAAAATATCCATTTCAAAACCATATAAATATGATATCATTTCCTTTTAAAACCCGAATTAATACGATATCATTTTATTGCAATATATATACTTTCCAAAATCATAGGGTTTTCAAAGTAAATATTTAGAGGTCAAAACTCTTGAATATAAAATTTCAAATTATACTACCTTGAAAATCATAACTTTGAAACAAGTTTCCATCTCTTAAATGGTCAAATATTAGATTACTTTTATAAAACAAAATAGTTTCTTTACATTTCACAAATCAATTCCAAATATCGATTTAAACTTCCAAATAACATTTTAATTCTTATATTTCAAAGCTTTAAATATTTCACCATTTCAAAAACAACTCATTTGACAAACCCATATATATCAAATTCAATTACTTATTATTTAGACTTGAAATGTTTACTTAATGAATTCAATATAATCTAAGTAAAACCTTTATCTTCACATAACTGGATATTCTTTCAATTTATTATATATTCATTTAAATCAACCTGATATTCATTTAAATCACTCTACACAAAATCAAGTTGTAAATCATATCCTTTAAAAATTCTAACTTTTTATTAAATTCCAATTTAACTTAATATTCATCTTCAACCTTATTCTCTTTTAAGTCATTAAAACTCTAGAATTTAAATTTGAAATAAATGCTTGATCTCAAAAAATCAAACTTTATTTTATACTTCAAATCCATTTTATACAAAGTTTAAAACCCGGAATTTACTATATATAAATAACCTTTATTAATAAACAAATCAAAACCCATAAACCATATATATAGCTTTACAAACCATAGAAAACATTTCAAAAATAATTTTATACATATACCGCGGTGCCTGTATAAAATTTTCTACCCTATGGCCAAGTGATACAGAGGTTTATCATTCCAATCCGCAATTTAAAATAAAATGCGGTTGTATATCATTTCAAACCGCAATCCCGAAATGACATGGAAATGCATGAGGACTTGCAGTTTATACAATATAAATATAGCATCCATTCATTCAAATATCAATCATCAACCAATTTTAATTCAATCATCATCAATTTAAACAAACATCAATGTATATAGCATATAAAATATAACAGGTAATAAATGACAGTTATTAACTAACAATTTATATTCAAAAATAAACTAATAACTATTAAATTGGAAGTTCATATGCAATAAAATAAATTTAATAACTGTTGATTTATATGCAATAAATAAAATTAATTAACAGTTAAATTAAATAAATGCGATTTAACAGAGATGATGCATAAAGCATGCCAAACAGTCATAAATAAATTTCTACTCATATCTAAAATCAATTTAACAAACATAAGAAATTCTAGAAGCTGTGAGTGGGTTAAAACACTCACCTTTTGAATTTAAATCGAATTTAAATTCAATTTAAACTCAAAAATTCGACGGTCTCCGAATTGGTCCAAACCAGCGTCAACAGATCTGGAATTTAATTACGATCCTAACAGAAAAAATCTCACATGAATTGGACTACGTATGAGAAAGTTATTCGAAAATTTCGATTGAAACAAAAATTAAATAAAATAAAATAAACAAATATACCCCATCACCATGCCACGTCACAGGCCACGTCCTTCTTCTCAAATTCGAGCACGCTACAGCACCAATAAAAAAAAACGGACAGTACCAACAGATTACGCTCTTCGAGAATTATAACATATAATTTTTCTGGAATTTTTAGAGGAGTTTGAAATATTTTTTTTTATTTTTTTATTTTTATTTTGGACTGTAATTGGATCTAGAAATTTTGCAGCCATTGGAAGAGAAGAAGTTGAAGAAAAGAACACATAGAGAGAAATGAAGATAGATGGAGGCTAGGGTTTACACAGCCTATAAATAGACAAAGTGAAATAGGATAGGTGGGCACGAATCATAAACGCGCAAAACGGTTGTTGGCCCACCAGAATATTTTATATTAATTGGATACGTTACGGATTAGTAAATAAATTAATTTCTTCCTCAGACATTTACATTGAATTTTAAACGTATTTACAAATGTAAATTTAGATGCTTCATTTATAAGTTTCAATATAAATTCACAATTTCATTAAATTCCAAATTCATAGATAAGTTTCCATTTTCAACTAAATTTCTAAATTACCGTAATAATTATCTTAGATTTTTATTCATTCTCAATAGATTTAACTATTGTAAATTGACTAAGTTTTCATACTATAAAAATCCACATTTCTATGTATATATACATTTGAATTCCCTACTAAAATATTTTATTTATATTTCGCAATTACTTCCAATCCATTTTTTTTGGCGTCGCACTGTTACTTAAATAAATAGCCTATACCAACACTAATTATCATTAATTTGAAAACGGGTTACCAAATTTTGGATTTTATTAATAATTATTATTTATTACTTCATTGTTTATTCAAATTTAGACAATTTAAGATGTTTCTTAAATGCTTAGTACATTATTAACTTCAGCGTAAAACTTCAATTTTATTTTATCTACAAATTATAAATTAACTTTGCAGAAATCCTTTAGTTGACCTTTCATTTAATTATCCTATCTATTGGTATCCCATAGATGGGAATTCCTAAAACATCTCCAAATTCCAACTTTAATTTCAATCACATAAAATGTTCTATTCAGTTTCCAATAAATTCAATAAATTCAAATTATCATGTTCTAAATCCAAATGAATCCATATATCCTGCCTTCCATTCTTTTAATCTAACTAATTATCATATTCTGAATAAAGTTTACGTTATTTCCACCTATAAGCTACAAATAACAACGAATGTTGCATTTGATTTAGATTCTAAATAAATTGATGGGTAATAATTAATAATTCTCACTATTGCCCGATTTATTCCCATTCATGCTTAAATTACCACCAAACAATCATTAAATTTACCTATCTTTTATTGATTCCATAAAATCTATTTGCCCTGAGTTAGTTACTGCATTTATCAAATTCCAATTTCGCAATCACCTTAAATACATAAATTGGTATTGCATTAACATTTAAATTTATTAGCTTATGTCAACACTATTAACATTAATTGTAATGTATTACCAATTTTAGTCACTACCCTAAATACTAACTCATATTAACCTACATTATTCCCAAGAATTTCATTGGTTTTTCTTATATTAAATTTATCAACCATATTAATTAAGGTTTTTTAAAAACAATTAATAAAATTCCCATTAATGTATACAACTTAGCAATCTATTAAGCATGGTATTATATTTCACGTAAATGTACATTTAATTACATTTATTACAATGTTATCCAAATAAATTGAATGATCTAAGTATATAACTCCTAATATCCACCCATCTTGCCTTAATCCCAAATAACATACAAATTAAACTACGCTTAATTTCAATTAACCCTATCATTACTTTTTATATTCCAAACAAATAAATTAATAATAGGTTAATTGAATCAGATTTACAATCCAACTTTAATTATTTGCAAATTTTGTCAGTTTGGACCACTTGGTAAATTCAGAATCCTTTAACAACTTCCTACATTAATTTATTTTTGAATAATCCCAAAATTTTCAATATTAAAGTACAAATCCAATTTATCAAAAATTAAAACTTAAATTTCAAGGAATTTATTTATTAAGGTTTAGATCCCGTTATTCACTAAAATTGGTTGGTATTTATTTCATTCGCCTCTTTAATTGTACGTAAATTTCTCATAAATACACCTAAAATTTCATTTAATTCCAACTGCTTTCTAATTTCCATTTTTACGTCTTAACACACTCTATATTAAACTTCTAGACATTGTATTACTTATCATATTAATGTAACCTTTATTTAGTGTATTAACATTTATTTCAATTCAAATTCTATCAACCAATTAAACATGTAACCTATTACTATTGCTTACAAATCAAAATATTGCACCCATTGTCATCTTCTGAATGGAATTACTCTTTATTTCAAAACTTATCTAAATTTACATTGAGACCACATTTAATCCTCTTCGATAATATTAATCCTCAATTTATTAAATGGAATCAATATATCTTACATAACATGTTTTACGCATAAATTTTTAATTAATATTATTTCAACTTATTCCCCATATTCTCAATAATTACCTAACATAAATCTACGCTTATTTTATTCTACGTTCACACTTCCGTTACTCTCAAATCAATAAGTAACGTTCATATAAATAAATGTTATGCCAGTTTCCTATTTATTGCGATATTTTTATTTATTTATTACTGCATAACTTTACTTATTTTCTTCCCATCACTTTAAAATTAATCGTTAAAGTAACGCTTATCAATAGGCATCAAATTATTTACCAAATTAAAAGGTTTTGATTTTTTTGACAAATTAATTGATAGATTAATTAGGTAATGTATACGAATTGTTATTATACCCATAAATTTACGCTTAACTAATTAAATGCCTTACCTATATTCTCTATCTTCCCATTATATTCAGGTACAATACTTACACCAATTTTTATTGAAAAATTTATTCATATTACAAACAAAGGCTTAAATTTCCATTGTTAAATTAGCGTTCAATATATATTTATCACCTTTTATTATTTCTACTAAATTTTTATTACAAAATTCTATTAAATAAATTAAATCGTCGAAATTTACGGGTCGTTACACTCTCCCCCACTCAAAACTTTTCGTCCCCGAAAAGGAAAAAGAAGGATTTAGAATCTACATATCTTATTCAAAACATTACCTTATAAACAATTAAATTTACAATATCTGTTACTTTTCTTAAAATATACAAATTTACAACATTATCTTTTTATACTTAAATTTATTAGAGTTTGGAGAACATTTCAAAATATTTCTAAGTCCAAAATTTAAATATCTAAGTAGTTCCAATCACTAATCATCCAAATTAATACAACAACCATCAATTTCCTCGAACATCATACATACAATTACAAAACAACCATACAATCACACAATCAAATAGTTGTTTGGGTTCAAACTTGAAATTGTACGGAATGAAAAATAACTATCAAGTGCATCATTTACTCAACAGTCTTAGATGGAACAAAATAGATTATTTATTCATCCAACAACTTCAAATTTCCTTACCCAACCAACCATAAATCAAACAATAACAATTCAAACCAACAACCAAACTAACTTATTATAAATTTCATGCTTTAGTTGTTTGATTTCCCTTTTTGTTTATATAGTGATTTTTTTTCTCATTCACATTTACTTATCAAAGGTTTGCTCATTCATTTTTACTTATTACTTACAATTATTCAATTCCATTAACTCGGGTCATGCTGGTTTCTTATATTTTGTTATAATTATTCATTCATTTATAATAGCATGTCCTTATTTATTTACTTTAATTCCTTAAGTTTTATAATCATCTATTTATCATGCTTACCTTTATTTATATTTACTTGGTAAATTTTCAATTATATCTTAAGTTATTGAATACAGCAAATTCCTTCGTTACCTACTATTACTTGTACAAATTTCTACTACATTTCTTATTAAACATTTCAACTTTTTATATTTGGTAAGTTATATATGTTAAAGAAAATGCAAATGAACTTATACAAGTTTTATCTCATCTTTTAATTAAATTTAATGTTCAACAATATTACTCTTTATCTCATATGTTACAAATTTCAAATTTCCCTTTATAACTTTGCATTAAATCTCTTACTTAAATTAGAGGTTTCAATTTATTAATCACTTACCTTTTATTTCACTACAATAATTTAAACAATTAATTAATGGAAATTTAAGAATTAAATACCGGGTTAAATTTCAAATTATTTTGAAATATTAGATAAATATATTCTTCTAACTTATATACCTCTAATTTTATTTAAAACAATTAAAAATTTATATCTTTTTCAAAAATGAATCTGCAGTAGAACTACTACAGTGGCCTTTCCCCTTCGAAACTCGAAAATGAAAGTCGATGATGCGGCCGCCATCACCGAAATTATTTTCCAACGACAGAGAGGAAAGTACAAAACATATTTTCTCAAAAATCTTCTTTAAAACGATTCTTCCGAATTATGTTAAATATTTATATCAGAAAATACTTATAAACAAAATTATTAATATATTTCAAAATCATTCAAAAGAAAAACCCCGGACTTAAGTTCTAAATTTCCAAATTTCATTTATCTTATTTTTCAATCTTATTTCTATTATTATTTACACTTTATTGCCTAACAATCAATCTATTGCAGCCAAATATAAATATCAACTGAATTTTTTTATTTTATATATAAAAATATAATAGGCAAATTTTTTTCATTCACCCATATTAAAAACAATATTATGTCGGTCTGTCCTATTAAGTGTTTAGAAATCCCTATTGATATCATAGCGTCCCATGCACCAACCAGAATTTATAAATACGAAACAGAACAAATTAACAGAATATTAAAACCTTTTTATAACACTAACAAATACGCTCTCTCATATATACACTCAGTGACTCCCATAGGGTATTACTACCCTACTAATAAAGAGTCAAACCCCACAAAGCCTAGATTTATCGCTAAACCAAAGCTCTGATACCAACTGTAACATCCCGCCTTTTTGCACGATTTAAACAGACACACGTGCCAATTCAAACCATACATAAGGGCGGATTGTTATGGGATAAATAAGAAAACAGAGAAAGAAACAGAATCTCACAGCGGAAGGATAAAATATAATAATCAAATATACAGTTCATAAATCTGTTACAAAAACCTTTGATTTATTTATACAATACATATCAGAGTACACATACCATATAACAATGCAGCGGAACAATATGAGTGTAGTGAAACCATATTATCTATAGTAATAATAATAAAATCTTCGTCTTCTTCCTCCGGAAATAAAATCTTCAATCCTGAAACGCTCGGACTGCCCCGAGCGAATTTGGAAAGACAAAACACTCGAGTCAGAACTAAAAGATCTTATGTGAGTTACATTAACAGAAATAAATATGAGTGCAGTAACTCAAGAGATGCTCGGGATTTACATCTCCTAAGGATCCGTTAAACTATTTACTATGTAGTATATTGCGCTATTATAATAGTGTCTAATTGCAAAATAAACTTACTTTTAAATAGCGTTAAGGCTTTACATTTTCCACCTTAACACATTTATATATTCCCATAGTTTATACAGTACCGTAATCTCCCCCGTACTGGGCGTCGTCAGAGGGCACTCCATAGCTACGGTACAAAACAAAATCGTATAAGGCGCACTAGGGTAGGTGACACGGCACAACTAGGCAATGTCAGGGTAGATATACCAATTACGCTTCAGGGCCGGTGGAAATGCGCAGCGCGCAGCTGCCGCCCACCTCGAATAAACTCCCCACATCAAAGAAATCAAAAGTGAAGGTGGCCACCGAAAAATCCAAAGTCAGAGTATAGTATCGAAGGGAAGTGTCCGATCAGAGGTGCTACCTCATTAACCCGTCAATCGCTCCTATTTTAGCCACCTTATGCCAACTCACGGGAGTTGGGTCCACGTATTTACCTTACAGGAAACGCCGCCACCAACCTACTTCATTCTGGAATCTCCACCGCGTACACGGTTAGTCAAAGTGGTTTTTGGTATCGACAGAGAGTGTGACGCCCCACCTCTATACCCACGCTAGCCAAGAACACTACGGTGTAGTGCTGTCAACTAGCGCGGAGAATAAGGCTGTTGAGGAGCGACCATCCGTGTAATTTCTTATCACACGGTGGCTATAAAATGATCTTCGGAAACAAATATAGAAGTAAGCATAACATGCGAATCAATCACAGATATCCATATCACAAAGGCGGAAAGAGATATGAATATATATCACATAAAAGTGTACATCAGAGTAGTGGTCTAAAAAGATCCACGATAATACAAAAGAATAGCAACGCGTGCTATACAAAAGAATACAACTATGAGTCTATATCTCAAGTGTAAACAACAAAAGCTGCTAATCTAAACAAGTAGCCAAAAGTCTGAGTAGTGAATCACTGGGGGAGGAGTCAAGCAGTAGCACCTGTAACATCTCGGCCTGACCCGAGTATTATTTATAAGAAAATAATAAACGGATCAGTCTAGCTATAAATATCAGATGACATGATATAAAATAAAAGATATGGCATAAACATAAAATATCCATACTGAAATACTACTATAAGTATGCAATTAATGATCAACAGGAGATCAACCGATAAGAGATAAATCAATATCACAAGAATCTTCTCAAAGATCCAAAGAGGGCATCATACCCTAAACTTGTACTCATGACAAGTCAAAGAGATAAATTCCAGAAATCAACACAAGAAATCCAGAAATCATAAAAAGGAAAAGAGGCCTATCACATGACGGTCCGAAGACCATGGGGAGCTACCCCACATGTGTGAATGGAATCACACAGATTGAGGTCAAGACTAACCAAAAAGCAGAAAGGTATGTGTGAATGGAATCACACAAGTGGTGTCTAGTCTAACCTTGCAATGAAAGAGACATCGCGCAATTGCTAGTCTAATTCATAAAGCGATCATCAAGATCAACGAGAAGTGTCAATTACACTAAGCTAGTAAATATAGAAGTTTAGCTTCATGTCCCATAACCACTTGCTTAACTTAAATATTTACGAACAAACTGTAAATCTTCACTAATAAAATTGTCACAAGAGGTTCAATCGAACAAGTCCAAGAATTAACCGACGAAGTGAACGCAAGCGTTTCATACCACTTGTTTTTCTAAGTCGTTTAATTAGATTTCTCATCCGAGTGAGGTAAAGGCTTGTATATACTAATAGATTGGAAAACGGTTTAAGAAAAGAGCTTTGTTATTAAAAATAGAGTTGAAATTGTTTGTTAAAAGAGTTTTGATATTTACTACTAGTATTGAAACCTTTATATTATAAAGTGACAAAACACATAAGCAAGTGTAGAAACAATCAGTCACAAAGATCGCATACGGAGATGCGAATAAAATCCAAGGAAATCAGCTCAATGTTTTTCAGATAAGATCCCCTACGGAGGGGGGGTCCAGGGGGGTGGCAACCCCCCAAGGTGGGGGTGCGGGGGCAACGCCACCGCTTACGGGGTTCGACCTGCCCGGTCAGGTCGCAGGGGTCCAGGGGGCAGCGCCCCCGGCGGGGTGCGGGGCAGCGCCCCGACCAAAACGGTACGACCTAGTGAAGACCAAAGGAAGGATAGGATCGAGCGACTTAAAGGGTTTCGACCTAAAGAGTCACGACCTAAAGGAGTAAGCGACCCTAAGGAAACTCGCGACCTAATCATGGCCGAGCTAAGGTGAGGTGCGACTCAACCAGGTAAGCGACCTAAGGGAGACGAGCGACCTAAGGAACTCGTGACCTAACAATAGCACAGGTCAAGCGACCTAAGGGAGACGAGCGACCTAAGGAACTCGCGACCTAACAATAGCACAGGTCAAGCGACCTAAGGGAGACGAGCGACCTAAGGAACTCGCGACCTAACAATAGCACAGGTCAAGCGACCTAACGTTTTAAGGCCGAGCGACCTAATTAAACTTGCGACTTAATGGTGTGAAAGGCGTGCGACCTAAAGTGTTATGACCTAAGGGTCGAGCGACTTAGTGGAACAAGGTCATACGACCTAACGGAGTAAACGGTCGAGCGACCTAACAGGTTATAGGTCATGCGACCTAGTGGGTTAACGGCCTAACGACCTAAGGGTTATAGGCCCAACGACCTAACGGGTTATAGGTCCAACGACCTAGCGGGTTAGAAGGTCATGCGACCTAAAAATGGAAGGCAAGGCCGAGCGACTTAAAGAACCAAGGCCACACGAGTTAAGGCCTAACGGCCTGACGACCTACGACCTAAAGGCCCACGACTTACAACCTAAGGAGCCAGAGCGAGCGACCTAAGGCTGTATAGGGGACTTAAGGCCAGAAACGACCTAAGTGTTTGCGACCTAACGACCTAAAAGCCCGCGACCTACGACCTAAGAGCCATACGACCTACGACCTAATTCCGAGTGTCGAGCGACCTAACGTTGTAGGCCATTTTAAGGTCGGAAACGAGCTATTTTGAGGCCGAGACTTTTCCACGCGAACGACCTAGCATAGGCAGAACGACCTAAGTGCAGAATTTCACCAAAAACACTAAAAATTGGAGTTTTTCGCCAATTCGATTCAAACCAAATGCAAATGTGCATGCAAAAGTGATAGGGAATCATTCCCAACAGTCCAATATAGTTATAGACTAGAATTGTGAGATAAAAATCTCACCTTTGCAATAAAGTTTATGAAGATGAAGCTTGAAAGCAAGGAGAAACAATCCAAAGCTTGAATCCAATATCTTTACTTGAATTTGGAGTTGAATGTTGGATTTGCAATTGAATTTGTGCTTGGAGTTTTAATTTCCCATTCTTTTCACCATTAATGCCCAAGCTTGAGTTAGTTAGGAAATTTATGAAGAGTGATGAGAAGGGGGTTGGAACTTGGGCCTAATGGGCTAAAAGTCTAAACCAAAGGCTCGAGTGAAAAAGTGGTGAAATTCCACTAACCCCAAACATATCAATGTTTATACTTAGAAGATTGCAAACGACGTTTCGAACTCAATGGAAGTGGTCTCGAGTCCTAATTTGACCGTTTGCAAAAAGTAGCTTCGGACCAAAATCCGATTAACGATAAAATATTTAGATAAAATATTTAAATATAAAAATCGATAAATATGCGGGTTGTTACAGAGAGTATGTCCATATCCGATCCCGGTCTCTTTGCCAACCAATCGTTATTATAACACCGCGGTCATTTAAAATAATTATACTTTAAAACCAGAATAAAATATCCATTTCAAAACCATATAAATATGATATCATTTCCTTTTAAAACCCGAATTAATACGATATCATTTTATTCCAATATATATACTTTCCAAAATCATAGGGTTTTCAAAGTAAATATTTAGAGGTCAAAATATAAAATTTCAAATTATACTACCTTGAAAATCATAACTTTGAAAAAAGTTTCCATCTCTTAAATGGTCAAATATTAGATTACTTTTATAAAACAAAATAGCTTCTTTACATTTCACAAATCAATTCCAAATATCGATTTAAACTTCCAAATACCATTTTAATTCTTATGTTTCAAAGCTTTAAATATTTCACCATTTCAAAAACAACTCATTTGACAAACCCATATATATCAAATTCAATTACTTATTATTTAGACTTGAAATGTTTACTTAAGGAATTCAATATAATCTAAGTAAAACCTTTATCTTCACATAACTGGATATTCTTTCAATTTATTATATATTCATTTAAATCAACCTGATATTCATTTAAATCACTCTACACAAAATCAAGTTGTAAATCATATCCTTTAAAAATTCTAACTTTTTATTAAATTCCAATTTAACTTAATATTCATCTTCAACCTTATTCTCTTTTAAGTCATTAAAACTCTAGAATTTAAATTTGAAATAAATGCTTGATCTCAAAAAATCAAACTTTATTTTATACTTCAAATCCATTTTATACAAAGTTTAAAACCCGGAATTTACTATATATAAATAACCTTTATTAATAAACAAATCAAAACCCATAAACCATATATATAGCTTTACAAACCATAGAAAACATTTCAAAAATAATTTTATACATATACCGCGGTGCCTGTATAAAATTTTCTACCTTATGGTCAAGTGATACAGAGGTTTATCATTCCAATCCGCAATTTAAAATAAAATGCGGTTGTATATCATTTCAAACCGCAATCCCGAAATGACATGGAAATGCATGAGGACTTGCAGTTTATACAATATAAATATAGCATCCATTCATTCAAATATCAATCATCAACCAATTTTAATTCAATCATCATCAATTTAAACAAACATCAATGTATATAGCATATAAAATATAACAGGTAATAAATGACAGTTATTAACTAACAATTTATATTCAAAAATAAACTAATAATTAAATTGGAACTTCATATGCAATAAAATAAATTTAATAACTGTTGATTTATATGCAATAAATAAAATTAATTAACAGTTAAATTAAATAAATGCGATTTAACAGAGATGATGCATAAAGCATGCCAAACAGTCATAAATAAATTTCTACTCATATATAAAATCAATTTAACAAACATAAGAAATTCTAGAAGTTGTGAGTGGGTTAAAACACTCACCTTTTGAATTTAAATCGAATTTAAATTCAATTTAAACTCAAAAATTCGACGGCCTCCGAATTGGTCCAAACTAGCCTCAACAGATCTGGAATTTAATTACGATCCTAACAAAAAAAAATCTCGCGTGAATCGGACTACGTATGAGAAAGTTATTCGAAAATTTCGATTGAAACAAAAATTAAATAAAACAAAATAAACAAATATACCCCATCATCATGCCACGTCACAGACCACGTCCTTCTTCTCAAATTCGAGCACGCTACAGCACCAATAAAAAAAAACGGACAATACCAACAGATTACGCTCTTCGAGAATTATGACATATAATTTTTCTGGAATTTTTAGAGGGGTTTGAAATTTTTTTTTTTTTTTGGACTGTAATTGGATCTAGAAATTTTGCAGCCGTTGGAAGAGAAGAAGTTGAAGAAAAGAACACACAGAGAGAAATGAAGATAGATGGAGGCTAGGGTTTACACAGCCTATAAATAGACAAAGTGAAATAGGATAGGTAGGCACGAATCATAAACGCGCAAAACGGTTGTTGGCCCACCAGAATATTTTATATTAATTTGATACGTTACGGGTTAGTAAATAAATTAATTTCTTCCTCAGACATTTACATTGAATTTTAAACGTATTTACAAATGTAAATTTAGATGCTTCATTTATAAGTTTCAATATAAATTCACAATTTCATTAAATTCCAAATTCATAGATAAGTTTCCATTTTCAACTAAATTTCTAAATTACCGTAATAATTATCTTAGATTTTTATTCATTCTCAATAGATTTAACTATTGTAAATTGACTAAGTTTTCATACTATAAAAATCCACATTTCTATGTATATATACATTTGAATTCCCTACTAAAATATTTTATTTATATTTCGCAATTACTTCCAATCCATTTTTTTGGCATCGCACTGTTACTTAAATAAATAGCCTATACCAACACTAATTATCATTAATTTGAAAACGGGTTACCAAAGTTTGGATTTTATTAATAATTATTATTTATTACTTCATTGTTTATTCAAATTTAGACAATTTAAGATGTTTCTTAAATGCTGAGTACATTATTAACTTCAGCGTAAAACTTCAATTTTATTTTATCTACAAATTATAAATTAACTTTGCAGAAATCCTTTAGTTGACCTTTCATTTAATTATCCTATCTATTGGTATCCCATAGATGGGAATTCCTAAAACATCTCCGAATTCCAACTTTAATTTCAATCACATAAAATGTTCTATTCAGTTTCCAGTAAATTCAATAAATTCAAATTATCATGTTCTAAATCCAAATGAATCCATATATCCTGCCTTCCATTCTTTTAGTCTAACTAATTATCATATTCTGAATAAAGTTTACGTTATTTCCACCTATAAGCTACAAATAACAACGAATGTTGCATTTGATTTAGATTCTAAATAAATTGATGGGTAATAATTAATAATTCTCACTATTGCCCGATTTATTCCCATTCATGCTTAAATTACCACCAAACAATCATTAAATTTACCTATCTTTTATTGATTCCATAAAATCTATTTGCCCTGAGTTAGTTACTGCATTTATCAAATTCCAATTTCGCAATCACCTTAAATACATAAATTGGTATTGCATTAGCATTTAAATTTATTAGCTTATGTCAACACTATTAACATTAATTGCAATGTATTACCAATTTTAGTCACTACCCTAACTATTAACTCATATTAACCTACATTATTCCCAAGAATTTCATTGGTTTTTCATATATTAAATTTATCAACCATATTAATTAAGGTTTTTTAAAAACAATTAATAAAATTCCCTTTAATATATACAACTTAGCAATCTATTAAGCATGGTATTATATTTCACGTAAATGTACATTTAATTACATTTATTACAATGTTATCCAAATAAATTGAATGATCTAAGTATATAACTCATAATATCCACCCATCTTGCCTTAATCCCAAATAACATACAAATTAAACTACCCTTAATTTCAATTAACCCTATCATTACTTTTTTTATTCCAAACAAATAAATTAATAATAGGTTAATTGAATCAGATTTACAATCCAACTTTAATTATTTGCAAATTTTGTCAGTTTGGACCACTTGGTAAATTCAGAATCTTTTAACAACTTCCTACATTAATTTATTTTTGAATAATCCCAAAATTTTCAATATTAAAGTACAAATCCAATTTATCAAAAATTAAAACTTAAATTTTAAGGAATTTATTTATTTAGGTTTAGATCCCGTTATTCACTAAAACTGGTTGGTATTTATTTCATTCGCCTCTTTAATTGTACGTAAATTTCTCATAAATACACCTAAAATTTCATTTAATTCCAACTGCTTCCTAATTTCCATTTCTACGTCTTAACACACTCTATATTAAACTTCTAGACATTGTATTACTTATCATATTAATGTAACCTTTATTTAGTGTATTAACATTTATTTCAATTCAAATTCTATCAACCAATTAAACATGTAACCTATTGCTATTGCTTACAAATCAAAATATTGCACCCATTGTCATCTTCTGAATGGAATTAGTCTTTATTTCAAAACTTATCTAAATTACATTGAGACCACATTTAATCATCTTCGATAATATTAATCCTCAATTTATTAAATGGAATCAATATATCTTACATAACATGTTTTACGCATAAATTTTTAATTAATATTATTTCAACTTATTCCCCATATTCTCAATAATTACCTAACATAAATCTACGCTTATTTTATTCTACGTTTACACTTCCGTTACTCTCAAATCAATAAGTAACGTTCATATAAATAAATGTTATGTCAGTTTCCTATTTATTGCGATATTTTTATTTATTTATTACTGCATAACTTTACTTATTTTCTTCCCATCACTTTAAAATTAATCGTTAAAGTAACGCTTATCAATACGCATCAAATTATTTACCAAATTAAAAGGTTTTGATTTTTTTAACAAATTAATTGACAGATTAATTAGGTAATGTATACGAATTGTTATTATACCCATAAATTTACGCTTGACTAATTAAATGCCTTACCTATATTCTCTATCTTCCCATTATATTCAGGTACAATACTTACACCAATTTTTATTGAAAAATTTATTCATATTACAAACAAAGGCTTAAATTACCATTGTTAAATTAGCGTTCAACATATATTTATCACCTTTTATTATTTCTACTAAATTTTTATTACAAAATTCTATTAAATAAATTAAATCGTCGAAATTTACGGGTCGTTACAGCGGCAACCATATGAGCAGTTTGATCATTGCGTTAATAACTAGGGTTCCTGTTCACGATCGATTCAAGGCAAGATTGGGAAAACGGAGACTGAGGTGGTGGTTAGCATATGGAGGTGCACCTGCCATAAAATTTTGGGATGTATTTGGAAAAAATTTGTCGCACGAGACTCCACTGTCGCATTTCATTGCGAGAATTCATGCGTGATGTTAAGGTGGCAGGGTGATGGGGGAGGCGAAGCTGAACATGTAGGGGGTTTCAAAGTGGCATAAAGTTGATCGAAAAGGGAAGAGACAGTGTGCATCATTCGTGCATAGGGGATACACGGCGTACAGATCGAGGAAGAAGAAGCTCTCCGGTAGGCGGGCCAGATTCAAGTTTATGGGTCGGTTTGATTCTATGCGTTGGGCCATAAAAAAAGAGAGAGGGAAAGGAGTAAAGAAAAATGAAATTGAAAATTTTCTGGTGAGATTTGATGCATGCGAATACCCTTGGATTGGGAAGATGAGGTTTGGGTTAGATTTCGTGGGCTTAGGTTGAATGTTTGATGGGGTAATTCAAAATTTTATAATGAATTAGTTGTCAATAATTTATATTTAAAAATCAATTTCTTATAATTTGAATAACACTCTCATACGAGGTCCGATTGAGATGAAACTTCTCGCGTTGGATTCGTAATAAAAAGCACTTCGCAATGGAATTGGTTGGATGCATTTGGAGCCAGTTGAATTTTGAATTATAGCCGAACGCTGTTTAACTACAGACCGAGCCAGGGCGCGAAAGCGACAACTAGAACTCTGGTGAGTTAAACTCACCTTTCTGATTTATCAGTATACTATTGTGTATATTGAATTTATTTATATCTTCTTAAATTGATTAAATTGGTTGATTGGTTGAAATTGGATCTAGGATAACAATATAGAGCATCTCGAAATGCAATTAGGTTTGTTTGAGTTTATTTTAAATTTAACGTTATCAAGTATCAAATCATATATGAAGCGGCTAAATAATATTGTTAGTTTACGATGTTTAACTACAACGTTGCTGAATTAGAATATGTTAGTGTAATCTATTTGGCCAAATAAACATCATCGGGTAAATGGAAGAATTGTGTGGAATGAAAATCGATTAGCAGAATAAATTCATGTTCAGCTATTATATTTTAATTTGGATACACTTTAAAGTGCTAATGGATTTATACTAGATTAGTGACATATTAACGATTGATTGTTAATTATGAATTTGATTTACATATATGCTATTATCATGTAAATGCATGTGATTAAACTTGGGAAGTTAAATTGGAATTAAATGGCAGCTTGTTAAGTACCATTGTGATCATTAAGCCTTTTTTAGAATTCGTAATGTCACGAATGCTGTTTAACTTTAAAATTTTATAATTTGAAGTAAAATATCTTATTTAATTATTATTACATATATGCAAATTGTTTTGTTTAAATAATTATTTTACAAATATTTTGTAAAAATATTTAACAAAGTTAATTATGTTTAAAATAATTGTTTATCTTGTTTTATTTAAGATAATAAATTATTAAACTAGATAAGCATCTCTCTGAACCTAAATGCATTTCAAGGAATGCATCTCACTTAAACGATTATTTAATGATTAATAATTAATGTTTATAATTATTAGTTAAATACTTAATTATTAACAATTATATAATAATTATATAATAATTAAGGCTAATATTTAATAATTAATAATCAATTATAAAATTTAATACCTATGATGTGATATTTAGTACAATAGTTAACTTTAAATAATTATTAATTAATAACGACTATTAAATTTTTTAATAATTAATAAGTAACCACTAATTAAGAAAAATATTTAATAATTCAGAATTAATAAGAAATAGTAATAATTGAGAAGTAATATTTAGCATTTGATATTTTATCATATACACTAACACAACACCAAGGAAATGATATTTTTACGCAGCCTATTATACACTTTTAGCATATCATACATTTTTTCCATGAAATATAAGAACCCTTTATCATCCAAAACATTTTCCTTAAGATAATATAGATCCCGACCCACTCTTTTCCTTGCTTTTTCCACAACCACAAGAGCACTGGGCAGTAGGTGGTAGGCTTAAGATCGGTACGTGGAGGACGAGCTAGCTTTGAAGTTGTTGTATATTTTTCATTTCTCTCCATATATCTACTTATCGTATTCAATACTTGGTATGCTCCAACAACCTCTACTTAAAATGCTATATAGAAAGGTTGAGGTTCGTCCCAAAGAAATAAAATCAAGAGAAGTTTGTCGTGGAACAAAGAAGATAACGACTTGATAGTGGCTAGTGGTATGCTCATTGCACCCTTCAATGTTATTTCGATTGTCCCATCCTTAGAAAAAGAGGAACGTTTGGGGCTTAAAGAGCAAAAAATTAAAGATTTTGGAAGTACAAGTTCAACAAAATGCAGACTGAACAAGAGCTTCGAAAGAAAAGAGTGAACTTAAGAAGGCTTATGAAAGACATTACATAAAAAAGAAGAAGGGCATTTAACAAAAAATATTTCTCTTCTATTTGGGTAACATTTAGAGTATGTTTTAGAAAAAAAGAAGAAACATTTTAGGGTTCGACATCAAAGACACTAAGAAGAAGAGGGTAAGTTGTAACGTGTAGATGTCTTGTAACGTTATGTTTTTTATTTTATTTTTTAATTATTTTCGTATTTTCTTATCGCAATTTGCATGAGTAAGTTTTAATTATTGGAAGCACTTTGTGTCGTATCGAACGACACTATTTATTTTCGTATTTAAGCATTAAAATTTAGTTATTTCACTTTATTGAAAAATTTAAAAAAAAAAAATCTTAAATTCTAGCATATTTTATACTACTATAACACAAATGGTGAAACGAATACCATTTATATACCTAGATGGTTTTGGTTTTTTGAATATTGCTTTAAACCGGAAGCGATTTTTAGAAATAGCTTCGAGTATCGATGAAAATTACAAAATAAAATTTTAATTTTCCTCACTTTTTTCCACTGCTCGAGGAGAGAAAAAGTTGAAGTTACTTTTCGCTTTTCATCACCAGAGGCGCTGTATCTATCGAACATTGTAATTATTTAAGCTTGTTCCATTGGTCATCTGTACCTAACGATAGATCTTAGATTTTAAAACACCCTCAGCACCCTCGATTACTACATTTTGGTTTGGGCCTTATTTTGTTCACCGTTCAATTTGGGCTCAAGTATATTTCAGACTAAAAAAAAAGGCCTAACCCTAATCAGCTCCCTATAAATAATCTCAATCTGCTACCCCCTCTTATGTCTTCAGTTCAGGCAAACCCATCTTCTCCTCCTTTTTTCTTTTGCAATTCTCAATTTTTTTAATCACTCTTCCTCGTATGCTAGTTTTATACTCATACGATCTACAGTTGCGATTTTTCACATGTTAAACTATTTTGTAAATAATTTTAGTATAAGATTATTATTAGAGTCGGAATATGATGATTGTTATTTGCCGCCCCAGTCTTAGTTCTGACCAGAATCAGACACTGGTGACTGGCTTTTACATGATTCAGTCTGATTCCATTTGCTATAGATGGTTTTTATTTTACGTTTTTGGTCGAAGTTATTATTGGAGATATGATGATGCAAATTCCATACTAGTTTCTGTATTACAAATGATGAACAACTATCATGCACTACCATCTGATCTGTTTGAATTTGTTACTATAATTTTATTAATTATATATGCTATGTGTGCAGTCTGTGATGTAAACCTTAATTTTGTGCTGATAAATTATGATTATATAGAAAGTTATCACCATCTTTCGGCTGAGATTGCATCAGTTTGTATCTTAATCTTTAATTTTGAACGGGGAATTACTTGTTACACAGAAATTGCCACATGGTATCTGATTCTTAGCAAACATAAGTTGCTAAGAATCTCGTTTAGTTGGCAGAAACTAACAATCTCAGGCCTGCGACACTGGTTGCTTTGTTCTTCGTAAGCTTCCTGTTACCACATTCCTGATTACATTTTGTAAATTTGGATTGTTTGAACGTCAGTCTGAATTGATATGTGCGTAATAATCTTCGTCGATACGTTTTAACGTTGTAATTT
Organism: Allium cepa; assembly: GCA_030765085.1. Classification (NCBI taxonomy): domain Eukaryota; kingdom Viridiplantae; phylum Streptophyta; class Magnoliopsida; order Asparagales; family Amaryllidaceae; genus Allium; species Allium cepa. The sequence goes on from CM060939.1 coordinate 228,444,734, forward strand.
ATTTTGTGTAGCTATTGTTTTTTTGCTGATATATGAATAGATGCGCCTTTGATATTGCTTTTAATTCTATTAATGATTTAAAACGATTAAGTCTTCAATCTCGTCCTTCCGTCTTTTGTGTTTTTCTTTCTCCATCTCACCTTTATGTATGTTCATTAAGCAAATATTACGGCTGCGATTACGATAAATAATTGAGTGCGCGAGTTTAGTTTGTTTATTCCTTAGCTGGTTACATAATCTCTTGGGAAAGGTTATCTTACCATAAGTCAGTGAACGGTATTTCAGGTGGGACTCAGTCGTTTCTTTGGTTGAAATGAAGATTTTGGAACATTGGTCGGTATTCCAGACATTAGATCTAATTAGTCAATGAAGGTATGCGTTCAGGTATTTCTTCTCCATGTGTTTTGACGTAAATGCAAGTAAATTATGCAGTTTCCCTTCATATAAAGAGCCATTGAAATCATCGTTTTAGAAGTTATATTGATAAGGATAACATTAGAGTAATTATTTACAGCTGCATCCGTAAAAGTTATTTACAGCTGCATCTGCATCCGTAGTTATTTACAGCCATTGAAATTGATTAAATCCGTTTGCATCTGCATCTGCATCTATAGAAGTTAAATAGTTTTTGTTTTAGCGCAATAAAAGATGTTTGTTTAATATTTTATAAATTAATAGATTTTATCATGTGCACTTGTTAGTTACATTAATTAACTGTTTGAAACAATTAATTATCATAGTTATTTTAGTTTTAGCATCTTTATAGTTAATGAGATGGAAAAATACATATAAGTTAAATCTCAGTTTTCTTGGTATAATTATTGTTTTGTTGGTTGTTATCTGAGGATAATTATTTTGATATTTGTCTGCATTTGCAGATATTTGATATTGGGAAATTATTTTAGATGTATGTGGATTTAAAGATAGTTACATCTGAAAACTTTTGTTCGGGCAAGGCTTTTGTACACGTTTTCAAATTATTTTGTATGTATGTAGATGTAAAGTTTTGTACATCTGAAAACATTGGTTGGGACAAGGATTGTGTGCATGTATTTATGTTAAAAAGAGGCAATCATTTCAATGCATTTTGTTTAGGGTAGCTGCATTCCATAGAATGCTTTTAGGTTCAGGGTGGTGCATTTTTTCAATGCTTTCATAAGTGAATATAAGTTATCTAATTGTATTCCTTCGAATGCATACGCCTCTGCATTCCTTGGAATGCAATTAGGTTCAGCTCCTAACATCTTCAGCTGTTTCGCTAGGGAAATATTTGTTGGTTGAAGGTTTGAAGAAAGATGTTACAAATGTATCTATTCAAGGTGCTTAAAAGCAGAACAGAAACAAAATCATAAACGAATTTAAAGACGATTAACTACCGTCTTATTACTACTCTTCTTGTTGCTGGGGGGTTTATCTGTGGATGGGTACTACGCATCTTCGCAAATTTGATAAATAAATAATTACTTTGGTAGTTAAATCATATAGCCCTTTTTAGTTTCTGCAACGGTGGCAAATCATTTTCTGCATCTTCATTTCAGTTGTTATTAGACAGCACATGCTTAGCATGCATTTCACTTGTTTTCACTGTTATGTTGTGGTTATTGTGGTAGAGTTAAATTATTTATGAATTAACTGCCTAATCTGTTATTATTTATTTAATTATTTACACACCATTTGTTATTATTTTAATCATACTAATTAATTTAAGTAAGTAATTAGTTATTCTTTAATTACTTATATTAATTAATAATTAAAGAGTGATTATTAATTGATTAAAAGAATAATTAATTAATGCAAGTAATTAAAGGATAATTATGATTAGTATTTCTAATTAGTTTTGAATTATTAAATATCTTTGTCAAATATCAAATTTTTGTTAGTTATTAATATTTCTAGTGGTCGTTACTTAATAATTATTTTTAGTTTACTTTGCACTAATTATCACATCATGAGCATTAATTTTATTATTAATTGTTAAATATTAGCCTTATTTGTTATATATATATTTTGATAATTAAGTGTTTATTAAAAGTTAGTAAATAGTAAATATTCGTTCTTATTTATTAAGTAATCTTTTGAGTGAGATGCATTTCTTGTAATGCATTTAGGTTTAAAGAGATGTATTTTTTAGTGCTTATACGTTATTCAATTACATTCCGAGGATTGTTTATAGGTTCAAAGAGATGTTCGTTGATGAATCTAAAGATGAATCTAAAGAAATGTAATTGTATAACTTTTAGCTAGAGATTCTAGTTAGTTTTGAATTATTAAATATCTTTCTCAAATATCAAAATTTTATTAGTAATTAATACTTTTAGCGGTCGTTACTTTATAATTTTTTTTAGTTTACTTTGGATTGATTGTCACATCACAAGCATTAATTTTATTATTAATTGTTAAATATTAGCCTTAATTGTTATATATATATATTATGATAATTAAGTATTTAATAAAAATTAGCAAATAGTAAATATTTGTTCTTAATTATTAAGTAATCTTTTAAGTGAGATGCATTTTTTGTAATGCATTTAGGTTTAAGGGGATGTATTTTTTCAAATAAAAATTAGTAAATAGTAAATATTTGTTCTTAATTATTAAGTAATCTTTTAAGTGAGATGCTTTTTTTGTAATGCATTTAGGTTTAGAGGGATGTATTTTTTCAGTGCTTATACGTTATTCAATTACATTTCGAGGATTGTTTAAAAGTTCAAAGAGATGTTGTTTGTTGATGTATCTAAAATAATGTAATTGTATAATTTTTAGCTGGAGATGAATCTAAAGAAATGTAATTGGTTAGCATTTATGCGTCACTTTTAGCTAAAGATGAATCCAAAGACGGTGTATTGTAATTGTCTAACTTGTAAATGTTGGAAAAATGCATCTATCTCAAGCTAAAAACATTCGAAGGAATGCATCTCATTTAAAAGATTGTTTAATAATTAAAAATTAGTATGTAATTATTATTATTTAATTGTTATGATTTAATATTGAATTAATAATATTTGTATAATAATCAATGTTAATATTTAAAAGTTGATATTCAGGATCTATAGCATCTTAAGACAGACGTATTTAAAGTCGTTGACAATTGTTGGGCTTGTGTTTGAAGAGACTTATTTTCGTTTAACAATTGTGTGCACTTTTTAAAAGAATTCTCTCTTTTAGTATTTTCATTGAATTGTATTTTCAAGCGATTTCATGTTAATTTCTGATTTCTTAATTTTTCATCAAAATGTTTGACACTTATCACATTTGGGCATTCTACTTTGATAGGTTTTAAATAATTGGTTAAATTGTTCATTTAATTTTATCAAAGCGTCGTTTTGTAATTGAAGTTTAACGTATTTTTTTCGAAGTCGTTCAAAACAGCAATTTTCTTTGTCGAAATAAATAAGTAATTCAGAGTGAGCGAGTTTTGAACTTTGCTTGCCTTATCATTGTCGCTATCAGCCATATTTCCATGAAGGCATACATCTGCTTTTTCACTGTTAGTACTTTGATTATCTTCATCACTTGTATTTCATGTCGCTGTAGCATTTTTCCGTTTTGATTTCTTTTCAAAATCGTGCTAAAATCTAGGATAATTGGGCCTGATATCACATGATTTGTTACAAATGATCCCGTGTTCTTCCGAGTTGTCTAGTACCTTGATTATTCTGATTTTTAATTCTTGAGTTGGTGTTGGATTTCCGTATTTGTGGTTTCACCTTTTGAATTTCTTCATTATTAATACCAGCTCAACTGCTCCATCATAAACATTTTCATCACAACTGTTTTTTACCAATCCTGTTGAGCACATTTTTTTAACTGAGTCGGTTTTGGAGGTTTTTCATTGTTGTTGACTTTTGCACCATATATTGCATTAAAGTATTATATTTTTATTGCGTATTTTTCTAATGAGAGATGAAATTGAAATTATCTTGATTAATATTAGAATGTAATATAAGCATAAAAATAGCATTAATTGAGATAATTTTCTTATCTGTTATATCAAACACATTTTCAATAATACCCCAATATTTAATATTAACAAATTTTAAATAAATTTTCATTTTAAATTTCTAATTTTTAAAAAATTTGATCCATCGAAAATAGAAAGAATAATATTGGAACAATCCTTAACAAAAGTATTATTAAAAGATGTCAATTTAAAACAAAAAACCGATTTTTGAAGCACGAATTTTTCAAATAAAAATTGACTTTTCCTAGCTCTGAAACCGCTTGTAGGATCGATTTCACCCTAGAGGGAGGATAAATAGGGTGATTGTATTAATTATAAAAACTAAACGTGGAAGCTTATAAAATAATTTCAACACAGATTAATAGCGGCATAGAAAAATAGCAGAATTTACCTAGGTTCGGAAAACTTTGTCTACGTGCTGTCCCTAAAGTTTCTACTAGAAATTAGATAGTCAGACGTTTACACAACTAAACTCGCGACATTCGCTATCGACTAAAACTAATTCTACGCTTAAAACCCTGTCACAACTCAGCCATTGAGTTGTGAATTTTCAAACTACGCTACGTAGTTTGTCACCTAATCACACGACTAGAAATTTAAACGGTTTAAAATTTAAAGCCAAACGTAAACAACAATTTAAAAATAAAAACAAAAACCCAATTAAAAAATTAAAAAGCCCTTAAAATAAAGGTTGGCCTCCTTTTAATAATTCGGGCCGATCCACTTTTATATGTTTCGTTAGTTTTTGTGAGTATGGTGGCCGTCCTCTTTGCAGCTAAATTAGGGCTTCGTCCTTCTCTTTAGAAACTAGGGTTTTTGAAATTCGAAGCCTGCGGCTGTAAATGCTCAATTGAATTATTGATTCGGCATTCCTTTGTCTGGTTTCCTTTGGTGCATTTCGACCGATTCGAATTGATCGAATTCGAAAGGCTTGGGTATGTACTTTCTGCTCTTTTTGCTTTTCTGTTTGTATGTTTGAATTCGATAGATCTATACCGAAGATGATTATTGCAATTTATAGAAGTCGAACTCTCAAATTTTTGTTCCTACAAATATACTTGAATTTGTCACATAATTTGCTCGGTTGTTCGATTAATCTGACGTTGATGATTTTACCGACTCAATCAAATTTGTATAATTGATGCTAGGTTGGATGACACGGTTTTGAATCCCTATCGTGGTCATCACGGTGTTGATTTTGATTTGACTTCGCTCATTTTTTATTTCATGAATTTCTGGCTTTGACTTGAATTTGTCACGTGATTTTTTGGTCGGATTTGACTTTTTCTATCTTTGTATTCATCACTCTACTGTTTGCATTTACATTATTCGTGTATGAGATGGCTTCGGTTTTCACTGTCCTCACATGTACATGCTTCATGCCATACTTCCATGGTCTGGTTCTCGGCCTATGGTGTTCATGTAGTCTAATGCATTTGGTTCTTCACTTGTGCATATTGTTGTTTGATACTGCTTTGACTTGGTTATGTCTTCGACGTTGTTTACTGACATGTATTTCACAATTTAACTCTTGATATCACTGCTGTTCATTTGAGTTGTTACAGTTCCACTATTTTGGTTGACATTGTTTATATACATGATTTTCATTTGGCTTATTCTTAAAGTTTATAGCTTGGTCCCCTGTTCTCTGTAGCACATACATGTTTACTTGTAGATTTGAGCCTTGTGATCTTCATACCATTTGTACAGACTTCATTTGATTTGTTGGCACTGACTTTTTAGACTTAGTTGGATCTTTGAATCTTTGACGCTCTATATAATGACTCCGATAGGAGAAGGACAACTGTTTGCATAATGACCCTTCTAGTCGCACTTGAAACAAGTGATGGAAGATAAGTAAAGAGATCGCTTCTGAGAAGAATAACAAATACCCTGATAATTCTTCCATTTCTTCTTCTGCTGATGAAAGTTGGGCATCCTCTTCTTTGAACTGTTAGAATTTCCCTAAGATGCTGACACAACCTACTTTCCCTTGGAATTAGGGTTCTCGAATCTAGTGGCCATATCCTAAGAGAAGTACATGACTAATCAAACGGTTATAATACTCTGGGCGAGCACCATGGATAAACTTCTCATTCTTTTTGAGCGGGGAGTTGATCAAACAGAGCCCAAACTTAGATAACTCATTAAACTTCCTCTCGTACTCTACAAAAGTCATATCCCCTTGCTCAAGTTCCATAAATGCCTTATACAACTGAAACTTCCCGGCTTCGGGCATCCAATTAGTCACAAAAGCATCCCTGAAAATACGGATCCAAGATAATGATAAAGTTCAAAGAGATAGATTACAAAGAGATAACCTAGCAAAAGGACAACTAAAGATCTCACCTAAACTGCTGCCAAGTGATATTTGCCTTAACATTCTGAGCGGTAACTGACTCCCACCAATCCTGAGTGAACTTCTGCAATTGCTAAGTAGCTAACTGATGTATCCGAGTATTAGTGATCTCAAGTCCGATGACAATCCTCTCCAAACTCTTCAGCCATTGCTGAGCCTAAATGATATTCTCTGCTCTAGTGAACTTGGTACCTCCAAGCTGGGAGTACTCCTTACGAAGAGTGGTGAATTTAACCAGCTGAGCTGGTGGAACGGGAGCAACAACTGGTGGTGCGGGGGCATTTCCACGACCCCTACCTCGAATGTTCCTACTGTTACTCATCTGGAAAAGGCAAGAATGGATTTTAGAACAAAGGTAAAGTTCCAATATTCAAAAGAAATCCTAATCAAAGAGAATCCTAACTAAGAATTTCAAGCTCGAACGAAGATGATTCTATAATTAATTTTACTCATTCTAGGGTTTTACTACCCTATCTTCAATGAGTTTTTACTCCATAAGCTAAGTTTTGCCTAAACTTGGCTCTGATACCGACTGTAACGACCCGCCATTTCGAACCATTCAAATTGACAATAATCCACGCTTGTCAGATTTGAATTGCTAAAAACAATAGATTGTTATTTATATTTGGAAAAATTTAGCATATAAAGTAAATAAATCAATCATAGAATCAAAGACACAGAATAATACAACAACACATAGCAGAATAGATAAATAGTACTTTATGAAGCTACTACAGAAATATCATAGTTTAAAGCCAATACAACAGAAATCCCAGATACATAGAAGTCTCTAACAAAAAAGAAAAAGACAAGTCTGAACATAAATAACTGGAAATAATTAAAATAACCGAAAGTTGATTAGATAAAGATAGATCTCCAAGCAAATCTCCAAGCTCCAAAGGCGAGTCTCAAATGCTGTGACACTAAAGCTGACCCGAGCATTAAGCAAAACACAGAACACTCGAGTCATGATTAACATTCTTATGCAAATAAATCAACTCAAGAGAAATGTTCAAGTGAAATGCAAATATACCTGAAAGGATGTTTGGGATTCCATCCCTTAAGGATCCGTGGAACTATCTACATACATAATACAATATGCTACATAGATAATGTCTAGAGTAAAATATTAAAATAGCGTTAAGGTATTACCCATATCCCCCTTAACATATTTTATATAAATGCCATAGTCTATACAGTATTGTAAACCCCACCAAAACGGTGGGCTATTAGGGAGCACTCCATATGTACGACACAAAACAAACTTATAATGGGATCGATAAGGCATATGACAGGCACACGAGGGAATGCCCAGGGTAGGATACTACCGTTTTGCGGATCCGGACTGGTGGTAATGCATAGCAGCTACTACCGTCCACCTCGAGACACACTCCCATAATCAAAGGTGTGCACCAATCAAATCACAAAGTAATAGACAATGTTTCAAAAAAGCATGCTCGATCGGAGGCATGACCTTACTTGGCCCGATGTGGCTCCTGTTTTAGTCATATCAAGCTGACCTGAGGGGGTCTCGACTGCGTTCATACCTCATACAGTAGCGTTCGCCAACAATCCTACTTCATTCTGGATTCTCCACCACGTGCACAATTGTTAAAGTGGTTTTCGGTATTAGCAGAGAGTATGACAATATCTGATCCCTGTCTTTTAAATAACCAAATGCTTACTTCACACCGTGGTCATTTTATAAAACACCTTTATAAACATTTTGAAATCATAAAATTAAATCAAAATTAAATATTCAACTTCAATTATATTTAAATTTGAAAATTTTCACTTAATCACCTTTAATCAAATAAAATTTAAAAAATCATGTTCTTTCAAAATCCCAAAATCAATAAGTTCAAATCAATTCTTATTTAAATTCAGTTCTTAACAAATTAAATTACAAGTCAACTTTAATTTATCTTTCTAACCTTTCTTTATTAAAGTTATTACAAAAATCTGTTTTAAAATATTAACATAAATTCAAATAAATATTTAAACATATTATATATATATTGGTTAAATTAAATTTTATTAAAATAAATTTTATTAAATAAATTTTATTAAATTAAATTTTATTTTATATGTTTTAAAAATAATAAAGTTATAAGTAAAATCTCATAATTTACATTTTTATAACTTAACGTATAAATTTAAAATTTCCAAACATATAATTTTTAAAAATCTAATTTTACACACATATTATAATAAGATCTTTATACTATATTTTATTTAAAATCAACATTCAATTTAAAACTCATGTTAAAATAAAATCTTTATATTATATTTTTAAAAATCAATATTCATTAAAACACATATTTTCAAATTTTGGAAATCATTTTAAAAATAGACCAACGGTATCCGTATATAATTTTCTATCCTAAAATCAAGTGATACAGATATTTATCATTTCAGTCCACAATCCCAAAATTTAAAATCAGTAAATTCGCTTGGGTTTATCATTTCAACCCATAACGATTTTTCCTAATCTATAAGATCATTCCGGTATCTATCATTTCAACCCACAGTGGTTTTCCTAACTAACAAGGAACTTGTAGTGTGAAACAATAGAATAATAACATAAACGACATAACATATCAATGAAAAGCATATACCATAATTAACAATTTAAATATAAGATATATACTAACATGTTATGGTGTCATATGTCAATTAACAAAGGTGAACAAATGAAAATAATAACATATCATACTTAACGGTTTAATCACTAATCAATTCAAATTTACTAACATATTCAAATCGCCATTTCATGTGAAATAAATTTGCTAAACATATGAATGTCAATCGTGAGTGATCGCTCAATTTTCATGGCTATAAAAACAAGCGAAGAAAGTGACACATACACGCACACGGGTAAGCGACAAAGGTAGAAACTGTTGCTGTAATATTCGGCCAACGACGAAACAAAGCAAAGCTAATAACTTGAGTTCGACGAAAACTATATATATATATATATATATATATATATATATTATATAAAGGAGGTGAAGGCTAGGAGTTGCTGCCTTGAAGTTTGGGTCGACAAGGGTTTTGGCTGGTCGAGCAAAGCGTGCTAAGGGTTGTGGCTAGGAGGTGTGGTGATGGAAAGGGGGCGTTGCGTCTTCGACACTCGGATGGAGACGCGGCTACGGCAGAGGGAGGTGGATGCAGAGGAGGGGATGGCAGTGGAAGGCTGTTGCGAGGAGAGGGCTACTGTGGGGTTAGAGGCGGCTGCTGGATGGCTGTGTCGATCGGTTCAGACGGCTATTGGAGGCAGTGTGGCGGAACAAGGCTTGGTTGAGGGAAATGGGGTCCGGTATGGGAGGTGAAAACTGGAGGTGGGTCTGTTGAGGTCGCTGGTGTGCAGAGGGCTAAGGATGGTTCGGTCGTTGGAGGAAAGCTAAGAGAGAGAGAGGAGTGGAGGTGGAAAAGGCTGTGGAAGGTGAAGGGTTTTGGGGATGGGTCGGAGCATAGGTTGCCAAGAGGAGAGGCAAAGAGCTGGGAAGGGGGGTGGTCGGCCGCATGGAGTAGTGGTGGGAAAAGCTGGTGGAGAGATGGGCAGAGGGAAGGTTGATGGTGGGCATATGAAGGTGACGAGGCAGTGGAAGGGAAGAGTCGGGTTTGAAGGAAAACAAGAGGCAGGTTCACGTAACACATATAAATGCAAACTTTAATTACATACGTACGTACGTACGTACATACATACATACATATACATACATACATATACATACATACATACATACATACATACATACATACATATATACATATACATACATACATACATATATATATATATGTATGTATGTATATTTTAGAAGAAAAGCATATAACGAACTAGAGGGAAGAAAATGAGAATGAACCAGCTAATGTGGTGGGAATAAGGAAAGTTAGGAATTGAATTCAGGAAATAATAAAAGCTAGTGACCATTTATTTTCTCACAGAGGGATAAATGAATGGACATAGGAAAACCCAAAAGACTCAAAATGGATACCGATACGGCTAACCGTTTCGCAGATTTCGCCGTGATCGGACGTCGAAACACACAAATGAATATACTATGGAGATCAGCACGATAAGATGAACAAAATGGTACATAGATATCAGAGACACGACCTACCTAGCAAAACTTGATTTTCACTGTCATAATGCTGCTAAATCGTCGAAAATAAGGTAAACGGAGGTAGAGCAGTCCAAATTCGGCGAAACGGAGTATGACGTCTCACTCAAAAAATGTTCTATATTTTTCTTATATAAAAATATCCAAATTCAAAAGTAATTTATTTCCATCAAATTTTTAACTGATTTTAAATTAAAATTTCACAAATGAACAAACATACATATTTTCTGATAAAAATCTGCCACTTGCTATGTTAAAATAAACGTATCTCAAATATCAAGTTTCCATTGCAACAATTTTTTGTTTAATTTCTGAAAATTTTTAGTTAATTACGTTATTTAAATCATTTAAATTTTCCAATCGTTACAAGATTGCACTGTAAATAGGCGAGAATCGTTCTTGGTCGTAGATCCTGTCGCTTGAATGGATGGAAGATGGCTGGAAAGTTGGTTGAGATATGTGGCTGAGAAACCTACTAGCTGTAATTTCATACAGGGTGCGTGTTTTGTGCAAAGAAAGGTGGCAACCTACAGAAGTTGGTACACTTGTGACGGATAGGCTACAGTAGTAGGTGTACTAAGTCGTATCAGGATGCACATTTTAGCATCTAGCACATTTCTCTGGGCGGCTGGATGGAGAGAAGCTTCTTGCAAAGTGATGGTTGGTTGCTTGTTGCCGAAGCTTCTTGAAAACAAAGCTAAAAATGCTAAGGCTGGAGCATGAAGAACGAGGTTGAGACACAGTGATGGGAAGGGCTGATTGGGTCGGTCGAAGGAGCGATGGCAGAGCCAGACCATATACATGAATCTTTGAGCGAGTTCAAGTCATATGTGATGGATGTGTCTACTCATGCCAGGCTGGGTCAAACATGAGAGTCCAGGCCAGCCTCTCCGTGATTTGCTTATTGGATTTGCTAAGATGAGGCCAAATTGAATATGGGCCAACTGGAACTGGGCCAGGTTGAGAAGTATTGGCTGACATGGATATAGATCGAGCCTTGATGTGCTGGTTGGCAAATCATACTTACACAAAATGTGAGCAACATTTTGAGCAAGGGCAGGCATGATAAATCAAGAAGATCCTACCAATCAGCCCTTTTGCTTTACATTTAATGTATGCCACATGTAGCGTTATGCCATTTGCTATGATAGTTCACTTTTCCAAATGTAGCAGGGGCTCATGTTTCTAACATATGAGATGACAATAGCATTGATTACACGTAGATGGTCAAGATCTAATGACCTTTTCAATCCAATGGTTGTGATCGAGGGGGTAGGTATATAAATACCCCTTACCTTGCTCTTCATTCTTTAGTGAAGCTAGAAATTGAATTGTTGCCATTAATTTCTTCCAAAGAACTCCTAAAATATCTCAAGTCTTTCATCTTCTTCTTCTTTGTGAACAGTAAGCACCTTCACCTTTTCTTTGATTCTTCTATGCTTTTGAATGGTGGAGCTTTGGCTATGGAAAAGAATTTTTTTTGCATCACTATTTTATGGTTTCCTTTTGAGTTCTAATTCTATGTCATTGGTTGGCCGGAATTCACGCATTTTTGGTCATCTTTTGAACGTAGATCAACCATCGTTGCCATATAAATGGTGGTCAATCGATGTTGGTGATCTTTTCAATGGCCTGTGATTTTCAAAGATGTATTAGTGTTGCCTGCAATTATAAGCCTAAGTTAATAGTCTTACACTACTGGGAAGCATGCCATATAATACTTATCAGTGGATGCATGAAGGTACGAAATATAGTATATGTAAATACACCGAATATTATTTATGAAAGAAAGGATGTTTCAGTATTGACTAAAAATAAATATAGTGTTAGTTTGTTATGAATATTTTGTATATTCTTATGAAATAAATCTATTAGAATAATCGAATTTGTTGCATGAGCTATATAACATAGAACTATTTAAAAAATTTATAATTAATTTTGAAATTATGGATTAAGTTACAGTTTTGAGGAATATTTCATTATATCATATGGCTATGAACCATATGGTACTGATGAAATATATCTCAAAAGATTAAGGGCGAAGCATCAATCTAGTGGGATAACAAAAGAGTTGGTGAACTCTTTGAATAGATACATATGATTGTATGCAATTCATGGTCTGACAATACAAATTAGTTCTACATACTTTGTTAAATTCATTGATGAATTATCATAGAAATGAACATGTGCATTTGATGCACAAGTAGTATAGCTATGATAAATCCATAAAATTGAATATAGAAGTAGAAAAAATAACATGCAGATGTAACTCAATTTGATTGAATTAGTTCTTTCTGTAACGTCATGTAGCTACGAGTAAGTACATTGGGTTAAAATTAATTCATCTAAAAACAAATCGATTTTCTATATATATGGCAATTCATAAAATGTTTATGAATACCTATTCCATTGGACTAAGAAATAATTGTTGTTTCAAGAAACACCAACTTCATATTGAAGGAATTGCTTTTAGAAATTATTGGTAGTAAAATGGATTTGAATACAATCCAAAGATAAAATGATAATGAAGGATGGAATAAAATTAACTTAGCCAAACAAACACGGAACAACAAAATGTCAAATAATAAATCTTACACATTAAAGAGAAATTATGAATTTTATTAACACTGATAAAGGAACTTCCTCGATTTTAAATAAGCCATTAAGAGTATTGACTCTACTATATGGCATGATGCGTAAATCTGTAATGGATTCCAAGTACATTATTAAAATATAATTTTGATAGTGTTACCCAAAGGATGATCAATTGACTGCAAAAGTGTCTTCAAGAAGAAGATCAATGCAGCTGGAATATAAGCCATGTTGAAAATAATAATATCGTAAATTTCAATTGTTTAAAATAATGTAACAGATTCGACATTCAATGTGCTTTAGTAAATTCATGTTTTACTTACAAAATTTATCACTTGATGTGACTTTGAGTTTTGGTACATATATCTTGAAACCGAAATTATAAATAATGATTTAGAATAGACTTTTAGCGCATAACAACCAAAATGTCTCAAAGCCAATGGGAGAGATGACTCAATTTGTGAGTATGGATATGATCTGAGAGATGACACAAAAGTATTATTCGACAAGCATCATAGTTAAGCAAGTATTAACAGGGAAATCATAGTTTGAATTTCAGTCAAAACGTAGAGGAAGCATATGTCTATAAGAAAGAACATTAAAGGTGCCAAAAAAGTACTCAAGGTAAACAACAAACTTATGGTTATTACTAATGTACTAATGTTAAAATCATTTTAATTTGCTTGTTTAATTATTGATATAGGATTTAAAAAGACATCTTTCATAGTCAATACAAAAGGATGTTAGGAATGTCCCAAAACGACATCAACAAAAACTATATCAATTTTTTTGATATGAATCATATAAGATGGGTTTCTTATGCATTGGCAATAGGAATCATCATAAAAGCCATATTGTCTACTATATCATACTTCGCTCATGTATTTGATACATGTAGTAAGCAACAAATTAAGATTAATATATGAAAATTGAGAGCGTTCTCAATTATTTGTGAAATATTATAAAATTATTTATAAAACAATGAACTCATTATGAAGGAGTTCACAAATTTGAACTTCATAAGTGGTATAGTAGGTTAATCCTACACTCATGTTCAATCTTATGTTAAGAACTTTAACTTGGAAATGTTTTAAAACAATAAGCAGTGGTTGATTCAACCAAAGGCGAAGTACATCACCTTGAATAAGCACTGCAATAAAAGAAGTATAAATGAATACACAAATTTATAATTGAGCCGGGGTAATTCCAAATGTTAAGAATCCCACGATATTGTTATATGATAACAGTGCTGTGATACCATTTGTAAAGGAACCTAGAGCATACTAAAAGTTAAGAGACATACTCTGAATAGTTCCACATGATAAAGGCGCTTTGTTAACGTTGAAGAGAGCTGATTGATAGAGTAGATAATTAAAACAAAATAGCATTCCTATCTACTAAGGGATTGACGTATGAATAATTATGTTTGATGTTGGAACACTGTTACTATTTAATTAAATGCGTGTATGTAAAATTATATGTATGCATATTGATGTATGAAATCGATAGAATATTAGACTGGATTTAAATGGAATAAATACTAAATGGGTTTAGGAAGTTTTTAAGGTTCAGTTCTCCACTTGTATATGCTGCCTATAAGGGAGAAGTGGAGAAGTTTTCAAATACATTTGAAAAAGGGAAAGGTAGTTAAAAGGAAGGAAACCGGTCGTCCTTTTATAATAGAAATTGATTACCTACTTTATTTTGATTCATCACCTATTGCTCTTTCTTCTTCATCCTCTAATGACCCAAATTTTCATAGAACCTATGGCTAAAATTCCTAAAAACAAAATCAAAATTAAATTAAATTAAAAAGGTGGTTGTTATCTCTTGATTTTTTCAAGATCTAGAGGTTGATTCATTCGGATCTAGGAGCCTAATACATCATTCAAGGTGCGTTCTTTTGGCTTCATTTTAAGGTCAAATTCTAGTGTTATTTATTCAATATTCATCTTGTATATATGGTTTAGATCTTTTGCATACCACATCTAAATATGAGCTTGTCTATTTAACATGGATTAAATTCCTTCTATCACATCTTCTTTAATAATACATGTTCATAATGTTAATTTAATTTAGATCCATTTTGTGCTATACCCGTTTTGATTACACATGTTCATCTTGCTAACATTGCATCTATCATATGTTACATCTTATTTGATTAGTTGTTCATGTTGTTCGTATTGTTTAAATCTGAAATTTACAATGAATTTAAATGTGCCTAAGTTATCATTTTTTGTTCTTGTTTTGGAAATTATTGTTTAACAAAAAAACAATTTTGATTGAAACCCAATTTTAAATTAATTACTATGATTTTATTATTTGTTGTATATATACACAAAGTAGGTAAACAAATATGTCATCGATTTGAAATAATTTGGAAATTGAATATAATTTTTTTACATGATGTTTGTTTGATATGATGCTTTTGATTATTGTATGCTTTAGTTTGAAAGTTGTTTAAAAAAAACATAAAATATAATTGGACTTTTACGCAACATATCATAAATCTTTTGAATCACACTTAAGTTAAAGTTAAATTTTAATTTTTTAATTTTAATTTTAAAACATATATTAATTTACAACCTTTATACGTGTATATATATGTATGTATGTCATTTTCATTTGTAATTAATTACATATACGTATATATGTGTACGTTATTTTAGTTCAAAATTCACGAAATGGGCTTCTGTGTAAAATCACATATTTAATTTTCAAATCCATCCTAATTTGAAATTAGATTCAAACTTATTAATTTTTGATTTCAAAATATGAAAATGGTTAAAACTAATTTCTATATGGATATATGTTTATGAGTTTAATTGTTGATTTGAAATAGGATTGAATGAATGAGTAAATGAAGGAGGAAAGTCCTCCATCTTTTCTTCTTTATTAATGCCTACTTTAATTCATTAATTGTCTTGTTATAAATATAAGTTATCTTTTAGTTGTTAGTAAAACATTTTTTTAACATATCATGTATAAGTGTAAATATACATATGTTATTATTATTATTTACATGTTTTCAAAATAAAAGTATAGACAACAAAGGTATATATAAATGGAGATTGTATCTATTGCAGTGTAAATCACAATACCAATATACGTACATATCTATATACACTACTTACATGCTGCACTAACACTTTACACATATGAATGTATTTGATACATTCATTATTATATATGTTTGAATTTAAATTAAATTTAAACTTCCTTTTAACTAGATTAAATAAAATAAGATTTTACGTAGAAATTTATTAGATTGGATTTAAAGTTTACTTATACTTCATAGGTCCAATAGATCCAAGATAGGAATTTTTTGAAATCTATCCGTTTCACTTGCTTTCAACCGGTCTAGTTCCATCAATACTAACCAAGATCCTCTAACCATGCTATTTGTTGAGGAGCAGAATAAAACTAGGATTAGTTGTTCACATTGGAAGACATGATGATAAGATCTTGAATACTAGACTTCAAAGAAAAAGGACTAAATAAAGTCCATGACTCTAATTCGAACTGCAGCATCTTGTAAAGGAATCATATATTTAGCAATTATTTTCCAATATGTCTTGTAGTTTATGTCATGTCCTTGGTAAATATAGTTGGTAGTCATCTTAGTATAGCTCACTTTCTATTTATACGTAAGTACCATATGTCATTCTGCGAGACATATATAGGAGTGGATCCATAGGACTATTTATAACCCCTATCAACTTCCGTATGCACCTCTCTCTTAAATATAACGCATAATTTTTTTTAGGAGACACAATCAAAGGAAGCCATTCCATGGATAAATTATGGGCAACCACCACCTCATTTAGATTACATATTTTAGACGTGTTCCATTGATTCCAGCTAATATAAGTAGCCTGCATATGATCGATGTGATAACGTGTGTTAGAGAAGAATTGAGCTACTGTGTCATTTTTTGCTCTATTTCCCTTTCATATGATTTAAGTCTAGGGTATGATGTTTTCTTAATATTTTCTTTCACAATATACCCACAAACAACAATATAGTCGAAGAACCGATATTGCAAGTAAGAATATATGATATAATTGAATAATTATTTGACTATGATATAGGATTACTTAACATGTCAATATACCTGAAACAACTCGACAAAACCCATAACCTGACCAATTTTGGTCACAACTACATCTTAGCTTTAGTATAGCTAAACCCTAATCAAAATGCTGAGCTACATCCAAATAATGTACCGACCCAAAGTACCCTAGTCTAAGTGTGTTATTTGTTGTCCTGAAAAAATGTACCCATCGTAGATGACACAAAAATCCTAACAATATGGTCCAAATCCTCTGAATTTTGCCTTCTATGGTTCTGATCAAAATATTTAACAGCATGAAACAATGCAGCAATTCTGACCATTATATCGAACTCATCTAGCAATGAGAGGAATCGACGAGCACTATTATAAAAACTCCAACCCTCATCATAGAGAATACTTTGAGTGCTCAAGCCAACAAATATAAATGTCAACATGGTAAGATCTAAAGTTGTATATCCTATCTCGACTTTTGGAAATAAAAAGGTATGTGTTGTACACACTATAGCATGCATATGTCGATTTGTTAATATTTCTAGTCCTATATCCATAGATCCACAAAATATTTTCACAATTGGATCTCTAAATAGGGGATGCATATTTAATTTTTTTTCCACCAATTTAGTGTTGTTGTCAAAGCTCTATGACATCTCATTTTATTGATTAAAATACAATTGTAACATAAATAAGTATTTGACTAATGTAAATTAAAAATAACTAATTTATCATAATGAAAAAAGAGATAAACCATAAGCTCATTCCAAGTCATAAAGGTGTGATGGACACCTTCCTACAGCATGGTGGAAGATCAATGCGGGAATGTCAATGAAAATGTTGGAATTAGGCCAACAAGCAGTGAGGTAAATAGGCAAATTATAAAGAAATACTCATTATTGGATCTTCATTGGGCCTATGCAGTCTAATTCATTTTGAACCTTTCTTAATTTTCTGTTAAATAAAATCAATATTTTATTTGAATTTATAAACAAGGCTTAATATTATATATATATATTATGTTATGTTATATGTTGTGTGTGTATATATCTTTATTAATAGTCGGTTTGGAAGCGCAAATTTTTGGCCCGACCGTAAACTTCCAAAATTTCCCTTTATCTTCTTTAATAATAGTTGTATAGCTTCGGTGTCACACTTTTTGGTGTTAGCGTGAACTACCAAAAATGTCCCTAATACCAAATCTTAATATCACTTGAGAATAGGATCTAATAATTAAATTTCTTTTACAAATTCAAAACATCCATCTACAAATATCATATAATCTTAGTATCACTTAAGAATAGGATTTAACCAATAAAACTCTTTTACAAATGTAAAACATCTATCTGCAAATAATATCAAATTTTAATATCACTTAAAAATAGGATCTAACAAATAAATTATTAATTAATTAAAAAAACAAAAAACAGATGTTGCTACATGGAAATAAAATATAAACTAACAAAAATGATTTCAATGGTTAAATATTTCTATGATTCATTTTCTCTTGAATGTACTAACCATATACAATTTGCATAAGAACAATTCCCATGCCATCATCAAGCGCGAAGCACGTGCCGTAACGCTCGTCTTTGATAATAGTTGTAATAGTTTTGGTGTCATACTTTTTTGGTATCAATGCGAACTATGAAAATGCCCCTCTATATATTATCAAATCTTAATCACTTAAAAATAAGATCTAATATTAAACTTCTTTAGAATTCAAACGCCCTTGAAAATAAGGTCTAACAATTAAACATGTTTTACAAATTCAAAACGCTTCTAAAAATAAGATCTAAAATTAAAATTTCTTTACAAATTCAAAATACTTCTTTACAAATACACAAATCTTAATATCAATTGAAAATAAAAAATCATTTTTTGACTAACTTAAACATATACAATTTATAAAAAAACAATTCACGCGCACAACGCGTGCTGTAACTATGTATATGCGTGTAGTCATATACACATATATGTGTGCATGCACATGCAATAGAATAATGTGTACATTGTTTGACCGTACCTATGTATAAATGTTGGGATTTAATGCAACAGACATGTTAGCTAACCCTCTTACATTCAATTTACTATCTAAATATGTATATATTTACATCATAATAATATATGTAAGTAAATATATATTAAAAGTTAGTTATAATTTTTTTATATATAAATCATTAATAAATTATATATATATGTAAATATATATATATATATATATATATATATGTATGTAAATAATTAAATTAATTTGTAATTTTTATAACATATACGTATATGTATTACTTAATATGAAAGCTGTGAATAATTTAATAAGATAATATATTATTTTATTTTAAACTAATTTATACAGTACAAATACATACATAAATATATAATTAGATAAATACATATATATATATATATATATATATATATATATATTAACATAAATAAATTATATTTTTTTAAATTATATTTCTACGAATACTTCTCTTGACCATACATATAAAAATTTTTACGTATAATTTTCTTTACTTTTTTTGCATTTTAAATTATTTTAGAACTTAAAATCGCTATAAAATATATAAAAAATATAAAATATTATTTTTGAAAATGTTATGTATAATATATATTATGTAAAGTTTATACAAAATTTTATTACTTGTAATATATATATACACACACACACATAAAAATTTCATTTACACAAACAATTTTAAGTAAAATAAATATTTAATATATTTATACGAAATAAATAAAACTTCTTTAAATTTGCCGTCGAAAGCATTTCATGCATGAATACATTTTTCAAAATTTTTAAACATATGATATATATATATAACATTAATCTTTTAAACATGGATCAATTAAATCATTTAATAAAATTATTTATATATAAAAAACTTAGCAGGTGGTGTGACTCTGAGATGTAAATTAGGCCATTTCATATAATTTAATAAATTCACAATAATTTACAAATTAATTAAATCAAACGGTAAAAGTGAATATTTAGTGTTTTTATTGTGTCACTCTTAGCTGCAAAGTTGGCTAATAATTAATATTGAACATTTCAAAAATTAACGTTCACATGTCACTTAGCGGATGGTGTGACATTTTGACCAAATTTATCGCTTACTTGGTTTAGGTTAAATCCAATTTTACTTTGCTAAGCGTTACCCAGAAGTGATAATTACTTACACCAATTCTCTTCATCAAAACTATATCACTTTGGACTTATGGAATTCGATAATGGTAAAAATCCCAATATTTTTCATATTTAATTCTACACTTCAAACAAAAAGACCTTGGTTCATTAATTAAAATTATTATTAATCGAATTGCTATGGCTAAAGACTTTGACTTTGAGTTGACTTCAGTTGACGAAGATACTAACCTCATATAGATGAGGAGAAAAATCCTCTCTTGAATAGTGTTTTACTTTGAATACTTCCACTCGACCCAATTGTAGTCGTTTGATGGATGTTGTGCCATGATTTATCTATAATCAAAGCAGAACTTCCACATTGAAGCTCAACAGTATTCTCAAGTCGGGAGAACTATGTCATTTTGTCACATCGATATTTTCGGTTTAACCTTAGTTATATTAACCAACTGAAACAACCCGACTTTCTTACCATAGAAAATCACATCATTTATTAAGAAAGAAAGGGATAGAAAAGAGAAAAGAAAGAAGAGAAGAAAGAAACAACATCAAAATCTAAACAGCGGAACGAATAAATTATATTAATAACATAAACATTACATAGTTTACAACCACTATCAGAGTTACATAGATATGCATCACATACTAGACAGTTATAAACACCTGTCTAGTTATACAACTCAATACAACACACAAGAACAACTCAAAGAAATCTACACAGCGGAATACTATATCTACATGCAGAAGCCTCCTGCTCCATTGCTCCTCCACAATTCGTCAAAGCTAACCTGAATCCCTTGGCTACTCGTAAAAATTTGAGTACCCAAGAGTTTAAGAAAACAGAAGATAAACTCCGGGTCAGACATGGGTCTGGTGTGAGTAACAGGTCAAGGTTGCTTAATTTTCAAAAACCTTTTGGAAAGAAAGGTATCACGTAAGACTTCCCACACATAAACATGGAAAAGTTTTTACCTTACGCTAACCAAACATTTGATAGGAAATCCAGTGATATTATAATAGGTCTAGGGTTTTCAAATAAATATGAAATAGCTGAAATTGTTACATTATTAAATTCCAGCTACTAGCCACAAAAGTGGGTAATACAATCAAAACCGTTGGCACTTATTGGATTTTGGATTCCATACAATGGCAGGGCTACTGGGGTACCGCCCGTCATAGTACGTGGCCTAGATCAACGTACCGAGGAGTACACCCGCTCTCCTGCAACACAAGGCCGGACCCATTCCTTACTGAACAGTTCCGAACAAACAACCCCACGGTTGTAGCTAGCAACCGCCGCACAACCGAATATAAAGGAACTTCTAGACAGGGGTAAATCTCACTCTCAAGTGGGGGCTACCCACGAAGCCTTGCTGCACCTCCCCTGTTTTAGTCATTCCCGGTTGATGAGGCTTGAGGCTACGATTACCTTTAGTGAACACATCACTTAGAATGCTCATCATCCACTTGACGATGTTCTGAAAGCATTCAATCCATACAAGTTCGTTCCGGGTTCGAACGAAACCGAAGGTATTATCTCATTACACTCATTTTGGAATCACCCTCAGAGTTAATGACGATAACCCTTGCACTCTGAACCACCATCTCGTACCTATAAGTACTATTTCCGTCAAACTCATCACGGAATCACCCCCAAAGTTATACTGACGAATAGTCCTTACACCTCGAGTCTTCACAAAGCTCTACTTGGATTCACGACCTAACGTTTAAATAGAATCGATGTGGTTTTAGGATATCCAAATATGGAAACCCAATCCCGGTCTCATCGAAATCCAAAGCGTGTCTTTTAGGTTCAAGTTGTTTTAAAGTTTAAAACAGTTCAATTATTTATATACACACAGATAGATAACTCACAAATCATAATTGATAATCAACATTATCGAATAACAGGTAATCCACATTATCAATATCAAAATAGATAATCCATATATCACCATCACAATAGATAATCTATGTTATCATCACAATGCAACCAAGCATTCACACCACACAACACTACTTATCTCATTTCTGAGATCTCAAAGCATCCAAGACAATCAATGTCATCATACATACATAAGCAAAGTTTTACTTATACCACATCTATAATTAATTTAAAATGAATTAAATTAACCATCTCCATCTTTAATTAATTTAAAATGAATTAAATTAACTACTTTATCTTTAATTAATTTAAAATAAATTAAATTAATTACTTTGCCAATATAAATCTTGGTTACTCAACCATTTAATTAATTACAATCAATTAATCATTCATTATTAATCACCTTAATTAATCACCCTTGATTAATTTCTCTTAATTACATTCATGTAATTATCTTTAATTAATATCACAAATTAATTATTCTCAACTAAACAGTAATTAACCTTTAATTACTTCAATTAATTAATTAACTATAATCAATTACATTAATTCTTAATTAATTACATTTACTTATCATTGATCATAATTAACCAAGAATTATAGTAATTAATGATCTTTAATTTTACTTAATTAATTATCTTCCTAAATTAATTACCTTGAGTAATTAACTCATAATTATTAATCATCCCAGATTAATTATATTCAGTAATTAACTAACTAAATTACTTAATTAAACCAAATTAATTATCCCTTAATTAATTTCTTAATTAATTACTAAGTAATTTAATCCAAATTACTTCATTCTAAAACATATTCATTTAATTACATTATGTAATTATCAATCAATTACTTAACTAAGTAATTTCCAAATCATTAATTACATGCCGTAATTATCTTTAAAACCCATGTGTTTAAAATTGATTAAACTTAATTAATTAAAATAAACAATTACATTAAACTATATTAATTACATTAAGTAATTAATTTCTTAATTACTTCATCAAGTAATTACACTCAAACCATTCACAAATGATTATTAAATTAATTAATCTAATTAATTATAAAAAATTAACCATATTATTTAATTGTTAAATAATCATGGTTAGTGACCTTCATTAACCATTCATTAATTATTTTTATTAAGTATTTAACTTAGATAATTATAAATTAAATTATCTTTAATTATCCATTAATTAAAGTCTAATTATTTGATTAATTAAGTGTTAATTGTCACTTAATCAATCCTTAATTATTTACTTAATTAACCTTGATTAAAGCTTAATTACATAATTAATAATTCATTAATCATTAATTTAAAAATCTAATTAATGATCTTATATATAAATTGATTAATCATTTATCAATATTAATTATTCCCTAATTAATTAATTAATTAAATTAATTAATTAATCTCAATTACCTTATTAATTAAATCAATTCTAAAACATTAATCTTTAACTTAATGTTAAGGTAAAACCATTTCTTAATTATGTTTTAAAACAAATTTTTTTGAAACAGAGTACTTTTGAAATTACTTTTAAATTTCATTTTAAATACAAGTTTTAAAATAAGAATAATTTAAACTTATCAAAGTTTAAACAATTTAAAACTTTTTAAATTGCAAGACAAACAAGTGTTTGTCTTAGAATTTAAATTCATAAGAATTTTGAAAACAAAAACTCATTTCAAAATTTCACTAACTTCAATTTATATTTAAAAACTTCATTTTCTAAAAAAAGTTCAACCACTTTACAAAATAAAGCAACTTAAGTTCAATTTTTATTAAAACTTCATTTTATTTAAAACTGAGATTTTGAATTAAACTTGAATTTCTAAAATTCAAACTTAAATTTAAATTTGATTTAAATTTTCCTTAACAATAAAACTTCAGATTTTAAAAATTTTAAACCCAGATTTTAACAGGTTCAGTAACCTGAAAGAAAGACAGAGCAAACCCGAGAACCAACAAAACTACTTCGAGTTAGCAACCTGATTACTCCGAGTCACCCACCCATCTACTTCGAGCAAACCCAACATCTCCCTTGTAAACAAACTAGACCCAAACACTTCACCAGACATCTCATCGCTATGCATATGCACGGCGACCACCGCCTTCTCTGATCATCAGAGATGATCGAACTCCAACCAGAAACACACCAATGCCCAAATGACATCATCAAATTGAACCATTAATCAAGAATTACATTCGAACCATACGTTTCCCAAACCTGGAAAATTAAACAGGTTTCTGCCCAAAACCTGTCAACGGCGATCTCTCACCGCCCCGACCACCAGATGTTCAACCCCTCCGGCCTCAACCTCAACCATACACCATCTACCAAACCCCAAAACATCATAGCACTCGGTCACTTATTCAGATTGAAATGATCAAATTCATAAAACTCATCAAAACTAGGGTTTAACAATGAAATTCAAAACTGCATCCACTCTAATAAGATTTAAACCCATTCATGATTTTTCTGAGCATCAACTAACACATATCTACTAATCAGAAGAACCCCAAGCTTTCTCAGGTCATAAATCACAAGAAATTGCTAAAAATCCATTTATAGTTCAATAACTAACTGCACACACCTAAAAAACATATTCTTAATTTAAAAATCAAGTTTTTATCATTACTTTTGTTTTATGATACTGAATCACAAGTTTAACATGTTTGAGTTTTGACAGAGATCAACATGCACTGATACATTCAATATACCAGAGGCAAAACAACTTCTATCTTAGTTTGATTTAATTTTTTTAATCCTAATCTATGATAAGCAAACATTTATTTTTATTTTCAAAACCAGATACTATCACAAATTTAAATAAATTGTAGAGTATTCTTTTAAATGGGATGATGGATCTGGAAACACAGTAGAGCATAAATAACATGTATTCACAAACATATTTACATCAGGCTTTTATAAACACAAACAATACTTATTTATAAAACATTTAACATGCAACCTATTTAAAATTTAAGATTTAAAGTTAGTCACCTTTATTTAAATGCAGAGCTTCAGTTTGTCCTTTTTGAAATTTGCAGAAATAAAAATGCAGGCATGATAAACTGGAACTTGCAAAATGCTTGAACTTGAAGCTTTGAAAAAAATAGAAATGCTTTATGTTTTCCTGACTAAAATTCCTTGCATGCAGATGCTTTTGAACAAGCTTCAAATATGAAGTTGTGCAGAGAGAAGATGCAGGCTTGATCAATTCCAGGTGACATGAAAAATTCATTTCCAGATTTATAAACAGAATGCAGACCTCTTTTTGAAAATGAGGAATTTGAATATGCACATTTTCTTGATAAAGGATTTGTAAAATTGTAACAATCCGCATATTTGTTGATTTTATATTTAAATATTTTATTGATACTCGAAATTTAGTCCGAAAAGCTACTTTTTGCATACGGTCGAATTAGGACTCGGGACCACTCCCATTGAGTTTAAAATGCCGTTTGCGACCTTTTTGAGTATAAGCTTCGTTATGTTTGGAGAAAGTTGATTTTTGCTACTTTTTTTCACTTTGGGTTTGGGTTTGGGCTCATCCCTATGTTTAACTTATACTCAAATCTGAGCCACTCCTCCCCATTCACCCTCACTTTCTCCTCTTTTCAGTTTTAAAACATCAATGGTGGGAGAGATGGGAAATTAAAACTCCAAAACCCTAGTTTCCTTTTGCAAATCAAGCTCTAGCTCCAAACTAATAGAAGAACCCATTGGTAAGCTTCTCTTCTTCTTCTCCAACTCATTCTCTTATCAATTTCAGAAATTCCTAAACCTAATTTAGGAAATGTTTCTCTTGCTAGCTTAGAATCAAGCTTCTTGACTTGGATTTGAAGAGTGGTTGATTCTCTTATGCTTTCAAGCTTCTTTTTCAATTGCTTGGGTTCAAAGGTGAGATTTTTATCTCACATCTATGCTTATATTTATCTTCGAATGTTAGGTATGAATTCCTAACACTTATTCGTGTGCATTTGCTTTTGGTTTGGATTGATTTGGTGAATATTCCAATTTTTGGTGTTTTGAGTTCAATTCGTTAAAAATCCTAACTTTGATGTTTGAACATGTTTTTGGTGATGCATCGAGGAGCATATAGGGCCGGGTAGTCGATAGGCATAAACCCTTAGCGCCGTTGCTCGAGCGAATGCAATTTGATCGAGTTTGCACCTCTTTTGAATTAGGGCAGGGGAGTGCTGGCAACAGGTTCGGCCGACCGAGCCCCTGGGCCGGTCGACCGACCTGCTACCCGGGCACTTCCTGCCTCTGTTTGGAAGTGCCGGTTACAGGCCTCGGCCGACCGAGCCCCTGGGCCGGTCGACCGACCTGGTGCCCCGAGCACTTCCAACCCCTGGTTCGGTCGACCGAGCTCTGTGGCCGGCCGACCGACCTGGTGCATTTTTGCCTATTTTACCTAGTTGTTTGAATTTCCAACTTTAATCGATTCGTGTTGTTTCCTATGCGTTGTTATGACTTTGATGACTCCTTTTTAGGGATTTTTGAATATCCATTTTGATGGATTCTTTATCGGTTTCGTTGGATTTTTATTCACGTTTTCGAATGTGAATTTTAGTGATTGATTGTTCCTACAATCTTCTTTGTGATTTGTCACTTTAAAAATATAAAGGTTTTCTATACTAGTAGTAAATATCAAAACTCTTTCTTCAAATGATTTCAACACTATTTTAGTACAAAGCTCGTTTCTTAAACCGTCTTCCAATCTATTAGTATATACAAACCTTTACCTCACTCGTATGAGAAATCTAATTAAACGACTTAGTAAAACGAGTGGTATGTAACGCTTGCGTTTACTTCGTCGGTTAATTCTTGGACTTGTTCGATTGAATCTCTTGTGATAATTTTATAGTGGAGATCTACAGTTTGTTCGTAAATATTTGAGTTAAGCAAGTGGTTATGGGACATGAAGCTAAACTCATATATTTACTAGCTTAGTGTAATTGACACTTCTCGTTGATCATGACGATCATCTTGGTGATTTAGACTAGCAATGTGCGATGTCTCTTTGTCTGCGAGGGAGACTAAACCCCGTTTTGTGGAGTTTCGACTCGAATTGGTGGGGTAGCAACCCATGGTCTTCGGGCCGTTTGTGGAGCTTCGGCTCAATTTGTGATGGTTAGTAACCATGGAATTAGCGTTCCGTTTGTAATACACGTGTTGGTGAGCTTTATGCTCCCGTTTGTGATAGGCCTCCCCCCTTTTTGTGATTTCTAGATTTCTTGAGATGATCTCTAGAATTTGTGTTTCACCAATTTTCGTGATTTCTATTGATAAGTTTTATCAATATTTGTACATTGGTGAATTTGTGTGTCATTGACTTTTGTGATTGACATTGATACAATTGTCAATATTTGTGGTTTGATGAACGAAATAAGGAGTATGACATTTCTTTGATTCTTGTGTAGATTTTGTGATATTGATTAATCTCTTGTTGATTTTCAATTACTTATATATAACACAGCTTGGCATTGTGATTATTATGTGTTTAGTCATATCTCTTACTCTATATCGTTTCATCTGATATTTATAGCTAGACTGATCCGTTTATTATTTTCTTATTAAATAATACCCGGGTCAGACCGAGATGTTACAAGTGCTTCTACTTGACTTCTCATCCAGGATCATTACTCTGACTTTTGGCTAACTACTTAGATTAGTAGTTTATTTCGTTGTATACACTTGAGATATGGACTCATAGTTGTATTCTTTTGTATAGCACGTGTTGCTATTATTTTGTATTATTGTGGATCTTTTTGACCACTACTCTGATATACACTTTCATGTGTTAGTTATATATATTCATATCTTCTTCCGCCTTTGTGATATGAATTATCTGTGATTGATTTGTGTTATGCTTATTCTATATTTGTTTCCGAAGATTATTATTGCCACTGTGTAGTAGCTTTGTGTTTGTTTCGGTATGTCGGATTTTCCTCTTGAGATAAAATGCATGTTATACTATCTGACATATCGGTGCTCGCGCAAAGCAATTACACGGATGGTCGCTCCTCAACAGCCTTATTCTCCGTGCTAGTTGACAGCATTACACCGTAGTGTTCTTGGCTAGCGTGGGTATAGAGGTGGGGCGTCACAGCTTGGTATCAGAGCGAAACTTCGGAACAATATGGAATAATATAACAAGGATCATCGTCCTAAGTCCATCTTAGGAGTCGTGCTTTAGGATTTAATTCGAGTCTTCGTACCGATTCATCCTATTTTCCTTATGATTCCTTGTTTATCTATCAAGATTGCTTGATATTCAATTTGGTGAATAACCTTTTTCTTCTTCTTCTTTCTTTTTAAAGGGAGAGAAATGTCTAGACCAGGTCGCCCCAGAGCCGTACCTTCTACCACTCCACCCCAAGATGGAGTTTTTTTGACTGCTCAACAACTTCTTGATTTAGTGACAAATGCTCAAGCAGCTGGAGCTAACCCGGAACCTACTCACCCAAAGTCGGGATTTGCACGCTTGTGCAGCGATTACACTAATTTGGGTGGGGAGCCATTCAAAGGTTCCGAAACTATTATTGAAGTGCAGGCTTGGCTAAGGTCATGCGAGCGAATCTTTTCTCACATGAATCTTATTGACCTTCACCGAGTTCAGGTGGCCTCTAGTATGCTCCGAGAAAGAGCATTGGACTGGTACGAGCTTCTTATTTCTGAGATTAATGAAGCGGATCTCACCTGGGAGCAATTCCGTGAACGCTTCGAGTTGAAATTCGTACCAGAAGTTGAGAAGGTGACTTTGGCTCGCCGTTTTATAGACCTTGTTCAAGGTGAATCTTCCGTGGCAGATTATGTCGCGTCTTTTGAATCTCTCTCCAAATATGGGGTTGAATACATCAACACCCCATTGAAGAAAAATCAGAGGTTCGTCTATGGCTTAAACAAAAATCTCAAGAAGCCGTTACTTCTAAAATTAGAAGTTTCTTTCGACCAACTCATTGATATCGCTCTTCGTCTTGAAGAGGCGGATAGGGAGAATGATGTTGAAGTGGTGGGTTCCAAACCAAACTTCAACAACAACAAGAAAAGGCCCAGTAAATTCAAAGGCCCTTATCCCAATAAGAAAGGGAAGCAAGCGACCTCCGTGGCAAAGACTTCTTCCTTTGGTCGTGGGGAGTGCTATAATTGTGGTTTGAAGGACCATTATGCGAACAAGTGTCCCAAGTCTATCTCTTGTCCTGCAAAGGTCCCGGTCATGTTATATCTTCATGCCCCAAGCTTCAGGGCAAGAAGGAGGGGAAGCTTAATGTTGCTCAAGCCCCTGGCAACACATCTCGTGGCCAAGGTATTTCTCATTCTATTCTGGATGGAATTATTTTATTTCGTGATCATCCTATTTGAGATCTTTCTGATACGGGTGCGTCCCATTCTTTTATATCAAAAGAACTTGTTGATACTTTTTCTTTGGATGTTTTGTGTTTAATGACTTCTTTGAGAATTGCGAATCCGGTTGGTGGATCCGCAACAATCAGTTTATTGTGTAAAGATGTCGAGATTATTTTGTGTGATTTTTCTTTCCTGGCCGATTTGCATGTCATGCGTTATTTAGGCTTTGGAATGATTTTGGGAATGGATTGGCTTAACCGTTATGAAGCTCATATCCTATGTCCTGAGCGGACTATTCATCTTCGACATCCTCAATCTATTAATCAGGTTTCTATTAATCTTAAAGATTCGGATTCCAGCTTGGTTGCATCTTTATATTCTTTAAATCCTCGTGATGACGACGACGATGATGGGGGTGATATTATTTCTCTTATTCACGTCGTTCGTGAATTTTCTGACATATTCGAGCCCGTTTTAGGATTACCACCTAAGCGAGCAATTGAGTTCAGAATTAATCTCATTCCTGGAGCTCAACCTATCACTCGCCCTCCTTATCGTATGTCCAATAAAGAAAACGAGGAGATGCGTAAACAATTATCCGAATTGGAGATGAAGCAATTTATTCGTTCTAGTTCCTCGCCTTGGGGAGCTTCGGCTATTTTTGTGAAGAAATCCGATGGTACACTTAGGCTTTGCATTGACTACC
This sequence comes from Allium cepa, assembly GCA_030765085.1. NCBI lineage: Eukaryota > Viridiplantae > Streptophyta > Magnoliopsida > Asparagales > Amaryllidaceae > Allium > Allium cepa. The sequence goes on from CM060939.1 coordinate 228,474,936, forward strand.
GCAAGCTTAATGATCTTACTATCAAAAATAAATATCCTTTACCTCGGATTGATGATCTATTCGATCAACTTAGTGGTGCTAGAGTCTTTTCGCAATTAGACTTAGCTACTGGATTTCATCAGCTTCGTATTGCAGAGGATAGCATTCCTTTGACATCGTTCCGTACTCGTTATGGATCTTATGAATGGCTTGTTATGCCATTTGGTCTAACGAATGCTCCGGCTTATTTCGTTGACCTTATGAATAGAGTTTTCAAAGACTTCCTCGACCGGTTTGTTCTCATCTTTATTGATGATATTCTTGTGTATTCAAAAACCGAGGAAAAGCATGAAAAACATCTTCGGATTGTGTTGGAAACTCTTAGGAGTAATCAATTAAAAGCAAAATATTCTAAATGCCATTTTTGGCAATCTCGTGTGAAGTTTCTCGGTCATATTATTTCCGAATCCGGAATTTCCGTGGATCCTTCAAAGATTGAAGCGATTCAAGATTGGAAGAGACCCGAGAGTGTGACAGAGATTCGTAGTTTCCTTGGATTGGCAGGTTATTATCGCCGTTTTATTAAAGACTTTTCTAAGATTGCCGTGCCTCTCACTAGCTTAACGAAGAAAGGTGTTAAATACATTTGGTCGGACAAATGTGAAACTTCTTTTCAGAAATTAAAAGAACTCCTTTCTGATCTCCTATTCTTGTTATTCCCGAGGGGAATCAGGATTTCGTTGTTTATACCGATGCTAGTCGCGTTGGTTTGGGTGCCGTTCTTATGCAAATAGAACGTGTTATTGCTTATGCTTCTAGGCAATTGAAGCTTGATGAGACTAGATATGCCACTCATGATTTAGAGCTCGCGGCTATTGTTTTTGCTCTTCGGATTTGGCGTCAGTATCTTTTAAGGGAGAAATTTGTTCTTTATACCGATCATAAATCCTTGAAGTATTTATTCTCTCAAAAGGAACTTAATTTGCGTCAACAGCGTTGGCTCGAATTTCTTGCACCATATGACCTTGATATTCTTTATACTCCCAGAAAGGGTAATCGTGTCGCCGATGCTCTTAGCCGTAAACAACAAGCTGTTGTTTCTATGATGATATCCGAATGGAACGATCTCGAGGTCTTATCCACTTGTGAGATTCGAGAGCGCGTATCCGATTTATGCTCATCATTTGTTTTATGTAGCCTTGAGGCTCATCCTTCTCTTTTGGACCGCATTCTTGAAGCTCAAAGGCTAGATCCTGAATTGGCTCTTCTTGGCCAAAATATTAAGGATAAAATTGATATTGAAGGTTTGAAAGACTTTGATATCGATTCTCGTGGCGGCATTAGGAAATTTGGTAGACTTGTCGTGCCAAATATTGGTGATCTTCGTAAAGATATTTTAGAAGATTCTCATCATTCTAAATTTACCATTCATCCCGGTAGTAGTAAAATGTACGCTGATATGAAGCGTCTTGATTGTTGGGAGGGAATGAAACTTGACATCGCTAACTTCGTTAAGCGTTGCATGACTTGCCAACTCGTTAAGGCCGAGCATCAAAGGCCCGGTGGGTTATTGCAACCTTTAGAAATTCCAATTTGGAAGTGGGACCAAATTTCCATGGATTTTATAGATGGCCTTCCCCGTTCTCGTTCGGGTCATGATAGCTTATGGGTGATTGTTGATAGACTTACTAAATCTGCCCATTTTATTCCCGTTCGGTCTAACCGAACCGTACCTCTTTTGGCCAAACTTTTTATTAAAGAAATTGTTAAATTGCATGGAGTTCCTACTTCTATAGTTAGTGATCGTGATCCATTGTTTACTTGTGGATTTTGGAAGAGTCTTCAAAAAGCTTTGGGAACGAAGCTTAATTTTAGCACCGCTTATCACCCCCAGTCCGATGGACAAACCGAGCATGTGAATCAAACTCTTGAAGATCTTCTTTGTGCATGTGTTCTTGATTTTGGTGGAAGTTGGGAAGATCATATTTCACTTGTTGAATTTTCCTATAATAATAGCTTCCAATCTAGTATTGGTATGGCACCTTTCGAGGCACTCTATGGAAGGCCATGCCGATCTCCTTCTTGTTGGCTTGAGGCCGGTGAGAAGCTGGTTTTAAGTCCAGATTTTATTCGTGATTCCACAGAAAAGATTGATCTTATTCGTCATAGGATGAAAGAAGCCCAGAGTAGACAAAAATCCTATGCCGATAACCGAAGAAGGAAATTAGAATTTTATGTTGGAGATCTTGTTTTTATTCGTGTTTCACCTATGAAGGGTGTTGTAGTTGCAGTCGATCGAGAAAATTAGCGCCTCGATACATTGGACCATTTCCTATCGCCGAACGTATTGGTTCCATGGCTTATCGCCTTTTATTACCGGCTCAAGTTTCTGCTATCCATGACGTGTTTCACGTTTCTCAACTTCGGAAATGTCTTCGAGATTCCGATTCTATTCTTGAGCCCGGTGTTGTGGAAGAGATTGAAGTTTCACTGAATTTAACTTATGAGCAGCATCCTGTTCGTATTATTGCTTCGGAAGTCAAACGTCTTCGAAATAAAGATGTTCCGCTTGTTAAAGTTCAGTGGTCTTCAAATCCTAAGGATTGTTCTTGGGAGTCTAGAGAGTTCATCGAGCGATCACATCCGGACTTACTTTCCCGTGCTCTTTGAGGTGAACTTCTTATTTCAAACTTCTTTTGTGTTGAATATGCTTTTATGGTTGTTACTATATATCTTATTCTTAAATATTGCGGGGACGCAATTTCTTTAAGGAGGGGAGTCTGTAACAACCCGCATATTTGTTGATTTTATATTTAAATATTTTATTGATACTCGGAATTTAGTCCGAAAAGCTACTTTTTGCATACGGTCGAATTAGGACTCGGGACCACTCCCATTGAGTTTAAAATGCCGTTTGCGACCTTTTTGAGTATAATCTTCGATATGTTTGGAGAAAGTTGATTTTTGCTACTTTTTTTCACTTTGGGTTTGGGTTTGGGCTCAGCCCTATGTTTAACTTATACTCAAATCTGAGCCACTCCTCCCCATTCACCCTCACTTTCTCCTCTTTTCAGTTTTAAAACATCAATGGTGGGAGAGATGGGAAATTAAAACTCCAAAACCCTAGTTTCCTTTTGCAAATCAAGCTCTAGCTCCAAACTAATAGAAGAACCCATTGGTAAGCTTCTCTTCTTCTTCTCCAACTCATTCTCTTATCAATTTCAGAAATTCCTAAACCTAATTTAGGAAATGTTTCTCTTGCTAGCTTAGAATCAAGCTTCTTGAGTTGGGTTTGAAGAGTGGTTGATTCTCTTTTGCTTTCAAGCTTCTTTTTCAATTGCTTGGGTTCAAAGGTGAGATTTTTATCTCACATCTATGCTTATATTTATCTTCGAATGTTAGGTATGAATTCCTAACACTTATTCGTGTGCATTTGCTTTTGGTTTGGATTGATTTGGTGAATATTCCAATTTTTGGTGTTTTGAGTTCAATTCGTTAAAAATCCTAACTTTGATGTTTGAACATGTTTTTGGTGATGCATCGAGGAGCATATAGGGCCGGGTAGTCGATAGGCATAAACCCTTAGCGCCGTTGCTCGAGCGAATGCAATTTGATCGAGTTTGCACCTCTTTTGAATTAGGGCAGGGGAGTGCTGGCAACAGGTTCGGCCGACCGAGCCCCTGGGCCGGTCGACCGACCTGCTACCCAGGCACTTCCTGCCTCTGTTTGGAAGTGCCGGTTACAAGCCTCGGCCGACCGAGCCCCTGGGCCGGTCGACCAACCTGGTGCCCCGAGCACTTCCAACCCCTGGTTCGGTCGACCGAGCTCTGTGGCCGGCCGACCGACCTGGTGCATTTTTGCCTATTTTACCTAGTTGTTTGAATTTCCAACTTTAATCGATTCGTGTTGTTTCCTATGCGTTGTTATGACTTTGATGACTCCTTTTTAGGGATTTTTGAATATCCATTTTGATGGATTCTTTATCGGTTTCGTTGGATTTTTATTCACGTTTCCGAATGTGAATCTTAGTGATTGATTGTTCCTACAATCTTCTTTGTGATTTGTCACTTTAAAAATATAAAGGTTTTCTATACGAGTAGTAACTATCAAAACTCTTTCTTCAAATGATTTCAACACTATTTTAGTACAAAGCTCGTTTCTTAAACCGTCTTCCAATCTATTAGTATATACAAACCTTTACCTCACTCGTATGAGAAATCTAATTAAACGACTTAGTAAAACGAGTGGTATGAAACGCTTGCGTTTACTTCGTCGGTTAATTCTTGGACTTGTTCGATTGAATCTCTTGTGACAATTTTATAGTGGAGATCTACAGTTTGTTCGTAAATATTTGAGTTAAGCAAGTGGTTATGGGACATGAAGCTAAACTCATATATTTACTAGCTTAGTGTAATTGACACTTCTCGTTGATCATGACGATCATCTTTGTGATTTAGACTAGCAATGTGTGATGTCTCTTTGTCTGCGAGGGAGACTAAACCCCGTTTTGTGGAGTTTCGACTCAAATTGGCGGGGTAGAAACCCATGGTCTTCGGGCCGTTTGTGGAGCTTCGGCTCAATTTGTGATGGTTAGCAACCATGGAATTAGCGTTCCGTTTGTGATACACATGTTGGTGAGCTTTATGCTCCCGTTTGTGATAGGCCTTCCCCCTTTTTGTGATTTCTGGATTTCTTGAGATGATCTCTAGAATTTGTGTTTCACCAATTTTCGTGATTTCTATTGATAAGTTTTATCAATATTTGTACATTGGTGAATTTGTGTGTCATTGACTTTTGTGATTGACATTGATACAATTGTCAATATTTGTGGTTTGATGAACGAAATAAGGAGTATGACATTTCTTTGATTCTTGTGTAGATTTTGTGATATTGATTAATCTTTTGTTGATTTTCAATTACTTATATATAACACAGCTTGGCATTGTGATTATTATTTGTTTAGTCATATCTCTTACTCTATATCGTTTCATCTGATATTTATAGCTAGACTGATCCGTTTATTATTTTCTTATTAAATAATACTCGGGTCAGACCGAGATGTTACAGGTGCTTCTGCTTGACTTCTCATCCAGGATCATTACTCTGACTTTTGGCTAACTACTTAGATTAGTAGTTTATTTCGTTGTATACACTTGAGATATGGACTCATAGTTGTATTCTTTTGTATAGCACGTGTTGCTATTCTTTTGTATTATTGTGGATCTTTTTGACCACTTCTCTGGTATACACTTTCATGTGTTAGTTATATATATTCATATCTTCTTCCGCCTTTGTGATATGAATTATCTGTGATTGATTTGTGTTATGCTTATTCTATATTTGTTTCCGAAGATTATTATAGCCACTGTGTAGTAGCTTTGTGTTTGTTTCGGTATGTCGGATTTTCCTCTTGAGATAAAATGCATGTTATACTATCTGACATATCGGTGCTCGCGCAAAGCAATTACACGGATGGTCGCTCCTCAACTGTAACGACCCTAGATTTTAATTTAATTTAAATTTATAATTAAATGAATTTTTGAATAAAATTGTAAGATAAATTGATTTAAATGGAAGCGAGTTTCTCCGATTCGACTAGAAAATATATAAAGTCATATGGATTTGACAATTTGTATATATGTGAATATATATTTAAATTGGATTTGAAATAAAATCTTAAATAAATGGTTTTAAAAATAAATATATAAATATATATGTATATACATTAGATATGAATTGTAAATGAATGGTTTAATAATAATTGATAATAATAAGTATTACAATTGATGGTTAATAATAATTTGAATTTATAAATTTAATATAAAACAATAAATATTAAAGTAAAATAAACAATTTAAGTTAAAATAAAAGAGGAATAAAAATAAGACAATGGAACAAAAGAAATGACAAAACAAAGTTTAAATATAAAGTGATAAAACAAAGCAAAAAGAAATATAAATTCAAAATATAAATACAAGTTAATAAACAAATCTGCAAGCCACTAATATCTCCAGCCGAAATCAAATTAGCATAGTCAAAGCAAACAAAACATATAGTCATGTACCCGTGTCAAATGAAGAAATAAAATATAGCCTGCATAAAGTTGTTAGTAATTAATGCAAGCATACCAGCCATGCCTATTATACTAAACAAAACAAAGAAAAGTGATAAAGGACTCATGCATTTAATACAAAACATCTCAGCCATGCTTATTGAATATACAAATAACATCACCTGTACAAAATGTTATCAACTTGTAAACTTTTTGTTATATACATCACTTTCTTCATCTCAGTTTTCATTCATTTTAAACTGAGCAAAAGAAAAGAAAAAAAAATCAAAACTACAGCTTATAAACACAGAATTTTTCTCTGTTCTTCTTCCAAAAACATCTATGTGAGCAAATATTTCTACCCAGAAATTTCCTTTTTGTGTGTTAATGCCTGTGAGTAAACTTCTTAACCTAAAGGCTTGAATTTGTTACCTTTTGATGATGATTGAAAATGAGGTTGTTTTGATATGTTTGCATGATTGAGTTTATCTGAATAAATGCTTTGAGTTGCTCTGTTTGATTTTGTATACATCTGTATAATATATACAACCTGTCGCTGTTACTTCCATAGGCTTGGATTATTTAAAAAAAATCTAAATCTATTCATACAATCAGAATTTGACTTCGATCCATGAATGAAATATGGTTATGATAATACATTATCAATTCTAAAGATAGTTAAAGAATGTTCATTTCAGTAATTAACCCAAGATTAAGAAAATACAGAGTCAAGTAAACTATCAAAATACAAAATATTTTCATTCAATTATTAATAGGCTTATGTTTTTAAATCAAAGCAAGATGTTTGAATATAAATCAAGCTTTAAACTTATTTTCAACCTGTCAGTAGAGTATGCCCACTGGAAAATGATTTACATGGCAATCATAAATTTTATGTTATATTCAAATATTCTAGATTGCTGATTCAACTGTATAACTTGAATCTATACACAAAGGTAGGATTTTTAACATAAAAATGGTGATTTTTAAGGAAGTATTCAAGATGCATTTTAAAGGGAACCGAAAATGTTTTTTTTTTGTGAATATCTGATGATCCAACGAATATTAGATCTTGTAATTCGTTTTAGAGCTCGCTTGATCCTCATCGATCCCAGGAAAAATCTTAAAAAAATTATCTATTGCAATAATTTTGTGAACGAGCTGTAATTAGAGTTTAAGGGTCTGTTTTGGTCAATGGAGAATATGAGATCGCCGCGACGTCGGCGAAGCACTTGGAGCGGTCGCACCAGGGGGATTCGAATCATTGGGTATAAGGGAGGTTTCGAGCAAGATGGCGTGTTCGCAGGTGGCCAGAGAAGGTGGTTTGAAGCGGGTTTTAGCAACCCAGGTGTATTCTAGTTGAACCCAAATTCTAGATTCTCGAATTCGTGATAGTTTTTGATTCTGGGTGGTTCGATGGATTGTGGAAGTCAAAGTCGACTTGCTGGGGGTGGTCGCAGGTGTCGGAGCGTTTCCGGTGATGGGTGCATGTGCACAGTCTCCGTGCACAGTTGGGTTGGGAAAGAAGCGAAGGAACTCGGGTTTTCACTCGAAGCAGTTCGAGTTCCTCTCGTGCTCGTCTCGGGTAGGAAGAAGGGGATGCGAAGCGTGCTACTCGAGTGTTGACTCGAGTCTGTGTTAGGGATTTTGGAGAGTTGTTCGGGATTTTACTGTGAGGAGTTTCAACTTATACCAAGTTACTTTGAATAAAGGAAATTGTTAACAAGTTTTTTTTTAAAAAAAAGAAAAAGAAAAAAAGAATGGAAGTTTTACAAACTAAAGGAAAGTAACAAGATTTTTTAAGCTAAATATTAACAAGTATCAAATATAAATCATAAAGCAAATGTCTTGAATTTAATTTGTTTGACTTGATAATCTTCAAAAGAAATGTGATAATGATTCAATGTGGTTTTGGAATCTCAGTTTTAAAATATAATAAAGTTTTTAAATTTAGATATTTTGAAACAACTTTAAAGGTTTTTAAAGTAGTTTTATAAATTGATTAAAAGATAAATAGATTTCATTTTAAACTTATAAAAAGAAAAAAAGAAATTTCAAATGTAAATTTGAAATAAATGTTTTCAACCATATTTGTAGTGAAATTAAAATCGATAACAAGAATAAGTTTACTTTTAGTAAATGAAGATTAAGGATTTAAATTCATTAACTATTAAGATAATTAGAATGGATAAATTGATGATTTGTATAGATTAAATTAGTAATTATAAGTTTGAATGTATTAATTAAAGTTTAATGAATTAAGTAATATAGATTAAATTTTAATTAATTAATGAATCATTAATGGTTAATCAAACTTATAATTAATAATGATTGATGTAATTTAATTACTTTGGAAAAGAAATTAAATGAATGTTAATGAAGGTCATTAAAGATGATGTATAAATGAAGTAATTTGGAGTAATAAGTAGTTAATTTAATTGAAAATACATTGAAAAAAATTAGGATTAAACGAATAATTAATCCTACTGGTAAATGACTATTGGATGTTTGACCTTACTTATGAATGATTGTATTGTATGATATGTCTAGAATTGATTGTCCTAACTGATCTGTGATATTTTGTACTGTGGATTAAGCAGTGTATGATTCATTCATTTATTTACATTGATATATATCTGTGATCTGTAAGATAAGCGTTATACTTTATATCGCTTATCAACTATATCTCTGTGTTTTAATCTATGATGATTGATTGATGTTGCACTATTGTGCTAAACCCCTGGACCACACTTATACACACACCAATATGGATTTCACGAGGAAATCGATTAAGACACAGATTTTGAAAAGATTTTTAAAGTTGAATATTTAAATTCAAATGTTTTGGAAATGGATTGGGTTAAAATGTGAAAAGCTTTTGGAATGGAATTTTTAAGATGAAATTATTTTGAATAACTTGATTAAATTTTGAAATTTAAATAATTTGATTTAAATTTGAATTCCAAAGTGTGAAACTGAATACTATGATTTAAAACTAGGGATTAAAGATGTTATACCAGTTATATATGGGTTAAACTATTCTAAAAATATTGATTTCGAAATATGAATATAATTCAGGGACTTTAACTCGTGTAAATGTAATTGGATTTTTTCGAAACGAAAACTGTTTGTTTTCACATAGTAAAAGCTTTCACCTAATAAATGAACGTCCAATTTGTGTTAAAAAGAATTTCAAGTTTGAAAATGAAAATAACTTCCAAGTTATCGAAACGGTTTGAAATCATAAGTTGAATCTTTAATTTAAAGATTTAACGAGTTAATCCTATCGAAATGAAATTGTTTTGGAAATCTATGAATTGATCTTTGAGAAATAAATCTTTTTGTTTAAAGATTTAGAATGGTAATTTGTTTAAACCATTTGAAAGAAAGTTTTGGGTTTTAAGTTGTGGCTTAATTGAAATCCCAATATCCATATGTTTTTAACTATTGCGCCCACTGTTCGGTTTAGCCGGGAGAGGACCTTTGTGTCATATATCCCATTTCGAATATGTGATATGTCGTTATGGATAGCATTTGAAGACCGGTGTTGAAGACCGGATATTTTTGAAAACGAAAGGACAACTCGTCGAATGTCTTTGCATCGACTGGTCCCCGGTATAGAGACTCCATATGTGATGGGAAGTCCGAACGTGATTAGTGAATATCCGGATTGCAAGGACTTCTTTGTAAGTGCCTTCGGTTCTGTTCGAGCCCGGAACAGACTTGTATGGATAGTATGTTTGACATTACAAATTGAGATATAAAGCTGATTTCTTTCAAATATATTTCTGTTCGTGGCGGATAATTTATTCTTTTAGCTTAACACCCTTCTCTGAGACGTACGAGCTCAGAGGTTATGTAGTTGAAGGTTATCAGCGATATATTCCCAATTTGGTAATGTGACATGCTGAGTGTTGCTGTGAAATGATCATTGTGTTGATCGTTTGTGATAGGATCATTTGTTTGATCGTTTATCTTTGTGATCATTTCTATGATCATTTGTTGACCCAAAGCACAGCTTTTGTATAAAGCGTGGCTTTGTGGACGTGACTTCGTCGAGCCTCACACCCCGGAATGGTCAAACAGGAAAGATGCAGCAAGGTTATGAGGGGTAGCTCCCTTTAGGGTATGTGCATTTCCTTTTGGAAAAGGGTGGTATCATGGTATGGAGCCCAGATGCTTACTCATGTTGAAACACTTTATTTATGATTGTGTGATGATGGTGACGAGCGCTCGGTTAAAGGTCCCAAAGGACCGGGGGATGGCATACTCGTGTCAGTAGTTACCCAGTTAGGGGTAACCCGGCCTTGTGTTGGCAGAGATCCGGTTTGGTTCTCGGGGACGTCCTTCTAGAGGCGTTCTCATGTGGCAATGGGAAGTTCCTTGGCCTGACCATTTGTTGGAAATCCAAAGAAACAATATGAGCCTTGTACGGTATTAGTTGTAGAACCTGCCATCTAATATGGTAGCTATAGTAAGCATAATATAATGTTACCTATGCTAGCTAAGATTTATATTCTACTTTCGAAATGTTTTCTGCACTTTGCACTTATAGTAATAATATCAAAGAAATTGCGTACGAAGCATCTTTGACTATCATAAGAAGAAATATCCTCCAAGTCTGCGTTTGCATTGTGTGTGTGGCGGGAGGTCTTATGGTTGTTACATTTTCAAAAAAAGCATTGCGAATTGATTTTTAAAATCTTTTGTTGAATGTTTTAAAAGATAAACTGTTTTTGTTGCTCACACCAGTCCCACGACTGATCCAGAGTTTATTGTTTCTTTCCTAAACTCTGGGTGCTCATTATTTTCTACACGAGCAGTCTAGAGTTGGGTTTTTCAGATAGTCAGATGTAGTGGATTATCTTGAGTTGGTTCAGTCTCTGGACCACACCGCACTTGCTTATCTTTATGCATCGTTATTGGGAGTTCGAGCTATTGCTGGATTGGTTCTTGGAAATGGAGTTGCAGTTCTCGGAGTTCTCTTTTGAAGACTATCTTAGAGTTATATTGTTCCGCTGCTAGATGTCATCTATTTTCTTTTCCGCTGCTATTTATTGTATCATATCTCTGATGTATATTGATATCTATTGGATCATCTGTTGTATCAGATATTGTATAAAAGCTGTATATCAATGTATTATTCTTTTACTCCGCTGTGTTGTTTACTTAATGTTGTTATAAGCTCCGGCGAATCGGATTTGAACGGTCGAATCTACGGCATTCGAGTACGATGTAAAGTATGGATGTCGATTTTCGAGCGGGAAAAATCCGAGTCTTTACATTTGGTATCAGAGCTAAGGTTGAAACTTTAGCTCAGGAGTATAACACATTAAGTAGCTCATTAGAGATAGGGTGAAGTATCCCTAGAATGAGTAATCCCTAAGATATTCGTTTGAGTGCCTCAGTAAATTCTCTTACTATTCACCGATAGTAAGTATGAGTGCAAGAAGAGAACGCGATAGGGGACAGGGGAGTATCACTATAAATGGTCGATGCCCTGCAACAATGGAAACAAACTTTCTCTATCAATCTCTTTCGATTCATCTTTCCAAATTCTTTTGATTCGCTTCGTGGCAGTTGCAAGAAGAAGTTTCGATGCGTTGATTCTCTTCGAATCGTTGTAGAAAATTCTTGCTTCGTATTTCATCGGGTTCTTATCGGCTTTTCGATTTAAACCTTAATGAATATAAATTGGAAATTCTGCATAAATGTGAAATTTGAAATTGAAAATTTAAATAAATTGGAAATTTGAAATTGAGTTAAAATTGATTAATAGAATATGAAGGACAAATTGAATTGTATCGATAAAACGATTTCGTTTAAAACCAAATTTTGAAATTCTGTTGTAATTTCTTGGGTTGGTCGAAGTCCGAAGAGGGACAAATTGGTATTTGTTCTGAGATATTCCGACTTGAGTTTGGAATTCATATCTTAAGTTTGAGGAATTATAGGAGATCGAATCTGTCTATCTCTGTGTTGTTTTCATGCCTGCGAATTTCGAGGACGAAATTCTTTTAAGGGGGAATTTTGTAACGACCCTAGATTTTAATTTAATTTAAATTGATAATTAAATGAATTTTTAAATAAAATTGTAAGATAAATTGATTTAAATGGAAGCGAGTTTCCCCAATTCGACTAGAAAATATATAAAGTCATATGGATTTGACAATTTGTATATATGTGAATATATATTTAAATTGGATTTGAAATAAAATCTTAAATAAATGGTTTTAAAAATAAATATAAAGATATATATGTATATACATTAGATATGAATTGTAAATGAATGGTTTAATAATAATTGATAATAATAAGTATTACAATTGATGGTTAATAATAATTTGAATTTATAAATTTAATATAAAACAATAAATATTAAAGTAAAATAAACAATTTAAGTTAAAATAAAAGAGGAATAAAAATAAGACAATGGAACAAAAGAAATGACAAAACAAAGTTTAAATATAAAGTGATAAAACAAAGCAAAAAAGAAATATAAATTCAAAATATAAATACAAGTTAATAAACAAATCTGCAAGCCATTAATATCTCCAGCCGAAATCAAATTAGCATAGTCAAAGCAAACAAAACATATAGTCATGCACCCGTGTCAAATGAAGAAATAAAATATAGCCTGCATAAAGTTGTAAGTAATTAATGCAAGCATACCAGCCATGCCTATTATACTAAACAAAACAAAGAAAAGTGATAAAGGACTCATGCATTTAATACAAAACATCTCAGCCATGCTTATTGAATATACAAATAACATCACCTGTACAAAATGTTATCAACTTGTAAACTTTTTGTTATATACATCACTTTCTTCATCTCAGTTTTCATTCATTTTAAACTGAGCAAAAGAAAAGAAAAAAAATAATCAAAACTACAGCTTATAAACACAGAATTTTTCTCCGTTCTTCTTCCAAAAACATCCAGGTGAGCAAATATTTCTACCCAGAAATTTCCTTTTTGTGTGTTAATGCCTGTGAGTAAACTTCTTAACCCAAAGGCTTGAATTTGTTACCTTTTGATGATGATTGAAAATGAGGTTGTTTTGATATGTTTGCATGATTGAGTTTATCTGAATAAATGCTTTGATTTGCTCTGTTTGATTTTGTATACATCTGTATAATATATACAACCTGTCGCTGTTACTTCCATAGGCTTGGATTATTTAAAAAAAAAAAATCTAAATCTATTCATACAATCATAATTTGACTTCGATCCATGAATGAAATATGGTTATGATAATACATTATCAATTCTAAAGATAGTTTAAGAATGTTCATTTCAGTAATTAACCCAAGATTAAGAAAATACAGAGTCAAGTAAACTATCAAAATACAAAATATTTTCATTCAATTATTTATAGGCTTATGTTTTTAAATCAAAGCAATATGTTTGAATATAAATCAAGCTTTAAACTTGTTTTCAGCCTGTCAGTAGAGTATGCCCACTGGAAAATGATTTACAGGGCAATCATAAATTTTATGTTATATTCAAATATTCTAGATTGCTGATTCAACTGTATAACTTGAATCTATACACAAAGGTAGGATTTTTAACATAAAAATGGTGATTTTTAAGGAAGTATTCAAGATGCATTTTAAAGGGAACCGAAAATGTTTTTTTTGTGAATATCTGATGATCCAACGAATATTAGATCTTGTAATTCGTTTTGGAGCTCGCTTGATCCTCATCGATCCCAGGAAAAATCTTAAAAAAATAATCTATTGCAATAATTTTGTGAACGAGCTGTAATTAAGGTTTAAGGGTCTGTTTTGGTCAAGGGAGAATATGAGATCGCCGCGACGTCGGCGAAGCACTTGGAGCGGTCGCACCAGGGGGATTCGAATCATTGGGTATCAGGAAGGTTTCGAGCAAGATAGCGTGTTCGCAGGTGGCCAGAGAAGGTGGTTTGAAGCGGGTTTTAGCAACCCAGGTGTATTCTAGTTGAACCCAAATTCTAGATTCTCGAATTCGTGATAGTTTTTGATTCTGGGTGGTTCGATGGATTGTGGAAGTCAAAGTCGACTTGCTGGGGGTGGTCGCAGGTGTCGGAGCGTTGCCGGTGATGGGTGCATGTGCACAGTCTCCGTGCACAGTTGGGTTGGGAAAGAAGCGAAGGAACTCGGGTTTTCACTCGAAGCAGTTCGAGTTCCTCTCGTGCTCGTCTCGGGTAGGAAGAAGGGGATGCGAAGCGTGCTACTCGAGTGTTGACTCGAGTCTGTGTTAGGATTTTGGAGAGTTGTTCGGGATTTTACTGTGAGGAGTTTCAACTTATACCAAGTTACTTTGAATAAAGGAAATTGTTAACAAGTTTTTTTTTAAAAAGAAAAAGAAAAAGAAAAAAAGAATGGAAGTTTTACAAACTAAAGGAAAGTAACAAGATTTTTTAAGCTAAATATTAACAAGTATCAAATATAAATCATAAAGCAAATGTCTTGAATTTAATTTGTTTGACTTGATAATCTTCAAAAGAAATGTGATAATGATTCAATGTGGTTTTGGAATCTCAGTTTTAAAATATAATAAAGTTTTTAAATTTAGATATTTTGAAACAACTTTAAAGGTTTTTAAAGTAGTTTTATAAATTGATTAAAAGATAAATAGATTTCATTTTAAACTTATAAAAAGAAAAAAAGAAATTTCAAATGTAAATTTGAAATAAATGTTTTCAACCATATTTGTAGTGAAATTAAAATCGATAACAAGAATAAGTTTACTTTAAGTAAATGAAGATTAAGGATTTAAATTCATTAACTATTAAGATAATTAGCATGGATAAATTGATGATTTGTATAGATTAAATTAGTAATTATAAGTTTGAATGTATTAATTAAAGTTTAATGAATTAAGTAATATAGATTAAATTTTAATTAATTAATGAATCATTAATGGTTAATCAAACTTATAATTAATAATGATTGATGTAATTTCATTACTTTGGAAAAGAAATTAAATGAATGTTAATGAAGGTCATTAAAGATGATGTATAAATGAAGTAATTTGGGGTAATAAGTAGTTAATTTAATTGAAAATACATTGAAAAAAAATTAGGATTAAAAGAATAATTAATCCTGCTGGTAAATGACTATTGGATGTTTGACCTTACTTATGAATGATTGTATTGTATGATATGTCTTGAATTGATTGTCCTAACTGATCTGTGATATTTTGTTCTATGGATTTAGCAGTGTATGATTCATTCATTTATTTACATTGATATATATCTGTGATCTGTAAGATAAGCGTTATACTTTATATCCCTTATCAACTATATTTCTGTGTTTTAATCTGTGATGATTGATTGATGTTGCACTATTGTGTTAAACCCCTGGACCACACTTATACACACACCAATATGGATTTCACGAAGTCACAGATTTTGAAAAGATTTTTAAAGTTGAATATTTAAATTCAAATGTTTTGGAAATGGATTGGGTTAAAATGTGAAAAGCTTTTGGAATGGAATTTTTAAGATGAAATTATTTTGAATAACTTGATTAAATTTTGGAATTTAAATAATTTGATTTAAATTTGAATTCCAAAGTGTGAAACTGAATACTACGATTTAAAAATAGGGATTAAAGATGTTATACCAGTTATATATGGGTTAAACTATTTTAAAAATATCTATTTCGAAATATGAATATAATTCAGGGACTTTAACTCGTGTAAATGTAATTGGATTTTTTCGAAACGAAAACTGTTTGTTTTCACATAGTAAAAGCTTTCACCTAATAAATGAACGTCCAATTTGTGTTAAAATGAATTTCAATTTTGAAAATGAAAATAACTTCCAAGTTATCGAAACGGTTTGAAATTATAAGTTGAATCTTTAATTTAAAGATTTAACGAGTTAATCCTATCGAAATGAAATTGTTTTGGAAATCTATGAATTGATCTTTGAGAAATAAATCTTTTTGTTTAAAGATTTAGAATGGTAATTTGTTTAAACCATTTGAAAGAAAGTTTTGGGTTTTAAGTTGTGGCTTAATTGAAATCCCAATATCCATATGTTTTCAACTATTGCGCCCACTGTTCGGTTTAGCCGGGAGAGGACCTTTGTGTCATATATCCCATTTCGAATATGTGATATGTCGTTATGGATAGCATTTGAAGACCGGTGTTGAAGACCGGATATTTTTGAAAACGAAAGGACAACTCGTCGAATGTCTTTGCATCGACTGGTCCCCGGTATAGAGACTCCATATGTGATGGGAAGTCCGAACGTGATTAGTGAATATCCGGATTGCAAGGACTTCTTTGTAAGTGCCTTCGGTTCTGTTCGAGCCCGGAACAGACTTGTATGGATAGTATGTCTGACATTACAAATTGAGATATAAAGCTGATTTCTTTCAAATATATTTCTGTTGGTGGCGGAGAATTTATTCTTTTAGCTTAACACCTTTCTCTGAGACGTACGAGCTCAGAGGTTATGTAGTTGAAGGTTATCAGCGATATATTCCCAATTTGGTAATGTGACATGCTGAGTGTTGCTGTGAAATGATCATTGTGTTGATCGTTTGTGATAGGATCATTTGTTTGATCGTTTATCTTTGTGATCATTTCTATGATCATTTGTTGACCCAAAGCACAGCTTTTGTATAAAGCGTGGCTTTGTGGACGTGACTTCGTCGAGCCTCACACCCCGGAATGGTCAAAACAGGAAAGATGCAGCAAGGTTATGAGGGGTAGCTCCCTTTAGGGTATGTGCATTTCCTTTTGGAAAAGGGTGGTATCATGGTATGGAGCCCAGATGCTTACTCATGTTGAAACACTTTATTTATGATTGTGTGATGATGGTGACGAGCGCTCGGTTAAAGGTCCCAAAGGACCGGGGGATGGCATACTCGTGTCAGTAGTTACCCAGTTAGGGGTAACCCGGCCTTGTGTTGGCAGAGATCCGGTTTGGTTCTCAGGGACGTCCTTCCAGAGGCGTTCTCATGTGGCAATGGGAAGTTCCTTGGCCTGACCATTTGTTGGAAATCCAAAGAAACAATACGAGCCTTGTACGGTATTAGTTGTAGAACCTGCCATCTAATATGGTAGCTATAGTAAGCATAATATAATGGTACCTATGCTGGCTAAGATTTATATTCTACTTTCGAAATGTTTTCTGCACTTTGCACTTATAGTAATAATATCAAAGAAATTGCGTACGAAGCATCTTTGACTATCATAAGAAGAAATCTCCTCCAAGTCTGTGTTTGCATTGTGTGTGTGGCGGGAGGTCTTATGGTAGTTACATTTTCAAAAAAAGCATTGCGAATTGATTTTTAAAATCTTTTGTTGAATGTTTTAAAAGATAAACTATTTTTGTTGCCCACACCAGTCCCACGACTGATCCGGAGTTTATTGTTTCTTTCCTAAACTCTGGGTGCTCATTATTTTCTACACGAGCAGTCTAGAGTTGGGTTTTTCGGATAGTCAGATGTAGTGGATTATCTGGAGTTGGTTCAGTCTCTGGACCACACCGCACTTGCTTATCTTTGTGCATCATTATTGGGAGTTCGAGCTATTGCTGGATTGGTTCTTGGAAATGGAGTTGCAGTTCTCGGAGTTCTCTTTTGAAGACTATCTTAGAGTTATATTGTTCCGCTGCTAGATGTCATCTATTTTCTTTTCCGCTGCTATTTATTGTGTCATATCTCTGATGTATATTGATATCTATTGGATCATCTGTTGTATCAGATATTGTCTAAAAGCTGTATATCAATGTATTATTCTTTTACTCCGCTGTGTTGTTTACTTAATATTGTTATAAGCTCCGGCGAATCGGATTTGAACGGTCGAATCTACGGCATTCGAGTACGATGTAAAGTATGGATGTCGATTTTTGTGCGGGAAAAATCCGAGTCGTTACATCAACAGCCTTATTCTCCGTGCTAGTTGACAGCATTACACCGTAGTGTTCTTGGCTAGCATGGGTATAGTGGTGGGGCGTCATAGAAATGATAATGATCATGCTTTGTTCACAGATTTGATTTTGATGAGGAGTTTTGATATGGAGATGTTTTGAAGTTTACTGATTTTTTAGACTTGTATATGATTTGAATATGCAGAAATTTGAAGAGGAGTTACTGTTTTTAAATTTGAAGAGTTTTGAAGTTTTCTTTTTGATTAAGGAAGTGAAAAAGCAAGTATGAATGAAGATGCAAGTTTATATAAATGAATTTTCAGATTTTATCAAATAAAAGAAAATTAAAACAATTTGACACTTGTAAACTTATTTCAACATTTGTCACTTTGAATGCTTATCTTATAACACTTGTCCTTTTATTTAAAAAATAATTTGTTAGTTTATAATAAATATGTATATAAATTTATAAAAAGAAATAAGAACAAACCATGTTTATAAATAAAACTTATACATATAAAAATTTAAATCAATTAAAATTTATAAATTGGAATTTTAAATTCAAATCAAATCCAAAATCAATTATTTTCAAATCAAGTTATGTATATATAAATTCAATTTGAAATAAAAATTGCAAATTTTATTCAAAACCTATTTATAAAGACAATACACTATTAATATTATTTTTATAAATATCTTATTATTAAATTAAAATTATTTTAAAAGAAATTATATTTTTGCTAATAAATTATCCATTTTATTAAGCCATAAAACTTTTTTGTTAATTCATTTTAAATTTAAAACCCAAGCCAAATTATTTTAAACATTTAATATTTTTCCTATCAACTTTAAAATCATATATTTATTTATTAAATAGTTTTAAAAACTTAATATTTAATAAAAATCAAAATTTCCAAATTAAAATGTATATATTAGAATTTTAAAACATGATTCACTTATTAAATTTAAACTAAAATCATTTATTTAACTTTGGAAAGCTTAAATATTTAATAAAAACAAATTTTCACATTACTACAAATATTAGAATTAGAAAAAATATGTTTTATTTATTAAAATCAAAACAATGCTAATCTATTTAAAATATAAACCATATATTCGTATTGTAAATAGAAATCAATTTTATTATTTTTAAAAGATAAAATAACCAATTAAATAATTATTGAAGAATATTATTAAATCAATTTGAATTATTATTAAAAAAATATCAATATCAATTTAATTTTTAATACAGATTATTAAATTGATATTGTTAAGTATTTCGGGATATTACACCAACAGAAAACTATCGAGTGATTCATTCCATAGTTATCCAATGACTATCAGTATGTAACCCCCTTTATACCTCCAACTGTCATGAGTAATAGGCTGCTAATATTTGAAAAGCGTTATGTACTATAGTCTTAACGGACGTATCAACATCCGGTCTCGATACACCTTGGCATGGAATATTTAAAACAGTATGTTTATTTAATTGTGATAAATCACTGACGTTTACAATGCATTGTAACTACTATCATAAAAATACCATTTATGGACTTTATATTAAATATACTTTTAATTAAATTAATTAATTAATATACAATACATTATATCAAGTATATAATAGAAAGAAAACACCTTTTATTTCGAACAAGATTGATTACGAGTTAGATATGTATAATAAATTAAATAATTGCCCCTAGGGCATATCCTAACTCTATCAATCTTCAACTTGCACTTGGGGATTATGGAATCTTAATCCCATCCCATCGATTATCTTGATGAGAACCTATCAAGTTAGATCTTTTGTGAATTGATCTGCTATGTTGTTTTAATTATCTACTCTGTCAATCAATTGTTTCCAATGCTGATAAACTACCTTTACCATGCGGAACTGTTCGGAGCATATTTCTCGACTTCTAGTGGACTCTTGTCATTACATTGTTATCATATAACAATCATTTTGTATTCTTAATACTTTGGAATAAACCCTAGCTCAGTTATAAATTTCTGCATCAATATTTATAAATTGTTTTCATCGTGGCGCTATTCAAGGCGATGTACTTAGTCTTTTTGTTGAATCAGCCACAATGTTTCATTTGGAACAATTCTAACTTAAAGCATCTTAATTAGGGTTTGAACACTAATTTAATATTGGCATATTACACTCTATATCACTCATGAAGTTTGAGTTCGTATACTCTTTCATGAGGAGTTCATTGTTACTACAAACAATTCTTTAGTCTTTCGTAAATGCTCAAGAATATTCCAAACTACCATTTAGTGATCTTAATTTGAATTTGATATTTTGCTTTATGTATCAAATATGTAAGAAAATTATGATTTTATAGACAAGACAACATATATGATAATTTCTATTGCTAAGCGTAAGGAATCCATCTCACATCTTCCTTATTAAACATTTTAATAAGGTATCTTTGCATATCGGCTGGTACATTCCCAACATTCTTTATACTTAATAAAAAGATATACTTTACAAATACAATATTGAGCATTATACAACTAAACTATTATTGATTTTAACAAAAGTACATTGTTGACAATCAGCAGTATGTTGTTTACTTATAGCCTAGAAATATCTACGTACGTCTTAGTGGTTCTTTCTTATGGACACACGCTTCCTTTTTATTTTCACTGAAAATCAAACTATTCGGTATTTTTATCAAAATACTTATTCGATTATGATGCACACAGAATGATACTTTCGTATCATTTTCTGGATCGTATCCGAAAATCCCAAAAACTCAATATCGCTTCCACTGACTTCGAGACACTTTGGTTGTTATACACAAATAATTTATTCTAAATCATTATTTAGAATTATCCATTTCAACAAATATATACCAAAAAAAGTCATACCAAACGATAATTTTATGGCTAAAAAAATATGAATTGACATGAGCACATTGAACGATGAATCTATTACTTTAAGTTCAACTATTGAAATTTATGATTTTAGTCTTATCAATGTTGCTCATATTATTCCAACTACATTAGACTTTCTGTGACACCCCACCTCTATACTCATACTATCCAAGAGTATAACAGAGTAATACTATCACATAATATGGAGAATGTGGCTATATGGGATATGCACATGAATATTCCCTTGGACTAACACTGGTACGTTAAAAAAAAAATCTGATAAATAACTAATCTATACGTATACAGTATCAGTACAAAGCAATAGACATGTGTGTCTCCAAGAAAGAACAATACATAATATATAGTACAGAGTCAATCGCAGCAATAACATATAATATATAAAATAACTTAATGTTATAAGAATACCATACAACTCAATGTCAATTATATACATACATACAATGAATCTGATATCATATACAATCCTAATATTGTACTCCTCTAAGCGTAGTAAAACACAAGCTGGTCATGTCGTCCATGTACTTGAAATGTCTCGGACTGACCCAAGTATTATATAAAATAATAAACGAGTCAGACTATATCTAAATATACGGACCAATACCTACATAAATATAGGATATACATAATATAATGGTGATGACATTAACAATAGTATAATATAATAGGTACACTCTCAACACAGCAAAATGGTGCCATCACCCATATAACACATCAAATCAGAATTCACATAAAACAACATCGTATGAGTGAATCATCCATACGTTAAGATCACAATCAAATCCAAAAATAAACAGTAATGAGATATACTCAAGTATAATCGGACAAGAACACTATAATGTCCAAATATCTCTCAATCTCACGATATAAATTATCATCACAGAAAAATAAAACCATCCAACAAATAAAGATAATACATAACAATGCCCTAATATAATATCATATAATCAATAGATAATGTGAGATGACCCATCAAATCATTCAAATGATATCCAATATCATACAAATCACAAAAATAATCTGTCACAATCAATTAATAAGGTTATCTTTAGAATACCAAACCAAAAGTGTGGATATACAGGGACTGACTACACTTTAGACTCAACCAGTCTATAGTCTAGTCAACTCATCACAGGAATAAGACGTATATGCCAATCCACTATGCACACATATACGATGAATCAAACGGGAGACTAACCGCCGCTTACTGCAAGCCTGATCAGGAACACAGGTTTACTCGCAACCGTAGAGTAACCATCTATTCCTATAGTCTTCAAGGTATATGTCAATCTACAATACCCACATACCCTGAATCAAATAAGGAGACTGACAGCCGCCTACCGCAAGCCTACTCCAGGAACCCAGGTCAAGTCGCCTACCGCAAAGTACAATCTATTCCTACAACCTTCAGTTATTTCGATGGATATCGTGACCCCATCCACTAGTGGCTCGTCTACGCGTAGCTCCGGTCATGACCCTACTTTGCCCCAAATGGTAATAGACTACTGGCCTAAGAGACACAAGGGGATAAAGGAAACAACTCATCTGCCACTACCAATAATGTGATGCGCATCAAAGGGACATATAACTATAGTATCGCGGATCTAGGGTGCAACCCTACGATTAGGCCGCCAGGGTGGATACTGGCCAATCTGGTTCACTTTCGAAAAATAAAGGAAGTTGGACACAATATGGATGGTCATATAGTACTCATATCCTATCACTTCACATATTTCTAGTACTAGGTCGATACATGGCTCTCATAAGTCAATATCTAACAATATGACACCCCTCGTTGAATACAACCTGGACATATGCGTGTAATCCCCGTTTGAGTGACATTTACTTACAAAGATAACCAAACAAATGACATAACGGTGTCCCATACCACCGCATATCATTTGAATAATTATTCAATATTCATAAGCTACACTTGATCCACACTATATATATCTATATGACGATTCCAATGAATAAGTGGAAAAGTATTACCGAAAATCCCATACCAGATGGTATCACTGCACTGTTTATTCAATTTTCTCGTCACACTGAAATAAAATCTCACAAATCAAAGAGAAGGTTTTTATCACCCTATCATCTTTACAATATAAAACGAATCAAAACTACATCATTGGTGATTCATTCATGATATCAAAATCAATAAGGGAAAATGGTAAATAAATACAAAAAATATAGATATCATGCTTGAATCTCATTTTAATTCAGAAATGAAATAATAATAAACTTCAAATAAACATTTTCATTAAAAATTTAAATCAAGTATCCAAACATTCATATAAAACATTCAAATAAATTTATAAATCAGATATCTTTTATAATAAAAATCAATACAACAATATTATTATTTTCATAATACATTTTATAAAATAGCTATATATTACATTTTTCTTTTATAACAAATTCAAACTTGTAACTTATTATAATATCGATTTAAAAGGGATTTATAACCAAAAGAAATCTATATTTATATTTGGTTTTAATTAATTTTTTTTAAATGTATCTAGATTATTTATAATTTAATTAAAGTATTCATGAAATACCTTTAATAAGATTTTGAAACTCTTGAATAATTTATTTCTAAGCTTTCCAAACATTTATTAGAATAAGCAATGAATAAATATCTATATAAGTATAATTATGGAGTAAAATCACTCCACAAACATATCAACTAACAACGATATAAATATCGTTAGACCTAAGTCGACTTCCATCAAACTCCGGTTAGACGTAAAATTAATACACATCAACATACACTAAATATTTTGTTCAATTCACAAACGGACATAACTCTGTTCACAACTTATTTTTCCATCCACATAATCATCTAACCATCCATACATCAATCAATCCCAATAGTGAATGGGGTAATTCAATTCAACCAGGAATTTATCACCAGCAAGCATCTAAACAAGCAATGGGAAATAAAATGATATAAATGATTTATGAGTTAAGAAGCAACTCACCAAATTATCGAACGAAATCACTTACTGCCAGCAACAAATCACAATCAATCTCATACAACCTTTCAAAACGCACAGTCAAACCCTCCTTCATCACGTTGCCATTACATTCACCCAGTATCCCCAACTCCATGCTCGTATCTCCTCCATCGCACAACACCACCACATCATGTCAACTATTCCAACCACCAACAACCGGAACCCACATCGCCATCAACCATCACCGTATGCCTTCCCCTTTCGCTGCTAGCACAGGTCAACAAAACCCTCCTCCGCCTTCATTGACTTCAAAATCATGCAGGCTTCAATCATGACTCCTGGTTGCACGAACCACAACCGAGCTTCACACCCTCACCGACGTTGAGCTTGTCGTCGGCACTTCTGCCTCCAGGCAACGAGCATGCCTTGCTCGATAATTATTCTATTAATTTTTTTCCAGGTAATTAGGTTAAAAAGAATGAAAATGGGGGTTACGGTTGGCTTGAGTTAGTGAAGTATGAGAGTTTTCTAGATAGAAGTAGAAAAGGCAAATAAGCTTGAATGAATTTGAGTTTGCTTAACTAAGGCTAGTACTAATTAACTATTTTTTTTCCTTTTTTTACTATCAATTGGGGATTAGGATTAGAAAAAAAAAGCTATAAGAGTTTAGGTTTAATCCAGGAGCAGAAAGATTTTTCTAGCGAAATGTGTACGAGACACGAATTTGGGCCTATGTTTAGATTTTAAGGAAAATATAAATTTTTTCCTTATATTAAATTCAATTTAATTCAAGTATAATGTTAGTCTAAATTATATTTATTTCTCCTTATTTGTTTTGTAAAATAATATTATTTTCCATAATTATAACTTATTTATAATTTAAAAGTCACAATTCTGCAATTTAAATCCATTTATAAAATAATTACCATACCAAGTTATCAAACAAACAGTCAAATTCCAATTTAATTGATTAAGTTACCATTATTAATATTAATCAATTATTAATTAAAAATAGGATTGTTATAGAGTTCCTCCCTTAATGAAATTGCATCCTTGCAATTTCCTATAAGGAGAAATTTATAACAATTTTGATTATACAAAACTTAACTATACCATTTTTACCTTTATTTGTATACAAGTTCTTTCCATAAATAAGAATAACTTTATAGGATTACAAAAACTTCATTAAACAAATATATCTCATATTCATGTTTTACATAAAAATTCCATTTCATTACAAATCAAATTTAATTTGAATTCAAATTCTCATTGAATAACCCTTAAAATATTTCATAAACAAAAGTTTATAATCCAAAATTCCTTTCAAAACATTTAACTACATACCATGAGCAATACTATATTATGTGCACCTACACTTAAATACATACCCTAGACATTAAAAGTCCCTGAATTTATGAACATATGAGCATATGAGCACACCCACACATCCAAACAAATACATAAACACGCAACAAGTTGATACATACAAGACAAGAGCGGTGTGCATAGATGCAATAGTGCAACAATGGTACAACAGCCAAATCAAAACATGGATTAGACTCAACACACAAAGACATATGCACTCATATTTGTCCAAAGTATAGGTATTAATTGTTGGAAATTTTCAAAATAGTTTTGGGTTTGTGTTCGTTTTTTAAGAGGGAAAAAGTGGAGGAAGAAGGAAGAAGAGGGGATGGATAGTCCCACATCTTGGAAATTAAGAGAATGTATTGATTTAAATATAGGATTCTCTAAGGAAGGTTGGACCCTTTAGGCACCCAAAGCTTTGATTTGATGTAAGGAGGGAAGTTATGCATCACCACCATACACGCGCGCCGCTGCCACCGTCTGTCCATCCTGCCGACCGGAGCAGGTCCGAATTTTGGGTTTGGGTCTAAAATTACGAATTAATTTTTGTTAACAGGCTAGATCCAGAATCTAAGTATGAACAAATATTCTTGGCGGGTCATTTGTGGAACAACCAGATATTTTAACCATTCACATCCACACACGTCGGACTTGAATTGTTCAAAATATCAGATTGTTAATATAAATTTGGCAAACCTCAGCAAATATAGTAAATAAATCAACCACAGAATCACAGACGTAGAGTAATATAAAACAATGCAGCAAAAAAGATAAATAGTAGTTCAAGAAGCTACTATATAAATATCAGAGCTAGAAATAAAATACAACAAAATATCTCAAATACAGTGAAGTCACCAGTACGAACAGATGACTTCTCTGAACCAATCAATTGAAAAGCTGAAAGCTAAATCAATAGTTTGATCTCCAACGCAGCTCCAAACCCCAAAGGTGAGTCTCAAATGCTGTATCGCTCAGTCTGACCCGAGCGTAAAGAAAAACACAAAACACTCAAGTCAGGATTAACATTCTTATATCAATAAATCCAACTTAAGTGAAATATCAACTAAAATACAAGTAGCTTAAAGGATGTATGGGATAACCATCCTCTAGGGATTCGTGGAACTATCTACAATGTAGAAATATGCACTATAACACCGTGGTCATTTCAAATTAATTTATACTTCAAAACGAAAATATCATTTTCATTTCAAATATATCTATTTCCCAAAATAGTGTATATACATTAAATAATTTATAAAGCAAAGTATTTATAAATTCCTCAAACTTCACAAATCGCTTAAAAATCAACTCGACTTTCCCATTCAAATTTAATTCAATCTCAATTTACCAATTTCCATTTGATTCATTTTCCGACTAAACAAATCCAAATTTATCGATTTCAAATACAGCTTTGACCCACAATTAAACCATTTAAATTTCAATGAAATTCAAAGTCAATATATTTCGAAGCTTTAAATATTCAACATTTCAAAGACTAAATTTGATAATTTCATTTATCTCCTAATTTGACTTCACTATTATTTAGTTTTGAAATATTCGCTTAATAAATTTAGAATTATTTATATGACCCTAAATTACATTTCTTTATACAATACCTTCGATTTCTATAGATGTGAAATATCCATTAAATTACTTAAATCAAAATCAAGTTATAAGATCATATTTTCAAAGTTTCAAATTCAATAGCTTCAAGTCGATTTAATTAAGTAAATTCCTTAATTAAATGCAATTTCGATCAACTCAACTTTATCTTCCTTAATTTATACAAATCATTGAAAATCTATTTAAAATATAATACTTCACATATTATATTAATTAAGTCGAACTTTATTAAATTTAAGTTTATTATTGAGTCTACTTTATATTTAAACATATTTATATAAAATATTTCAATATTAAATAAAAAACCATAGGAATTATTTTCAAAATATTTATATATAGACTAACGGTGCCTGATAATTCTCTAACCTATGGTCAAGTAATACGGATATTTACCATTTCAATCCGCAATTTAATATATACGGGTATATATCATTTCAACCCGCAATCCCAAATTCAATTCAAATGAAAATCCCTTGGGTCTATCATTTCAACCCATAACGATTTTGTTCTATTCTACAGACCATTCGGGTACATATCATTTCAACACATAGTGAATTCTACACTAACAAAAAACTTGCAGAGTGATGACAATACGGTAATAATAATAACAGGAATATATCATAAATAACAATATAATATAAACAATAGGATATGGTGTCATATCCCACAGGCGAATAGTTACATAATAATAGCTTATATATCACAATTTAAAATAACAAACAACAACAATATTTCAATTGTCGTTTCAATTGAAATCAAATTTAATAAATATAAATCGCTCACCTTTCGAGGCTAGAAAGATTTGTCACTGAAATGAGTTACGAATCCAAGCACGAATTTCAAAGCAAAAGCAGGATTGGCACAATTTCGACGAACAAAGCTGATATATAAAGATGTTGATGGGAATAAATCAGAATCAACATGATAGAAGCAACATTGATATATATATATATATATATTATCCATGGAATAAATATTTAATTTTGAAACAAATATTAATATAACATATTAAAATCATTGTTTTAAATTAAACACATATATCAAAAATCAAACATATATATATATATATATATATATATATTTAAGAATCTACCTTAAATTTTAAAACATATACAACTTAAAATCTCCATATATATTTTTATAATTGATAATTATTATAAAACCAATACAAATATACTTTATTAAAAAATTAATGCTGTATTGAAAACCGCATATATATATATACACACACACATACTATAACTACAAGCAAATACAAACATCTTATCAAAATCATTATAAAAAAATGACAATCGCGGCTTATATTTCTATATACATACTTGATGTATAAACCTAGTGTGAAAAATATAAACTCACGCATAAAGGAAGTCTGCAGCCCAGATTTTTTTTAAAGCAAACTATAACATATATATATATATATACATGTGTGTCATAATTAAATTAATACTTTATTAATATATATACGCGAACAAAACTTATGGATAAAACAATATAAAATCATACCGTCGAAAGAAAAAGCACATACTAACCCATATATATGAACTCCAGGCTCACTAATGAAAATAATATACTTTAATAAGAGAATTATATAACTTTATAACTTTAAAACTATATATACATATATATTCTACTGTATCCAAGAACATCTGACTACATACACATGAAAATATGAAACAGGACTTACATATATGTATATGCTATCATTGCATACAATAATATAAATAATATAACATATATGAACGTCTTTGTATATAAGCGAATGTAAATAGTTGAAATATATATAATATCTTTAATTATACTGGCATATAATTTTTTTTATATAACTAACCTTGTATAAAATAAGTAAATACACACGAGAAGGTATGGGAAGATGGAGGCTGAAGGCGGGGGAAGGACTCGGGAGCTAGGTGGATGAGTTGCGGCTTGGTTGGTCGAGGAGGTGGCCACGCTCGGCAGGGAAAGCGGCACGAACGGAGGTGGTTCGGCCATGGGACAAGGCGGAAAATTTGGTTTAGGGAAGAGGCTAGCACGGCTACAAGAAAATCAGAGGGTGTTGATGATGGGAATGGTGTTTGGGTTCGCCGCTAGGAGGTGGTGGGTTACGCGCTCTGGTGGTGGGCGTGACTGCATGGAAGGCCAGGAAAAATGAGCGTGGTTGGTGGAAGTTGAACGCGGGCAAAGTGGTAGAGAAAATTTTGTTTCTGGCGTAGGCTGAAAGGTGGATTTGAGGAATGGTGAAGATGAGCAGGTTTAAGGTAAGAAAGGAATGCCAAAGATTGATATAATTTATATAAATGGTAAGGAAACAATACAATTGAGTGAGTTTTTGGTCAATGAATATGTTGTTTTTCAGATTGTTCATGCGGTTAATCACGCTTCTCATCAAAACTATTTGCCTTTCAGCATTCATCTAGTAGACATATAAATCAGATACAGATCTTCGGTTATGATCAAGACGTGCAAACCATGCATTTTATAACATAGACTAGATCCGGTCAATGGTTGGTTTCACATATGATAAACAGAAGTTTCTAAGATAATAGCAGTATGCTAATTTAAGACCTGTTTGGACAATGAATATGGACTATATTAAATAAATAATTAATCAACAAACTGGAATTCAATTAATCCAATCATACAGCAAGCAAATGCATGTATATGGATATGGATCTAGCATATGCCAGACTTCATGAAACAGTTAAAGCTAATAACTGTTGATTTTCAACCGTCGAAATTTTGTAAGGTCACAAAACTCAAAAGACCAAAATACAGAACCGATACGGTTAACCGTTTTGCAGATTCCGCTGTTTACTGGACTTCAAAACACAGAAGTGAATATGCCACAGAGATCATCACGACGAGACAATCAAAATGGTATACAAATATCAATGATAGGATCATCCTATCAAAAGTCGATAATCGGTACAGATATACGTTGCTATTCCGTACGAAAAATCCGAATGGAGCTAGAAACGTTCGAATTTCACGAAACGAATTTCACAGTCCGATTCAGAGTGTTCTAAATAAATTTTCTTATGTTGACATATTTTGGTTTCGGAACACTTTTAAATTCAACAGTTATTAGCTGATTTAAATTGAATTTATAGCGACAGATAGAACATTTACATTATTCGACAAAAGTTTGCCATTTTCTATGTCTAGATGGATGCATAGCAAAAATTAGATTTCCATCATAAAATTCTATTGTTTGATTAAATGGTAGAAAATGAAGGGAATGGGAAATCAACGGTTCAAAATGGATACCGAAAATGGAGCTAATTTGCCAGAATTAAGACAAACAATGCAATAACAGACCAAATTTGGAAAAATAAAAGATGACGTCTCACTCAGAAGATGGTTTAGGAATTCATAGTGTAAAAATATTCAGCCTTGGAAAACATTTTATTATTATCAAATATTAACTGATTTAAATTGAAATAGAATTTACGCACGAAAATAAACATTCATATTATATGATGAAAATTTACCAGTTGCTATGTTTAATTAGACGTATTCGAAATATTAAATTTTTATTCCCAAATTCAGATATTTAAAATTTCACAAAATTTCAGTTAAATATATTGTTAAAACAAATAAAAATTATTAAAAATTTATGGGTCGTTACACTCTCTCCCACTCAAAACTTTTCGTCCCCGAAGAGGAAGGAGGTAGGAGAATAGAACAACCCGAAAGAAAAATAGATTGAAAGACAAGGATAAACAATTAATTTAAAACTATATAAATTTGCTTGAAATATTCATTTGAAAACTTCATTTGCAATTCAGTTATCTTTAATACTTTCAAAACTTTCAAAGCCCATTTGTAAAATTTCTTGCTTCCTTTATAAATACCATTTATATGTTTAAATAACACCTTTATAAATATATGAAAACTGTTTGAAAACAATTATTACATCATTAGTTATATTTACAATGAAGCTATTGAAAATATTGAATCCATAATTCACAACTTATAAATTTTACCTCAAGATACTTTTCAAACATTATTAATAAATCAAAAATCATTTTCTCTAAATAAATTTTATTTAATCAATAACTTCTAAAATATTAAAATTTTCTATTAAACCATTTAGTATATAAATATACAATACTTTAAAAGGATATATTCAAAAGGGAACGGAAGGCAGATTCGAAAAAACAGAATATAGGTGAATAAATAAAGCCAAGGAGATAAGGTAGATTCCAAAGAATAGTATCAGCCATGAATAGTTAATTTAGAACCATAAGAATTTCAATTTCCAAAATTAATACAAAATTTCTTTGTTGTAAATACTTTTATAATAAAATACCTTTATAATAGAATACTTTTATAATAAAATACGTTTATACCGAAACAAATTTTCCTTTCGAAAATACTTTTATAACTCGATGTTTCAACAAGTTTATCCTCGTTCTTGCAGACTCTGGCCATGCGTTGATCAGACGCAAAGCTAGAATTCTTCAAGTACTTAGTAGACCTGTTTCAACGCCCAGTAAATATACTTGAAAAACCTTCAAAACCAATATAGAAAGTACAATCCAAACAAATCAAGCGAATCATGGATCGCCGATACACAATGGTTACGCCTAGATCCCCCAGGATACATTCGTACCTTTAAGAAATCACTGCTTTACGAATTCCGCCATGATAACCAAAACCCGTGGACTGTAGGATAGACAATGGTTACGCCTTGATCTCCTAGGAAACATCCATACCCTTTAAGCAATCTCTGCCTTGCGGATTACGCCACCACAACAAAACCGGTAGACCGCGGATACACAATGGTTACGTCTGGATCCCCCAAGAAACATCCGTACCCTTTAAGCAATCTTTGCCTTGCGGATTACGCTACCACAACCAAACGACCATGGGTTACGCCATGGTAGGACACTCGAGTATCACATCTGAAAAATCAAAATCAAAGAGAATAATATCGACAGAATGAATCTACAATGTGGCCACAAAGCGGATATCAAGCAGAAGGCACTTTCCATATCTTTGCTTTGTAAATATGCACCATATAGTACCTTTTCAAATCAATTTCAAATATTATACTTATATAAAGTCCATTATGTATAAGATTTCATTTTCAAATCGATTACCTTCCAAAATCAATAGTATATCCAATCATACTTATATAGACTTCGATTATATAAGATTTCACTTTTCAAATTGAGTACCTTTCCAAATCAATAGTTTTTGAATCAACTTCATACTTATACAAATCATTTTATATAGTTTCGAAAACTCCTAAATCAAGTATTTAGTAAAATTAGGTTCTCAATTTCGATTCGTTTCAATATCAGTTCAGTTTCAAAATCATATACGATTTCACCAAATTATTCCTTCCAAATTTAATATCTTCAGTTTCAAAGTTTCCAAAGTAATGGGTTTAGAAAATGATCCTAGCTTCCAAATCATATAATTTACGTTAAACAAATTCATTCCCAAAATCATCATATGATACTGGGTTTTAAATTCCAATCTATTTTCGAAACCAAATATTTTTCTCAAAATCAATTATACCCAGAAATGATTACCAAGTTTATAGCCATCCCTTTAAACCTTTAAACTATTTATTTCTCTTTGAAAGATTCAATTTACCCTTTGAAAATCATGATTCTACATATACATATATATGGTTTTATAAAAGAAGCCACGAAGTTAAAACATTTAAATTTTATCCAAAACATTTCATATTAGTATAATTCAAAATAGTCTTATTCATTTACCTAACAAAACAGTTTCAAACTTATTCAAATCATATTACTTCATACTTTATCAAATAATTTTTACTTTTCGAAATTACCTAGCTTTAAACATTAAACCTTGATTTGGAAGTGTTCGAACATTCGAAATAGTCGGAAAATCAAATTTTAAATCCAAGAGTCAGAAATCATCAACCAATCAATCAATTTCAATATATAGGGTCAAATCCAAAACTCGAGGACTAAACACCGGCTCACTTCAAATCGTTTCAAATATATATACATATATCTTTCGAATTATACTTCAGAATTTGAAATCAAAATTGGTTTCGCAAAATCACTCGCATAGCAAAGCTACTAAAGTGGCCTCTCCCTCACTCTGAAACTCGAAAATCAATGTCGATGATACATGCACTCATCACCGAAATTATTTTCCAGCGACATAAGTGAGTTCTGGACTTCTATTTTCTTGAAAACTTCTTTGAAATTTCTTTTTTCGAAACCATTGGAACTCATTTGAAATCATTTGAAACATTTCTTATTCAAAAAATACTTTTTAAATCTTATTATTATATATTTTCCAAATCTTAAAACCAATTTCAAAACACCAAAATTCAACTCCTCGAATTTCCAATTTAAAATCCTTCAGTTATAAATCATTTTTAGATAAATCAATTTCTTACAAAATTTTCAAAATTTCAAATCCTTTCGAAACTTCAAATTCTCGTTTTTAAAAGATATAACATCCTTATCGAAAACATTTTCACTTTTACATATAGAATATAATCATACTTATCAAAATAAAATTTCGATATACAAACAACCCGATTTTTCAAAGGATGATTCAAGAACGGATTTCGAAACAAAGATAGAGATTCAAATAAAAGGAACCCTAATCAAATAGAATTCAGATTCGAAAATAGGCCCGAACAAAGATGAGATAATTAAATTACAAAACAAAAGATGGATATACTTATATAAATCACGGGCGACCTTAACTGGATCAACCGTGATTTCAAGAATATGATCGATGTGGAATTCTAAGGCAAATCGTCATTCGATCGCGAGAGACACAATTCAGCATAACAAGAGACAACAACGTCAAAACCGAGGGTATAGAAATCTTCGGTGAATCAATGCCAACTGTAAAGGAGTTTTCACCCCCTTTACAAATCATTCAAAGATTGGCAGAATCGTTGATTTTTATAGAGATCATTCGAAGTGGAGTTATGTGATACTCTAGAATCAAGAAACACGAATCAAGGGAGAAGACAATGGATTTTGGAACCGCAGGGAACGTTCCAAAGACCAAAGGAAAACCAAACCAAAAAGGAAGAACTTCAAGCTCGAATGAAAGTGATTCTGCAAATAAATTTACTATGTATACTAAGTTTTCCTAGGGCCAAAGCTCTGATACCAATTGTAACAACCCGATATTTCAACCATTCACACCCACACACGTCGGACTTGAATTGTTCAAAATATTAGATTGTTAATTTAAATTTGGCGAAACTCAGCATATATAGTAAATAAATCAACCACAGAATCACAGACATAGAGTAATATAAAATAATGCAGCGGAGTAGATAAATAGTAGTTCATGAAGCTACTATATAAACATCAGAGTTAGAAATAAAATACAATAGAATATCTCATATACAGCGAAGTCTCAACAGATGACTTCTCTGAACTAATAAACTGGAAAAGCTAAAATTTGAATCGATAGTTGGATCTCCAACGAAGCTCCAAACTCCAAAGGTGAGTCTCAAATGCTATATCGCTCAGTCTGACCCGAGCGTAAAGAAAAACACAAAACACTCGAGTCAGAATTAACATTCTTATGTCAAAAAATCCAACTCAAGTGAAATATCAACTGAAATACAAGTAGCTTAAAGGTTTTTAGGGATTACCATCCTCTAAGGATCCGTGGAACTATCTACAATGTAGAAATATACACTTTAACACCGTGGTCATTTCAAATTAATTTATACTTCAAAACGAAAATATCATTTTCATTTCAAATATATCTATTTCCCAAAATAGTATATATAAATTAAATAATTTATAAAGTAAAGTATTTGTAAATTCCTCAAAATTCACAAATCGCTTAAAAATCAACTCGGCTTTCCCGTTCAGATTTAATTCAATCTCAATTTATCAGTTTGCATTCGATTCATTTTCCGACTAAACAAATTCAAATTTATCGATTTCAAATACAGCTTTGACCCACAATTAACCATTTAAATTTCAATGAAATTCAAAGTCAATATATTTTAAAGCTTTAACTATTCAACATTTCAAAGACTAAAGTGGATAATTTCATTTATCTCCCAATTTGACTTCACTACTATTTTGTTTTGAAATATTCACTTAATAAATTCAGTATTATTTAAATGACCCTAAATTACATTTCTATATATAATACCTTCGATTTCTATAGATGTGAAATATCCATTAAATTATTTAAATCAAAATCAAGTTATAAGATCATATTTTTAAAGTTTCAAATTTAATAGCTTCAAATCAATTTAATTAAGTAAATTCCTTAATTAAATGCAATTTCAATCAATCCAACTTTATCTTCCTTAATTTATACAAATCATTGAAAATCTATTTAAAATATAATACTTAACATATTATATTAATTAAGTCAAACTTTATTAAATTTAAGTTTATTATTGAGTCTACTTTATATTTAAACATATTTATATAAAATATTTCAATATTAAATAAACCATATATATTCCCTTTCAAAACCATAGGAATTATTTTCAAAATATTTATATATAGACCTATAGTGCCTGTATAATTCTCTATCCTTTGGTCAACTAATACGGATATTTATCATTTCAATCCACAATTAAATATATATAGGTATATATCATTTCAACCCGCAATCCCAAATTCAATTCAAATGAAAATCGCTTGGGTCTATCATTTCAACCCATAATGATTTTCTCCTATTCTACAGACTGTTCGAGTATATATCATTTCAACCCATAGTGAATTCTATACTAATAGGGAAACTTGCAGAGTGATGACAAATACGATAATAATAATAACATGCATATATCATAAATAACAATATAATATAAACAACAGGATATGGTGTCATATCCCACAGGTGAACAGTTACATAATAATAGCATATATATCACAATTTAAAATAACCAACAGCAGCAATATTTCAATTTCAATTGTCGTTTCAATTGAAATCAAATTTAATAAATATGAGAACGTTAATCATGAGTGATCGCTCACCTTTCGAGGCTAGAAAGATTTGTCGCTGAAATGGATTACGAATCCAAGCACGAATTTCAAATCAAAAGCAGGATTGGCAAGATTTCGACGAATAAAGCTGATATATAAAGATGTTGATGGGAACAAATCAAAATCAACACGATAGGAGCAACAATGATATATATATATATATATTATCCATGGAATAAATATTTAATTTTAAAATAAATATTAAAATAACATATTAAAATCATTGTTTTAAATTAAACACATATATCAAAAATCAAACATATATATATATATTTAAGAATCCACCTTAAATTTTAAAACATATACAACTTAAAATCTCCATATATATTTTTATGATTAATAATTATTATAAAACCAATATAAATATACTTTATTAAAAAATTAGTGCTGTATTGAAAACCGCATATATATATATATATATATATATATATATGAATATACATATTATAACTACAAGAAAATACAAACATCTTATCAAAACCATTATAAAAAGAAGGACAATCGTGGCTTATATTTCTATATACATACTTGCTATATAAACCCACTGTGAAAAATATAAACTCACGCATAAAGGAAGTATGCAACCCATTTTTTTAAAAAAAGCAAACTATAACATATATATACGTGTGTCATAATTAAATTAATACTTTATTAATATATATAATCGAACAAAACTTATGGATAAAACAATATAAAATCATACCGCTGAAAGAAAAAGCACATACTAACACACACACACACACACACATATATATATATATATATGAACTCCAGGCTCACTAACGAAAATAATATACTTTAATAAGATAATTATGTAACTTTATAGCTTTAAAACTATATATACATTTATATACTACTGTATCCAAGAACATCTGACTGCATACATATGATAATATAAAATAGGACTTACATATATGTATATAATATCACTGCATACTATAATATAAATAATATAATATATATGAACATCTATGTATATAAGAAAATGTAAACAGTTGAAATATATATAACATATTTAATTATACTGGCATATAAATTTTTTTATATAACTAACTTTCTATAAAATAAGTAAATACACACGGGCCGGTATGGGAAGATGGAGGCTGAAGGCGGAGGAAGGACTCGGGTGCTAGGTGGATGAGTTGTGGCTTGGTTGGCTGAGGAGGTGGCCATTCTCGGCAGGGAAAGCGGCACGAACGGAGGTGGTTCAGCCATGGGACAAGGCAGAAAACTTGGTTTAGGGAAGAGGCTAGCACGGCTATAGGCAAATCGGAGGGTGTTGACGATGGGAACGACGTTTAGGTTCCCCGCTAGGAGGTGGTAGGTCGCGCGCTCCGGTGGAGTGCGTGAGTGCATGGAAGGCCGGGAAAAATGAGCGTGGTTGGTGGAAGTTGAACGCGGGCAAAGTGGTAGAACAAATTTTGTTTCTGGCGAAGGCTGAATGGTGGATTTGAGGAATGGTGATGATGAACTGGTTTAAGGAAAGAAAGGAATGCCAAAGATTGATATAATTTATATAAACTATAAGGAAACAATACAATTGAGTGAGATTTTGGTCAATGAATACGTTTGTTTTTCAGATTGTTCATGCGGTTAATCATGCTTCTCATCAAAACTATTTGCCTTTCAGCATTCATCTAGTAAACATACAAATCAGATACGGATCTTCGGTTATGATCAAGATGTGCAAACCATGCATTTTATAACATAGACTAGATCCAGTCAATGGTTGGTTTCGTATACGATAAACAAAAGTAGTTAAGATAATAGCAGTGTGCTAATTTAAGACCTGTTTGGACAAAGAATGTGGACTATATTAAATAATTAATTAATGAACAAACTGGAATTCAATTTATCCAATAATATTGCAAGCAAATGCGTGGATATGGATAGGATCTAGCATATGCCAGACTTCATGAAATAATTAAAGAAAATAACCATTGATTTTCAACGGTTGAATTTTGAAAGGTCACAAAACTCAAAAGACCAAAATACAGAACTGATACGGTTAACCGTTTTGCAGATTCCGCTGTTTACCAGACTTCGAAACACAGAAGCGAATATACCACATAGATTAGCACGACGAGATGATCAAAACTGTATACAGATATCAGTGATGGGATCATCCTTTCAAAAGTCGATAATCGGTACCGACATACGTTGCTATTCCATACAGAAAAATCTCAACGTAGCTAGAAACGACCGAATTCCGCGAAACGAATTTCGTAGTCTGATTCAGAGTGTTCTAAATAAGTTTTCTCATGTTAATATATTTTAGTTTCGTAACACTTTTAAATTTAACAGTTATTAGCTGATTTAAATTGAATTTATAGCGATAGATAGAATATCTATATTATTCGACGAAAATTTGGCATTTGCTATGTCTAGATGGACGCATAGCAAAAATCATATTTCCGTCATAATATTCTATTGTTTGATTAAATGTAGAAAATGAAGGGAATGGGAAATCAACGGTTCAAGACGGATACCGAAAACGAAGCTAATTTTCCAGAATTAAGATAAACGAAGCAATAGCAAACCAAATTTGGAAAAACGAAAGATGGCATCTCACTTAGAAGATGGTTTAGGAATTTATTATGTAAAAATATTCAGCCTTGGAAAACATTTTATTATTATCAAATATTAACTGATTTAAATTGAAATAGAATTCACACACGAAAATAAACATTCATATTATATGATGAATATTTGCCAGTCACTATGTTTAATTAGACGTATTCCAAATATTACATTTTTATTTCCAAATTCAAATATTTAAAATTTCACAAAATTTTAGTTAAATATATTATTAAAACAAATAAAAATTATTAAAAATTTACGGGTCGTCACACTCTCCCCCACTCAAAACTTTTCGTCCCCGAAAAGGAATGAGGTAGAAGAATAGAACAATCAGAAAGAAAAATAGATTGAAAGACGGGGATAAACAATTAATTTAAAACTGTATAAATTTTCTTGAAATATTCATTTGCAATTCAGTTATCTTTAATACTTTAAAATCTTTCAAAACCCATTTGTAAAATTTCTTGCTTCCTTTATAAATACCATTTATATGTTTAAATAACACCTTTATAAATATATGAAAACTGTTTAAAAACAATTATTTACATCATTAGTTATATTTACAAAGAAACTATTGAAAACATTAAATCCATAATTCACAACTTATAAATTTTACCTCAAGATACTTTTCAAACATTATTAATAAATCAATAATCATTTTCTCTAAATATATTTTATTTAATCAATAACTTCTAAAATATTAAAAAATTTCTATTAAACCATTTAGTATATAAATAAACAATACTTTAAAAGGATATATTCAAAAGGGGACGGAAGGTAGATTCGGAAAAACAGAATATAGGTGAATAAATAAAGCTGAGCAGATAAGGTAGATTCTAATGAATAGTATCGGGCACGAATAGTTAATTTAGAACCATAAGAATTTCAATTTCGAATATTAATACAGAATTTCATTGTTGGAAAATACTTTTATAATAAAATACCTTTATATCGAAACAAATTTTCCTTTCGAAAATACGTTTATAACTAAATGTTTCAACAAGTTTATCCTTATTCTTGCATACTCTGGCCATGCATTGATAAGGCGCAAAGCTAGAATTCTTCAAGTACTTAGTAGACCTGTTTCAACACCCAGTTAAAATACTTGAAAAACCTTCAAAATCGATATGCAAAGTACAATCCAAACAAGTCAACTGAATCATGGATCGCAGATACACAATGGTTACGCCTGAATCCCCCAGGAAACATCCGTACCTTTAAGCAATCACTGCTTTGCGAATTACACCATGATAACCAAAACCCATGGACCGTAGAATACACAATGGTTACGCCTGGATCCCCTAGGAAACATCCGTACCCTTTAAACATGTGACGCCCCACCTCTATACCCACGCTAGACAAGAACACTACGGAGTAATGCTGTCGACTAGCACAGAGAATAAGGCTGTTGAGGAGCGACCATCCGTGTAATTGCTTTGTGCGAGCATCGATATGTCAGATAGTATAACTTGCAAATCTTTTCAAGTGGAAATCCGACATGCCGACACAAACTCAAAGCTACTACACAGTGGCTATGATGTCTTCGGAAACAAATATAGAAATAAACATAACACAAATCAGTCATAGACAATTTCATATCACAAAGGTGGAAATAGATATGAATATTACACATAAAAGTGTATATCAGAGTAGTGACCAAAAGGATCCACAATAATACAAAGGAATAGATACAAGTTCTAGACAAAAATATGTATACATCAAGGAGTCTGTATCTCAAATGTATACAATAAAAACTACTAAACTTAAGTAGTTGGCTAAAAGATCAGATGAAAGTCCGATAAGGAGTCAAGCAGAAGCACCTGTAACATCTCAGTCTGACCCGAGTATTATTTAAGAAGAAAATAATAAATGGACCAGTCTAGCTATAAATATCAGATGAAGTGATATATAATAAGAGATATGACATAAACATATAATAATCACAATGCCAAGCTGTGATAAATAAGTAATTGAAAATCAACAAGAGATTAATCAATATCACAATAACCTACTCAAGATAAAAAGGAATGTCATACTCCTAATTTCATTCACCAAGCCACAATATATGACATATATACCAATGCCCATCGTAAAAGTTGGTGAAACATAAATTCCAGAAATCAGCACACGAAATCCAGAAATCACAAAAAGGTATGTGCGAGCGGAATCACACAAGTGGTGTCTAGGCTAACCGAAAAAGTATGTGTGAATGGAATCACACAAGTGGTGTCTAGCCTAACCAAACAGCAAAAAGGTATGTGTGAATGGAATCACACAAATGGTGTCTAGGCTAACCGAAAAAGTATGTGTGAATGGAATCACACAAGTGGTGTCTAGCCTAACCAAACAACAAAAAGGTATATGTGAATGGAATCACACAAGTGGTGTCTAGGCTAACCGAAAAAGTATGTGTGAATGGAATCACACAAGTGGTGTCTAGCCTAACCAAACAGCAAAAAGGTATGTGTGAATGGAATCACACAAGTGGTGTCTAGGCTAACCGAAAAAGTATGTGTGAATGGAATCACACAAGTGGTGTCTAGCCTAACCAAACAGCAAAAAGGTATGTGTGAATGAAATTACACAAGTGGTGTCTAGGCTAACCGAAAAAGTATGTGTGAATGGAATCACACAAGTGGTGTCTAGCCTAACCAAACAGCAAAAAGGTATGTGTGTATGGAATCACACAAATGGTGTCTAGGCTAACCGAAAAAGTATGTGTGAATGGAATCACACAAGTGGTGTCTAGCCTAACCGAATCACAAACAAAGAGACATCGCACATTGCTAGTCTAAACCATAAAGATGATCGTCATGATCAAAGAGAAGTTTCAATTACAATAAGCTAGTAAATATATGAGCTTAGCTTCATGTCCCATAACCACTAGCTTAACTTAAATATTTACGAACAAATTTATATCTCCACTAGAAAATTGTCACAAGAGTTTCAATCGAACAAGTCCAAGAATTAACCAACAAAGTGAACGCAAGCGTTTCATACCACTTGTTTTACTAAGTCGTTTAATTAGATTTCTCATACGAGTGAGGTAAAGGTTTATATATACTAATAGATTGGAAAACGGTTTTATAAACGAATTTGGTATTAAAATAGTATTGAAATCGTTTGAGGAAAGAGTTTTGATATTTACTACTTGTATAGAAAACCTTTATATTTTTAAAGTGACAAAGCACAAGGGGGATTGTAGAAACAATCAATCACAAAGATCACATTCAAAGACGTGCATAAAAATCCAAAGAAATCGATCCGAATCCATCAAAATGGGTATTCCCAAAAATTCCAAGAAGATAAGTCATTAAAGTTGTAGCAGCAACAAGTGGGAAATAACACGAATCGATGAAATTTGGAAACCAAGCAAAAACATGCACAAATAGGCACAATAAGGCAAATTGGTGCAGGTCAGTCGACTGACACAAAGGTCCAGTCGACTGAACCAGAAGCAGGGAAAAATAATTTCCTGCAGTCAATCGACTGACCTAAAAATTCAGTCGACTGAATGCAGGGAAAACAAAGGTCCCGAGCCTCTGTTAGTGCCTTCGGAATGCCTATGTGCTACAGCCAGTCGACTGACTCAAGGGTCCAGTCGACTGACTGGCACCAAGGCTGTTTTCCAGCCTATGAAATGAAGATGCAATTTTCTTCAAAATGCAATCGAGCGAGCACGGTCACTAGGGGTTTATGCCAATCGACTACCCGGCCCTATAAGCTCTTCGATGCATCACCAAAAACAAGTTCAAACTACAAGGCTATGATTTTTGAAGATTTGAACTCGAAACACTAAAAATTGGAATATACACCAAATCAATCCAAACCAAAACCAAATGCACATGAATATGTTTTAGGAATTCATACCTAACAATCGAAGATAATCATAGACCTAGATGTGAGATTAAAAAGCTCACCTTTGAACCCAAACGAATGAAGAAGATGCTATGAAGCAATGGCAAGAACAAGCACTCTTCAATTCCAACTCAACAAGCTTGAATCTAAGCTTAAAGGAGAAACATTTCCTAAATTAGGTTTATGAAATTTCTGAAATTGAATGGAGAAAGAGTTGGAGAAGATGAAGGAGATGCTTACCAATGGGTTCTCTTTGAATTTGGAGCAAGAACTTGGATTTTGCTATGGAACTAGGGCTTGGAGTTTTAATTCTTTTTCTCTTCCACCATTGTTGAAAGCTTGAAGAGTTAGGAATTAGAAATGAAGTAATGAAGAGTTGGAGTGGGTTGGGACTGAGTTAGTAAGTGGGTTCAGCCCAAACCAAAGCCCTAAGTAAAAAGCGGCAAAAATCAACTTTCTCCAAACATATCGAAGCTTATACTCAAAAAGGTCGCAAACGTCATTTTGAACTCAATGGGGGTGGTCTCGAGTCCCAATTCGACTGTTTGCAAAAAGTAGCTTTTCGGACTAAAATCCGACTAACGATAAAATATTTAAATAAAATATTTAAATATAAGATCGATAAATATGCGGGTTGTTACAGACTCCCCTCCTTAAAGAAATTGCGTCCTCGCAATACTTAAGAAGAAAATAAGAAGCAACAACCATAGAAGCATATCAACACCAAAGAAAATTAAAATAAGAAGTTCGCCATAAAGAGCACGAAAGACTTAGTAAGAACGGGATCGCTCAATGAATTCTCTAGTTTCCCAAGAGTAATCCCTAGGATTTGAGAACCAATGAACTATCACAAGAAGAACATCTTTATTCCAAAGGCGCTCAACCTCCGAAGTAATGATGCGAATGGAATGTTGCTCATAAGTCAAACTTGGTGAAACTTCAATTTCCACAATATCACCGGGCTCAAGAATAAGACCCGAAAACATAAAAGCATTTCCGTATATAAAAGACGTGGAGAACGTCAAGAATAGCAGAAAATTGAGCCAGTGTAAAGGCGTAGTACAAAAACGGTACGCCCAATGAACCGCTAAACCGGAACAATGATGTAGTATAATAACAGTACATCCGATGAACCGAACACCATAAAAGAACATCAGACGCGAGTCC
The DNA here is from genome assembly GCA_030765085.1 of Allium cepa. NCBI lineage: Eukaryota > Viridiplantae > Streptophyta > Magnoliopsida > Asparagales > Amaryllidaceae > Allium > Allium cepa. The sequence goes on from CM060939.1 coordinate 228,518,274, forward strand.
ATAAAAAGAAATGAGATGAAACTTAATAAAACGAAGTACATCAAAACATTCGATGAACTTGGCAAAGAGATAATTCCATTCAGACATCATCAAAGAATCAACACTTGTTGCCTACGACAAAACGTATTGGCAACATGATTTCCCTTCCAGGAATAAAAAGAATATCAAGATCATAAGATGCCAGGAACTCGAGTCAACATGGAGTTCCATATGAGAAAATAATTATTCCAAAGATTTATGATCGGGATTGAGAACAAATTTCTCATCCAAAAATGATGATGCCAAATTTTTAAAAGTAAAACAATAGCCGCGAGCACTAGATCATGAGTGGCATATCTAGTCTCGATAAGCTATAATGATTCAGAAGCACAAGAGATAGCACGTTCTCCTTTGCAAGAGAACGACATCCAAACCAATACGACTAGTATCGGTACAGATAGCAAAGTCTTGGTTCCCCTCCAGGAATCACAAGAATAAGAGTATTAAAAAGAAAGAATTTCTTTTAAATAATCTTCTTTCCTGAAAAGTTTAGACTTTCAAATTACATTTATCATTATGTAATAATCTTTGTAGAAAAATTTACTATTTTCAAGTTAATATACTGTGTCTGATTGTCTCATCAAAGCGTTTAGGAAATTCCTATCGATAACGTTGATCAACCGCATCGACCAAAATTCTTAAAGCACTCAACGGGCAATACAATCACAAAATCATCCTTTATAGGATAAATAAATCTCTTAAAAGTTTTAAGAATATTCTTTGTTCGTTTCAAGAACAAAATCCAGTTTTACTTATAAATAAATCTTATGAAAAAGATTTGCAAAATTTTAAATTACTATTTTCATCCAAAATCAATAAATACAAGAATGGAGTCATCGAGATATTCATAGAATATTCGATCTAAAAAATGGACGAAATAAGCTGGAAAAACTGAATGACAAAATAATTCATTCATAGAATCATAACGAGTGCAGAGTGCGTAAGTGGAATGCTAACTTCCGCAACTCGTAGCAAATGAAAACCGGTGGCAAGGTCAGACTAGAAAGACCTTAACACCACACAAAAGATTTCTTAGGTGATAATCCTAAGACAAACTCAAAAATACCGAAAAATTTCTCAAACTAGATGAATGAGAGAAATAACACTTTCCTTATAAGTGGGCTTTAAGGAATAAAATGATGCCATCAAATTGAAATCAAAATCATAAGGAAAAATAGAAATCTGCTTAACAGATTGAAAATGTCGAAGATGAATAGTCCACTCGAAAAATAGGATATGGGCTTCACAATGATTAAGCCGATCCTTTCAAAAAAATCAATTCCGAAGCCTAAGTAAAAATATCGGCTCGGAAAGAAAAGTCTCATAAGATAATTTCGACATCAATAAAAAGCAAATTGAGTGTTGCGGATCTACCATCCGGATTCACAATCCTCAAAGAAGTCAGCAAGCCTAAAATATTCAAAGAAAAAGAATCGACAAGTTCTTTTGATATAAAATAGTGAGCCATATCAAAAAGAACTCAAATAAGAAGATCATGAAATAAAACAATGCCATCAAGGATTGAGTGAAAAGTACCTTGACCAAGAGAAGAGTTGCTAGGGGCTTGCTCAATATTTAGCTTTCTCATGTCCTTGTTCAAAAGTTTGGTACACGCAGATAAAAGATGACCCGGTTTCTTGCAATAGCGACAAGAATGGGGTTTTGGACACATATTCACATAGTGTTCCATAGACTTACAATTGTAGCATCCTCCACGATTAGGGATTGGAGTCTTTGCTACAAAAGTAGTTTGCTTCACTCTCTTATTGGGATTAAGGCTTTTGAACTTAGTTTGCCTCTTCTTGGAAGTCCCAATATCACAAACACTTCCTTTACCAACCTCTCCATGAAGAAGAGTAACATCCACAAGCTGATTGAAAGAAACTTCAAGTTTCAAAGGTAGAACCATTTCGGGGTTCTTACTCAAAGCATAGATAAACTCTTGATTCTTTACAAGATCCAAAAGTTGTTGAGCAGACATGAATACTCCATCTTGGGGAGTAGCACTAGATTGACCGGCGCTGGGACGGCCTGGTCTAACCATTTCTCTTCTTTAAGAAAGAAAGAAAAAAGAGGAAAAAGTTATTCTCAAAATAAATATCAAGCAATCTTGATAGATAAAACAAGAAATCATAAAAGAAAATAGGATAGGATGGTACGAAGACCCGAATAAAATCCTAAAGCACAACTCCTAAGAAAGACTTAGGACATGATCCTTGTTATAATATTCCATATTGTTCCGAAGTTTGGCTCCGATACCATGCTGTGACGCCCCACCTCTATACCCACGCTAGACAAGAACACTACGGAGTAATGCTGTCAACTAGCACGGAGAATAAGGCTGTTGAGGAGCGACCATCCGTGTAATTGCTTTGTGCGAGCATCGATATGTCAGATAGTATAACATGCAAATCTTTTCAAGTGGAAATCCGACATGCCGACACAAACTCAAAGCTACTACATAGTGGCTATGATGTCTTCGGAAACAAATATAGAAATAAACATAACACAAATCAGTCACAGACAATTTCATATCACAAAGGCGGAAATAGATATGAATATTACACATAAAAGTGTATATCAGAGTAGTGATCAAAAGGATCCACAATAATACAAAGGAATAGATACAAGTGCTAGACAAAAATATGTATACATCAAGGAGTCTGTATCTCAAATGTATACAACAAAAACTACTAAACTTAAGTAGTTGGCCAAAAGATCAGATGAAAGTCCGATAAGGAGTCAAGCAGAAGCACCTGTAACATCTCAGTCTGACCCGAGTATTATTTAAGAAGAAAATAATAAACGGATCAGTCTAGCTATAAATATCAGATGAAGTGATATATAATAAGAGATATGACATAAACATATAATAATCACAATGCCAAGCTGTGATAAATAAGTAATTGAAAATCAACAAGAGATTAATCAATATCACAATAACCTACTCAAGATAAAAAGGAATGTCATACTCCTAATTTCATTCACCAAGCCACAATATATGACATATATACCAATGCCCATCGTAAAAGTTGGTGAAACATAAATTCCAGAAATCAACACACGAAATCCAGAAATCACAAAAAGGTATGTGTGGGCGGAATCACACAAGTGGTGTCTAGGCTAACCGAAAAAGTATGTGTGAATGGAATCACACAAGTGGTGTCTAGCCTAACCAAACAGAAAAAAGGTATGTGTGAATGGAATCACACAAATGGTGACTAGGCTAACCGAAAAAGTATGTGTGAATGGAATCACACAAGTGGTGTCTAGCCTAACCAAACAGCAAAAAGGTATGTGTGAATGGAATCACACAAGTGGTGTCTAGGCTAACCGAAAAAGTATGTGTGAATGGAATCACACAAGTGGTGTCTAGCCTAACCAAACAGCAAAAAGGTATGTGTGAATGGAATCACACAAGTGGTGTCTAGGCTAACCGAAAAAGTATGTGTGAATGGAATCACACAAGTGGTGTCTAGCCTAACCAAACAACAAAAAGGTATGTGTGAATGGAATCACACAAGTGGTGTCTAGGCTAACCGAAAAAGTATGTGTGAATGGAATCACACAAGTGGTGTCTAGCCGAACCAAACAGCAAAAAGGTATGTGTGAATGGAATCACACAAATGGTGTCTAGGCTAACCGAAAAAGTATGTGTGAATGGAATCACACAAGTGGTGTCTAGCCTAACCGAATCACAAACAAAGAGACATCGCACATTGCTTAGCTTAGTAAATATATGAGCTTAGCTTCATGTCCCATAACCACTAGCTTAACTTAAATATTTACGAACAAATTTATATCACCACTAGAAAATTGTCACAAGAGTTTCAATCGAACAAGTCCAAGAATTAACCAACAAAGTGAACGCAAGCGTTTCATATCACTTGTTTTACTAAGTCGTTTAATTAGATTTCTCATACGAGTGAGGTAAATGTTTATATATACTAATAGATTGGAAAACGGTTTTATAAACGAATTTGGTATTAAAATAGTATTGAAATCGTTTGAGGAAAGAGTTTTGATATTTACTACTAGTATAGAAAACCTTTATATTTTTAAAGTGACAAAGCACAAGGGGGATTGTAGAAACAATCAATCACAAAGATCACATTCAAAGACGTGCATAAAAATCCAAAGAAATCGATCCGAATCCATCGAAATGGGTATTCCCAAAAATTCCAAGAAGAGAAGTCATTAAAGTTGTAGCAGCAACAAGTGGGAAATAACACGAATCGATGGAATTTGGAAACCAAGTAAAAACATGCATAAATAGGCACAATAAGGCAAATTGGTGCAGGTCAGTCGACTGACACAAAGGTCCAGTCGACTGAACCAGAAGCAGGGAAAAATAATTTCCCGCAGTCAGTCGACTGACCTAAAAATTCAGTCGACTGAATGCAGGGAAAACAGAGGTCCCGAGCCTCTGTTAGTGCCTTCGGAATGCCTATGTGCTACAGCCAGTCGACTGACTCAAGGGTCCAGTCGACTGACTGGCACCAAGGCTGTTTTCCAGCCTATGAAATGAAGATGCAATTTTCTTCAAAATGCAATCGAGCGAGCACGGTCACTAGGGGTTTATGTAAATCGACTACCCGGCCCTATAAGCTCTTCGATGCATCACCAAAAACAAGTTCAAACTACAAGGCTATGATTTTTGAAGATTTGAACTCGAAACACTAAAAATTGGAATATACACCAAATCAATCCAAACCAAAACCAAATGCACATGAATATGTGTTAGGAATTCATACCTAACAATTGAAGATAATCATAGACCTAGATGTGAGATTAAAAATCTCACCTTTGACCCCAAATGAATGAAGAAGATGCTATGAAGCAATGGCAAGAACAAGCAATCTTCAATTCCAACTCAACAAGCTTGAATCTAAGCTTAAAGGAGAAACATTTCCTAAATTAGGTTTAGGAAATTTCTGAAATTGAATGGAGAAAGAGTTGGAGAAGATGAAGGAGATGCTTACCAATGGGTTCTCTTTGAATTTGGAGCAAGAACTTGGATTTTGCTATGGAACTAGGGCTTGGAGTTTTAATTCTTTTTCTCTTCCACCATTATTGAAAGCTTGAAGAGTTAGGAATTAGAAATGAAGTAATGAAGAGTTGGAGTGGGTTGGGACTGAGTTAGTAAGTGGGTTCAGCCCAAACCAAAGCCCTAAGTAAAAAGCGGCAAAAATCAACTTTCTCCAAACATATCAAAGCTTATACTCAAAAAGGTCGCAAACGTCATTTTGAACTCAATGGGGGTGGTCTCGAGTCGCAATTCGACTGTTTGCAAAAAGTAGCTTTTCGGACTAAAATCCGACTAACGATAAAATATTTAAATATAAGATCGATAAATATGCGGGTTGTTACAAAACAATCTCTGCCTTGTGGATTACACCACCACAACAAAATTGGTAGACCGTGGATACACAATGGTTATGCCTGGATCGCCAGGACACATCCATACCCTTTAAGCAATCTCTGCCTTGCGGATTACGATACCACAACCAAATGACCATGGGTTACGCCATGGTAGGACACTCGAGTACCACATCCGAAAAACCAAAATTAGAGAGAATAATATCGATAGAATGCATCCACAATGTGGCCACAAAGCGGATATCAAGCAGAAGGCACTTTCCATATCTTTGCTTCGAAAATATGTATCGTATAGTACTTATTCAAATCAATTTCTAATATTATACTTATATAAAGTCCATTATATATAATATTTCATTTTAAAATCGAATACTTTCCAAAATCAATAGTATATCCAATCATTCTTATATAGACTTCGATTATATAAGATTTCGCTTTTCAAATTGAGTACCTTTCCAAATCAATAGTTTTCGAATCAACTTCACACTTATGCAAATCAATTTTATATAGGTTCGATAACTCCCAAATCAAGTATTTAGTAAAATAAGGTTCTCAATTACGATCCGTTTAAATATCAGTTCAGTTCCAAAATCATATACGATTTCACCAAATTATTCCTTCCAAATATAATATCTTCAGTTTCAAAGTTTCCAAAATAATGGGCATAGAAAATGATCCTAGCTTCCAAATCACATAATTTATGTCAAACAAATTCATTCCCAAAATCATCATATAATACTGGGTTTTAAATTCCAATCTATTTTCAAAACCAAATATTTTTCTCAAAATCAATTATACCCAAAAATGATTACCAAGTTTATAGCCGTCCCTTTAAAACTTTAAACTATTTATTTCTATTTGAAAGATCCAATTTACCCTTTGAAAATCATCATTCTACATATACATATATATGGTTTTATAAAAGATGCCACTAAGTTAAAACATTTAAACTAAATTTTATTCAAAACATTTCATATTAGTATAATTTAAAATAGTCTTATTCTATCTACTTAACAAACAGTTTCAAACTTATTCAAATCATATTACTTCACACTTTATCAAATAATTTGTACTTTTCGGAATTACCTAGCTTTAAACATTAAACCTTGATTTGGAAGTGTTCGAACATTGAAAATAGTCGAAAAATCAAATTTTAAATCCAAGAGTTCGAAATCATCAACCAATCAATCAATTTCAATATATAGGGTCAAATTCGAAACTCGAGGACTGAACACCGGCTCACTTCAAATTGTTTCAAATATATATACATATATCTTTCAAATTATACTTCAGAATTTGAAATCAAAATTGGTTTCGCAAAATCACTCGCATAGCAAAGCTACTAAAGTGGCCTCTCCCCCACTCTAATACTCGAAAATCAATCTCGATGATGCGTGCACTCATCACCGAAATTATTTTCCAGCGACATAAGTGAGTTCTGGAATTCTATTTTCTTGAAAACTTCTTTGAAATTTCTTTTTTTCAAAATCATTTGAACTCATTTGAAATCATTCTTTTTCATAAAATACTTTTTAAATCGTAGTATTATATATTTTCCAAAATCTTAAAACCAATTTCAAAACAACGGAATTCAACTCCTCGAATTTCCAATTTAAAACCCTTCAGTTATAAATCATTTTTAGATAAATCAATTTCTTATAAAATTTTCAAAATTTCAAATACTTTCGAAACTTCAAATTCTCGTTTTTAAAAGATATATCATCCTTATCGATAATATTTTCACTTTTATATATGGAATAAAATCATACTTATCAAAATAAAATTTTGATATACAAACAACTCGATTTTTCAAAGGATGATTGAAGAACGGATTTCAAAACAAAGATAGAGATTCAAATAAAAGGAACCCTAATCAAATAGAATTCTGATTCGAAAATAGGCCCGAACAAAGATGAGATAATTAAATTACAAAACAGAAGATGGATATACTTATAAATATCGCGGGCGACCTTAACTGGGTCAACCGTGACTTCAAGAATATGATCGATGTGGAATTCTAAGGCAAATCGTCATTCGATCGCCAGTGACAGAATTCAGCATAACAAGAGATAACAACATCTAAACTGAGGGTATAGAAATCTTTGGTGAATTAATGCCAACTGTATAGGAGTTTTCACCCCCTTTACAAATCATTCAAAGATTGTCGGAATCGTCGATTTTTCTAAAGATCATTCGAAGTGGAGTTATGGGATACTCCAGAACCAAGAAACACAAATAGGGAGAGAAGATAATGGATTTTGGAACCGCATGGAACATTCCAAAGTCCAAAGGAGAACCTAATCAAAGAGGAAGAAATTCAAGCTCGAACGAAAGTGATTCTAGAAATAAATTTACTATATATGCTAAGTTTGCCTAGAGCCAAAGCTCTGATACCAACAGTAACAACCCAATATTTCAACTATTCGCATCCACACATGTCGGACTTGAATTGTTTAAAATATCAGATTGTTAATTTAAATTTGGCAATACTCAGCATATACAGTAAATAAATCAACCACAGAATCACAGACACAGAGTAATATAAAATAATGCAGCGGAATAGATAAATAGTAGTTCATGAAGCTACTATATAAACATCAGAGTTAGAAATGAAATACAACATAATATCTCAAATACAGTGAAGTCTCCAGTACGAACAGATGACTTCTCTGAACCAATCAAGTGGAAAAGCTTAAAGCTGAATCGATAGTTGAATCTCCAACGAAGCTCCAAACTTTAAAGGTGAGTCTCAAATGCTGTATCGCTCAATCTGACCCGAGGATAAAGCAAAACACAAAACACTCGAGTCAGGATTAACATTCTTATATCAATAAATCTAACTCAAGTGAAATATCAACCGAAATACAAGCAGCTTAAAAAATGTTTGGGATAACCATCCTCTAAGGATCCGTGGAACTATCTACAATGTAGTAATATACACTATAACACCATGGTCATTTCAAATTAATTTATACTTCAAAACGAAAATACCATTTTCATTTCAAATCTATCTATTTCCCAAATAGTATATATAAATTAAATAATATATAAAGTAAAGTATTTGTAAATTCCTCAAACTTCACAAATCGCTTAAAAATCAACTCGACTTTCCTATTCAAATTTAATTCAATCTCGAATTATCAATTTCCATTCGATTCATTTTCCCACTAAACAAATTCAAATTTATCGATTTCAATTACATCTTTAAATAGAAGCAACAATGATATATATATTTATTATTATCCATGGAATAAATATTTAATTTTAAAACAAATACTAAAATAACATATTAAAATCATTGTTTTAAATTAAACACATATATCAAAAATCAAACATATATATATATATATTTAAGAATCCACCTTAAATTTTAAAACATATACAACTTAAAAACTCCATATATACTTTTATGATTAATAATTATTATAAAACCAATATAAATATACTTTATTAAAAAATTAATGCTGTATTGAAAACCGTACACACACACACACACACACACACACACACACACACACATATATATGAATATACGTATTATAACTACAAGCAAATACAAACATCTTATCAAAATCATTATAAGAAAATGACAATCGCGGCTTATATTTCTATATATATACTTGCTGTATAAACCCAGTGTGAAAAATATAAACTCACGCATAAAGGAAGTCTGCAACCCAGATTTTTTTTAAAGCAAAGTACAACATATATATACGTGTGTCATAATTAAATTAATACTTTATTAATATACATACTCGAATAGAACTTATGGAAAAACAATATAAAATCATACCGCCGAAAGAAAAGGCACGTACTAACCCATATATATGAACTCCTGGCTCACTATCGAAAATAATATACTTTAATAAGAGAATTATATAAATTTATAACTTTAAAACTATATGTATATATACTACTGTATCCAAGAACATCTGACTGCATACATATGAAAATATAAAATAGGACTTACATATATGTATATACTATCACTGCATACTATAATATAAATAATATAATATATATGAACATCTATGAATATATATGAACATCTATGTATATAAGCAAATGTAAACAGTTGAAATATATATAACATCTTTAATTATATTGGCATATAATTTTTTTATATAACTAACCTTGTATAAAATAAGTAAATACACACGAGTAGGTATGGAAAGATGGAGGCTGAAGGCAGAGGAAGGACTCGGGTGCTAGGTGGATGAGTTGCGGCTTGGTTGGCTGAGGAGGTGGCCACGCTCGGCAGGGAAAGCCGCACGAACGGAGGTGGTTCAGCCATGGGACATGGCAGAAAACTTGGCTCAGGGAAGAGGCTAGCACGGCTACAGGCAAATAGGAGGGTGTTGACGATGGGAACAGTGTTTGGGTTCGCCGCTAGGAGGTGGCGGGCCGCATGCTCCGATGGTGTGCGTGACTGCATGGAAGGCCGAGAAAAACGAGCATGGTTGGTGGAAGTTGAACGCATGAAAAGTGGCAGAGCAAATTTTGTTTCTGGCGAAGGCTGAAAGGTGGATTTGAGGAATGGTGAAGATGAACAGGTTTAAGGAAAGAAAGGAATGCCAAAGATTGATATAATTTATATAAATGGTTAGGAAATAATACAATTGAGCGAGTTTTTGGTCAATGAATACGTTTGCTTTTCAGATTGTTCATGCGGTTAATCATGCTTCTCATCAAAACTATTTGCTTTTCAGCATTCGTCTAGTAGACATACAAATCAGATACAGATCTTTGGTTACGATCAAGACTTGCAAACCATATATTTTATAACATAGACTAGATCCGGTCAATGGTTGGTTTCGTATACGATAAACAGAAGTAGTTAAGATAATAGCAGTATGCTAATTTAAGACCTGTTTAGACAAAGAATGTGGAGTATATTAAATAATAATTAATCAACAATCTGGAATTCAATTAATTCAATCATACAGTAAGCAAATGCGTGGATATGGATATGGATCTAGCATATGCCAGACTTCATGAAACAATTAAAGCAAATAACAGTTGATTTTCAACGGTCGAAATTTTGAAAGGTCACAAAACTCAAAAGACCAAAATACAGAACCGATATGGTTAACCATTTTGCAGATTCCGCTATTTATCGGACTTCAAAACACCGAAGTGAATATACCATAGAGATCAGTACGACAAGATGATCAAAATGGTATACATATATCAGTGGTAGGATCATCCTATCAAAAGTCGATAATCGGTACCGATATACGTTGTTATTCCATACGAAAAGAATCCAAACGGAGCTAGAAACGTCCAATTTCGCGAAACGAATTTCGCACTAATTCAGAGTGTTCTAAATAAATTTTCTCATGTTGACATATTTAGGTTTTGGAACACTTTTAAATTCAACAGTTATTAGCTGATTTAAATTGAATTTATAGGGATAAATAGAACATCTATATTATTCGACGAAAATTTGCCATTTGCTATGTTTAGATGGACGCATAGAAAAATTCAAATTTCCGTCATAAAATTCTATTGCTTGATTAAATGGTAGAAAATGAAGGGAAGGGGAAACCAACGGTTCAAAACGGATATCGAAAATGCAGCTAATTTGCCAGATCTTAAACGAAGCAATAGTATACCAAATTTGAAAAAACGAAAGATGACGTCTCACTCAGAAGATGGTTTAGGAATTTATTGTGTAAAAATATTCAGCCTTGGAAAACATTTTATTATTATCAAAATTAACTGATTTAAATTGAAATAGAGTTTACACACGAAAATAAACATTCATATCATATGATGAAAATTTACCAGTTGCTATGTTTAATTAGACGTATTCCAAATATTAAATTTTTATTTCCAAATTCAAATATTTAAAATTTCATAAAATTTCAGTTAAATATATTATTAAAACAAATAAAAATTATTAAAAATTTACGGGTCGTTACAATTTGAATGAAGAGACGCGACCGTTTAGTAATAGTTTTAAACCGTTGTGAAAAGTCGCAACCGTTTGTAACGGTTTTGGACTGTTGGAAAGGATGCGACACTTGACGAACGGACACTTCCTCACTACTATAAATAGTGACATCCAGAAACCATCAGAATATCACAATCTCTTTTCTTTCTATCTCATTCTTCTTCCTTCAGATCCGCGACGTCCAAAACGTGTTGCAGAACAGTGCCTTTCACCAAAGTTTGCGATGCTTGAAAGGTATTGCAAACGCAGAAACATTGCTGATTGGTTTTCTTCTTCTTCATTCTATTCTCTACTAAATTGCATCATCAGAATTCAAATTTGAGTGTTCGTACAAGTTTTGAATCCGATTACGCTGTTTCAAGGCTTCATTGAATCCTGAAGTCGATAGTTTAACAACCCGTTTGTACCTGTTGGGTTGAGCTATTGTCTAAAAGAATCTACACAGAAAATCCTTGAAGTCAGAAGTACAGTAGTTATAATCTTCATCTTTCTCGAATCATCGTTACAAATTTCCAACAATTTTTAGAAAATATGTCAACCATGGATGGTTCGAGTTCAATCAATCTCAATGCTCTTCAAGTTATGAAGCTCTTCAAGTTATGAATCGACATTTAGTGCGATTGGAGTGGTTTGATGGTGAAAACTTCACTCGTTGGCAAGGAACGATGAAATTCTTTTTGATCACCATCAAATTATTCTATATTCTTGAAGATAACTTGGAAGAAATACCAGAGGAAACTAATCAAGATACAGACAAATTGAAAGCAAAACGTGCACAGCGCAAAGAGAATGATTTTCTACGCACAGGGCACATACTGAATGCATTGTGTACTCCTGTCTACAGCGCACATAGGACTTTGGAAACTGCAAACGCACTTTAGACTGCACTAGAAAGCAAATATCAAAATGGATCCAATAAGTTCAAAATTGGACAAGTAAGCAAAATTCTACTGTTAGTGAATCAACTTAAGGATGCTGGAATAAATCTCCCTGAATCTTTTTTTGTTGGTGTTATAATTTCAAGACTTCCTAATTCTTGGAATGATTATAAGAAAAAATTAAAACATGCGGAAACAGATTATACTTTAGACGGTTTACAGCGTCATCTTCGTATTGAAGAGGACTCTCGTAAACATGAACTAGATGATAATCTGGAAACTGAGTCTCATTCTAAGGCAAATAATGTTTAAATTACTGGCAAACTAAAGCCTAAGAATGAGACACAGTTTAAGAAGAAAAATTCCGACAATAAAAAGAGACGTGCTTGTTACTACTGTAACAACCCCGACCACTAAGCCCGAGTCTGCCGTCAACGGAAGAAATAATAAAAGGTGAATGTGGTCGAAGACTCGCTTGTGGCTATAGTGCAAGAGGCGAACTCCGTTAGCAGAACTGATAATGATAGGTGGTTTGATACTGGAGAAACCATTCACGTTTGCAAAGACCGTAATCTATTTAAGATTTACGAAGAAAATAATAGAGAAGCCGACAAGGTTACTGGATCAAATAACGTTCCAAGCAAAGTTTTGGGAAAAGACACTATAGAACTTACATTTACTTCTGTAAGATTCCTTCATTAGTTAATGTATTTTATGTACCTGATATGTGTAAGAATTTGGTTTCTGGATACCTTCTTAACAAAGGAGGATTCAAGATGGTGTATGAGTCTGATAAGTTAGTGTTGTCCAAGAATGACAAATTCATTGGACACGGATACTCTTGTAACGACATGGTTAAGTTGAATCCAATAAATAAATCTTCTATTTATATTGTTGATTTTGTTAGTTTATGGTATGGTAGACTAGGACATGTTAATTATAATTCCCTTAAAAATATGCATAAGCTAGGATTAATTTATGATTGTGATTTTGATATTATCTCTAAATGTGAAATATATGTTCAAGCAAAAATACACCGAAAATACTTTAAATCTATAGAAAGGAAAACTGGCTTGCTTGATTTAGTATATAGTGATGTGAGTGACTTAAAAAATCATATCACTTATTGTGGTAACCAATACTATATAACATTTATTGATGATTATACTAGATATGCATATGTGTATCTAATGAAAACTAAAGATGAGGCCTTTGATAAATTTTAAATTTATAAAAGTAGAGGTCGAAACACAATTAGGAGTTAAAATAGAAGTATTACATTCAGATCGAGGTAGTTAATATTTCTCAAATGAATTCACCTTATTTTGTAAACAACAGGGTTTAGTTCACCAATGCACTGCCCCATATGCACCACAACAAAATGGTGTTGCTGAAAGGAAAAATAGAACTTTAATAGAAATGGTTAATGTCATGCTCATAAGTTCAAACTTACCTTATAACATATAGAGTGATGCTATGTTATCTGCATGTTATATCTGAAATAGAGTACCACTTAAAAAGAATAATGTTTCACCTTATGAATTATGGTTTAATAGGAAATCTAATCTTACAAGACTTAAAGTTTGGGTTTGTTTAGCCTATGTTAGAAAACCAGACCCTAAACGACCAAAGTTAGGATATAGGGCATTTAAATGTGTTTTCATAGGATATTCACTTAATAGTATAACCTATAGATTCTTAATTCTTGACACCTTAGAAGTTATAGAATACGTAAATGTAGAATTCTTTGAAAATCAAACTGTTGAGATTCCATTGAGATCATCTAGTCCAGAACCTAATACGATTGATGATATCAATGACGATGACTATGCTTCTGCTCAAAACAGCATGGAAGTAATAGTACCAGATAATAGTATTGAACAAAGGAGAAGTAAAAGAGCAAGAATAGAGAAGGACTATGGTCCTGACTTTATTACATATCTTATAGAAGGCAGTAAGAACGAAGTCCTTAATGTGACAAGATATGTCATGAACGTCGATGATGACCCTAAAACTTATTCCGAGGCTATGAGTTTCTGAGATTCAATATTCTGGAAAGAGGCTATTAATGATGAAATGAATTCCATATTATTAAACTAAACTTGGGTTTTAACTGATTTACCTCCTGGTGCTAAACCTATAAGATGTAAATGGATATTTAAGAAAAAATTGAATACAAATGGATCCATTGATAAGTTTAAAGCCAAATTAGTTGCTAAAGGGTACAAGAAAAGACATGGAGTAGATTATTTTGATACATATGCTCCAGTTGCTCGCATATCTTTTACACGCTGTTTAATAGCACTTGCATCAATTCATAAATTGGTTATACATCAAATGGATGTAAAGACTGCGTTTCTAAATGGAGATTTAGAAGAAGAGACATATATGGAACAACCTGAAGTTTCAAAACCCCAGGTCAAGAAAAGAAAGTTTAAAAATTAGTAAAGTCTCTTTATGGCCTGAAGCAAGCTCTTATGCAATGGTATGAGAAGTTTGATAAAATAGTATTGTCATATGGATTTATTGTTAATGATACTGATAAATGTATTTATAGCAAATCATACAACAACGATTATGTTATAATATGTTTATACGTTGATGACATGCTAATATTTGGTTCCAATATATCATGTGTGAATGAAACTAAGAAGTTGCTATCTTCTAAATTTGATATGAAAGATCTAGGAGAAGCTGACGTAATTCTGGGAATTAAAATTATTAGGAAAGAGGGGGAGTTGTTGCTAACACAATCTCATTACATTGAGAAGTTCCTCCAAAAATATGGTCATTATAATGACAAACCAACACCTACTCCTTTAGATCCAATTATTAAATTAGAAAAGAATAATGGATGTACCATTTCTCAACTTCAGTATTCCAGAATTATTGGGAGTCTTATGTATGTTATGCATTGCACTAGACCAGGCATAGCACATGCTATAAGCATGTTACGTCGATTTACTAGTAATCCGGGTTTCAAATATTGGAAAGCTATTTCCAAAGTTTTTAGCTTATTTGAAAGGAATCGTTACCTATGGTTTATCTTATAAAGGATATCTTGCTGTAATAGAAGGATATAGTGATGCAACCTGAAATAATGTAGAATCAAAATCCAAGTCTACCACTGGATGGATCTTTAAATTAGGAGGTGTTGCTGTGTCTTGGGTTTCCAAGAAACAGACCTATATATATGACTCAACAATGTTGTCAGAGTTGGTTGCATGAGCAGATGCTTGTAAGGAAGCGGAATGGCTTAGGAATTTATTGATAGATATCCCTTAATGGAAGAAGCCATCTCTAGCAGTCTTGATTAATTGTGATAATCAGGCTATAATATACAATGCCTCAAATAAGACATATAATGGGAAGTCTAGACATGTGAGTATAAGGCATCAAATGATAAGAAAGTTACTCAAAATTGGAGTAATAACTGTTGATTACATAGAAACAAAGAAAAACTTGGCTAACCCACTCACAAAGAGTCTTCCAAAGGCAATGGATTCTATAAAATCAAAGGAAATCGGACTAAGGTCTGTGAATGAAGGTTAACCATTCTTGAAAGAAATCCAACTTATGTTTTGAAAAGGATAGACAAAGTTCAGTGGGTATCAACAAGTTAAGAGAAAGATTATGGAACACAAAATCAATAATCGCATAATATTTAGTGTTGGATTCTGCAAGAACAAAGGATGGATAATATATCCTTAATAAATCTAGTTTCCTTAAAAAGTTGTATCGTAAAAACACCTTAAGAGACTTACCTATATGAGGATGGAAATCAGGCTATTTCCTAAGCAAATAAGACCGCTTTCAAAAGTAGACTCATAAACTCAGGATTTAAGCACATGGCCATTAATATGCTGAGCATACAAAGCACTCTGTATACGAAAATCAGTATGTGTGACTGTTCCGGTACTATCACTAGGGGTGCTTGGTTCAAGATATGTTCACCATAGACCTCGATAGAATATTGAATAGTTTACACTAAGTGAAGGTTCAAATCCAAAAGATACCTATCATTTATGTATTGGTTTCCATGATAATGCAAAACTTGATCTTGGAACTACATTGGCTTGATTCCACTTGGGTATGTAGGTAGTCACTCTAGTAATGCAGCTGGCTATTTTATTTATTTTTAAAATGGGGGGAAATTGTTGGAAATATTCAAAATAGTTTTGGGTTTGGCTTTTTTTTGAAGAGGGAAGAAGTGGAAGAAGAAAGAAGAAGAGGGGATGGATAGTCTCACATCTAGAAAATTAAGAGAATGTATTGATCTAAACATAGGATTCTCTAAGGAAGGTTTGTCCCTTTGGGCACCCAAAGTTTTGCTTTGATGTGAGGAGAGAAGTTATGCATCACCACCACACGTGCGCGCCACCGCCGCCGTCCGTCCGACCGACCAGGTTTGGGTCTAAAATGACGAATTAATTTTTTTTCATGTTATCCCATTTTTTGGTCAAAACTGGAATATCAACAAATGGACGAGGAATTATGGATATCAGGATTGGAGATCAGTTGGAACCAGGGCTAGGATCGATATCGTCAAAATTTGGTTGAACTCTGATCGGGACGAAATTAATTGGAGATGATGATAAGGACTAGGAAAGACTATGTTTCAAATTTCAGGTTAATCGGAGTTCGTATGAAGAAAATATGATGGATTCAAGGTAGGAAAGGTATGTTGTTCGAATCCATCAAGGTGGTGCTCGGTTCGAATCCATCGGATTCGAACCCATCAGGTTCGCATCGATTGACGGCATGACACAGGGACGGTTCGAATCGATACAGTTCATATCGATCAACATAAGCGCGGCTTGATAAAGTTCGTATTGATGGCGGTTCGAATCGATGAAGTTCGTATCGATCAGGGAAGGAGGGGAGTCGGCTTCGTGGATTCGAGGCAATGGATTCGAAGAAGATGGACTCGAGAGAGATGGATTCGAAGGAGATGGATTCGAGGGGGATGGATTCGAAGGATGTGGGTTCGAAGCATGGGTTCGAACCAGGCAGAACACACGAAGCTTTGAACTTGAATCGATCATATCTTCCAAACCGTTGATCCAAATGCAATGAAATTTTTACAGGAGCTTACATACATGTTGAAGAATGTTCTCACCGAATTTCAGCTCAATTGGACGATTTCTTGATCGATTCGAACCTCACTTCGAATCGATCCCAAGGTGGGCCCGGACCTCTAGATTTCGGGCGTGTGGGCCCCCTCACGTGCCTGAAGCGGTCTTCCCGGATTTTAGGAGAAATTTCAGCCTCCTACGCTTATAAATAGAGCCCCTGGTCATTCAGAAAAGGGGTCGGAGATTCTAGAGAAAGAAAACACGCTTGGACGCTGCCAGAATCATTCCATATCATCATTGCGGCTATTTATTTCAAGTGTTGGACTTTGTAACTGCTGTAATCATCTGTAATCATCAAGGATAATCAATAAAAGGATAAAAACTTTGGAGTGGACGTAGGCCGGAGATAGCCGAACCACTATAAAACTTGTGTCTCTGTTCTTTATTTTGGGATTACTGTTTAATATTTGCTGAGACCTGAGATTTGTGTTTGAATATTATTGATTTGTATTCATACATTGGTGCTTTCGCGGTATTCGGGGTTTGTGACTAATTTTGGCACAAACACTTTGGTGCTTTCACCGAGAAAGACTAGCACCTGCTACATCGGATTTGAAAGTTGGATTTGAAGATTTTAAAAAGTTTGGATTCAAGGACAATGACTAGACAAAATAGTAGAAGAAAAAGGGCTGAGCGAAGCCAACAGGAAGGAAGTCAACAAGCATCCTCCGGAGCTGGGGAAGGACAGGCCTCAATCTACATAACCCGAGATGAAATGGAGGCTATGGCAAACTCTTTGCAGGAGAGATTGTTAAAGAACCAACAGGAAATGATGCAGACTTTCTTTGAGCAAATGAGAGCTGCAGGGATGCAGAACTTAGGAACAACTACAGCCGCTGTGGATGCAGGACAGGAGATTAGGGTCGTGGAACCCAATGGAGGACAGGATACGGAGCCACAAAGCAATCAACAAGGGCATGGGGGCAGGCCCACAGGATCCAATACAGGAGGACCTTTGGAAGGAGTTCAACATGCTAGAGCTAACGTTGCTGCTAGTGAACCACATGAAGAGTATGTACCGGAATTCCCTCGGGGGCAACCCCCAACAGACAATGCTGGATTAGTAGAAATCATTAGAAGAACTGTACGAGGTGGTTTGGCCAACAAAGACTTGGAAGGAGTGAATAGGAGTCCGTTCGCTCAGGAAATAAGGATGGCTTAGAATCCACCTAAGTTTAAGTTGCCTAGCGTGGAGGTATATGATGGCAAGGCAGATCCAACAGATCACTTGATGAGGTACACCAGACATATGGAGGTGCTGGGGGCATCGGAGGAAGTGATGGCCCGATGTTTCCCTTTGTATTTGACGGACTTAGCTGCGATGTGGTTTAGGCAGCTGGAAGAAGGATCTATCAGGACTTGGAGGGAATTAGTGGAAAGGTTTTTGGGGCAGTTTCGGGTTCATGTCAAGAGACCGAAGAACGTGATGACATTAACATCGGTGAAGCAAAGAATGGATGAATCGCTTAGAGCTTTTCTAACTCGATTCAGTGCAGCAGTCGCTTCGGTGGATCGGCCTGATCTATCGATGGTTTTAATGGCAGCAGTATCAGGAGTCAGGGAGGACTCTGATTTCAAGGTATCTCTGATATGAGATCCCCCACAGGATCTCGACGAATTCTTTCACGAGGCAGAAAGGTTCCTTCGGCAGGAGGATGCGAGTACGGATTTAAAAGTGAAAAAGGTTAGTGCAATCGAGGTTGGAGCAATATCCAGCGGTGGTTCGGATAAAGACAAAGGAAAAAGGAAATTGGATAATGATTCTGGAAATGCTAGGAAGCGATGGAAAGATCCAAAGTTTTCCACATACACAGGATTGAACGAGACGCTGGAGCGGATATACATGGATACTCGGAATCGCCTTCCCTACCGGAGGCCAGCCAGGAGAGATCCTTCTGAATGAGAGAGGGCATCAGGGAGGCATTGTCTCTTCCATGACTTAGACGGACATGACACCAACAGCTGCAGGCACTTGAAGGATATAATCGAGGAGCATGTAAGGAATGGACAGTTACAACAGTATGTCAGAGCTCGGAATGCAACGATGGAGCAGGAGCAACCACCGACAACCTCTCGCCGTGATGATGGGAGACCCGGGGATGGTGGTCGATTGATCATCCACTAATCGGGATAATATGGAATAAGTAGCGAACTATTAGCAAGCAACCAAGTCATTTACACATGTTCGGGGACGGAGATAGCCCCTAGGCATGCTCTGAATGATGATAAACTACAACGCTATGGTTTGTGAAATCTATCTTTTGCTTTTGGATTGGACACTACTTTTCTTTTCGGATTTTGGTTTTGGAGTTTGAATCAAGCTCCTGGTTTTGCTTTCTTTTGATTTGGATTTTTCTTTGGACGGTTGTTTCCGGTTTTGAATGTTGGTTTGGTTTTCTGGTTTTTTGGTTTATGATTTAGATTTTTTGGGTTTGGATGATGGATTGGATTTTGATTGGATTTTCATCTGGTTTTTGATAATTGGTCGTCGGGTATGGATTATGCCTGGCAAGGGGTGAGTCACTTTGTCCGAACGTGGTAGATTGACTCATTCAGGTCGCTGAGTATGGACTATGCTCAGCAAGGGTCCGTAGTGACCAGGATTCGGCCTAGGACTTAGGCCCTGTATTATCAATTGTTATTTTCAGATCGTTGAGTATGGACTATGCTCAACAGGGGTCCGGAGAGACCAGGATTCGGCTTAGGACTTAAGCCATGGCATTGTACAACGTCCAGGGACACTGGACCAAGGCCATCAAGTGTGGATTACGCTTGGCAAGAACCCGGAGAGGTTATGGACTAGGATATCAACCCGGAGAGGTCATGGATTCGGTTATTGGCTATTGGATAAGGATGGATTGGGACCCAGTTGTCGAGTTCAAATGGATATGGAATTGGCTAAGGCTTTGGTTACGGGATTTGGAATCAGGCATCGACTCGAAGCAGTCAAGGATGATATACTCTGGCAATGTGGCTATGGACTTCGGATATTGGATTCGGTACTATTCAAAACACGCCTTGTTATCACAAGGCATGTTTTGGGGGGCAAAATGTTATCCCATTTTTTTGGTCAAAACTGGAATATCAACAAATGGACGAGGAATTATGGATATCAGGATTGGAGATCAGTTGGAACCAGGGCTAGGATCGATATCGTCAAAATTTGGTTGAACTCCGATCGGGACGAAATTAATTGGAGATGATGATAAGGGCTAGGAAAGACTATGTTTCAAATTTCATGTTAATCGGAGTTCGTATGAAGAAAATATGATGGATTCAAGGTAGGAAAGGTATGTTGTTCGAATCCATCAAGGTGGTGCTCGGTTCGAATCCATCGGATTCGAACCCATCAGGTTCGCATCGATTGACGGCATGACACAGGGACGGTTCGAATCGATACAGTTCATATCGATCAACATAAGCGCGGCTTGATAAAGTTCGTATTGATGGCGGTTCGAATCGATGAAGTTCGTATCGATCAGGGAAGGAGGGGAGTCGGCTTCGTGGATTCGAAGGAGGGGAGTCGGCTTCGTGGATTCTAGGCAATGGATTCGAAGAAGATGGACTCGAGAGAGATGGATTCGAAGAAGATGGATTCGAGGGGGATGGATTCGAAGGATGTGGGTTCGAAGCATGGGTTCGAACCAGGCAGAACACACGAAGCTTTGAACTTGAATCGATCATATCTTCCAAACCGTTGATCCAAATGCAATGAAATTTTTACAGGAGCTTACATACATGTTGAAGAATGTTCTCACCGAATTTCAGCTCAATTGGACGATTTCTTGATCGATTCGAACCTTACTTCGAATCGATCCCAAGGTGGGCCCGGACCTCCAGATTTCGGGCGTGTGGGCCCCCTCACGTGCCTGGAGCGGTCTTCCCGGATTTTAGGAGAAATTTCAGCCTCCTACGCTTATAAATAGAGCCCCTGGTCATTCAGAAAAGGGGTCGGAGATTCTAGAGAGAGAAAACCGCTTGGACGCTGCCAGAATCATTCCATATCATCATTGCGGCTATTTATTTCAAGTGTTGGACTTTGTAACTGCTGTAATCATCTGTAATCATCAAGGATAATCAATAAAAGGATAAAAACTTTGGAGTGGACGTAGGCCGGAGATAGCCGAACCACTATAAAACTTGTGTCTCTGTTCTTTATTTTGGGATTACTGTTTAATATTTGCTGAGACCTGAGATTTGTGTTTGAATATTATTGATTTGTATTCATACACTGGTGCTTTCGCGGTATTCGAGGTTTGTGACCAATTTTGGCACAAACAGTTCACAAGCCAGATCCAGAATCTAAGTTTGAACGAATATTTTTGGCGGGTCATTTGAATGAAGAAACACGATCGTTTAGTAACAGTTTTTAACCGTTGTGAAAAGTCGCAACTGTTTATAACAGTTTCGGACTGTTGGAAAGGATGCGACGCTTGACGAATGGACACTTCCTCACTACTATAAATAGTGACGCCCAGAAACCATCAGAATATCATAATCTCTTTTCTTTCTATCTCATTCTTCTTCCTCCAGATCTGCGACGCCCAGAAAGTGTTGCAGAACACTGCCTTTCACCATAGTTTGCGACGCTTGAAAGGTGTTACAAACGCAGAAACGTTGCAGATCGGTTTTCTTCTTCTTCTTATTCATTTCGTTCTCTACTAAATTGCATCATCAGAAATCAAATTTGAGTGTTCTTGGTCAGATCAAAATTGTACAATTTTTGAATCCGATTACGCTGTTTCAAGGCTTTATTGAATCCTGAAGTCGATAGTTCAATAACCCGTTTATACCTGTTAGGTTGAACTATTGTCTAAAAGAATCTACACAGTAGATCCTTGAAGTCAGAAGTACAATAGTTATAATCTTCATCTTTCTAGAATCATTGATACAAATATCCAATGTTAATTATATTCAAACCAATGTATAAATGTTAAAGTTTGTTTAAACACATAATTTATATGTATATACATGCCACAAAACACGAAGCATGAAAATTATATATATAAATGCGAACTTCTGCTTTGTAAAAAATATATGGATATTTGTATTTAATATAAGTAAACTTGTACTTTCCTTTATAACTTTGCTTGTCATAAAAAATGTGATCTGTACTGCCTTGTACATAATATTTAAATAGTTTAAGCTTTCTTTCCATTATAATACCAGACCTACTTTCTTGATATATTGATTTACACACCACACATATATATAGAGCTACACACTTGCATATGGAGTGAAACATTGAAAATCATAGTATATATATGTATGTAACTATACATACATACATATACATACATACATACATACATACATATACATACACACACATACACACACACACACACACAGATATATATATATATATATATATATATATATATATATATATATATATATATAACAACAAAAATAATTGAATTGACAAGACTTCAGAGTAGGGTAAATATGAGCCTATGCAAAGATGTACCCATATCGACTTGCTCTACAAAAGCAGTATACCAATGGAATAAAACACATGAATAAATATACAAGTGCGTGTAAGTGAAAATAAACTAAAATACTCGAAAACAAGTGACTTAAACGCAAAAAATCAGGTTCACAAAACTTGCAAATAGCAACATAAAAACAAACACATTCACATATAAAATTACACACACACACACACATATTGACACGTTAAAAGCCTGCATTCTATTGAATTATTTGGCCTACACATAATCAACATTCACCTCCTAGCCCTGATTAACTCATGTATTAAAGTAGGTTGGAAGAACTTGTTGTAATTTTTTTTAATCAAAGGAAATGTACGACCGTTGAAATTTGATAATTTGCAGTCGAGAAAAAAAAAGTGATTATGTACTGCATAGCATTCTGTACATACATCACTGAGTATTTATATTATTACATTGCATAGCTATATTGGTTATATGAGCTCATTTCTATGAATACCCGAAGCCCATTATAATACACATATTAAATTGCATTATAAGGTAAATTCAACTACCCGTATTCATTATTACGCCCCCTCAAAAACACTTAGGGTTTTTGCCCTAATGGCGGCTCCAATTATGTCTGATGCGATCTCTTTTTTTTCCTCAAAAAATAAGTCGAATCTAAGAGAAAATTAGTTCCACATCACTCATATGCCACTATTTCTTCAATCAATGTGAAGAAATCATAGAGATTCGGGTAGATCCTGGATCTCACAATTAACGAATTTAGGAAGTCGACTAATTTTGGTGAAAAATAGTTCAGTACTTCTTAGATATGTGTAGATCTGTTGCTGTTGAGTTAAATATATGTTCGATGTTGGAGAAGAATTGAGGTTTGACTTGGATTGTAGAACTGCCTCTTCATGTGTAGATCTGCCGCTGTTGAGTCAGATTTATGCTTGATTTGGCCCAGAAGTCTCCTGTCTTTCACCTACCTTGAGTTCAGTCTTTAGTATGGTAAAGTTTCTTGCTGACAATGATTTTGTGATAATATCTGCAATTTGGTAAGTTAAAGGTACGTGGTTTACTTACAGTTTTCCTTTTTATTACTTGATCACGAACAAAGTATATATATCCATTTCCATGTGCTTAGTTTAGGAATGCAATACTGAGTTGGCAGACAATGAAATCGCGCTTACATTATTGCTCCATAATATTGGTTTTGTATTCAAGTTTGCTTTCAGTTCACTTAGTAACAACTGTATCCACTTAATCTCTACCGTTGCACATGCTATGCTTCTATATTCTGCTTTGGTGCTTGATTTAGATACAATCTATTGCTTTTTAGAACACCAAAAAACTGGATTTTTTTCCAATATATATACCATGCCCTGTGGTGGATCTTCTATCATCAAGATCTGTACCTAATCTACATCTTCATTTCCAATTATATTCAGATGTTTGCACGCTTTAAACTTCAGCCATGATTAATAGTGCCTTTTAAGTATCCGAGTATCCTTTTTACAGCTTTCCGGTGTTAATCTTTTGGGTCCTGCATAAATTGATATACTTTGTTAACACTGTATGATATTTCTGGTCTTATAATGGTTGCATATTGCAATGTGCCAACAATACTTCTGCACTGTTTACTAATAAATACGGGTTCTCCCATGTGTTTTGACAGATGATGATTTGTCACCATTGGTGTTGGCAAAGAATTTGCTGCTTCCATTTTTTCTTTGACTAAAATTTCCATGATGTACTTTCTTTGACAAAGTAAAATTTCTGATTCTACACTCTTGTAACTTCAATTCCCAAAAAATAGCTTAATGCTCTAAGATCTTTAATTGAAAATTGTTTATCTATAAGTTGAATGAGATTGTTGATCTCTGACTCAACGGTATCTGTAATAATCAAACCATCAACATATATCAGTATATATATAGTTGAAACATTATTGATTCTCGTAAATAGTGAGTTATATGATTTGGTAGGATGAAATTCTAGACTTGTTAATGTGAATTTTAGTTTATTAAACCAGACTCTAGGAGCTTGTTTAAGTCCATAAATGGTTTTATTTAGTTCGCAGACTAATCTTTTATCCTGCATGTAGCCTTTTGGTTGCTCCATGTAGACTTCTTCCTTTTTAATTACCATTTAGGAAAGCATTGTTTACATCCAACTGTCTGGTTTTCCAATTTTAGTGTAATGCTACTGTGATGCCCCACCTCTATACTCACACTAGCTAAGGACATTACGGAGTAATGCCGTCGACTAGTATGAAGAATAAGGATGTTGAGGAGCGACCATCAGTGTAATTGCTTTGTGCGGGTACCGATACGTTAGACAGTACGCCATGCATTTCATTTCAAAAGGGAATCCGACATATCAAATATGAACTCAAAGCTACTACACAGTGGCTATGTGGACTTCGAAAACAAATATAGAAATAAGCATAACATAAATCAGTCACAGATTTCATATCACTAAGGCGAAAACAGATATGAGTATATCACATAAAAGTGTACATCAAAGTAGTGGTCATACAAGATCCATTACATCACAAAAGAATATGTATACATCGAGAAGTCTCTATCTCGAATGTATAAAAGAAAAAACTACTAAACTAAGTAGTTAGCCAAAAGTCAAAAGCTAGTCCCTGCTAAGAAGTCAAGTAGAAGCACCTGTAACACCTTGGTCTGACCCGAGTATTGTTTATGAAGGAAATAATAAATGGATCAGACCGAGGTGTTACAGGTGCTTCTACTTCACTTCTTAGCAGGGACTAGCTTCTGACTTTTGGCTAATTACTTATTTTAATAGTTTTTGCTTTTATACATTCGAGATAGAGACTCCTTGATGTATACACATTCTTTTGTCTAGCACTTGTACCTATTCTTTTGTGATGTAATGGATCTTGTATGACCATTACTTTGATGTACACTTTTATGTGATATATTCATATCTGTTTCCGCCTTAGTGATATGAATATCTGTGACTGATTTGTATGATGCTTATTTCTATATTTGTTTCCGAAGTCCACATAGCCACTATGTAGTAGCTTTGAGTTCGTATTTGATATGTCGGATTCCCTCTTGAAATGAAATGCACGTCATACTATCTGACATATCGGTACCCACACAAAGCAATTACATAGATGGTCGCTTCTCAATAGCCTTATTCTTCGTGCTAGTCGACGACATTATCCCGTAGTGTCCTTGGCTAGTGTGAGTATAGAGGTGGGGCGTCACAGCTTGGTATCAAAGCCAAACTTCGAAACAATATAGAATATTATAGCAAGGATCATTGTCTTAAGTCTCTCTTAGGAATCTTGCCTTAGGATTTAATTTGAGTCAATGGACCCGTTCTATCCTATTTTCTTTTATGACGCCTTGTTTTATCGATCATGATTGTTTGATATTCATTTTGAGAATAACCTTTTTCCTCTTCTTTCTTTCTTTCTTAAAGAAGAGAAATGGTTAGACCAGTCCGTCCCAGCATCGGTCAATCTAGTGCTACCCCTCAAGATGGAGTATTGATGTCTGCCCAGCAGCTTTTAGATCTCGTAAAGAATGCTCAAGCCGTCGGACCCATTCCAGAGCCTACTCACCCTAAATCGAGGTTTGCACGCTTGTACAGTGATTATACCAATTTGGGTGGAAAGCCATTCAAGGGTTCCGAAAGCGTTATAGAAGTTCAAGCTTGGCTTAGAACATGCGATTGTATCTTTTCTTGCATGAATCTTATTGATCTACATCGTATCCAAGTGGCTTCTAGTATGCTCCAAGAGAGAGCATTAGATTGGTATGAGCTTTTGTTTTTGAGATTATCAAAGCGGATCTTACTTAGGAGCAATCCCAAGAAATATTCGAGTTAAAGTTTGTGCCGGAGGCTGAAAAAGTAACTTTAGCCCGACGCTTTATTAACCTTGTTCAAGGTGAATCTTCTATGACCGATTATGTTGCATCTTTTGAATCCCACTCTAAATATGAGGTCGAGTACATTAATACCCCAATGAAGAAAAATCAGAGGTTTATTTACGGGTTGAATAAGAACCTCAAAAAGCCATTACTTCTGAAATTAGAAGTTTCTTTCGACCAGCTTATTTCGTTGACCTTATGAATTGAGTTTTCAAAGACTTCCTCGATCGGTTTGTTCTCCTCTTTATAGATGATATTCTTGTTTATTCTAAAACTGAGAAAGAGCATGAAAAGCATCTTTGGATTGTGTTGAAAAATCTTTGGACCAATCAATTGAAAGAATTTTTTTCTAAGTGACACTTTTGGCAATCCCGTGTGAAATTTCTCGGACATATTATTTCTGAATCCGGGATTTCCATGGATCCTTCAAAGACTGAAGTGATTCAAAATTGGAAGAGACCGGAGAGGGTGACGGAAATTTGTAGCTTTCTTGGATTGGCAGGTTATCACCGTCGGTTCATAAAAGACTTTTCAAAAATTTCCGTGCCTCTTACTAGTTTGACAAAGAAGGGAGTTAAGTACATTTGGTCAGATAAACGTGAAGCTTCCTTTCAAAGATTAAAAGAATTCCTTTCCGATGCTCCTATTCTTGTGATTCCCGAAGGGAACCAAGACTTTATTGTTTATACCGATGCTAGTCATGTTGGTTTGGGAGCCGTTCTCATGCAAAGGGAATGTGTTATTGCTTATGCTTCTAGGCAATTAAAGCCCGCTGAGACTAGATATGCCACTCATGATTTAGAGCTCGCGGCTATTGTTTTCGCCCTTAGTATTTGGCGTCACTATCTTTTGGGAGAGAAATTTGTTCTCTATATCGATCATAAATCTTTAAAGTATTTATTTTCTCAAAAGGAACTTAATTTGCATCAACAACGTTGGCTCAAGTTCCTTGCATCTTATGATCTTGATATCCTTTATACTCCCGAAAAAGGAAATTGTGTTGCCGATGCCCTTAGTCGTAGGCAATAAGCGGTTGTTTCAATGATGATATCCGAATGGAATGAACTCGAGACTTTATCATTTCTGAGATTCGAGATCGTGAATCGGATTCGCGTTCATCTCTTGTTCTATGTAGCCTTGAGGCTCATCCATCTCTTTTGGACCGCATTCTTGATGCTCAAAAGCATGATCCCGAATTGGCCCATCTTAGCCAAAATTGTCGAGGTAGTAATATTGATGGTTTGAAAGACTTTGAAATCGATGCTCGTGGCGGCATTCAAAAATTTGGTAGACTTATTGTGCCAAATATTAGTGGTCTTCGTCAAGACATTTTAGAAGATTCTCATCGTTCTAAATTTACCATTCATCCCGGTAGTAGTAAAATGTATGCAGATATGAAATGACTTTATTATTGGGGTGCAATGAAATCTGATATTGCTTACTTCATTAAGCATTACTTAACTTGCCAACTCATAAAGGCCGAGCATCAAAGGCCCGGTTGGCTATTGCAACCTTTGGACATTCCAGTTTGGAAGTGGGATCAAGTGTCCATGGACTTTATTGACGGTCTTCCCCGTTCTCGTTCGGGCCATGATAGTTTATGGGTAATTGGGGATAGACTTACAAAATCCGTCCATTTTATCCCCGTTCGGTCTAATCGGACCGTACCTCTCTTGGCCAAACTTTATGTTAGAGAAGTTATTAAATTGCATGGAGTTCCTACTTCTATTATTATCGATCGTGATCCATTATTTACTAGTGGATTTTGGAAGAGTCTTCAAAAAGCTTTGAGAACAAAGCTTAATTTTAGCACCGCTTATCATCCTCAGTCCGATGGACAAACCGAGCGTGTGAATAAAACTCTTGAAGATCTTCTTCGTGCATGCGTTCTTGATTTTGGTGGAAGTTGGGAAGATCATATTCCTCTTGTTGAGTTTTCCTATAATAATAGCTTCCAATCTAGTATTGGTATGGCACCTTTCGAGGCACTCTATAATAATAGCTTCCAATCTAGTATTGGTATGGCACCTTTCGAGGCACTCTATAATAATAGCTTCCAATCTAGTATTGGTATGGCACCTTTGATAATAGATTGAAGATTTTAAAGGTGTTGTTGAAGAGGGATCAATCTTTGCTTGTTCTAGAGCTTCTCATTTGTTGTTTGGGGGTTAAAAGGTGATTTCTTGAACTCACATCTATGTCTATCCCTTTGATAGTTGTTAGGTATGAATACCTAACATCTATTCCTTATTCATTTGCCTTTAGATTGAATTGGTTTGATGTATATTCAAATTTTGATGTTTTGAAGTCAAAAATCTTTAAAATCCTATCTTTGATGTTTGAACATGTTGTTGGGGTGTATCGAAGTGCCTATAAGGCTGGATTGTCGCTTGGCACAAATCCCGAGTCTGCGTGGCTCGTTCGATCGCGTCCGGTTAGGATTTATTTTGCCCTTCTTAGGAGTTAGGTTGAAAATACTGCAAATGACAGTTCAATCGACTGAACTGTAAGATCAGTCGACTGAAACTGGGAACAGAAAGTTCATGTGCCAGTATCAGCCGACTGACCAAACAGTTCAGTCGACTAAGCCTGGAAACCGAAAGTTTCTGGGCATAGTATTATTCGACTGACCATACAGTTCAGTCGACTGAATCTGCTTATCTCAGCCAAATTTGCCTATTTTGTGTGGACCAGTTTTAAATCGATTCTCGTTGATCCGATTAGTTGTTATCACTTTTGTTAGCTTTGATAATTTCTTTTTTTGGGATTTTTGAGAATATCCATTTTGATGGATACGATATCGATTTCTATGGATTTGATTCACGTCTTAGTATGTGAATTTTTGGTGATTGATTGTTTTTACATTCATTTTTGTGATTTGTTACTTTGAAATACAAAGGTTTTTATACTAGTAGCAAATATTCAAACTCTTTCACAAGGATGATTTCAACTCTATTTTAATACAAAGCTCGTTCATAAAATCGTTTTCTAATCTATTAGTATATACAAACATTTTCCTCATTCATTCGAGAAATCCAATTAAACGACTTAGCAAAACTAGTGGTATGAAACACTTGCGTTTACTTTGTCGGTTAATTCTTAGACTCGTTCGATTGAAACTCTTGTGACAATTTTTGAGTGGGAATCTACAATAAGTTCCAAAAAATTTAAGGTAAGCCAGTGGTTATTGGATATGTAGCTAAACTCGTTTATTTACTAGCTTAGTGTAATTTACACTTATCGGTCAACGATGATCGTTTTTTGATTTAGACTAGCGATGTGCAATGTCTCTTTGTTTGTGTGAGGGGCTACACCTCGTTTGTGGAGTTTCGCTCAAAAGAGGTGGGGTAGCGACCCATGATCTTTGGGCCGTTTGTGGAGCCTCGGCTCAAAAATTGATGGTTAGCGACCATGGAATAGCATTCCATTTGTGATGCACGTGTTGGTGAGTTTCATGCTCCCGTTTGTGATAGGCCTCCCCCTTTGTGTCTTTTGGATTTCTAATTAATGATATCTAGAATTTGTGTTTCGCCAATATTTGTGATTTACATTGATAAGTTTAATCAATATTTGTGTATTGGTGAATATGTTAAAGAATATGACTTTCTTTTCGGTGTTTGAGAATATTCGAGATATAGTATGATTTTTATTGTCATCTAATGTATACTTGTCACAGTATGGCATTATTGTTATTATACGTTTTTGTCATATCTCTTATCCTACCTCATTTTATATGATATTTATAGCTAGACTGATCAGTTTATTATTTCCTTCTTAAATAATACTCAGGTCAGACCGAGGTGTTACAGGTGCTTCTACTTGACTTCTTAGAAGAGACTAGCTTCTGACTTTTGGCTAACTGCTTAGTTTAGTGGTTTTTTCTTTTATACATTCAAGATAGAGATTCCTTGATGTATACATATTCTTTTGTCTAGCACTTGTACCTATTCTTTTGTGATGTAGTGGATCTTATATGACCACTACTTTGATGTACACTTATATGTGATATATTCATATTTTTTTTTCGCCTTAGTGGTATGAATATCTATGACTGATTTGTGTTATGCTTATTTCTATATTTGATTCCGAAGTCCACATAGCCACTGTGTAGTAGCTTTGAGTTCGTATTTGATATTTCGGATTCCCTCTTGAAATGAAATGCATGTCGTACTATCTGACATATCGGTAATCGCACAAAGCAATTACACAGATGGTCGCTCCTCAACAGCCTTATTCTTCGTGCTAGTCGACGACATTACCCCATAGTGTCCTTGGATAGTGTAAGTATAGAGGTGTGGCGTAAAAGAAGAGAAATGGTTAGACAGGCCATCCCTGCACCGGTCAATCCAGCGCTGCTCCTCAGGATGGAGTATTCATGTCTGCCCAGCATCTTTTAGATCTCGTATAGAATGCTCAAGCCTTCGGACCCATTCCAGAGCCTACTTACCTTAAATCAGGGTTTGCATGCTTGTGCAGTGATTATAGCAATTTGGATGGAAAGCCATTCAAGGGTTCCGAAAGCGTTTTACAAGTTCAAGCTTGGCTTAGAACATGCGGTTGCATCTTTTCTCGCATGAATCTTATTGATCTACATCGTGTCCAAGTGGCTTCTAGTATGCTACAAAAGAGAGCATTAGATTGGTATGAGCTTTTGGTTTCTGAGATTATCGAAGCGGATGTTACTTGGGAGTAATTCCGAGAAAGATTTGATCTAAAGTTTGTGCCGGAAGCTGAAAAAGTAACTTTGGCCCGACGCTTTATTGACTTTGTTCAAGGTGAATCTACTTTGACGGATTAGATCGCATCTTTTGAATCTCTCTCTAAATATGGGGTCGAGTATATTAATAACCCATTAAGGAAAAATCAGAGGTTTAGTTATGGGTTGAATAAGAACCTCAAAAAGCCATTACTTCTAAAATTAGAAGTTTCTTTCGTCCAGCTTGTTGATACCACTCTTCGACTTGAAGAGGCGATAAAGAAAGCGATGTTGAAGTTGTGGGTGCCAAACAGAACTTCAACAACAACAAGAAGAGGCCTATTAAGTTCAACCCTAATTCCAACAAGAAAGGGAAACAAGCAACTTCAGTAGCAAAGACTCCTACCTCTAGTCGTGGGCAATGTTACAATTGTTGTTTTAAGGACCATTATGCAAATAAGTGTCCGAAGCCCCTTACTTGTCGCTATTGCAAAAGTTCAGGTCATACTATATCTTCATGTTCCAAACTTCAAAGCAAGAACGAGGGAAAGCTAAATGTTGTGCAAGCCCCTAGTAACACTTCTCATGGTCAAGGTATTTCTCATTCTATCCTTGATGGCATTAATATGTTTTGTGATCTTACTATTCGAGTCTTTTTGACACGGGTGCATCCCACTGTTTTATATCAAAAGAACTTGTTGATACTTTTTCTTTAAATGTTATAGGCTTGATGACTTCTTTGAGAATTGCAAATCCAGTTGGTGGATCCACAACACTCAGTTTACTCTGTAAAGATGTCGAGATTATTTTATGTGATTATTCTTTCCGAGCCGATTTTCATGTCTTGCGTTACTTAGGCTTTGGAATGATTTTAGGAATGGATTGGCTTAACTATTATAAAGCCCACATCCTATGTCCTGAGAGGACTATACATCTTCGACATCCTCAATCTGTTAAGCAGATTTCTATTGCTCTTAAAGATTCAGATTCTAATTTGGTGACATCCTTATATTCTCTAAACCCTCAGGATGACGATAATGATGATGAGGACGATGTCATTTCTCTCATTCACTTCGTTCATGAATTTCCCGACAAATTTAGCCCACTTTAGGATTACCCCCTAAGCGAGGAATCGAGTTTAGAATTAATCTAATCCCTGGAGCTCTACTTATAAATCCTCCTCCTTATCGTATGTCCAATAAGGAAATGGATGTGATGCGTAAACAATTATCCGAATTAGAAATAAAGCAGTTTATTCGTTCTAGTTCCTCTCCTTGGGGAGCTTCGACTATTTTTGTGAAGAAATCCGATGGTGCACTTAGACTTTGCGTTTGTAACGACCTGATATTTTCAACCATTCGCATCCACACACGTCGGACTTGAATTGTTCAAAATATCAGATTGTTAATTTAAATTTGGAAAAACTCAACATATACAGTAAATAAATCAATCACAGAATCACAGACACAAAGTAATATAAGGCAGCGGAATAGATAAATAGTAGTTCATGAAGCTACTATATAAACATCAGAGTTAGAAATAAAATACAGCAGAATATCTCAAATATAGTGAAGTCTCCAATACAAACTGATGACCACTCTGACCGAATCATCGGGAAAAGTTGAAAACTGAATCGATAGCTAGATCTCCAAGCGAAGCTCCAAACTCCAAACGCGAGTCAAATGCTAAATCACTCGGTCTGACCCAAGCGTAAAGCAAAACACAAAACACTCAAGTCAGGATTAACATTCTTATATCAATAAATCCAACTCAAGTGAAATATCAACTGAAATACAAATAACTTAAATGATGTTTGGAATAACCATTCTCTAAGGATACATGGAACTATCTACAATGCAGAAATATACACTATAACACCATGGTCATTTCAAATTAATTTATACTTCAAAAACAAAATATCATTTTCATTTCAAATATATCTATTTCCCAAAATTGTAGATATAGATATATATATTAAATTATTTATAAAGTAAATCAACTCGACTATCCCATCAAATTTAAGTCAATCTCAATTTATCAATTTCCGTTCTATTTAGTTTCTGACGAAACAAATTCAAATTTTTTGATTTCAACTACAGCTTTGAACCAAAAATAAACCATCTTAAATTTCAATGTAATTCAAAGTCAGTACATTTCGAAACCTTAAATAT
The DNA here is from genome assembly GCA_030765085.1 of Allium cepa. Lineage (NCBI taxonomy): Eukaryota > Viridiplantae > Streptophyta > Magnoliopsida > Asparagales > Amaryllidaceae > Allium > Allium cepa. Next base: position 228,551,883 of record CM060939.1, read on the forward strand.
TCAACATTTCAAAGACTAAATTTGATAATTGCATTTATCTCCCAATTTGACTTCATTATTATTTAGTTTTGAAATATTCACATTCTTCATATAACCTTAAATTACATTTTCTATAATTTACCTTCGATTTCTTTAGACATGAAATATCCATTAAATTACTTAAATCAAAATCAAGTTATAAGATCAGATTTTTAAAGTTTCAAATTCAATAGCTTCAAATCGATTTAATTAAGTAAATTTCTTAATTAACTGCAATTCTATCAGTTTGACTTTATCTTCCTTAATTTATACAAATAATTTAAAATCTATTTAAAAATATAATACTTAACATTTTATGTTGATTAAATCAAACTTTATTAATTTAGGTTTATTATTGAGTCTACGTTATATTTAAACATATTTATATAAAATATTTTTATATTAAATAAACCGTATATATTCCCTTTCAAAACCATAGAAATCATTTTCAAAATATTTATATATAGACCAACGGTGTCTGTATATAATTTCCTATCGTATGGTCAAGTGAAACGGATATTTATCATTTCAATCCGTAATTTAAATATATACGGGTAGATATCAGTTCAACCCGCAATCCAAAATTCAATTCAAATGAAAATCGCTTGGGTTTATCATTTCAACCCATAATGAAATTCTCCTATTCTAAAGTCCGTGTGGGTATGTATTATTTCAACCCACAGTGAATCCTATACTATAGGGAACTTGTAGAGTAATAAAAATAATATAATAATATAACATGCATATATCATCAATAACAGTATAATATAAACAATAGGATATGGTGTCATATCCCACTGGTGAACAGTTACAGTTAATAGCATAAATATAACAATTTAAATAACTACAGCAGCATATTTCAATTGTCATTTCAATTGAAATCGAATTTTATAAATATAAGAACATCAATCGTGAGTGATTGCTCACCTTTTTAGGCTAGAGAGGATTTGACGATGAAATCGAGTTACGAATCGAAGCATGAATTCCGAATCAAAGCAAGATGGCACAAATTCGACGGACAGATCCGATAACAGAAAGCGATGGAATCGAATCAAATTAGCTTGATATAAAAATTTAGACGAGGTGTATATTATATTATTATCTCCCTCAACCCAATATTAAGTTTTAAAAAAATACACATACATTTTGAAATAACTCTTTAATTTTAAACATGTGTATATATATATATATGTTGAAATCAAAATCTACGTATATATTTCAAAATCATATATAAACTTATAAATTTAAAGCTCAACATAACATATATATGAACTAATATATGTATGCAGCATTCTATATCATCTATATAAAGTAGCTAATATATATATACACACTAATGTACCAACCCTGTTACATAACTTTATAAAAGACATTCTAGAAATCTTATAGGCAACCTACTGTGTAATTCATGTATGCTAGCCGACCGTTGCATATATCCAAAAGACAACAACTGTATATAAACTATACACCTCACAGCCTATATTATTATATGTATTACTTAGATTATAATTTAACATTATCCTAATAGTACTATAAATGAAAATAGGAATTAAACATTCACAGTAAAACCATTCAAACCCTTAATATAAAACTCTGCACAAATCTTCCAAGCGTTACATATATATGGATATATTTTATAATGTAAACTTATGAAATAAAACACCTACTTGTTGAATACAAACCAAAATCACATAAAAAATGCTAGCGTATCTCTATAAATGAAATCAGAAAACAAAGTTCAAAACCAACTCATATATTTACATATACATGCTATACACAACCCTTTTTAAACATATATAAAACTAATATACCTATAATTTATAATACCTTATAGATAAACTAATATAATAATACTTTAAACACATGATATATAAATTTTATATAAATAAACATGCCCCATAATGTCACGTACAACACAAGGGAAGGAGGAAGCTTGGGTTGAGGAAGGTGGTTGTGGCCGATGATGTGTGCACGGCTGTGCGATGGATATGGGAGATACAGGTAGTCGTGCGAGTCAAAGTGGCACGATAGGTCTCGGCCTCATGCGGTGGGAAGGTGAGCTGATGAAGGTGGGTGGTGCTCGGTTTGCGGGCCATGGAGGAGAAGGCGTGGTGGAGCGAAACAGAGAGGGGGAGGAACGTGAGGGCGGAGCCGAGAAAAATAAAGGAGCAAATCCAAAATGAAACAGAGAAATGAATGGGGTAGATCTGAATGTATATGCTACAGCAATGTGATAACCTGGAATTCTAGGCATCTGTAATTGATAATAATTGGGTTAATTAAAAGAAATACTAAATTGTAGATTTAACAAACGAATCTAATCGTAAATATTTATGTATGGATAAACATTTATTTGATCATATCTTAATATAATCACTTAAATTTGACAAATTATTCTTTTAAAAATAAATAATAATGATTGTTTATATAAGTAAATTATAAAAATTGGCAAAATTATTAATTTCAAACCAATAATATTTCTGTGTTATTTTTAGATAAATAGAGTTAAAAAATAGGGATTATTAATTTCAAATTGAATTTAGGCTTGTTTAAATATATGAATTTATTTTGAATTGATCTTGAATTGGATTTTTAATTGAATTTAAAGAATTGAATTTGCATTTGAAATTTAAAAAGGGAGTATATCTTAAATATATATTGGTTTAAATTAATTTGGTTCAAACATAAGTTATTTATAAACGAATATTTACATAAATTCACACACACACACACACACACACACACACACACATATATTAAAAATTTGAAGGCTTATTTTTAAAAGACAAACATTAAATACATTGAAATGTATTACATAAAAATATATGAATTTAAATAATTCAAGTTTAAACACTTGTATACATATGGGGGCATGGTTTCAACATTTGTAAATTATGTAGCACATAAGTTAACAAGTGGCAAATTTACCTTAAATCTAAAACAAAATTTAATTAAATAACACATGTAGAAAAAAAAAATTATATGCAAACTGAGATTTTCAGATTCAATTTCTCTATTCTTTTGTTCTTCATCTTTTCAATCAATAAAAAAAAACCCTGCAACCCTGTAAATCAATTGTTCTCAAACCTGAAACCAAATTCAAACTAATCTGAAATGATTCTTTAATCTGTAAACATTTATTACTCAAGCTCTGTAAACAACCAACGTCTGTAACCATTTGTTCTTCAAATCTGTATCACTTTCAAGAATGCATGCATGTAGATCTGAAGCAAAAAAATCAAAGTTTTCAAAGCTAGCATTTCAGATTTTAAAGACAAACTCTCCAGTTTTGAAAGAATGAAAGCAATTTCAGTTTTAGAGCTCCCAGGTTTCCAAGTTCTGTTCAAAATTTGCTTTAGCTTCTCTGATCATCATATCGGTGAGTAAACATACCACCTCGAAGTTTAAATCTTGATAATTGATTCATGGAAATCTTGTGCTTGCTATTTTTGTAAATATGAAGTTCTGTGTTGTTTTGCTGTTTACTGGAAGTTATACTTTGACATGTTCTTCAATATTTCAAGCTACTGAGTAAAGGAAACAGAGAAAATCTTAAATACTTCTTCATATAAATAATTTAAACTTTGGAATTTAAATTAAACAAGTTTGTTTGAACTAAAGTCAGAGTTTGGGATTTTGTTTGGGAAGTTACAGTGGGATATAAATACTGGATATTTAAATTTACAGGGAAAGAGAACCATATGTTAAAATTCGAATGTTTTAAATCGTGGATTTGATTTCATATCTTGATTAAGCGTACAAAGGAAAGATTTTTAAAAAAAAACGGTGATTTTTAGGTAAGTATACATGGTGCAGTTCTTATATGAACTCGAAATGCAATTTCATCAATTTCTGTTAGTTTAACAAATTTTAAATGTTAAAGTTTGTTGTATAGCTAGCTTGAGGGTTCTCGAATATAGGAAAAATGCCAGAAATTTTTTCTAATGCGAGATTTGTTGAGTAGAATCGATAAAAGGGTTTGGGCTTGAGTTTTCCCTGTGTTCTGTGAATTGTAGATTTCGTCGCCACGTATTGATCGTACCATTCGAAATTCTGAGAGATGGTTGAGGAGAGTATGGACGTGGTGTGGCCGAAGCGTCGTTGCCATGGTGATCGGCATTCGAGAGGCGAGGTTTTTTTTCTCGTAGTTGTTCGAGTTGTTAGTACGAGCTTCAGGCATTTTTCGATTTCGCCCTCTTTGCGTAGTTTTGAGTTTTGAATTCGTATTGTTGGTCGATTTCTAGTTTGTAGGAGATGACGAGGGTCGCCGGAGGGTCGGCGAACCACCGTGCACGTGCACGGTGGCGTAAGGTGTCTGTGGGGTCGCGTTTGAGTCGTCGCGAGTTATGCCTCGAGAAATTTGGGGATCTGCACGAGTTCGACCTGGTGGTTTAATTTATGCTTAAGTTAAATTATACTTACTGGAAATGTAAAGAAAAGAGGAGAATAAGAAGAGTACGAGAGGGGAAGAGTGACTCGGGAAAACTTTTGGAATACGCGAATGGTGACTCGAGTTAGATAGGGGAAGCACCCGGGTGGTTCTACTTTCAAACTGCAGTATTTTAAATAAGAATGAAGTTAAGCAATCTGTGTTCTATCAGGATTTACATTGTAAATTTAATAAATGCTTAACAATTTGAGTTAAAACTTTAATATAAGTTAAATTATTTAGTTAATGTATAACAACGTTTAAACTCTTAACTAATATTTTAATTAAGTATTTAATTTAAGTGAAGTATGAAATTAATTAATATTAAGTTGTGTAGTTAATAACAAATCAAGTTAAAGAAGATTCTTTTAAATGTTAATTTAAATGAATAGTAATTAATTAAGAAAATCATTAAGAGTAATTACTTTATAATTGTGATTAAAGATTAACTAATTAATGATTATGTGATTAATAAATTTGTAATTAACTATTTGAAGTTAATTAATGAATGACTAGTAGTTAAGTAATTAAGTAATTTAATTAACAAATGGCTAATGATTAGTTGGTAATTAAGAAATACTTAATTTGTAATTAAGTTGTGTTAATAAAAAAAATTAAGGTCTATTAATTAATAAAGAATAATTAATCTATAATTAAAGATTAATTAATTAGTTATAGGGTAGTTAAGGGATGAATTACCCAGTTATATTTAATGAGATGGATGTGATTAATTAATTTGTCGATTAGTTAAAGATTATCATTTGATGTGGGATTAAGTAGTAATTACTTAATATAATTAATGAGGTGTAATTACTTAGTGAAGTAATGAATGAATAATTACTGGATGTAATTAAAATTAAAGGAAATTACTTATTGGGAAGTAATTAAAGGATAATTTCTTAGGGAAAGTAAGTAAGGGATAATTACTTAATATAGTTAAAAGTTTTGTTAATGGATATAAATAACTAAGGGAAGTTAATTACTAATGTGATTAATCAAGATTGATTGATGAATTAAATTGTTTGAGGGTAATTAATTTGTATGATTAATTAAAGGATAATTACTTTATGTAATTGAAGAAAATTAATCAAGGATGATTAGTGAAATGAATAATTAAAGAATGATTAATTAATTAATTTATAATTAATTAATGTTAAATAAGCAGGATTTAGGGTGACTGAAATAATTAATTTAAATTTTTTAAATTAATTAGAAATGGTATGACTTATTTATCTTGCTTGTGTATGATTTAAAAATATTGCATGCTTTAGATTGGTTGATATCTCGGATATGTGATTTATGATGCTATGTGATATGATATGTTGGGTTTAAAACAAGATAAAGTAGTTATCTATCGATGATGAATTAATGTGTATAGGTGACACCCTCTATTTGAAGTTTGAATTGTGTTTCAATTGGAATAATTTGCGATGAGATGGTATTGAATTCGAAGAGACCAGAGTCGGGATTAGTAAATACCCGAAACCACTTCGATTCTTTATGGATTGATAAGTGAAATCAATAGGCTGGTTTAGATGATTTAAGTGAATTGGACCATTTAATTTAAGTTTTCGACACTTAGAAATTTATGTGTAAAATAGGTGATGTCTATAACAACTTGTGAAGTTGTTTATTGATATAAGATACCCGGGTTCATATAAGTTGTATGCTTTTGTATTTTATTTTAGTTGGGTTTACTCATGCTGGTTTCCAGCCTGACCCGGGTGTTACTTTGATGTAATGCTCGGGTCAGACCGAGTATTACAGATTTTCAGGTAAGGACGTTCTGGATCTCAAGAGGCGAGCTGGATAGCAGGAACGTGTGGTGCGTACCCGCTGTATATATTGTAGTATCTGAAACAGATTGATTTATCTATCCTGTGTTTGTAAATATGTTGTAACTCTGATATATTAAAGAGTAATTTGACAAGTACAGTGTTCCTTTGTATAACTATTATTTATGTGATATTATATTTTGATCCGCTGCGAATGTGAGGTTTCTGTGTTTTGGTGTTTCTGGTTCTTCTTTTCTTCTATCTCTTTTCTTCTTTTCCTAACTATCTAGAAATTTCGGGATCGGAATTTCTGGGTCGTTACATTTGGTATCAGAGCTGAAGGTTAAGCGAGAACCTTGGCTCTGGTGGGATTACTCATTAAGGATATGGTAAGTGGTACCCTATAATGAGTTGAGTATGTATATATATGAGAGCGTACTTGTTATTTTCATATATAAAGATTTTAAATGATTTTATACAAGTAGAAGAATATATTTTGATATATAAGCAATATTTATTTCTAATAAATATTAAGGGAATTGGTTGTTAAATTATTGAATTAAATTAAGAAATAATAGAAATACAACCAAATTGGAATTAAATAAAGATAAGTTTGGAATGGATTCAAACTAAAAGTGAAATCTTGAATTGGAGAAGTATTTCAAAATAAGATGAATTAGAATTGGTTTCAAACCAGAGAAATAGAATGGTTATTGTGTTTAATAATGGAATGATTGTTTTCCAATTAACAATAAAATGTTTTAAGGAAAGTAACCATGTAAAGAGAGTAACTTGAAAATTTGAAAGGATGTAAATTAAAGTGGGTTTCAAATTGTTAAAGTTCTGAATTCAAAATTTAAACATCTGAATTGGTTTCAAAATTTTAAAGGAAATAATATTATTCAAACTATTTTAGGTGTAATCTTATTCTAGAATAAGAAGTTGTTTGTAAATTTTAAAAGAATTTGTTTAAATTAAAAACCAAGGATGGTTTAAATTTTTAAATTTCGCTCGGTGGGCCAAGAAGTAAATATGTATATATGTGTGGATATACATAATATCAAAGATGGTTTGAAATAATCTCTAAATACTGAGTTTTAAATTTCGAATGAGATATGACACCCAAGGTGATAAGTCTTTGAACTTAATAAGTGGGAAGATTATTTATGAGAAGTTCAAAATTTGAAAATAGAAGTTCAAACTGGGTAAGGTTGATTGGATTAAGTGAATTGAGTTTAACTTGGAAAAGGTTAAATAAGTTGGAATGATCAACCTGATTTGGAAATTTCAAGATGAAATTAAGATTTAACTTGGGAAGTTAAATGATTGATTATATTTGAGAGTTTGAGTGATCTCAAATTGGGTTTGAGATCCGAAAATTGGAAATGGATGGATGTTTTGAAATAATTGGATGATATCATCCTATTGTTATTAAAAATCTTTAAATTCCAAATTGGACTTGTTTAAATGAATGAGAAATGGAAAATTTGAATTGGATTATTTTGAAATGAAATTGAAGTTGAATAAGATCAAATTCAAATAGGAATTAGGATTTATTCAAACAGGAATTGAAATGATTGAAATTGAAGTGGGTTCAATTGAATGGATATTAGTCCAAAGTAATTGGAATAACTTGGGATTGTAATTAAAGTTGAATATGTTTAAAATCAAATGGAATTTGATTTAAATTTGAAAGGGAATTGAGAATTAATTCAACTTGAATTGGGAATAAATCAAGTCCAATGGAAATTGGAGTTATTTAAAATTGGAATTGGGTCAATTTAAATGAAAGTGGAAATTTAAATTGAATTGATGAGAACGGAGATTGGGAAGTGAGCAGTTTTGATTCTGGACTATTTTTAATATAAACCTATTTTTCCAAGATATTCATTATATATACAACCTTTCTTTTAAAGGCCAAATTAACTTATACTTGTCTTACAATTATTTTTGAAACTGTTTAACAATTTTCCAACTGTTTTATAAACTAGTTACTATATTTCAACTATTTTACAAAACTACTTACTATCTTACTATTATTTTGCAATTATCTCAAATTTATATAATTATTTTAACTATTTCCTAAATATTTTACACCTATTTTACAAACTAGTAATTATTTTCCAACTACTGATCTATTTTTAAATTTTCAAGCTATTTTCTAAATTTAAACTGGACAGAGTTTAAACTGTTATTGGTTAAATACCCAATTGAGATAAGAATAGAGGTGATAATCCAAATGGATTGAAGCAATTGTGAGTAAGTGAATGAAAATCAAAGTGAATGTGAATAGACATGGAATTGATTTCGCTGATAACCAATAAAGATAAATACGTAGGGTGTACATATGTTATTCTATTCGCATAATGATTTGATCCAGTTTCGAGCACAGAATTTCGAGATAATTATATCGATCCGAGTTGGGATTTTTCCACTCGATTTTCGACGGCGAACCTGGATATGGATTGTTGATTGGTTCTGGATATTCTCTATCATCGTTATGACTATGCAAGGAAAATGACGGTTTCTGATCAAGAAACCAGATCTATGTCCGCACTAGGAAGTCGGGTGGACGATACTAGTTCGAAAGTGAAATTGTGTGGTCGAGTGAGCGATCAGATTGGTATAGCGTACGGATGATTTGTGTACATCGTACGGATTTGAATGAAAATGATATTGAAAGGAGTAATCAAATTTGAATATTTGATTTTGAGTAAACAAAGTCAAATATCTTTGTTTTATAAAATAAAACTCCCCTTGTTGAATCTTTTGCCAGAAGAAAAGGGTTTTTGAAAATGTTTGAAGTGTAAAAGAAGTTTTATACAAGTTTGAAATGATCTAAAGTTTTAAAAATTATATATATCTATATATATATAAAGGATCTTATGAGGATTTTTGAAAAGGTTTTAGGAACATTTGTATTTGAAAAGGCTTTTGATTTTTGGATAAAATCAATATGAGAATTTGGAAAGCCTAGTTTGAGAATGATCGATTTTGGAATAATCGATTTTGTGTAAAGGAGCCTTGTATGAGATCATACTAGGTGTATGATTTGAAAGATACTATATGTATATAATATAAAGTGTTTTGATGATGGCTCTGGGGAAAAAGGCGCTCCCTTGAAATGAACTTCTCAGGAGTGCCACCGGGTGGTGCTGCCTTGAGCCCCAAGGAGGGGGGGGGGTTCTAAAGTTGATCCTGTGAGGAGTCCGGACAAAACTAGTTCCTGGGGATTATGAGTAGTGAATACCATAGCGAAAGTCGTGTGTGCCGCTGTGAGCCAACAGTCTGCGTTTGATTTTATATCGGTAGACTGCGACCTATGGTAACATAGCGAAAGTCGTGTGTGCCGTTGAGAGCAAACAGTCTGCATTTGGTTTTATATCGGTAGACTGCGACCTATGTAGGAGTGGATAAGTTTCATTTTGACAGCGAAAATCAGAGGCCGTAGAGAGCCTGCAGTTACATGAACTTTTGCTGTGATGGCAACGTAACCCTGGAATGTAACTGTGATCTGTCGTGGGTTCCATGGCGTAATCGAGAGGCCACGGAGAGCCTGCAATTACATGGACTTTTGCTGTGATGGCAACGTAACCCTGGAATGTAACTGCGACCATGGATGGGGGTGATGATTTCCATAGCATTCTCACAAAGAAATTTCCTCTATTTTCAAAAATGTTTTCTATATTTTGAATAAAATTATTTTCTAAAGTGTTTTCACTGGGTGTTGAAAACGGGTTTACCAAGTACTTATAGATTTTCAGTCGTACGTCTGATCAACGTATGACCGAATTTCTACGAGAACAAGGATGGACTGATTGAAACATCGAGTTATAAAATGATATTTTCTATAAAAACTATTTTGGAAATATTATATAGATTTTTAAGTATTTTAAAAATGATCAAAGAATATTTTAACTGGTTTTAAAATATTTAATAAATTCTGGTTTCGTTCCTTTTCGAGGACGAAAAGATTCAAAGGGGGAAGGAATGTGATAACCCAGAATTCTGGGCATCTGTAATTGATAATAATTGGGTTAATTAATAGAAATACTGAATTGTAGATTTAACAAATGAATCTAATCGTAAATATTTATGTTTGGATAAATATTTATTTGATCACATCTTAATATAATCACTTAAATTTGACAAATTATTGTTTTAAAAATAAATAATAATGATTGTTTATATAAGTAAATTATAAAAATTGGCAAAATTGTTAATTTCAAACCAATAATATTTCTGTGTTATTTTTAGATAAATAGAGTTAAAAAAATAGGGATTATTAATTTCAAATTGAATTTAGGCTTGTTTAAATATATGAATTTATTTTGAATTGATCTTGAATTGGATTTTTAATTGAATTTAAAGAATTGAATTTGCATTTGAAATTTAAAAAGGGAGTATATCTTAAATATATTTTGATTTAAATTAATTTGGTTCAAACATATAAACGAATATTTACATAAATTCACATTTATATATATATTAAAAATTTAAAGGCTTATTTATAAAAGACAAACATTAAATACTTTGAAATGTATTACATAAAAATATATGAATTTAAATAATTTAAGTTTAAACAATTGTATACATATGAGGGCATGGTTTCAACATTTGTAAATTATGTAGCACATAAGTTAACAAGTGGCAAATTTACCTTAAATCTAAAACAATATTTAATTAAATAACACATGTTGAAAAAAAAAATTATATGCAAAAATGAGATTTTCATTCTCTCCATTCTTTTGTTCTTCATCTTTTCAGTCAATAAAAAAAACCCTGCAACCCTGTAAATCAATTGTTCTCAGACCTGAAACCAAATTTAAACTAATCTGAAATGATTCTTTAATCTGTAAACATTTATTACTCAAGCTCTGCAAACAACCAAAGTCTGTAACCATTTGTTCTTCAAATCTGTATCACTTTCAAGAATGCATGCAAGTAGATCTGAAGCAAAAAAATCAAAGTTTTCAAAGCTAGCATTTCAGATTTTAAAGGCAAACTCTCCAGTTTTTAAAGAATGAAAGAAATTTCAGTTTTAGAGCTCCCAGGTTTCCAAGTTCTGTTCAAAATTTGCTTTAGCTTCTCTGATCATCATATCGGTGAGTAAACATACCACCTCGAAGTTTAAATCTTGATAATTGATTCATGGAAATCTTGTGCTTGCTATTTTTGTAAATATGAAGTTCTGTGTTGTTTTGCTGTTTACTGGAAGTTATACTTTGACATGTTCTTCAATATTTCAAGCTACTGAGTAAAGGAAACAGAGAAAATCTTAAATACTTCTTCATATAAATAATTTAAACTTTGGAATTTAAATTAAACAAGTTTGTTTGAACTAAAGTCAGAGTTTGGGATTTTGTTTGGGAAGTTACAGTGGGATATAAATACTGGATATTTAAATTTACAGGGAAAGAGAACCATATGTTAAAATTCGAATGTTTTAAATCGTGGATTTGATTTCATATCTTGATTAAGCGTACAAAGGAAAGATTTTTAAAACAAAAACGGTGATTTTTAGGTAAGTATACATGGTGCAGTTCTTATATGAACTCGAAATGCAATTTCATCAATTTCTGTTAGTTTAACAAATTTTAAATGTTAAAATTTGTTGTATAGCTAGCTTGAGGGTTCTCGAATATAGGAAAAATGCCAAAAAAATTTTCTAATGCGAGACTTGTTGAGTAGAATCGATTATAGGGTTTGGGTTTGAGTTTTCCCTGTGTTCTGTGAATTGTTGATTTCGTCGCCACGTATTGATCGTATCATTCGAAATTCTAAGAGATGGTTGAGGAGAGTATGGACGTGGTGTGGCCGAAGCGTCGTTGCCATGGTGATCGGCATTCGAGTGGCGAGGTTTTTTCTCGTATTTGTTCGAGTTGTTAGTACGAGCTTCAGGCATTTTTCGATTTCGCCCTCTTTGCGTAGTTTCGAGTTTTGAATTCGTATTGGTGGTCGATTTCTGGTTTGTAGGAGATGACGAGGGTCACCGGAGGGTCGGCGAACCACCGTGCACGTGCACGGTGGTGTAAGGTGTCTGTGGGGTCGCGTTTGAGTCGTCACGAGTTATGCCTCGAGAAATTTGGGGGTCTGCACGAGTTCGACCTGGTGGTTTAATTTATGCTTAAGTTAAATTATACTTACTGGAAATATAAAGAAAAGGGGAGAATAAGAAGAGTACGAGAGGGGAAGAGTGACTCGGGAAAACTTTTGGAATACGCGAATGGCGACTCGAGTTAGATAGGGGAAGCACCCGGGCGGTTCTACTTTCAAACTGCTGTATTTTAAATAAGAATGAAGTTAAGCAATCTGTGTTCTATCAGGATTTAAACATTGTAAATTTAATAAATGCTTAACAATTTGAGTTAAAATTTTAATATAAGTTAAATTATTTAGTTAATGTATAACAACGTTTAAACTCATAACTAATATTTTAATTAAGTATTTAATTTAAGTTAAGTATAAAATTAATTAATATTAAGTTGTGTAGTTAATAACAAATCAAGTTAAAGAAGATTCTTTTAAATGTTAACTTAAATGAATAGTAATTAATTAAGAAAATCATTAAGAGTAATTACTTTATAATTGTGATTAAAGATTGACTAATTAATGATTATGTGATTAATAAATTTGTAATTAACTATTTGAAGTTAATTAATGAATGACTAGTAGTTAAGTAATTAAGTAATTTTATTAACAAATGGCTAATGATTAGTTGGTAATTAAGAAATACTTAATTTGTAATTAAGTTGTGTTAATCAAAAAAATTAAGGTCTATTAATTAATAAAGAATAATTAATCTATAATTAAAGATTAATTAATTAGTTATAGCGTAGTTAAGGGATGAATTACCCAGTTATATTTAATGAGATGGATGTGATTAATTAATTTGTCGATTAGTTAACGATAATCATTTGATGTGGGATTAAGTAGTAATTACTTAATATAATTAATGAGGTGTAATTACTTAGTGAAGTAATGAATGAATAATTACTGGATGTAATTAAATTAAAGGAAATTACTTATTGGGAAGTAATTAAAGGATAATTTCTTAGGGAAAGTAAGTAAGGGATAATTACTTAATATAGTTAAAAGATTTATTAATGGATATAAATAATTAAGGGAAGTTAATTAGTAATGTGATGAATCAGGATTGATTAATGAATTAAATTGTTTGAGGGTAATTAATTTGTATGATTAATTAAAGGATAATTACTTTATGTAATTGAAGAAAATTAATCAAGGATGATTAATTAAATGATAATTAAAGAATGATTAATTAATTTATAATTAATTAATGTTAAATAAGCAGGATTTAGGGTGATTGAAATAATTAATTTAAATTGTTTAAATTAATTAGAAATGGTATGACTTATTTATCTTGCTTGTGTATGATTTAAAAATATTGCATGCCTTAGATTGGTTTATATTCGGATATGTGATTTATGATGCTATGTGATATGATATGTTGGGTTTAAACCAAGATAAAGTAGTTATCTATCGATGACGAATTAATGTGTATAGGTGACACCCTCTATTTGAAGTTTGAATTGTGTTTCAATTGGAATAATTTGCGATGAGATGGTATTGAATTCGAAGAGACCGGAGTCGCGTATTAGTAAATACCCGAAACCACTTCGATTCTTTATGGATTGATAAGTGAAATCAATAGGCTGGTTTAGAATGATTTAAGTGAATTAGACCATTTAATCTAAGTTTTCGACACATAGAAATTTATGTGTAAAATAGGTGATGTCTATAACAACTTGTGAAGTTGTATGTTGATATAAGATACCCGGGTTCATATAAGTTGTATGCTTTTGTATTTTATGTTAGTTGGGTTTACTCACGCTGGTTTCCAGCCTGACCCGGGTGTTACTTTGATGTAATGCTCTGGTCAGACCGAGTATTACAGATTTTCAGGTAAGGACATTCTGGAGCTCAAGAGGCGAGCTGTATAGCAGGAACGTGTGGTGCGTACCTGATGTATATATTATAGTATCTGAAACAGATTGATTTATCTGTCCTGTGTTTGTAAATATGTTGTAACTCTGATATATTAAAGAGTAATTTAACAAGTACAGTGTTCCATTGTACAACTATTATTTATGTGATATTATATTTTGATCCGCTGCGAATGTGAGGTTTCTGTGTTTTGGTGTTTCTGGTTCTTCTTTTCTTCTATCTCTTATCTTCTTTTCCTAACTATCTAGAAATTTCGGGATTAGAATTTCTGGGTCGTTACAAGCAACCAGGCTTTATACATTCCCAACAGACAAGAAATGAAAGGAAGGGGCAGAGGCTATAAAAGGTCAGAAAATTTGAACGAATGTAAAATAAAAGGAATTGTGACGTTCGGTTCCCTTGATTCAGCAAAGGTTATTAAAACAATTCACTGCTTGTTTGGACAACAAGTTTTAGGTTTGAAACGTATAGAAAAATATAAAGTCAAATTTTTTCGTACCGTTACAACGAAAAGTTTAATGTTTCCGTCGCGTCCCGGACCTCAAATACAGAAATGGATATATTACGGAGATCAGCACGAGGAGACGAACAAAACGGTATACAGATATTAATGACGGGATCATTTGATCAAAAAGTCGATACAGACACTGATATACGTTGCTATTCCGTACGGAAATATCCAAACGGAGCTAGAAACGTCCGAAATTTGCGAAACGAATTTCGCAGTCTGTTTTAGAGTGTTCTAAATAAATTTTCTCATGTTGACACATTTAGGTTTCGGAATACTTTTAAATTCAACTGTTATTAATCGATTTAAATTGAAATAAAATTTCACAATAAAATAAACATCAGTATTGTCAGATGAAAATTTACCAGTTGCTATGTTTAAATGGACGTATTCCAAATAATAAATTTTTATTTTCAAATTTTATTGTTTAAAATTTCACAAAATATCAATTAATTTAATAAATAAAATCACAAAAATTTATGGGTCGTTACACTCTCCCCCACTCAAAACTTTTCATCCCCGAATAGGAAGAAGGTAGGAGGATAGAAACAACCAGAAAAAATAGACTGAAAAAAGATAAACAATTAATTTAAAACTATATAAATTTTACTTGAAATACTCATTTGAAAACTTCATTTGCAATTTTTTTTTTAATACTTTAAAACCTTTCATAAAACCCTTTGTAAATACCATTTATATGTTTAAATAACACCTTTATAAATATATGAAACTATTTGGGAACAATTATTTACATCATTAGTTATATTTACAAAGAAGCTGTTGAAAACATTAAATCCATAGTTCATAAATTTATTAATTTATCTCAATATACTTTTCAAATATTATTAATAAATCAATAATCATTTACTTTAAATACGTCTAAAATATTTATAATACTAAATTTTTTCAATTAAACCATGTAGTATATAAATAACAATATTTTCAAGGATATATTCAAAGAGGAAAAGCAGGTAGATTCGAGAAACAGAATATAGGTGAATAAATAAAGCTGAGCAGATAAGGTAGATTCAAAAGAATAGTATCGGGCACAAATACTTAATTTAAAACCATAAGAATTTTAATTTCAAATATTAATACCAAATTTCTTTGTTGGAAATACTTTTGTAATAAAATACCTTTATAATAAAATATTTTTATAATAAATATTTTTATATCGAAATAAATTTTCCATTCGAAAATACTTTTGTAACTCGATGTTTCAACAAGTTTATCTTCGTTCTTGCAGACTCTGGCCATGCGTTGATCAGGCGCAAAGCTAGAATTCTTCAAGTACTCAGTAGACCTGTTTCAACACCCAGTGAAAATACTTGAAAACCTTCAAAATCGATATGGAAAATACAATCCAAACAAATCACCTGGATCGCAGATACACAATGGTTACGCCTGGATCTCCCAGGAAACATCTGTACCTTTAAGCAATCACTGCCTTGCGAATTACGCCATGATAACCAAAACTGTGGACCGCAAGACACATAACAATGGTTACACCTAGATCCTCCAGGAAACATCCGTATCCTTTAAGTAATCTCTGCCTTATGGATTACACATGAAAAAATAACCGGTAGACCGCAGGATACACAGTGGTTACGCCTGGATCCCCCAAAAAACATCCATACCCTTTAAGCAATCTTTGCCTTGCGGATTGCGCTACCCAAAAAAAACGACCATGGGTTACACCATGGTAGGACACTCGAGTATCACATTCGAAAAACCAAATCAGAGAGAATAATATCGACAGAATGAATCTACAATGTGGCCACAAAGCGGATATCAAGCATAAGGCACTTTCCATATCTTTACTTCAAAGATATGTATCATATAGTACCTTTTGCAAATCAATCTCAAATATCATACTTATATGAAGTCCATTATATAAGATTTCATTTTCAAATCAAATACTTTCCAATATCAATAGTATATCAAATCACACTTTTATAGACTTTGATTATATAAGATTTCACCTTCCAAATTGAGTACCTTTCCAAATCAATAGTTTTCGAATCAACTTCATACTTACACAAATCAATTTTTATATAAGTTCGATAACTCCCAAATCAAAGTATTTAGTAAAATAAGGTTCTCAAATTCAATTCATTTCAATGTCACTTCAGTTTCAAAGTCATATATGATTTTACTAAATTATTTCTTCCAAATTCAATATCTTCAGTTTCAAAGTTTCCAAAATAATAGGTTTAGAAAATTATCCTAGTTTCCAAATCAACATAATTTAGGTCAAACAAATTCATTTCCAAAATCATCATATCAACATTGGCTTTAATTTCCAATCTATTTTCGAAACCAAACATTTTCCTTAAAATCAATTATACCTAAAATTTATAACCATCCCTTTTAAGATCTTTAAACTATTTATTTCTATTTTAAAAGATCCAATTTACCTTTTGCAAATTATTTAAAACTAAATTTTATTCAAAATATTTCAAAACTAAATTTCATATTAGTATAATTCAAAATAGTCTCATTCATTTACTTAACAAAACAGTTTCAAACTTATTTAAACCATATTACTTCATAATTTACACATACAAAACTAAACTTATATACTTTATCAAGTAATTTATACCTTTTGAAATTACTTAGCTTTGAAAGTTAAACCTCGATTTGGAAGTGTTCGAACATTCATAATAGTTAGAGAAATCAAATTTTAAATTAAGAGTTGGAAATCAGCGACAAATCAGTAAATCAATTTCAATAGATAGGGTTATATCAAATCCGAAACTCGAGGACTGAAAACCGGGCTCACTTCAAATTGTTTCAACTATATATACATATATCTTTCGAATATCAAATCATACATCAGAATTTAAAATCAAAATTTGTTTCACACAATCACTCGCATAGCAAAGCTACTAGAGTGGCCTCTCCCTCACTTTGAAACTCGAAATCAATGTCGATGATGCGTGCACTCATCACCGAAATAACTTTCCAGCGACATAAGTGAGCTATGGACTTCTATTTTCTTAAAACTTCTTTGAAATTTCTTTGAAATCACTAGAACTCATTTGAAGTCACTTGAAACATTTCTTATTCGGAAAATACTTTCAAATTGTATTATTATATATATTTTCAAAATTTATAACCATTTCAAAATACCGGGATTAAACTCCTCGAATTTTCAATTTAAAACCCTTCTGTTATAAATCATTTTTATATAAATCAATTTCTTATATAATTTTCAAGACTTCAAATCACCAAAACTTATCATTTTTAAAAAGGTATATAATCCTTATCGAAACATTTTCTCTTTTATATATAGAATATAAACATACTTATCAAAATAATAATTTCGGTTTATAAAACAATTTCTAAAATACAAACAAACCTGATTTTTCAAAGGATGATTCAAGAAGGTATTCCAGAATGGATTTCAACACAAAGATAGTGATTCGAATTAGAGGGACTCGAATTAAATAGAATTCTGATTCGAAAATAGGCTCGAACGAAGATGAGATAATTAAATTTCAAAAATAGAAAATGGATATACTTATATAAATCGTGGGCGACCTTAACCGGGTCAACTGTGACTTCAAGAACAAGATTGATGTAGAATTCCAAGGAAAATCAACATTCGATCGCAAGAGATAGCAGCATCTAAACAAAAGATATAGAATTCTTTGTTGAATCAATGCCAATTGTAAAGGAGTTTCACTCCTTTACAAATCTTTCAAAGATTGGTAGGATCGCCTATTCTTATCGAGATCATTCGAAGTGGAGTTATGAGATACTCCAAAATCAAGAACCACGAATAGGGAGAGAAGACAATGGACTTTGGAACCGCAGGGAACGTTTCAAATTGCAAAGGAAAATCAAATCAAAGAGGAAGAAATTCAAGCTCGAATGAAAGTGATTCTGCAAATAAATTTACTATATGTGCTAAGTTTTCCTAGAGCCAAAGCTTTGATACCAACTGTAACGACCTGATATTTTCAACCATTCGCATCCATACACGTCGGACTCGAATTGTTCAAAATATCAGATTGTTAATTTAAATTTGGCAAAACTCAACATATACAGTAAATAAATTAATCACAGAATCACAGAAACAGAGTAACATAAGGCAGCGAAATAGATAAATAGTAGTTCATGAAGCTACTATATAAACATCGGAGTTAGAAATAAAATACAATAGAATATCTCAAATACAGTGAAGTCTCCAATACAAATTGATGACCTCTCAGACCGAATCATCTGGAAAAGTTGAAAGCTAAATCGATAGCTGGATCTCCGAGCGAAGCTCCAAACTCCAAAGGTGAGTCAAATGCTGAATCACTCGGTCAGATCAGAGCGTAAAGCAAAACACAAAACACTCATGTCAGGATTAACATTCTTATATCAATAAATCCAACTCAAGTGAAATATCAACTAAAATACAAATAACTTAATGGATGTTTGGAATAACCATCCTCTAAGGATACATGGAGCTATCTACAATGCAGAAATATACACTACAACAACGTGGTCATTTCAAATTAATTTATACTTCAAAACCAAAATATCATTTTCATTTCAAATATATCTATTTCCCAAAATAGTGTGTGTGTGTGTGTGTGTGTATTAAATAACTTATAAAGTAAATCAACTCGACTTTCCCATCAAATTTAATTCAATCTCAATTTATCAATTTCCATTCGATTCAGTTTCTGACGAAACAAATTCAAATTTATTGATTTCAACTACAGCTTTGAACCACAAATAAACCATTTTAAATTTCAATGTTATTTAATGTCAGTTATATTTCAAAACCTTAACTATTCAACATTTCAAAGACTAAATTTGATAATTGCATTTATCTCCCAATTTGACTTCATTATTATTTAGTTTTGAAATATTCACTTTCTTCATATAACCTTAAATCACATTTTCTATAATTTACCTTCGATTTCTTTAAACATGAAATATCCATTAAATTACTTAAATCAAAATCAAGTTATAAGATCATATTTTTAAAGTTTCAAATTAAATAGCTTCAAATCGATTTAATTAAGTAAATTTCTTAATTAACTGCAATTCTATCAATTCGACTTTATCTTCCTTAATGTGTACAAATCATTGAAAATCTATTTAAAAATATAATACTTAAAATTTTATATTGATTAAATCAAACTTTATTAATTTAGGTTAATTATTGAGTCTACTTTATATTTAAACATATTTATATAAAATATTTCTTTATTAAATAAATCATATATATTCCCTTTCAACACCATAGAAATCATTTTCAAAATATTTATATATAGACCAACGGTATTTGTATATAATTTCCTATCGTATGGTCAAGTGATATAGATATTTATCATTTCAATCCGTAATTTAAATATATACGTCTAGATATCAGTTTGACCCGCAATCCCAAATTCAATTCAAATGAAAATCACTTGGATTTATCATTTCAACCCATAACGAAATTCTCCTATTCTAAAGTCCATGCGGGTATGTATCATTTCAACCAATAGTGAATCCTAAACTATAGGGAACTTGTAGAGTGATAAAAATATTATAATAATACAATAGGCATATATCATCAATAATAGTATAATATAAACAATAGGATATGGTGACATATCCCATAGGTGAACAGTTATAGATAATAGCATAAATATAATAATTTAAATAACTATAGCAGCATATTTCAATTGTCGTTTCAATTGAAATCGAATTTAATAAATATAAGAACATCAATCGTGAGTGATTGCTCATCTTTCTAGGCTTGAGAGGATTTGACGATGAAATCGAGTTACGAATCGAAGCATGAATTTCGAATCAAAGCAAGATGGCATGAATTCGACGGACAGATTTGATAACAGAAAGCGATGGAATCGAATCAAATTAGATTGATATAAAAATTTAGACGAGGTGTATATTATATTATTATCTTCCTCAACCCAATATTAAGTTTTAAAACATACACATACATTTTGAAATAAATATTGAATTTTAAACATATATAATTATATATATATGTTGAAATCAGAATCTATGTATATATTTCAAAATCATATATAAACTTATAAATTTAATGCTCAACATAACATATATATGAACTAATATATGTATGCAGCATTCTATATCATCTATATAAAGTAGCTAGTATATATATACCAATGTACCAACCCAGTTACATAACTTTATAAAAGACATACTAGAAATCCTATAGGCAAACTAATGTGTAATTCATGTATGCTAGCCGACCGTTGCATATATCCAAAAGACAACAACTATATATAACCTATACACCTCACAACCTATATTATGAAATATATGTATTACTTAGATTATAATTTAACATTATTCTAATAGTACTATAAATGAAAATAGGAATTAAACAAATATGTAAATATATTAAACATTCACAGTAAAACCATTCAAACCCTTAATATAAAACTCTGCATAAATTTTCCAAGCGTTACATATATACAGATATATTGTATAATTTAAACTTATGAAATGAAGCACCTACTTGCTGAATACAAACCAAAATAACATAAAAAATGCTAATGTATCTCTATAAACGAAATCAGAAAACAAAGTTCAAAACCAACTCATATATTCACATATACATGCCGTACACAACCCTTTTTAAACATATATATAACTAATATACCTATAATTTATAATAACTTATATATAACTAATATAATAATACTTTAAACACATAATATATAAATTTATATGAAATACACATACCCCATACTGTCACGTACAACACAAGGGAAGGAGGAAGCTCGGGTTGAGGAAGGTGGTTTGTGGTCGATGATGTGTGCGTGGCCGTGCGATGGATAGGGGAGATACATGTGGTCGTGCGAGTCAGAGTGGCACGATGGGTCTCGGCCTCGTGCGGTGGGAGGGAGAGCTGATGAAGGTGGGTGGTGCTCGGTTTGCGAGGAGATGGCGTGGTGGAGTGAAACAGAGAGGGGGAGGTGTGTGAGGGCGGAGCCGAGAAAAATAAAGTAGCAGATCCAAAATGAAACAGAGAAATGAAAGGGGTAGATCTGAATGTATATGCTACAACAATTAGGCTTTATACATTCTCAATAAACAAGAAAAGAAAGGAAGGGGCAGAGGCTATAAAAGGTCAAAAAAATTTGAACGAATGTATAAATAAAAGGAATTATGACGTTCGGTTCCTTTGATTCAGCAAAGGTTATTAAAACAATTTACTGCTTGTTTGAACAACAAGTTTTAGGTTTAAAACGTACAGAAAAATATAAAGTCAAATTTTTTCGTACCGTTACAACGAACAGTTTACTGTTTCCGTCACATCATGGACCTCAAAATACAAAAATGGATATATTACGGAGATCAGCACGGCGAGACGAACAAAATGGTATACAAATATTAGCGATAGGAACATCCGATCAAAAAGTCGATATGACACTGATATGCGTTGCTATTCCGTACGGAAATATCCAAACGGAGCTGGGAATGTCCGAAATTTGCGAAACGAATTACGCAGTCTGTTTCATAGTGTTCTAAATAAATTTTCTCATGTTGACACATTTACGTTTCGGAATACTTTTAAATTCAACTGTTATTAACCAATTTAAATTGAAATAAAATTTCACAATAAAATAAACTTCAGTATTGTCAGATGAAAATTTACCAGTTGCTATGTTTAAATAGAAGTATTCCAAATAATAAATTTTTGTTTTCAAATTTTTTGTTTAAAATTTCACAAAATTTCAATTAATTTAATAAATAAAATCACTAAAATTTATGGGTCGTTACAGCGTTGGCTACCTCAAGCTAAATGATCTCGCTATTAAGAACAAATAACCCTTACCTCGGATTGTTGATCTATTCGATCAACTTAGTGGTGCCAGAGTCTTTTCACAGTTAGACTTAGCAACCGGTTTTCATCAGCTTCGTATTGCAGAGGATAACATTCCTTTGACATCGTTCCGTACTCGTTACGGATCTTATGAATGGATTGTTATGCCATTTGGTTTAACGAATGCTCCAGCTTATTTCGTTGACCTTATGAATCGAGTTTTCAAAGACTTCCTCGATCGATTTTTTCTCATCTTTATAGACGATATTCTTGTTTATTCTAAAACCGAGGAAGTGCATGAAAAGCATATTCGGATTGTGTTGGAAATTCTTAGGAGCAATCAATTGAAAGCAAAATTTTCTAAGTGCTACTTTTGGCAATCTCGTGTGAAATTTTTAGGACATATCATTTCTAAGTCCGGAATTTCCATGGATCCTTCAAAGATTGAAGCGGTTCAAAATTGGAAGAGACTGGAGATTGTGACGGAAATTCATAGTTTCCTTGGATTGGTGAGCTATTACCGTCGTTTCATAAAAGACTTTTCTAAAATTTCCATGCCTCTTACTAGTTTGACAAAGAAGAGAGTTAAGTACATTTGGTAAGACAAATGTGAAGTTTCTTTTGAGAAATTAAAAGAACTCCTTGCATCACAAATGGAACACTATTCCATGGTCGCTAACCATTAATTTTTGAGCCAAGGCTCCACAAACGGCCCAAAGACCATGGGCCGCTACCCCACCAATTTTGAGCCGAAACTCCACAAACGGGGTTTAGTCCCCCACATAAACAATGAGACATCATGCATCGCTAGTCTAAATCACAAAACGATCATCATTGATCGATAGGTGTAAATTACACTAAGTTAGTAAATAAATGAGTTTAGCTTCATGCCCCATAACCACTGGCTTAACTTAAATATTTTTGAACTTATTGTAGATTCCCACTCGAAAATTGTCACAAGAGTTTCAATCGAACGAGTCTAAGAATTAACCAACAAAGTAAACGCAAGCGTTTCATACCACTTGTTTTGCTAAGCCGTTTAATTGGATTTCTTGAACAAATGAGGAAAATGTTTGTTTATACTACTAGATTGGAAAACGATTTTATAAACGAGCTTTGTATTAAAATAGAGTTGAAATCATCCTTGTGAAAGAGTTTTGAATATTTACTACCAGTATAGAAACCTTTGTATTTCAAAGTGACAAATCACAAAAAATATTGTAAAAACAACCAATCACCGAAAATACACATACGAAGACGTGAATCAAATCCATAGAAATAGATATCGAATCCATCAAAATGGATATTCCCAAAAATCCTAAAAAAAAAAATTATCAAAGCCAACAAAAGTGATGACAACTAATCGGATCAACGAGAATCGATTTAAAACTGAAAATCCACACAAAATCGGCAAACTTGGCCGAGATAAGCAGATTCAGTCGACTGAACTGTGTGGACAGTCGACTGATACTATGCCCAGAAACTTTCGGTTTATAGGCTCAGTCAATTGAACTGTATGGTCAGTTGACTGATACTGGCACATGAACTTTCTGATCCCAGTTTCAGTCGACTGATCTTACAGTTCAGTCGACTGAACTGTCATTTGCAGTATTTTCAGCCTAGCCCATAAGAAAGGCAAAACAAATCCTAACCGACATGATCGAATGAGCGAGACTAGGGATTTATGCCAAGCGGCAACCCAGCCTTATAGGCACTTCGATACACCCTAAAAACATGTTCAAACATCAAAGATAGGATTTTAAAGATTTTTGACTTCAAAACACCAAAATTGGTATATTCATCAAACCAATTCAATTCAAAGGCAAATGGACAAGGAATAGATGTTAGGAATTCATACCTAACAAATATCAAAGGTACAGACATAGATGTGAGTTCAAGATCTCACCTTTTAACCCCCAAACAACAAATGAGAAGCTCTAGAACA
The DNA here is from genome assembly GCA_030765085.1 of Allium cepa. Classification (NCBI taxonomy): domain Eukaryota; kingdom Viridiplantae; phylum Streptophyta; class Magnoliopsida; order Asparagales; family Amaryllidaceae; genus Allium; species Allium cepa. The sequence continues at coordinate 228,576,333 of CM060939.1, forward strand.
AGCAAAGATTGATCTCTTTTAAATGCCCTACCTCTATACTCACACTAGCCAAGGACACTACGGGGTAATGCCATTGACTAGCACGAAGACTAAGGCTGTTGAGGAGCGACCATCTGTGTAATTGCTTTGTGCGAGTAACTATATGTCAGATAATACGACATGCATTTAATTTCAAGAGGGAATCCAACATATCAAATACGAACTCAAAGCTACTACACATCGGCTATGTGGACTTCAGAAACAAATATAGAAACAAGCATAACACAAATCAGTCACAGATATTCATATCACTAAGGCGGAAACATATATGAATATACCATATAAAAGTTTACATCAAAGTAGTGGTCATACAAGATCCACTGCATCATAAAAGAATAGCTACCGGTCCAAGACAAAAGAATATGTATACATCAATGAGTCTCTATCTCGAATGTATAAAAGAAAAACTACTAAACTAAGTAGTTAGCCAAAAGTCAAAAGCCAGTCCCTGCTAAAAAGTCAACTAGAAGCACCTGTAACACCTCGGTCTGACCCGAGTATTATTTAAGAAGGAAATAATAAATGGATCAATCTAGCTATAAATATCATATAAAATGAGATAGGATAAGAAATATGAAAAAAAGTATGATAACAATAATGCCATGCTGTGACAAGTATACATTAGATGACAACAAAAATCATACAATATCTCGAATATTCTCAAACACAAAAGAGAAAGTTATATTCTTTAACATATTCACCAAACCACAAATATTGATTAAACTTATCGATGTAAATCACAAAAATTGGAGAAACACAAATTCTAGAAATCATCAATTAGAAATCCAGAAGACACAAAAGGGGAGGCTTATCACAAACGGGAGCATGAAAACTCACCAACACGTGCATCACAAATGGAACGCTATTCCATGGTCGCTAACCATCAATTTTTGAGCCGAGGCTCCACAAACGGCCCGAAGACCATGGGTCGCTACCCCACCAATTTTGAGCCGAAACTCCATAAACGGGGTTTATTCCCCTACACAAACAAAGAGATATCGCGCATCGCTAGTCTAAATCAGAAAACGATCATAATTGATCGATAAGTGTAAGTTACACTAAGCTAGTAAATAAATGAGTTTAACTTCATGTCCCATAACCACTGGCGTAACTTAAATATTTTCAAACTTATTGTAGATTCCCACTCGGAAATTGTCACAAGAGTTTCAATCGAACGAGTCTAAGAATTAACTAACAAAGTAAATGCAAGCGTTTCATACCACTTGTTTTGCTAAGTCGTTTAATTAGATTTCTCGAACGAATGAGGAAAGGTTTGTATATACTAATAAATTTGGAAAACGATTTTATAAACGATAGAGTTGAAATCATCCTTGTGAAAGAGTTTGAATACTTACCACTAGTATAGAAACCTTTGTATTTCAAAGTGAAAAATCAAAAAAATGATTGTAAAAACAATCAATCACCAAAAATTCCATACGAAGACGTGAATCAAATCCATAGAAATCGATACAGAATCCATCAAAATGGATATTCCCAAAAATCTCAAAAAAAGAAATTATCAAAGCCAACAAAAGTGATAAAAACAAATCGGATCAACGAGAATCGATCTAAAACTGGAAATCCACACAAAATTGGCAAATTTAGCTGAGATAAGCATATTCAGTCGATTGAACTGTATGGTCAGTCGACTGATACGATGCCCAGAAACTTTCGGTTCACAGGCTCAGTCGACTGAACTGTTTGGTCAGTCGACTGATACCGGTACAAGAACATTTTGTTCCCAATTTTATTCGACTGAACTTACAGTTCAGTCGACTGAACTGTCGTTTGCAGTATTTTCAGCCTTTCCCCTAAGAAGGGCAAAACAAATCCTAACCGGACGCGATTGAATGAGCAACGGAGACTAGGGATTTATGCCAAGCGATAATCCAGCCTTATAGGCACTTTGATACATCCCAAAAACATATTCAAAAATCAAAGATAAGATTTTAAAGATTTTTGACTTCAAAACACCAAAATTGGAATATTCATCAAACCAATTCAATTCAAAGGCAAATGGACAAGGAATAGATGTTAGGAATTCATACCTAACAACTATCAAAGGTATAGACATAGATGTGAGTTCAAGAACTCACCTTTGAACCCAAATATAGAAATGAGAAGCTCTAAAATAAGCAAAGATTGATTTCTCTTCAATAAGATCTCTAGAATCTTCAATCTATTATCAAATGAAATGAATTTCCTAAGTTAGGGTTTAGGAATTTCTGAAAATTGAAGAGATATTGAGATGGAGAAGATGAAAAGGATGCTTACCTAAACTTCTCCTTGATTTCTAGCTTGAAGTTGATAATTCATAAGAGAATTGGGGCTTAGGAATTTAATTTCCTCTTCTCTCCTCCATTTTTACCTTAACTTGAGAGTGTTAGGAAATGAGGAGTGGAATGAATGAAGAGGAGTGGAGTTGGGTTATTTGTTAGGTTAGTGGGCTAGAAACCCAAACCCAAAGACCTAAATGAAAATATCAAAATTCTACTCAACTCCAAACATGTCGATATTTATACTCAAAAAGTTCGCAAACGCCATTTTGGACTCAATGGAAGGGGTCTCGAGTCCTAATTCGACTATTTGCAAAAAAGTGACTTCCAGACTTAAATCTGACCAACGATGCTATATTTAAATTAAACATTTAAATATACAATCGTAAAATACGGGTTGTTACTGACTCCCCTCCTTAAATAAATTGCATCCTCGTAATTCTTAAGAAGAAAAAAAAGAGTAACAAACATAAAAGCATATCAACGCAAAAGAAAATTTGAAATAAGAAGTTCACCTTAAAGAGCTCGAGAGAGTAAGTCAGAATGTGTTCGCTCGATGAATTCTCTGAATTCCCAAGAGCAATCCTTAGGATTTGAAGACCATTGAACTTTCACAAGCGGGACATCTTTATTACGAAGATGTTTAACCTCCGCAGCAATGATACGAATAGGATGTTGCTCATAAGTCAAATTAGGCGACACTTCAGTTTCTTCAATAACATAGGGCTCAAGAATAGAATCGGAATCATTAAGGCATTTCCATAGTTGAGAAACTGAAACAAGTCATGAATAGCAGAAAATTGAGCCGGTAATAAAAGGTGATAAGCTACGGAACCAATACGTTCGGTGATGCAAAATGGACCAATATATTGAGGCACTAATTTTCCCGATCGACTGAAACACACAACACCCTTCACAGGTGAAACATGAATAAACACCCAATATCCCATAGAAAATTCTAATTTCTTTCGGTATCGGCACAGAATTTTTGTCTACTTTGAGCTTCTTTTATCCTGATACCAAGTTGTGACGCCCTACCTCTACACTCACATTAGCCAAGGACACTACGGGGTAATGCCATCGACTAGCACGAAGAAGAAGCCTGATGACGAGCGACCATCTACGAAATTGCTTTGTGCGGGTACCGATATGTCAGATAGTACAACATGCATTTCATTTCAAGAGGGAATGCGACATATCAAATACGAACTCAATGCTACTACACAATGACTAGTGGACTTGGAAACAAATACAGAAATAAGCATAACACAAATCAGTCACAGATATTCATATCACTAAGGCGGAAATAGATATGAATATATCATATAAAAGCGTACATCAAAGTAGTGGTCATACAAGATCCACTACATCACAAAAGTATAGGTACAAGGGCTAGACAAAAGAATATGTATACATCAAGGAGTCTCTGTCTCGAATGTATAAAAGTAAAACTACTAAACTAAGTAGTTAGCCAAAATGTTAGAAGTTAGTCCCTGCTAAGAAGTCAAGTAGAAGCACCTTAACACCTCGTCCTGACCCGAGTATTATTTAAGGAGGAAATAATAAATGGATCAATCTAGCTATAAATATCATATAAAATGAGATGAGATAAGAGATATGATAAAAACGTATGATAACAATAATGTCATACTGTGACAATTATACATTAGATGATAACAAAAACCATACAATATCTCGAATATTCTCAAACACAAAAAAGAAAGTCATGTTCTTTAACATATTCACCAAACCACAAAAATTAGTGAAACATAAATTCGAGAAATCATCAATTAGAAATCCAGAAGACACAAAGGGGGAGGACTATCACAAACGGGAGCATGAAAACTCACCAACACGTGCATCACAAATAAACGCTATTCCATGGTCGTTAACCATCAATTTTTGAGCCGAGGCTCCATAAACGGCCCGAAGACAATGGGTCGCTACCCCACCAATTTTGAGCCGAAACTCCACAAACGGCGTTTAGTCCCCCACACAAACAAAGAGACATCGCGCATCGCTAGTCTAAATCACAAAACGATCATCATTGATCAATAAGTGTAAATTACACTAAGCTAGTAAATAAATGAGTTTAGCTTCATGTCCCATAACCACTGGCTTAACTTAAATATTTTCGAACTTATTGTAGATTCCCACTCGAAAATTGTCACAAGAATTTCAATTGAACGAGTCAAAGAATTAACCGACAAAGTAAACGCAAGCGTTTTATATCACATGTTTTGCTAAGTCGTTTAATTGGATTTCTTAAAAGAATGAGGAAAAGGTTTGTATATACTAATAGATTGGAAAACGATTTTATAAACGATAGAGTTGAAATCATCCTTGTGAAAGAGCTTGAATATTTACTACTAGTATAGAAACCTTTGTATTTCAAAGTGACAAATCACAAAAATGATTGTAAAAACAATCAATCACCAAAAAATCACATACGAAGACGTGAACCAAATCCATAGAAATCGATATCGAATCCATCAAAATGGTTATTCCCAAAAATCCCAAAAAAAGAAATTATCATAGCCAACAAAAGTGATAACAACTAATTGGATCAAAGAGAATCGATTTAAAACTGAAAATCCACACAAAATCGGCAAATTTGGCTGAGATAAGCAGATTTAGTCAATTGAACTGTGGGGTCAATCGACTGATACTGTGCCTTGAAACTTTCGGTTTCCAGGCTCAGTCAACTGAACTATTTGGTCATTCGACTGATAGTGGAGCAGGAACTTTCTGTTTCCAGTTTCAGTCGACTGATCTTACAGTTCAATCAACTGAAATGTCATTTGCAGCATTTTCAGCTTATCCCCTAAGAAGGCAAAACAAATTCTAACCGAAAGCGATCGAACGAGAACCGAAGACTAGGGATTTATGCCAAGCGACAACCCAGCCTTATAGGCACTTCAATACATCCCAAAAACATGTTCAAACATCAAAGATAGGATTTTAAAGATTTTTGACTTCAAAACACCAAAATTGAAATATTCATCAAACCAATTCAATTCAAAGGCAAATGGACAAGAAATAGATGTTAAGAATTCATACCTAACAACTATCAAAGGTATAGACATAAATGTGAGTTCAAGAACTCACCTTTAAACCCAAATATAGAAATGAGAAGCTCTAAAACAAGCAAAGATTGATTTCTCTTCAATAACACCTCTAGAATTTTCAATCTATTATCAAATGAAATGAATTTCCTAAGTTAGGGTCTAGGAATTTTAGAAAATTGAAGAGAGATTGAGATGGAGAAGATGAAGATGATGTTTACCTAAGCTTCTCCTTGATTTCTAGCTTGAAGTTGACAATTGCTAACAGAATTAGGGCTTAGGAATTTTAATTTCCTCTTCTCTCCCCCATTTTTACCTTAGCTTGAGAGTGTTAGGAAATGAGGAGTGGAATGAATGAAGAGGAGTGGAGTTGGGTTATTTGTTAGGTTAGTCGGCTGAAACCCAATCCCAAAGCCCTAAATGAAAATATCAACTCCAAACATATCGATGTTTATACTCAGAAAGGTCGCAAATGCCATTTTAGACTCAATGGAAGGGGTCTCGAGTCCTAATTCAACTATTTGCAAAAAGTGACATTTCGGACTTAAATTCGACTAACGATGCTATATTTAAATATACAATCGTAAAATATGCGGGTTGTTACAGACTCCCCTCCTTAAAGAAATTGCGTCCTCGCAATACTTAAAAGAAAAAAAAGAGTAACAACCATAAAAGCATATCAACACAAAAGAAAAATTGAAATAAGAAGTTCACCTTAAAGTGCTCGAGATAGTAAGTCAGGATGTGTTCGCTCGATGAATTCTTTGGATTTTCGAGCGCAATCGTTAGGATTTGAGGACCATTGAACTTTCACAAGCGGGACATCTTTATTACGAAGACGTTTAACCTCCGTAGCAATGGTACAAATAAGATGTTGCTCATAAGTCAAATTAGGCGACACTTCAATTTCTTCAATAACACGGGGCTCAAGAATAGAATCGGAATCTCTAAGGCATTTCCGTAGTTAAGAAACGTGAAACATGTCATGAATAGCAGAAAATTGAGCTGGTAATAAAAGGCGATAAGCTACGGAACCAATACGTTCGGTGATGGAAAATGGACCAATATATCGAGGCGCTAATTTTCCCGATCGACTGAAACGCACAACACCTTCATAGGTGAAACACGAATAAACACCAAATCTCCCACAGAAAATTCTAATTTCCTTCTTCGGTTATTGGCGCAGGATTTTTGTCTACTTTGAGCTTCTTTCATCCCGATACCAAACTGTGACACCCCACCTCTATACTCACACAAGCCAAGGACACTACGGGGTAATGCCGTCGACTAGCACGAAGAAGAAGGCTGTTGAGGAGCGACCATCTGTGTAATTGCTTTGTGCGGGTACCAGAATGTCAGATAATATGACATACATTCATTTCAAGAGGGAATCCGACATATCAAATACGAACTCAAAGCTACTACACATTGACTACATGTACTTCGAAAACAAATATAGAAATAAGCATAACAAACCAGTCACAGATATTCATATCTCTAAGAAGGAAACAAATATGAATATATCACATAAAAGCGTACATCAAAGTAGTGGTCATACAAGATCCACTACATCAAAAAAGTATAGGTACAAGTGCTAGACAAAAGAATATGTATACATCAAGGAGTCTCTGTCTCGAATGTTTAAAAGCAAAAAACTAAGTAGTTAGCCAAAAGTTAGAAGCTAGTCCCTGCTAAGAAGTCAAGTAGAAGCACGTTAACACCTCGGTCTGACCCGAGTATTATTTAAGGAGGAAATAATAAATGGATCAGCCTAGCTATAAATATCATATAAAATGTGATGAGATAAGAGATATGACAAAAACGTATGATAACAATAATGTCATACTGTGACAATTATACATTAGATGATAACAAAAACCATACAATATCTCAAATATTCTCAAAAACAAAAAAGAAAGTCATATTCTTTAACATATTCACCAAACCACAAATATTGATTAAACTTAACAATGTAAATAACAAAAATTAGTGAAACACAAATTCGAGAAATCATCAATTAGAAATCCAGAAGACACAAAGGGGGAGGCCTATCACAAATGGGAGCATGAAAACTCACCAACACGTGCATCACAAATGAACGCTATTCCATGGTCGCTAACCATCAATTTTTGAGCCGAGGCTCCACAAACGGCCTGAAGACCATGGGTCGCTACCCCACCAATTTTGAGCCGAAACTTCATAAACGGCGTTTCGTCCTCCACACAAACAAAGAGACATCGCGCATCGCTAGTCTAAATCACAAAACGATCATCATTGATCAATAAGTGTAAATTACACTAAGCTAGTAAATAAATGTGTTTAGCTTCATGTCCCATAACCACTGGCTTAACTTAAATATTTTCGAACTTATTGTAGATTCCCACTCGAAAATTGTCACAAGAGTTTCAATTGAACGAGTCAAAGAATTAATCGACAAAGTAAATGCAAGCGTTTTATACCACTTGTTTTTCTAAGTGGTTTAATTGGATTTCTTAAACGAATGAGGAAAATGTTAGTATATACTAATAGATTGGAAAACGATTTTATAAATGATAGAGTTGAAATCATCCTTGTGAAAGAGTTTGAATATTTACTACTAGTATAGAAACCTTTTTATTTCAAAGTGACAAATCACAAAAATGATTGTAAAAACAATCAATCAACAAAAAATCACATACGAAGACGTGAACCAAATCCATAGAAATCGATATCGAATCCATCAAAATGGATATTCCCAAAAATCCCAAAAAAAGAAATTATCAAAACCAACAAAAGTGATAACAACTAATTGGATCAAAGAGAATCGATTTAAAACTGAAAATCCACACAAAATCGGCAAATTTGGCTGAGATAAGCAGATTTAGTCAATTGAACTGTGGGGTCAGTCGACTGATACTATGCCCAGAAACTTTCGGTTTCCAGGCTCAGTGAACTGAACTATTTGGTCAGTCGACTGATAGTGGAGCAGGAACTTTCTGTTTCCAGTTTCAGTCAATTGATCTTATAGTTCAGTCGACTGAACTGTCATTTGCAGCATTTTCCGCCTATCCCCTAAGAAGGCAAAACAAATTCTAACCGAAAGCAATCGAACAAGAATCGAAGACTAGGGATTTATGCCAAGCGACAACCCAGCATTATAGGCACTTCGATACATCCCAAAAACATGTTCAAACATCAAAGATAGGATTTTAAAGATTTTTGACTTCAAAACACCAAAATTGGAATATTCAACAAACCAATTCAATTCAAAGGCAAATGGACAAGGAATAGATGTTAGGAATTCATACCTAACAACTATCAAAGGTATAGACATAAATGTGAGTTCAAGAACTCACCTTTAAACCCAAATATAGAAATGAGAAGGTCTAAAACAAGCAAAGATTGATTTCTCTTCAATAACATCTCTAGAATTTTCAATCTATTATCAAATGAAATGAATTTCCTAAGTTAGGGTCTAGGAATTTTAGAAAATTGAAGAGAGATTGAGATGGAGAAGATGAAGATGATGCTTACCTAAGCTTCTCCTTGATTTCTAGCTTGAAGTTGATAATTGCTAAGAGAATTAGGGCTTAGGAATTTTAATTTCCTCTTCTCTCCCCCATTTTTACCTTAGCTTGAGAGTGTTAGGAAATGCGGAGTGGAATGAATGAAGAGGAGTGGAGTTGGGATATTTGTTAGGTTAGTCGGCTGAAACCCAATCCCAAAGCCATAAATGAAAATATTAAATTTCTACTCAACTCCAAACATATCGATATTTATACTCAAAAAGGTCGCAAATGCCATTTTGGACTCAATGGAAGGGGTCTCGAGTCCTAATTCAACTATTTGCAAAAAGTGACATTTCGGACTTAAATTCGACTAACGATGCTATATTTAAATAAACATTTAAATATACAATCGTAAAATATGTAGGTTGTTACAGACTCCCCTCCTTAAAGAAATTGCGTCCTCGCAATACTTAAAAAGAAAAAAAAGAGTAACAACCATATAAGCATATCAACACAAAAGAAAATTTGGAATAAGAAGTTCACCTTAAAGTGCTCGAGATAGTAAGTCATGATGTGTTCGCTCGATGAATTCTTTGGATTTTCGAGAGTAATCCTTAGGATTTGAGGACCATTGAACTTTCACAAGCGGGACATCTTTATTACGAAGACGTTTAACCTCCGTAGCAATGGTACAAATAGGATGTTGCTCATAAGTCAAATTAGGCGACACTTCAATTTCTTCAATAAGACAGGGCTCAAGAATAGAATCGGAATCTCTAAGGCATTTCTATAGTTAAGAAATGTGAAACATGTCATGAATAACAGAAAATTGAGCCGGTAATAAAAGGCGATAAGCTAGGGAACCAATACGTTCGGTGATGGAAAATGGACCAATATGTCGAGGCGCTAATTTTCCCGATTGACTGAGACGCACAACACCCTTCATAGGTGAAACACGAAAAAACACCAAATCTCCCACAGAAAATTCTAATTTCCTTCTTCGGTTATTGGTGTAGGTTTTTTGTCTACTTTGAGCTTCTTTCATCCTGATTCCAAACTGTGACGCCCCACCTCTATACTCACACAAGCCAAGGACACTACGGGGTAATGCCATTGACTAGCACGAAGAAGAAAGCTGTTGAGGAGCGACCATTTGTGTAATTGCTTTGTGTGGGTACCAAAATGTCAGATAATATGACATACATTCATTTCAAGAGGGAATCCGACATATCAAATACGAACTCAAAGCTACTACACAGTGGCTACATGGACTTCGGAAACAAATATAGAAATAAGCATAACAAATCAGTCACAGATATTCATATCTCTAAGACGGAAACAAATTTGAATATATCACATAAAAGTGTACATCAAAGTAGTGGTCATATAAGATCCACTACGTCACAAAAGTATAGGTACAAGTGCTAGACAAAAGAATATGTATACATCAAGGAGTCTCTATCTCGAACGTATAAAAGAAAAACTACTAAACTAAGTAGTTAGCCAAAAGTCAGAAGTTAGTCCCTGCTAAGAAGTCAAGTAGAAGCACCTGTACCACCTCGGTCTGACCCGAGTATTATTTAAGAAGGAAATAATAAACGGATCGGTCTAGCTATAAATATAATATAAAATGAGATAGGATAAGAGATATGACAAAAACGTATGATGACAATAATGCCATATTGTGAAAAATATACATTAGATGACAACAAAAATCATACAATATCTCGAATATTCTCAAACACCAAAAAGAAAGTCATATTCTTTAACATATTCACCAAACCACAAATATTGATTAAACTTATCAATGTAAATCACAAAAATTGGCGAAACACAAATTCTAAAAATCATCATTAGAAATCCAGAAGACACAACGGGGGAAGCCTATCACAAACGGTAGCATGAAAACTAACCAACGCATGCATCACAAATGGAACGCCTTTCCATGGTCGCTAACCATCAATTTTTGAGCCGAGGCTCCATAAATGGCCCGAAGACAATGGGTCGCTACCCCACCAATTTTGAGCCGAAACTCCACAAACGGGGTTTATTCCCCCACACAAACAAAGAGACATCACGCATCGCTAGTCTAAATCACAAAACGATCATCATTGATCGATAAGTGTAAATTACACTAAGCTAGTAAATGAATGAATTTAGCTTAATGTCCCATAACCACTGGCTTAACTTAAATATTTTCGAACTTATTGTAGATTCCCACTCGAAAATTGTCACAAGAGTTTCAATAGAATGAGTCTAAGAATTAACCGATAAAGTAAACGCAAGCGTTTCATACCACTTGTTTTGCTAAGTCGTTTAATTGGATTTCTCGAATGAATGAGGAAAATGTTTGTATATACTAATAGATTAGAAAACGATTTTATGAACGAGCTTTGTATTAAAATAGAGTTGAAATCATCCTTGTGAAAGAGTTTGAATATTTGCTACTAGTATAAAAACCTTTGTATTTCAAAGTAACAAATCACAAAAATGAATGTAAAAACAATCAATCACCAAAAATTCACATACTAAGACGTGAATCAAATCCATAGAAATCGATATCGTATCCATCAAAATGGATATTCTCAAAAATCCCAAAAAAAGAAATTATCAAAGCTAACAAAAGTGATAACAACTAATCGGATCAACGAGAATCGATTTAAAACTGGTCCACACAAAATAGGCAAATTTGGCTGAGATAAGCAGATTCAGTCGACTGAACTGTATGGTCAGTCGAATAATACTATGCCCAGAAACTTTCGGTTTCCAGGCTTAGTCGACTGAACTGTTTGGTCAGTCGACTGATACTGGCACATGAACTTTCTGTTCCCAGTTTCAGTCGACTGATCTTATAGTTCAGTCGACTGAACTGTCATTTGCAGTATTTTCAGCCTAGCCCCTAAGAAGGGAAAAACAAATCCTAATGGGATGCGATCGAACGAGCAATGATGACTAAGGTTTATGCCAAATGACAAACCAACCTTATAGACACTTCGATACACCCTAAAAACATGTACAAACATAAAAGATAGGATTTTAAAGATTTTTGACTTCAAAACACCAAAATTGGAATATTCATCAAACCAATTCAATTCAAAGGCAAATGGACAACGAATAGATGTTAGGCATTCATACCTAACAACTATCAAAGGTATAAACATAGATGTGAGTTCAAGAACTCACCTTTTAACCCCCAAACAACAAATGAGAAGCTCTAGAACAAGCAAAGATTGATTCCTCTTGTGACGACCCAGAATTTTGAACGTTTGAAATCAAAATATTTAATTGGTTTTAAATATTTGGAAGTCATTTTAACCTTGAATTTCAAATATAAATGTGAATTTGGCAATTAAATTATTGAATTTAATTTATTAATGATGGGTAATGATTTGAATTTTCAATTTTTAGCTTGTTAAAAATAATTTGATGGTTTAGAAAATTCATATTGATAATACTGAAGATAATACAAGCTTCAGAATTGAATTTGGAAATAGTTTGTTCAGTTTTGAAATTTTATCATTTAAATCGATATTTAAAAATAACCTTCAGAGGCACAATGTCGGAATTCGACGAAACCAGTTCCATTGGATCCGTAATATTGAATTATTATCGGATTTCAATTTTCGTAGCATTTGGCGTTGTTGTGTGCGCATATGATAAGCAAACGCGTTGGAAATTAAATTGAAATTTAATTAAATTTTTTGTAAAATCAAATCACAGTCAAATTCAGTCAGAAGCAAGCTTCCCTTTTCTCACGCAAAGGGCAAATCAATATCGCATCCATCTTTATTTCCTTTCATTTCAGTTCATTTCAAAACGAAAAGATCCAGAACAGAGAAAAAATCAAGGCCGTGACTCTCTCTCCCTCTTCAGTTCTCAAAATCGAATTTTTTTTAATCAATGGCCGAAGCCAAAAGGCGCGTTGGGAAGCGTCACGCGCACAAGGGTGGATGCGGAAGCCTATCGTGCGGTGGTTCATGGTTTCGATTGGGAAGTCGAAGTCGTGGTTAAGAGCTAGGGTTTTCACGTTCGCTGAGGGTGGAGATGCTCTGGGTTGTTCGACTTCTGGTGATGTGGTGGCTCGTAAGGGAATTAGCGGCGCGACATGCTGCTGCACGATCAACAAGGAGCTCGAACATCGCTGCGAGCAAATGGCTTCGATCGAAGCTGTTGTTTTGGGGATTTGGAACTTCTATCGGAGCGTCGTGAGTCAGCGAAGTGGGGTGGTTCGGTGAGCTCCAGCGCAATGGGGCAGTGAGGTATTCTTGCTGTTTCATTTTATTATAAATTTATCGTAAACTGAAATTTGTGTTTTTCTTTATTTTATTTCAACCATAAATAGTTGCAGTAATGTATTTTATACAGTTTTAAATTTTATCTACATTTTTTCAATTACTAATTTTTTTTAATGTAATATAGGATAAATCTGTTAATAAACTTATTAAATTATTTTAATCGATAGGAATATTTTATAAAATAAATGTTGGATTAAATTTAGTTTTAAATTTAATTTTTGTCAGATGAATTTATTAGAAGAAATTGGTTTAAAATAAAGTCATTGGATAATTAAAACTACCAAACACAAAAAAATAAAATAAAATTAGTTATTCGATTACTTCGAATATTAATGAATTGTATAATTGCTTATACAAGGTCAAACTTGTGAAATCAAGTCGGAATTGGAAAGGGATTGCAAAATGAAAGCTAAGGTGAGATCTTCTCACTCAAACAAAGGGTTTTGTTTAATTTTAAATAGTTAAATTTAAAATGGTTGATTGTGTGTTTGGATGATGGTTGTTATTATTTGTTTTGAAATAGACCCTATTCGCCGCATAATAGCGGAGGTTATTATATTAAACTCATATACCACGATATTCCACCATGAAGTGGAATTGGTATTATATACGTATTTGGAGTTGATTTCCTGCATTATATAGTGGATGAGACCCTATGCGCGACATAATAGCGGATAATATTTTATAAATCCCATATACCGCGATATTCCACATCGAAGTGGAATTGGTATTTAATTGTTGTGCTAACGTCTGTGCATACAGGGAAACAGGTTGGAGGGATCCAATCGTATGAAGAGGGGTCTAGCTTGGAAGTCCCAAGAGTGACTCATGTGCTCTTAAGTATATTTTATATAGATGTATACTTTCGCGGAATGGGGGAGTACCCTCCTAGTTACGTTGGATTAATTCGTTTTACTAATTTTATTTAAACCTTTGAATCAAATTTTCTATAATTGCAACGGAATGAGTCAACCATCATTCACGATGTTTTATTATAGTTTTTTCATTCCATTCCATTGAGTTTGGATTGTTTTCTTATTTAGTCCATTCTATCAAGTTGGACTGTTTTCTTTGTTTAATCCATTCTGTCCAGTTTGGATTTTACTCGTTTTGTTTTCATTCTTTCAAGTCTGGTTTAATATTATTTATGCTCCTTTATATTTGGAGTTGTTCTAAATATTTATTTCTGCTCTTGCCAGTATGGATGTTATTCTTGTGAGGTAAAAACCCGTTCCACATTAGCGTCGCGTTCTCATAGAATTTTTATAAGATCACCATTATTCAAGTTATCACACGCTGGTATTCCCAGACTGATCCGGGTGTTATTTTTATTATAATGCTCGGGTGAGACCGAGTATTTTCCCAGGTTGTCTATGAAGTTTTGGAGATTGTGGAGAGAAGCCGAAGATTCACCTATCATAGTATTTTACTTTTCACTGTATTATATAATATACCTACGACATTTGTAAGGTCGGGATGTTATAACTATCTAGCTGATAGGGGTTTGTTTTTAACTCTGATATACTATTTACGTTTGGAGTGAAAGTTTCTACTATCCTTGTTATATTACATGTTGTCGATTCTGTAGGATCGATTTCACCCTAGAAATATGGGGGTGAATAGGGTGATACTAATGATTAGAATTTTTTTATGCGGAAGTATATAAAATATTTACAACACAGATATAACAGAGTAATAGCAGCATAGATAATAGTGGGATAAAAAAAGCATAAAATAGAATGCACAGATTTACCCAGCTTCGGCAAAACCCTACCTACGTGCTGCCTTCAAGGTTTCTACTACAAATTAAGTAGTCAGACGCTTACACACGTAAAATCGCGATAGCCCCTATCGACTAACCTAACTCTATGCTCGAAACCCTGCCACAACTCAGCCACTGAGTTACGAATTCCCGAGCCACACCACCGTAGTTGTCCCCTAGTCACACGACTAGAATTTACAACGTTTTAAAAAAGAGAAATACAAATTTAAAAAAAAATTAAAAACAAAGACACAAAGTCCTTAAAAATAAAACAAGGTCGGCACCCTTTTATTTCCTTTTATTTCTATAGCCTTCTTTGCTCTGTAAAAATGGTGGCCTCGTTCCTTTACTTGCTCGTTCCTCTTTCAATAATTAGGGCTATGGAAATTTTGAAGTTGCCAACTTTTTTCGATCGAGTAGATATTTCTCATTCCTTGCTTTTTTCGATCGTTTGTCTCATGATATGCTTTCAGCTTCTTCAGAATTGTCGAGCTTGAATGTTTAAGATGGTATATGATTTTGCTTTTCCAATATGCTTATGCTCGACTTGATTCGAGTTTTAATGATTGATTGCTTCTCTATTCTTCTTGAACTCGAATGCTATTTTATGTCCAATGATGATTGGGTTCTATAGGATTCTAATTCCTATATTTCATTCAAATATACTATTCGAATTCGTCTGATAATTTTAGCTTGGCCGTATGATTTTGATTGAATGTTTGATATGATTTCTGACTTCTTTAATTCATATATGTTGTGATTACTTGTTTAGCATGACTTTGATTTTGATTTGTTCGAACTTCCTTGGTCCCTACGATTTTTAATTCTCTGTTGACATCGGCCTTGACTTTGATCGTGGTTGACTTCGGCCATTTTGATTCTGCTGTATGAATTTATGGCTTGACTCTAACTTGTTCATTGTCACATGACTTCGACTTTGGTAAAAATTGTTAATTGCTCTGTTGTATTTTTAACTTGCTGCTTGTAGTTGTTCATCCGGTCATTGCATATCAATACATGTATGTTCATATATATATATATGTATGTATGTATGTATGTATGTATGTATGTATGTATGTATGTACGTACGTACGTTTGAGCTTTTGCCATTTTGAACTACTACACTATTCTGTCAACTGTCGTGTTGATGTTGCACTTGTACCATTCGAGTTGTGGTACTGGTTATCACTACATACATCATATATATGTACATTTACATGCCTATAGAATTTTCAACCTGATGCTTGAATGCAGTTTATCACCATGTTGTCTCCATGCCTTCACTAGTTCACTGGTCTGTTTCATTTAAAGCTGTACACATGTGTTTGCATATGACACTCCATATTGTCACTGTACTTTTTTTGTTGGTTGCTGTTCTTTGAATCGCTCTTGTTGTTTCATTTTGGACTGGTTGACACTGTTGAGTTTGGTTAAGTTGTTGTAGTCTGCATTACACTATCTTACTACATCATGAAGTCTGATCGCTTGTGTGGCCTTCTTTAGGTGCTCCGATCCTTTGATTCATTTTATTGTTATGCATATGTAGAGTCTGACCATTTGAACCATTGACTGTTTTCAATTGATAACTGCAGTGTTGTTTTGATATTGTGTTTATTTTGTTTCACTAGTGCATTGTTTTGCATTCTTCGGGTTGTTGGTGCCACTTTTGTTTATGTAATTAAGTTTGGTCATACTACATATATATGTAGTTCACTGCTTCATGTACTTTGGGTCTGGTCTCTGATGTTGTGAGTTCGGCTTCTCTGCTCTGACTCATAGGCTTCACACAGTTCATAATTTTGGGGTTGAAATGTAAACAACCTCGTCTCTTTGTAGTCTGATCTAGGTTGCATTGTGCATTGTCTGGTTGGATTTGAGATGAATTGCATTATGGTTTATTATTGTGCAATATTTCACTTGAGTCTTCACCTGGTTGTATTTGAATTTTGGTGCTCGACAGTTTTATGATGTTTTGCAGTGCACTTGAGTTGAATCCGGCTTTTGATTTGGGTTTGACCTTGTGCTCACCTGTCCCTGCAGATTTATCATGTGTATATCGGTGTGCACGGCCTTATGGCGCGTACAGTGATGCACTGTGCATGTCACAAGCTGTTCGTGCATGTTGAATTCAAATTTAAATGATGACAAACAATCCAAATAACTGAGGCAAATAATATTTTCAAAATAAATTTTATTTTACACCGCAAAAATATTTCATTTTCAATTTTACCACTCAGTGTATATTTTTGCAGATAGCTCAGATGATGGATTCAATTTGGAATAAAGTTGAAGATAATTACGATTGAACGAGCGACATGCAGTGAGGACAGTTATGTAAATTGAAATGTATCGTAATTGCAAATTGTATGTATATAGTGAGAGCTCAAATTTGTACTATTCAAAATTGTAATAAAATATTTGTTTGAATAAAATATCTGTTTGAATGTGTGTTATTTATTTTATTTAGTAAATATTTATTTAATCTATGTAAATAAAATAGTATATTAACAAATACATTTAATTGAATATATATATGTTTGTTATCATCAAACAAAAATCATATACTAGCATATTCAATAATCTCCCCCTTTGATGATAACAAACATATATTTAAGATTTTGAATTTATTAAATGTATTTGATCATTCAATTTTCTCCCCCTATTTTAATGCTCCCTCTCTATACAAAGCTCTCCCTTCATATATGCATGAAAATAAATAAAAATATTCCAATGAGCCTAGATGTAAATAAAAAATAAAAAATAAAATATTTAACCTTTACTTGTCGAAATCTAACTTTTCTCTCCCTCTTTTGTTATCAGCAAAAGAGTAATAGTGTTAGAAAATAGAGATAAAGTGATAGACATTGATACAACATTAATACCCAATAGAGTATTAATATTAAATTTCAATAAAAAATCAAACAAAAATCATAAATACTCTGCTAGGCACATATTCCACTTTATAATGATAGGGGTGATGTCATCATATAAAACCATATAGTTGTATCTATTTGTGGTATATTTATATCAGGAATTAGAATATCTACTAACCATGCATAATTGTTAGGACTTTTAAATGAGGTTAGTAGTATTCCAAATTTTTGTTAAAAAATGAACTCAAGTATCTTCTAACCACGCATAACCGTGAGAACTTTTAAATAGCATTAGAATCAACTTGTCTATTAAATCAATCAATTTTGACATGCGTTCCATACATGCATAACCGTGAGGACTTTTAAATGAGCATGGAAGCACATAATCAAAAATCCCAAGTAATTCACCCATGCATGATCGGGAGGACTTTTAAATGAGAGTGAATACTTTGGATGTTTTTTATTGCTAAAAATATAATGAAAGCGCATAATTTCCCGTTTAGAATACCACATATTGACATACCATATTGGATTATGATGAGTGATGGTCGATAAAAATACGATAGAAACAGAAATGGTCATGGAATATTTACCAACAAAAGTTTTATAACTCTTGTTTAAATTTCTGAAGAAATTTACTTAATTATACCGTCTCAAATTATAGTATATGATTAATATCAACACTCATCACTTTTTTCAATCACTATTTATCTTTTAGATAATCAGTAGGGAGTCAGTTAAGTCAATGTAGTTATTTAAGATTAATCCAAAAATAATTATAAAATCAAATTTTCAAAAATGACTAATCTGAAACAAGGTCAACAAAAAAAAATGATTTTTTTGGAAGGGGTTTTATAAGAAAAATGTCTGCTATTTGAAAATTATTTTAAATGAAAAATATGCAGATATTTTCTTTGAAAAATGGTGCAACTACTAAATGTCAACATAAATCATGTTTCACCAGTAATTTTTCTATCAACAAAATTACCAGTGTTATCTACATCTGAATTTTCTTGTTGACTCAAAATTATCATTAGTTGGATTTGATAGACCAGACCGTGAAGTGTGCACCAAAATATCTTAAAATTGTTTTTAACAACTTTTAAATGAATTTCTCTTGAATTTGAATTTGAAGTCATGCAAATTTACCAACAATGACCATTGTGTGAGATCTATAAATATATTCACTTGTATCATCAAAACTCAATACAAGACAATATCTCTTATCATCTAATCTTGCAATATCATTAGCCCAAAAACTACCGGCATATAAAGATAAGTGGCCAACTATCAGAATAAAAAATAAGAACATATCAGAATAATCAAAATCAAAATCATCATTTATTTTATTGCCACATGATTGGCTGAATCAAATCAGATTATGGTGCAGATTATCACATTTAATATATCGTTCAAGATGAATATACCGTTACCTCTTTTACCTTTACGATGATTTTTTTCTGTTGCCCATTGTGGTTCTGCCACCTTTGTATTAGGCTAAGGAACTTTGATTTGTCGCCCATTGTGTGTCTAGAACAACCAGAATCCTGATAACACCGTTGTTGTTCCTTAGCCTGCCACCACACTTACACGAGAGAATATTTTTGTGACCTATTTGTTTTTATTGGTCCATGGTTGTTAGTGGAAACGAATTTTGAAAAAAATCAAAGTATTTTTCTCATCCATTCTATCACACCTATTTTCAATAATATATTAACATTTAACATTAACAGATTTTAAATAAAATTACATTTTTAATTTCCAATTCAGAAAATCTGTTCTATCAAAAACAGGAGGAATAATAATGGACCGACCCATAGAAAAAGCATTATTAAAAGAAGCCATTTTAAAAATTCAAATTGGTAAAACATAATTGGTCGTTGAAAAATCAAATTTTTAAAACAAAAATGGCTTTTGTTCCTAGCTCTGATACCACTTGTAGGATCGATTTCACCCTAGAGGGGGGGCGAATAGAGTGGTACTAATGATTATAAATTTTTTGTGCGGAAGTATATAAAATATTTGCAACAAAGATATAGCAGAGTAATAGCAGCATAGATACTAGCAGGATAATAAAAGCATAAAATAGAACACACAGATATACCCAGCTTCGGCATAACCCTGCCTACGTGCTGCCCCCAAGGTTTCTACTAGAAATTAAGTAGTCAGATGTTTACACACGTAAACTTACGACACCCACTATCGACTAACCTAAGTCTACGCTCAAAACAATGCCACAACTCAGCCACTGAGTTGCAAATTCTCGAACTACACCACCGTAGTTCGTCCCCTAGTCACACGACTAGAATTTACAATGTTTTAAAAAGAGAAATACAAATTTAAAAAACAATTTAAAAACAAAGACACAAAGCCCTTAAAAATAAAACAAGGTCGACAACCTTTTATTTCCTTTTATTTCTATTGCCTGCTTTGCTCTGCAAAAATGGAAGCCTCGTTTCTTTACTTGCTCGTTCCTCTTTCAATAATTAGGGCTTTGGAAATTTTGAAGATGCCGACTTTTTTCGATCGTGTAGATGTTTTCCGTTCCTTGCTTTTGTCGGTCGTTTTTCTCTTAATATGCTTTCGGCTTCTTCAAAATTGTCGAGCTTGAATGTTTAAGATGGTATGTGATTTTTCCTTTTCTAATATGCTTATGCTCGACTTTATTCAAGTTCTAATGATTGAATGCTTCTCTGTTCTTCTTGAACTCGAATGCTTTTTTACGGCCAGTGATGATTGGGTTTTATAGAACTCTAATTCCTATATCTTCGTTCAAATATACTTTTCGAATTCGTTTAATAATTTATCTTGGTCGTATGATTTTGGTTGAATGTTTGAGATAATTTATGACTTCTTCAATTCGTATATGTTATGATTTCTTGTTTAACACGACCTTGATTCTGATTTGTTCGAACTTCCTTAGTCCCTACGGTTTTGAATTCTCGGTTGGCAGCGGCCTTGACTTTGATCGTGGTTGACTTCAGCCATTTTGATTCTGCTGTGTGAATTTCTAGCTTGACTCTGACTTGTTCATTGTCACCTGACTTCGACTTTGGTAAAAACTGTTAATTGCTCTGCTTTATTTTTAACCTGATGCTTGTAGTTGTTTATCCTATCCCTGCATACCAATACATGTATGTTCATATGTGTGTGTGTGTGTGTGTGTGCGCGCGCGCGCGTTTGAGCTTTTGTGAAGACCCAAATTTTTTTTGAGAATAAAAATTACTTTAAAAGAAAACAGGAAATGGGAAATAAAATCCCAAGAATGAATGAAGTAAATAAATGAAAGAATGATAGTTAGGGAAAATAAAAATGGGGAGAACAATAGCTGAGTAAAGAGGAGCATTATATTCACATATTTTATGTGTAAATATATATATGTATTATATAAATAACCAAAGAATAAAAATAGCTTGAAAATGAATATCAGAAGTGAGTGAAGTAATTATGCAAGGAATAATTACTTTTATACAGTGATGAGAGGAAAATGATCAAGTATAAAATGAATTCTAAAATTCACATGACTTGTATATATGTGAATATTGTATAGAAAATATATATATATATATATATATATATAAATATATATATATATATATATGATCAGAGAAGCATGGGATGATAAAATAAAAATCCTCTTGATAATTAAAATGCATAGAAATCAGTCAAGCAATATTTATGACTGTGGATGCATTTTTGAAATAAATCATGAAAGAAGCAAATGGTAAATTATGTTAGTTAAAAACAAAACTTATAGAAAGAAACATGAGAATTAACCCGAGTATAATAAAATACATTGTGAATTAAGTCATATAAAAACAATGTGCAAATAAAAGCATGCAAAAAGCATGTGCATAGAAAAGCAGTGAGATAACTGCTTTTACCAGAAATAGAAATTAAAAAGAAAATGGCCAAATTAGCCATAAACATGCATACAGGCTTCTTTTATTCTTGTGACGATAAAATGGGTGTTTCCTCTATAAAAAAAACCCTAGTTAAATGGTTTAAATCAAGGGGTAAGGCAGAGGTTTTCTCTGAGGAGGAAAAATAGAAGTTTAATTCAAAAAAAAATAGAAAGGAGAAACTCACACAGTCTTCAAGCTAAAGCATTCTCGGGGAAGAGGGGAGGAAGGTGAGTGATAATCACTTAAGAGATTTAAGGCATTAAGACCCAAGTAAGGGCAGCCAAATTATTTTACACAAAATCATATTATGTTTTTCTGTTTGGTTTTATTCTCTGAATAAATACATGTTGATCATGGATGGAAATTTTGGTTGAATTTATGGTTAATGTTTTGATTTGTTTTGAGTTGTTATAATTGTTTCAATTTTTGCTTTGAAGTATAATTAATCAAACATATATTCATATTATAGAAATGAATTTTAAAATCCAGTTTTATATGAAGAATAAACTAAATGTTTTACTAAGAAATATGATATTAAAGGGAAATGAAGTGGGCAGTGTGAATAATGAGATTCATGCTCATGCCTAGTTCATATTAAAAATGATATGAACAATGCAATACTATAAATATGTGCTGATTTGTTCAGATCATGAGTCAATATGTTTTTATGGGTTTTTCTTAAAAACCCTATCCTATGTTCACAGTAAAATAAATATAGTATTTCTTATGGTTTCATCAGATTTATGCAAGCAATGGGAAAATTTCTAGAAATAAATATACAGGCGGTTTTATAAAATAAGATTAAGACAGAATGACTTTGGATGTGCAATTTTGCATGAATGCTCTGTATGATTGGATGTAAACCCTTGAGTGAGTTTAATAAATTTTGGGGTTTATTTAATGAAAGGAAGAACATGAGCACCTCTGGAATTAAAAAGAAAAATTCCTCAGTAATTAAATGAGCATGGTCTCTAAATTACAAAGTAATTTAGGAGAGGTGCCTTGATCTACTCATCATCAGGTGGATGATGGGTATGTGCATGACTTGTTCAAGTCCTGAAGGCCTCTGTGCAAAGGTTAACAGAATTGAGTCCTTTGCAATGCACACTTTATGTTCAAAGGCAAGAGTTTAGACCATGTAAAATTATAAAATGGGATTGAAAGATTATGCTATGGATTTTAGGAAGCTAAATTCCATAGGATTTTGTACATGTGCAACTGAATGGATTGAATGGATGAATGCTTGGGTGTATGTTTGTTAGATAAATTTATATGTACATATGCTCAGGTTTAACATGAAATTGAACAGTGTCAAATATATATGTTCTCTGCACAGTTTTAAGAATTTATAAGTTGTTTTAATAATGATTTCACTCATACCAGAATTTTATTTCTGACCCTATTTGTTGCTTTGATACATTTGGGGTGTCTCATTTTATTGAGGCAGCTCTAGATGTTGCTGCAGGAAAGGAAGCATGAGAAACTTGCTTGCATGGATATTTGGAAGATTTACTTGAGTTTTAAACACTTAAAGAATATGAAAGAAATATTGTAGTGAATAAGCTAGGAAAAAAGCTTCATTATGTTCTCAGTATATTTAGAGTGATGTTGTTTGTTTCTCTGGGTAAAGACTATGTAAAGGTTAAAGTATTATATACGTGAATGGGAGTTTCTATTTTAAGTATCTGATTTGGGTATTTTTCCAGTAAAGTATGACGAAGAAAATTATGCCATATAATTTAATATGTGGTCAAACTTTCTTTGGTAATGTCTGCTAAATATCTGAAAGCAAAATTGACATGGTTTTAGAAAAAGCATGTGATATATCTGTTAAGTGATGAGTTGAAACTGGTCTGGGTTAACCAGGAAGTCTTGATCATGACTTGTAATTAATATGAGTACATATCAAGTTTAGATAACAAGGCCTATAATCCTTCACCTGGGCAATAAGTTTATGGTAGGAATTTGTGTTGCTTGGTGTAGTAAGTTCATGTGCATTTCTGGAGTTTGGAGAATTCACTGCTACAATACTCAACAAACCTTACTATCTAGATACATGGCCCAAGTCTAATTGCATTTGGTCATAATAAACCTGAGGCAGTTTAAGTAACATGTAATCTTACCTTGAAATCAAGCATGTCAGTAAATCCACTGTTTAATTGATCACAAACATTTGTTTTAAAATTTGAGGATTTGGCAGTAACCCTCAATATATGTCTATTTGAAAGTTTTGCAACAGTCTAGTTTTGATACTGCTTTAATCATACTATTTTCAAGCATATGCTGATCATCATTGACATGATAAATTAAGGAAACATTCTGTTCATGTGCATTGTTTTCAGTGCTTGGCCTTTAAACTGATTTACTGTCTTGGTATTCATCAGATCATTGCAAACTTTATAAAATATGACATAAGCAATTTTCTTAACATAAAAATTGCTTGAGTTTAGGAATAGAATTCCCATGATAGACAAACATGTGTGAGCTGAACTAACACCATTTATCAATCAAATTATCTAGTATCAAATCCCTAAAATTCTTTGGATCAAATAGCTAGCTTGTAAAACCCAGAAATTAATTAATCTGAGTTATCTAACAGGCTAGGAAATTAGACAAGAAAATGATGTGATTAGGGTTAGAAATCAAGTCTGGGTTCAAAAAAAAAATATAGATAAAATGGCTATGTGACACAAAAGTCCCTCAATTATGAGGAATAAAGTGTGAATGAGATTCTTTGCTATTTTAATTGCTCTGATAAGCAAAGAACCATTTATATATCTTCACATATATAAATGACATGATTTAGTTTATATACTGATATTTTATATTAGTTAAATTCTGGATCTTGGGAGAATGAATTTAAAGAAGTGATCACTTATATGTAAAAAAAAACTCACTAAAAATCACATGAAATTAGAGTAAAATGGAAGTGGGTCACTTCAGTTGGTATCGGAGCTATGTTGTTAAAACATAGCATAAATATATTATCCAATCTTCTTGTATGGATAAAATTCTAAAAAATATATATAATATATACTTACAATAATGATAGAAATCAATATCCACAGTAGAAATAAATTGTAGAAAATAATTAAATTAGAAATATGACTAACTAGCTATGCAATTGAATAGTGAATCATGGTAGGAAGACCACCAAGCACTGGAGCAGGACCCTCAAATGCTGCACCATTGGTTAACTTGCAAGATTTGGTGAGAGCATTAAGGGAGGGAGCAGTGCAGAGGGAAGAAAATCCTCATCAGGAATTAGCTAAGCTATTGAAGACATTTTCAAATTTAGGAGGCAAGGATTTTGAAGGCACTGAAGGAGTAATGGGAGTGCAGACATGGTTGAGAACTTTAGAAAGGATATTTGTAGACTTGCAAATTAATGATCAAAGGAAGAGGTAGATAGCTTCAAGAAGACTCAAAGGAGCAGCATTGGATTGGTGGGAGGTGATCATCACAGGAAGGCCAGAAAATGAGATAACATGGGATCAATTCAAGGAGATGCTTGAGGCAAGGTTTGTTCCAGCAATAGCTAAGGCAACATTGCTTGAGGAATTCATAAGGCTGAGGCAAGGATCAATGAGTGTGACTGAATACACTCAAAAATTTGAGAGTTTGTCTAAGTATGGAACAATGCTCATAGGAAATGAAGAATCAAAGAATTCAAGATTCATTCAAGGACTCAATGCTAGCTTGAGTAGAGCAATGTTACCATACAAAGACAGGACATTTGATGAAGTCATAGATCTTACTCTTTCCTTTGAACAACATGATAATGCCAGAGAAAAGTTTAGGAATATGAGGGCAAATAGTCAAAAGAAAGGGAAAAATAGGACACATCCTTATGATAAAAATAATGCAGACAGGAAAGTTGAAGGAGCAACTAGTGGGGAAGCTAAGAAGAAGATTACTTGTTATAACTGTGGCAAAGAAGGACACATGAGTAATAGGTGTCAAGCAGCCAAGAAGGCACCATTTAGCTGCTATAACTGTGGGAAAGAAGGTCATATTAAAAGAAACTGCCCAGAGTTTAAGAAAGAAGCAAAGGTAGGAGCGTTGGAAACAAAGGCAAAGGCAAATGCAGCAGGAAGCTCTGGACAATTGGAAGGTATACTTCTAATTAAAAGTTACCCAATCACAGTTATATATGACACTGGAGCCACACATTCTCTAATATCACATGACATAGTGGATAAATTAGCTCTCACATGCAACAAAGTTGAAAAACCCTTGTTTATTCAAAGTCCCCTGGGTAGCTTTTGTTTGCTAGGATTAAAATGTTTGGGAGTAGAATTAAACATAGGAGGAAATGTGTTTAAATCTGATTTGTTTGTATTGTAATACCCTGGAATAGGAATTATCTTAGGGGTAGATTGGTTGAGTAAATTCAAAGAAATTTTGAATTTAGAAAACTTCACTATATCTTTGAAAACAGAAAATGGTAAAAATATTTTAACCTTGAGTGAAATAGCTAAAACAAATTGCCTTAATCAAATATGGAGTATGACTGTAAAGGAATTAATTTTGGAAGATATAGAAGTGGTAAGAGAGTATCCAGATGTTTTTGGAGAGGTAGTAGGGGTACCAGACAATAGACCAGTTGAATTTCAAATAAGGTTAATTCCTGGATCAAGTCCTATCATCAAGAAGCCTACTAGAATGGGTCCAAAAGAATTAATAGAATTGAAGCAGCAGCTGGAAGAATTGGAACAGAAAGGCTTCATAAGGCCTAGCAGTTCAAACTGGGGTTCTCCAGTGGTGTTTGTGAAAAAGCATGATGGTACACTAAGAATGTGTTTTGATTATAGGGAACTAAATAAAGTCACCATCAAGAACAAATACCCACTCCCCCGAATTGATGATCTATTTGATCAATTAAATGGAGCAAAGATCTTTTCAAGACTAGACTTAGCCTCTGGGTTTCATCAGATGAAGGTAGAGGAAGAAAGCATTAAGTACACTGCCTTCAATACAAGGTATGGATTGTATGAATTTTTGGTGATGCCTTTTGGATTGACAAATGCACCATCATATTTTGTAGATTTAATAAATAGAACATTTAGAGATTTTCTAGATAAATTTGTAGTTGTCTTTATTGATGATATATTAGTATACTCAAAATCAGAAGAGGAGCATGCAAGGCACTTGCATCCGATTTGTCAAGGCTAAGAGCACACAATTTAAAAGCAAAATTCAATAAGTGCACATTTTGGCAGAATGAAGTAAAGCTTTTGGGAATATTATATCTCAACAAGGCATCAGAGTAGATCCAAACAAGGTCATGGCAGTTCAATCTTGGAGCAGAACCAAATCAGTGACTGAGGTGAGATCATTTTTAGGAATGGCAGGCTATTATAGGAGATTTATAAAAGACTTTGCAAAAATAGCCATACCACTGACCATGTTAATTAGAAAAGAGCAACCATATGTGTGGACAGAAAAGTGTGAACAAGCATTTGTATCACTAAAGAAAGCATTGATGGAAGCTCCAGTTTTACAAGTACCAGAGGGAAATGAAGGATTAGTAGTTTACACAGATGCTAGTGGATCTGGACTAGGGGTAGTGCTCATGCAACATGGTAGAGTCATAGCATATGCATCAAGGCAACTCAAGCCAAATGAAACAAGGTATGCCACACATGATTTAGAACTTGCTGCTGTAGTATATGCATTGAAGTTATGGAGACACTATTTGTTAGGTGCTAAGTTTGAATTGTTCACAGACCATAAGTCACTTAAATATTTGTTTTCCCAAAAAGACTTGAACATGAGGCAAAATAGACGGGTAGAATTCCTAGCTGCCTATGATCTTGATATATTGTACACCCTAGGAAAAGCTATTAAAGTGACAGATGCATTAAGTAGACACCAAGCAAAATTGGCAAGCTTAATGATGGCTGAGTTCAGGGATTTGACAATCCTTAGTGAGGTAGAGGTAAAAGAAGAAATTGGGGCATTGGATAAGGCCCACAGTGAGATGATTGAGTATGATAAATTAAGCCTCATTTCTTTAAAGTCAGCACTTGTTGATAAAATAGGACAAATTCAGAATCAAGATACAAATTTGAAGGAGAAAATGAACATGATATCACAAGGCATGACAGTGGAAAACTATGAGGTAGATGATAAAGGATACTTAAGGAAAAAGGGAAAACTCTGCATACCAAATATAGAGGAACTGAAACAAGAAACTATGGATGAGCATCACAAAACAAAATATACTATACATCCAGGTGGTACAAAAATGTACCATGATCTTAAGAGAAATTACTGGTGGCCAGGGATGAAAGGAGCAGTGGCAAAATATGTGGCAAATTGCTTGACATGCCAACAAGTAAAGGCAGATTATCAAAGACCCTCAGGCCTATTGCAACCTTTGGAAGTGCCTACTTGGAAATAGGAAAGCATATCCATGGATTTTGTGGATGGTTTGCCAAGAACAAGAAGAGGCAATGATAGTATTTGGGTAGTGGTTGATAGGCTTACAAAAACAGCATATTTCATTCCTATAAATTCAAACAGAAATGCACATAAACTAGCCCAGTTATTTGTGAAAGAGAAAGTGAGATTGCATGGTATCCCCAAGACTATCATTAGTGATAGAGATACTTTATGTACTTCAAGGTTTTGGAGTAGCTTTCAAGAAGCTATGGGGACAGAATTAAGCCTAAGCACAGCCTACCACCCACAAACAGATGGGCAAACTGAAATTGTTAATAAGGTTTTAGAAGATTTGCTTAGAGCATGCATACTTGATTTTGGAGGCAACTGGGAGGATCACATTTATTTGGCTGAATTTTCTTATAATAATAGCTACCAGTCCACCATAGGAATGTCTCTCTTTGAGGCTTTGTATGGGAAGCCTTGTTTATCTCCTGCATGTTGGATGGAGGCAGGAGAAAGAGTGTTGCTTGGACCAGATAATGTAAAAGATACTTCTGCGAGAATTGAATTAGTGAGGCAAAGAATGAGAGTAGTTCAAGAGAGACGGAAAGCATATGCAGATAAAAGGAGAAGGCCAGTAGAATTTGAGGTGGGAGACTATGTGTTTCTCAAAGTTTCACCAATGAGGAAAATATTGAGATTTGGCAAAACAGGGAAACAATCACCAAGGTATATAGGACCATATGAAATTTTTCAAAGAATAGGGACTTTAGCTTATAAGTTAAGGTTGCCAGAGGAACTGAGCAACATACATGTTGTATTTCATGTATCACAATTGAGAAAATGGGTGCATGATAAGGAGACCATTCTTGAATCTCCTACACATGTTGAAATTCAAGAAAATCTGGTTTATAAAAAGGAACCAGTGGGTATTGTGGCTAGAGAAGAAAAGAAATTGAGAAATAAAATAATTAAACTAGTTAAAATCCAATGGAGTTTAGATGGAAATGACTGCACATGGGAGGCTGAAGATAGGATGAAGGATAAGTATCCTAATCTATTTTCTGCTTGAAGGTATGTCTAGAATTGTAATAACTTTTAATGTTACTTAAGTGTATTTGACTGATCTTAGATGAATGGATTTCTGATATGTTTGAAATATACTAATAAACCAATATATAATTATGGGACACAATTCCTTTTAGGAGGAGAGTATGTGAAGACCCAAAAAACATTTTGAGAATAAAAATTATTTTGAAAGAAAAACAGGAAATGGAAAATAAAATGCCAAGAATGAATGAAGTAAATAAATGAAAAAATGATAGTTAGGGAAAATAAAAATGGGGAGAACAATAGCTGAGTAAAGAGGAGCATTATATTCACATATTTTATGTGTAAATATATATATGTATTATATAAATAACCAAAGAATAAAAATAGCTTGAAAATGAATATCAGAAGTGAATGAAGTAATTTTGCAAGGAATAATTATTTTTATACAGTGATGAGAGGAAAATGATTAAGTATAAAATTAATTCTAAAATTCACATGACTTGTATATATGTGAATATTGTATAGAAAATATATATATGATCAAAGAAGCATGGGATGATAAAATAAAAATCCTCTTGATAATTAAAATGCATAGAAATCAGTCAAGTAATATTTATGAGTGTGGATGCATTTTTGAAATAAATCATGAAAGAAGCAAATGGTAAATTATGTTAGTTAAAAACAAAACTTATAGAAAGAAACATGAGAATTAACCCGAGTATGATAAAATACATTGTGAAATTAAGTCATATAAAAACAATGTGCAGATAAAAGCATGCAAAAAGCATGTGCACAGAAAAGCGGTGAGATAACTGCTTTTACCAGAAATAGAAATTAAAAAGAAAATGGCCAAATTAGCCATAAACATGCATACAGGCTTCTTTTATTCTTGTGACGATAAAATGGGTGTTTCCTCTATAAAAAAAACCCTAGTTAAATGGTTTAAATCAAGGGGTAAGGCAGAGGTTTTCTCTGAGGAGGAAAAATAGAAGTTTAATTCAAAAAAAAATAGAAAGGAGAAACTCACACAGTCTTCAAGCTAAAGCATTCTCGGGGAAGAAGGGAGGAAGGTGAGTGATAATCACTTAAGAGATTTAAGGCATTAAGACTCAAGTAAGGGCAGCCAAATTATTTTACACAAAATCATATTATGTTTTTCTGTTTGGTTTTATTCTCTGAATAAATACATGTTGATCATGGATGGAAATTTTGGTTGAATTTATGGTTAATGTTTTGATTTGTTTTGAGTTGTTATAATTGTTTCAATTTTTGCTTTGAAGTATAATTAATCAAACATATATTCATATTATAGAAATGAATTTTAAAATCCAGTTTTATATGAAGAATAAACTAAATGTTTTACTAAGAAATAGGATATTAAAGGGAAATGAAGTGGGCAGTGTGAATAATGAGATTCATGCTCATGACTAGTTCATATTAAAAATGATATGAACAATGCAATACTATAAACATGTGCTGATTTGTTCAGATCATGAGTCAATATGTTTTTATGGGTTTTTCTTAAAAACCCTATCCTATGTTCACAGTAAAATAAATATAGTATTTCTTATGGTATCATTAGATTTATGCAAGCAATGGGAAAATTTCTAGAAATAAATATACAGGCAGTTTTATAAAATAAGATTAAGACAGAATGACTTTGGATGTGCAATTTTGCATGAATGCCCTGTATGATTGGATGTAAACCCTTGAGTGAGTTTAATAAATTTTGGGGTTTATGTAATGAAAGGAAGAACATGAGCACCTCTAGAATTAAAAAGAAAAATTCCTCAGTAATTAAATGAGCATGGTCTCTAAATTACAAAGTAATTTAGGAGAGGTGCCTTGATCTACTCATCATCAGGTGGATGATGGGTATGTGCATGACTTGTTCAAGTCCTGAAGGCCTCTGTGCAAAGGTTAACAGAATTGAGTCCTTTGCAATGCACACTTGGTGTTCAAAGGCAAGAGTTTAGACCATGTAAAAATATAAAATGGGATTGAAAGATTATGCTATGGATTTTAGGAAGCTAAATTCCATAGGAGTTTGTACATGTACAACTGAACGGATTGAATGGATGAATGCTTGGGTGTATGTTTGTTAGATAAATTTATATGTACATATGCTCAAGTTTAACATGAAATTGAATAGTGTCAAATATATATGTTCTCTGCACAGTTTTAAGAATTTATAAGTTGTTTTAATAATGATTTCACTCATACCAGAATTTTATTTCTGACCCTATTTGTTGCTTTGTGACATTTGGTGTGTCTCATTTTATTGAGGCAGCTCTAGATGTTGCTGCAGGAAAGGAAGCATGAGAAACTTGCTTGCATGGATATTTGGAAGATTTACTTGAGTTTTAAACACTTAAAGAATATGACAGAAATATTGTAGTGAATAAGCTAGGCAAAAAGCTTCATTATGTTCTCAGTATATTTATAGTGATGTTGTTTGTTTCTCTGGGTAAAGACTATGTAAAGGTTAAAGTATTATATATGTGAATGGGAGTTTCTATTTTAAGTATCTGATTTGGGTATTTTTCCAGTAAAGTATGACGAAGAAAATTATGCCATATAATTTAATATGTGGTCAAATTTTCTTTGGTAATGTCTGCTAAATATCTGAAAGCAAAATTGACATGGTTTTAGAAAAAGCATGTGATATATCTGTTAAGTGCTGAGTTGAAACTGGTCTGGGTTAACCAGGAAGTCTTGATCTTGACCTGTAATTAATATGAGTACATGTCAAGTTTAGATAACAAGGCCTATAATCCTTCACCGGGGCAATAAGTTTATGGTAGGAATTTGTGTTACTTGGTGTAGTAAGTTCATGTGCATTTCTAGACTTTGGAGAATTCACTGCTACAATACTCAACAAACCTTACTATCTAGATACATGGCCCAAGTCTGATTGCATTTGGTCATGATAAACCTGAGGCAGTTTAAGTAACATGTAATCTTACCTAGAAATCAAGCATGTCAGTAAATCCACTGTTTAATTGATCACAAACATTTGTTTTAAAATTTAAGAATTTGGCAGTAACCCTCAATATATGTCCATTTGAAAGTTTTGCAACAGTCTAGTTTTGATACTGCTTTAATCATACTATTTTCAAGCATATGCTGATCATCATTGACATGATAAATTAAGTAAACATTCTGTTCATGTGCATTGTTTTCACTGCTTGGCCTTTAAACTGATTTACTGTCTTGATATTCATCAGATCATTGCAAACTTTATAAAATATGACATAAGCAATTTTCTTAACATAAAAATTGCTTGAGTTTAGGAATAGAATTCCCAAGATAGACAAACATGTATGAGCTGGAATAGAATTCCCAGGATAGACAAACATGTATGAGCTGAACTAACACCCTTTATCAATCAAATTATATAGTATCAAATCCCTAAAATTCTTCGGATCAAATAGCTAGCTTGTAAAACCCAGAAATTAATTAATCTGAGTTATCTAACAGGCTAGGAAATTAGACAAGAAAATGATGTGATAATTTTAGGGTTAGAAATCAAGTCAGGGTTCAAAAAAGATATATAGATAAAATGGCTATGTGACACAAAAGTCCCTCAATTATGAGGAACAAAGTGTGAATGAGATTCTTTGCTATTTTAATTGCTCTGATAAGCAAAGAACCATTTATATATCTTCACATATATAAATGACATGATTTAGTTTATATACTGATATTTTATATTAGTCAAATTCTGGATCTTGGGAGAATGAATTTAAAGAAGTGATCACTTATATGTAAAAAAAAATCACTAAAAATCACATGAAATTAGAGTAAAAAGGCAGTGGGTCACTTCAGCTTTGCCATTTTGAACTGCTGCACTATTATGTCCATTGCCGTGTTGATGTTGCACTTGTACCATTCGAGTTGTGGTACTGGTTATCACTGCATACATCATATATATGTATATTTACCTGCCTATAAAATTTTCAACCTAATGCTTAAATGCAGTTTATCACCATGTTGTCTCCATGCCTTCATTAGTTCACTGGTCTGTTTCGTTTAAAGCTGTACATGTGTGTTTGCATATCACACTCCATATTGTCACTGTACTTCTTTTGTTGGTTGTTGTTCTTGAAATCACTTTTACATTTCATTTTGGACTAGTTGACACTGTTGAGTTTGGTTAAGTTGTTGTAGTCTGCATTACACTATCTTACAGCATCATGAAGTCTGATAGCTTGTGTGGCCTTCTTTAGGTACTCTGATCCTTTGATTCATTTTATTGTTATGCATATATAGAGTCTGACCATTTGAACCATTGACTGTTTTCAATTGATAGCTGCAGTGCTGTTTTGATATTGTGTTTATTTTGTTTCACTAGTGACATTGTTTTGCATTCTTCGGGTTGTTGGCACCACTCTTATTTATGTAATTAAGTTGGTCATACAACATATATATGTAGTTCACTACTTCATGTACTTTGGGTCTGGTCTCTGATGTCGTGACTTCGGCTTCTCTGCTCTGACTCATAGGCTTCACACAGTTCATAATTTTCGAGTTGAAATATAAACAGCCTCGTCTCTTTGTAGTCTGATCTAGGTTGCATTATGCACTGTCTGGTTGTATTTGAGATGAGCTACATTATGGTTTGTTACTGTTCAATATTTCACTTGAGTCCTCACTTGGTTGTATTTGAATTCTGGTGCTCGATAGTTTTATGAAGTTTTGCAGTGCACCTGAGTTGAATCCAGCTTTTGATTTGGTTTGACCTTGTGCTTACCTGTCCTTGCAGATTTATCATGTGTATATCGGTGTGCACGGCCTTGTGGCATTTACAGTGATACACTATGCATGTCACAAGCTGTTCGTGTATGTTGAATTCAAATTTAAATGATGACGAACAACCCAAAAAACTGAGGAAAATAATATTTTTAAAATAAATTTTATTTACACTATAAAAAAATTTCATTTTCAATTTTTACTACATCAGTGTACATTTTTACTGATTGCTCAGATGTTGGATTCAATCTAGAATAGAGTTGAAGATAATTACGAGTGAACGAGCGATATTTACTCGGGACAGTTATGCAAATTAAAATGCATTGTAATTGCAAATTGTATATATATAAAGAGAGCTCAAATTTGTACTACCCAAAATTGTAATAAAATATTTATTTGTATAAAATATATGTTTGAATTTTAATTCTGTGTTATTTTTTTCAGCAAATATTTATCTAATATGTGAAAATAAAATAGTACATTAACAAATACATTTAAATGAATATATATATATATATATATATATATGCATATGTGTGTTTATTATCATCAAACAAAAATCATATACTAGGATATTCAACAGATTCTGCTGTGAGATTTTGTTTTCACTTTTCTCTGTTCTCGTTTTATTATATTTACCCAAACAATCTGCCCTTTTGTCAATAGAATGCGCAACATTGGAACAAAGTGGTAGTGTTTGGTGTTGACTTTCGATGGTCAAAAAGGTGGGTCATTACACCTTTATTGTTTGAGATATAATTCACTAGTACCATATGAGTCATAATCATATAATCAAAGAATTATTTCTCCGAACTGTAGCCTAGTCTATAATTCCCAAATATTGCAACTAAATTTAAATACTTTCGTATTTTTTAGTGCATCACATTTGTAATGAAAACAAATACCACATAATAGTTTAATTTTATGACGAATATTCATAATATTCATAATGAAATAAAACTATGACTGTTTTTCAGGCAATACTGAAAGACAATTATTATTTAATAAATAATGTTTTGTATTTTTACTAAAACAATTTTCATACATTGATGCGATTAATTAGTGTTATATGGCATGATCCTATTTTTTTTTCATTACTATAATAGCATATGAAATATGAAGCTCCGCTCAACTATGTAATATAGGCTATTTATCTCATTTACGATAATTAGTTTATAGTCGAGAATTGTTAGATCAAATATCTTAATTTTATAGAAATAAATCTCATATAAAACAATTTTCTATATGAAAATATGTTTTGGAATAGAAATCATATTTCTTATTTCAATATTATGTATCAATTATTATTTTACCATTTTCGTTTCTAATGTCTTTCCATGAAGCATAAGTGACCATTCACTCTCTTTATCCCAACCATGCCTTAGTTAAATCCACTCTTGTACATTTGTTTCCTTTTTAAATAGTCTAACCATTCAAAGGAAAACCTTACTACAATATCATAACAAAATCTTTATGAAAGTGCATTTGGTCATCCTTAACTTTCAATGATATCAAATAAATTGCACTTTACGTAAACTGATTAAACCGACATTTCTGTGATCAAATTCTTAGATCTATCTTGTAATCATTGGTCGAGTGTTACATTTAACACAACAAGGTCAATATTGTAATCAATCATGTTGAATATACGATCTCACACTATGATTTACTAGTTTCTTTCGAATGAACTAATTTCATTGACGTTTTGTACATTACGAGGTATGGCCATTCACTATATAACATTTATATGCGATTGGATACGAATCAAATATTCGTATCCTTGTAGTGAATTTAGAGTTCGAAACTCATGAAAGACAATACATGGTCTCGAGGAAGTAAACTCGTAAGCGAAAAAGTTACGAACATATTTAGCGGTTGTATAATTAGGCGGTTGCCTGGGTCAACATGCAAAAATTTATTAGTAATTATATTTTATATTTCTATTTGTCAATATTAATTCAGCTCATTTGTATATTTTAACTGATCAACATATTATTAATTTTATTAGTTGGATAAGAAATGCATTTTACTACAAAATTTTTTAGCCAATTATAGGTTATTTCTTATGTAATTTACTAATGTTGATTTTGTAATATCCATATTTGAAAAACAACGGGCAACTTGGATCCATACATTCTTTAGTTTTCATGTTTGAATATCAGTATTAGTGTACTTTATTATTATATATTCTATCCAAAAGAAGTACGAATATGATAAGCATTTTAATCTTTTTAAGAAGAATATTGTTACAACTTGGTGTTGCAAAAGACGAGTTGAACAACTTAGTTAAAATTAGGTGTACAAAACTGAGTTGTGCAACTGTAATACCCTATAAAATTAACATTAATAAACAAATAACTGATAAGGCTCTAAAAATGAAATTTGAGAAAGCGACAAAATTTGGCCATGAAACTTGCACCATTTTGTTTGTGGCGATTTTATAAATAACTTTCATATTTTAAGTTTCGTGATCGGAGCTCAAACGAAGAAGTTATTAGCATTCGAAGTTTCCGAAGCGAGAATATTTAAATAATAAGAGAAGGAAATAAATATTAATAAACGCCGGACCATAAGAAAAGGAAATAGATATTAATAAATGTAGGACCCCACGGTCAACCACCTTACTTCCATTGGTGGACCGCTGGCTATCGACCGCTTATAGGGGCGGTTGGCCGACTGAGGGTGGCGGCTAGGATTTGAACCTTGGTCAAACGGTCTGGATTTAATT
Organism: Allium cepa; assembly: GCA_030765085.1. NCBI lineage: Eukaryota > Viridiplantae > Streptophyta > Magnoliopsida > Asparagales > Amaryllidaceae > Allium > Allium cepa. The sequence goes on from CM060939.1 coordinate 228,612,959, forward strand.
ATTTTAATCTAACGTTTTAGGTTGATTCGAATGCCTGTAAATATAGGCCTTGTCCATCACTTTTCTTTTCGTATTTTTTATCCAATCAGTGAAGCTCTACCAGTTTTCCTTATCCACTATTTCTATTATTTATAAAATATTATATACGTATACACACAAAAATTGGAAAAGGGAAGAAATAAAAGAGAAGGAGAGAAGGAGCGCATTAATACTATGGATAAAGGTATGATCTTATAATTATAAATCTATATTCCCTTTAACCTCAAATCTCTTCTCAGATCTGTCATTCTAATAGTATGCATATACCTTATTATACATATTCTTTTGGGGTATAATGGAAAAAAGTAGTCAAATAATGGAATGGATTTAGATTAGGAAAATTTGAAAAGTTAGAAAGGTGAGTGGAAAATTATATAATATATGATGCAGCGCATCACGAGGATCGTCTGGAGCCGCGAACTAACTCAAGCGAGTTAGTGTATCAACGACCTAGCAAGATGTTAAGTTGCCACGACCTAGTGAATTATGGTGAACGAGTCAGCTGCTCAGGAAATCAAAGCCAGCGACCTAGCAAGCTACAGCGTGGCGAGGTACAAAGGCAGGTTGAAACATTGCACCGGGATAAGTGGCGAACGATCTACTTAAGTCGTGAACGACCTAATTAAGTTGCGAAGCCTAAGTCGCCCAAGATGTTGATGAAGCAAGATTGTGAAGCTGTGTTATATGCTTATGTCGCTAAAGCTTAGGTCGCTACTACTGATAAGTCGCTTGAAACCTTAGGTCGTAGGTTGCGTATTGAATATATGTCTCAGTATTATGTTGTTATGTTGTAACTTGTACATATTAAGTCGCATATTGTTAGGTCGTTGACTGTTAAGCTGTAGGTCGTTGAGTCGCTTTGATGTGTTGTAGTTGTATTTTCTTAGGTCGTATGTCGTTTGTATGTGGCATATGATGTTATGTCGTGTGATGTACTGATAGGTCACATGTGTTGTAATTCGAGGGATGTTGGGTCGTGTTGTTTTAGGTCGTAGGTCGGCTGTGTGTTGAAAATTTTTCTATAAATAGCGGATGAGTTGTATCATTTGGGGTTGGTTGATTTTGAATAAACTTTTGTTTGAGTGCTTTGTGCCTCTTCAAAATTGGAAGTTGAGCGTTGTCTCCTTTCTCCATTTTCGGTTATTCGAGTGCGCTCGAATCAACGATTTGAAGCCGATTCACGGAATCTCGTGCGCGAGATCAACGTAGAAGAATTGTAGATCTTTTAACACGGTATCGTGCGCGATCAACGTGTTGGAGATAGCTAGAATTCAGTCTCTCGAGATCAACGAATTTGGGCGTTCGGTATTTTCAATCCATCGATTTATCTTGTTTCAACTAATCGTTTCATCGGTTAGTTTGACACGAAATCTTCATTTCATTGTCATTCGTTATATCCGCTGCACCAGTTTTGGTATCAGAGCTAGACTTAGCCAATCATAGCTAAGCCGAGCCTATTGGGAGAAGATTTGAAGTGTTGAAGTTAGATCCGAGCTATAAGTGGAGGTGTGCATCACTTGTGTAGATCAAGGCCGAGAGTTACAGTACAGCCGAGCCAAGCTAAGTACAGGCCGAGTGAAGTCAAGTTCAATTTGAGTTAAAGTTGTGCTGGTTGAAGTGTGTGTTTGGATTTGTTGAAGATTCGACAATGCCTCCACGAAGAGCTAATCGATTTCAAAATGTTAAAGATGTGTATCGAAGGCAAGAAGCTGAGCACATGGAACAACGTATTAATGAAAAGTTTGATGAAGGTATTGGAAAGTTAGAGAAATTGATGAATGATTTGAATCAAAGTCAAAGGAGAAGGTCACCAATCTCGAACCATGGAGGAAACAGAGTTTCGCCATCGGTTGCGAAAGAGAGGAGGGTGTCACCACAATCTTGTCGAGAAAGAAGAGAATCATCAGTTTCAATGAGAAGAGAATACCATGAGTACAGAAATGAAGAGAGAAGAACTCCACGTGAGTTTGAAGATGAGCCATATCGTGATGTTGAAAGACATAGTAGAAGAGATATGCGTGATCGTGGAAATGTTGATGGTCGAGATCTATACCGACGTACATTTGATTATGATGACGATGGTGATATATGTAGTGTTCATTATCGAGAGCGAGACCAAGTACGAAATCCGTATCGAGATGTAGAAGATGATCGTCGAGAATCGGGAATGAAAACAGAGATTCCAGAATTCAAAGGGGGAATGGTTGTGGAAGAGTTTCTGGATTGGTTATCGAATGTTGAAGAAATTTTTTACTTCAAGGGAGTACCTGAGCATCGTAGAGTTAAGTTGGTTGCTACACGATTGAGAGGAAGAGCTATGGCATGGTGGCAACAAACTAAACTTACACGGGAAAGAATGAGAAAGTCGAAGATTGTTTCATGGGAGAAGGTGAAGAAGTTGATGAAAGCTACTTTTTTTTCCTTATAATTATCAGTCTCTTATGTATCAGCGCTTACATAATTTGAGACAAGGGACAAAGTCGGTAAATGATTATGCAGATGAATTTTATCAGTTGACTGCCAGAAATGATATTATGGAGACGGAGGAACAGTTGACAGCTAGATTTGTTGGAGGATTGAGAATGCAAATTCAGGATATGGTGAATATGTTTGATCCAAGATCCGTTGCTGAAACACACCAGAAGGCTCTAGCCTGGGAGAGGCAAGGTAGAAGAGGAGGTGGTGTGTTTACAAATTCCAACAATCAAGTGAAAGGGGCTAGTAGCAATACGAATGTTTCCAAGGCTGTTACTAAACTGGTTGTCAATGAAGCTGCTAAGACCAAGGTCAACAACAATTTCAAGTGCTTTAATTGTCAGGAGTTTGGTCATAAAAGCAATGAATGTCCGAAGCCGAAGAAGCGAGCGATGGTTGCTGAGGTTGAGGATGAGGATGTAGAAGTAGAATGTTCTAATTCTCCACAAGATGAGGAGGAAGAAGAATTGTCGGAAGACGAAGGTTGTAACTTGATGAGGAGGAGGTCGTGTTTGACACCAAAGCAAGAGGACGAGTCAAGTTGGTTGAGGAGTAATATTTTCCAGTCAACGTGTACTATCTTGGGAAAGGTTTTCAAATTTGTCATTGATGCAGGAAGTTGTGATAATATCATCTCTTCAGAAGCTGTAAAGAAGTTGGCGTTAAAGACAGAGAAGCATCCAAAACCCTACAAATTAGCTTGGTTGAGGAAAGGTAGGGAAGTGAAGGTTGGTCGAAGAGCTCGGTAACTTTTTCCATCGGAAAGAAGTATAAAGATGATATATGGTGCGATGTTGTGGATATGGATGTATGTCATTTGTTGTTGGGGAGACCGTGGAAATATGACAGAGTTGTGCAACATGATGGTCGTACCAACAGTTACAGTTTCATGTTCGAAGGTACTAAAATCACTTTAGTTCCTAAAAAGCGACAACAAAGTGAAAGCAAGCTAGAGGAGATTGAAGAACTAAAAACTCTGTTATCTTTGAAGGAATTTGTCAAGGAAGTGGAGGATGAGCCTGAAGTATTTCTGTTAATTGGACGTGAAAGTAGTGAAGCGGTTGAAATTCCTGAAGAAGTTAAGTCAGTGTTGAAGGAGTTTGAAGATGTATTTCCTGAAGAATTGCCGAAAGAGTTACCACCATTGAGAGACATACAACATCAGGTTGATCTTGTTTCGGGAGCTGTGTTACCACATAGACCACATTATAGAATGAGTCCAAAGGAGCACGAAGAGTTGAGAAGGCAGGTGGAAAAGTTGCTTGAACAAGGGCGCGTACAAGAAAGTTTAAGTCCTTGTGCAATACCGGCATTGTTAGTGCGGAAGAAGGATGGAACTTGGAGAATGTGTACAGATAGTCGAGCGCTGAACAAGATTACAGTGAGGTACGGATTTCTGATGCCTAGATTGGATGATTTGTTAGATCAGTTGAGCGGAGCTGCTATCTTTTCAAAGGTTGATCTAAAGAGTGGATATCATCAGATTCGAATTCGACCAGGTGATGAATGGAAGACAGCATTCAAGACACGGGAAGGATTGTATGAATGGCTGGTCATGCCATTTGGTCTTTCGAATGCACCAAGTACTTTTATGCGAGTGATAAATCAGATCTTTCGACTGTTTATTGGAAAGTTCGTGGTGGTATACTTTGATGATATATTGATATACAGTGGGAGCACCGAAGAACATCTACTACATTTGCGGGAAGTGTTGATGATACTTCGTCAGGAGCAATTTTATGCGGCAACAAAGAAATGCGTGTTCATGACGCATAGTGTTTTGTTTTTGGGGTATGTATTGTCCAAGGAAGGTATCCAGGTGGATCAAAGTAAAGTTGAAGCAATCAGAAATTGGCCACGGCCCAGGACTATAACTGAAGTGAGAAGTTTTTTCATGGTTTAGCATCATTCTACCGAAGGTTTATTCCACATTTCAGTAGCGTGATGGCGCCTGTTACTGATTGTATGAAGGATAAGCAGTTTTCATGGTCAAAGGAAGCAGGATTTGCTTTTGAACGAATCAAGGAACTTTTGACGACAACACCAATTCTAGTTTTGCCGGATTTTCAGTTGCTATTTGAATTACATACCGATGCATCTAAAGTTGGAATTGGTGGGGTGTTGAGTCAGAGGGGCCGTCCGATTGCTTATTTTAGTGAGAAGCTTGTGGGAGCAAAGATGAGATATAATACTTATGACGTGGAATTCTATGCTATTGTTCAAGCTATAAAGCATTGGAGACACTATTTGTTTCATAAAGAGTTTGTGCTGTATACTGATCATGAAGCCTTGAAACATTTGCAAGGACAGGATAAGGTTACAGCCAGGCATGCTTCATGGATTGCATACTTGCAACAGTTTACATTTGTGGTAAAGCATAAGTCGGGAGTTACAAATCGAGTGGCAGATGCTTTGAGTAGAAGAAATCATTTGTTGACTACGATGAAAGTTGAAGTGATGTGGTTTGAAGTATTGCCAGAATTGTTTGTTGAGGATCCTTACTTTGCGAAGATTGTAGATGAAGTCAAGAAAGGGAAGACGGATGAGTATGTGTTGGTGGATGGTTTTCTTTTCAAAGGAAATCGATTGTGTATACCAGAGGGCAGTTTACGAATGAAGATTGTGAAATAATTACATGAAGAAGGACATGTGGGAAGAGATCGTACTTTGCAGTTGATTTCCCAATCTTATTTTTTGCCTTCCATGAGGAAAGAAGTTGAAAGATTTGTAGAGAGATGTCACATATGTCAAGTTTCCAATGGGACAGCTACGAATGCAGGATTGTATATGCCATTGCCCGTACCTACTAGACCATGGGTTGATATTAGCATGGACTTTGTGTTGGATTTGCCAAGAACTCAGCGAGGGAATGATTCTATGTATGTTGTGGTGGATAGATTTTCAAAAATGGCACATTTCATAGCTTGTAAAAAGACCGCTGATGCAGTCCGTGTTGCTCAATTATTCTTTAAAGAGGTTTATCGACTACGTGGGCTACCTGAAACCATTGTTTCTAACCGGGATACTCGATTTCTAAGTCATTTTTGGTTGAGTCTATGGAAGATGGTTGGGACTAAGCTGAATTTTAGTAGCGCCTATCATCCGCAAACAGATGGGCAAACGGAAGTGGTGAACGGATCTTTGGGAAATTTGTTGAGATGTCTTGTGAAAGATAATTTGAAGAGCTGGGATGTGAAGTTATGTCAAGCTGAGTTCGCACACAATCATGCTGTTAATCGAAGTACTGGATTCAGTCCATTTCAAGTGGTATATTCAGCAATTCCGAAGGGACCGTTAGATTTGTCGATAGTTCCATTTCAGAAGGGGGTTGTTAAACGAGCTTGTGATTTTGTGAATGAGTTGCAGGAATGTCACAGGATTGTTCATGAACAATTGCTTAATTCAAATGAGAAGTATAAGCAACTGGAAGATAAGAAACAAAGGAGTATGGACTTCGAAAAGGGTGATTTTGTTTACGCAGTATTGACGAAAGATCGTTTTCCAGTTGGAACGTACAACAAATTGAAAGCTTGAAAGATTGGTCCAATCGAAATCTTGAAGAAGATCAATGATAATGCTTATCGGTTAAGATTACTGGATCATATTCATACTTCTGACGTTTTCAACGTCAAACCTTTGATTCCGTATCATGAAGACAAGCTTGTCGAGGAAAAGGAGAGTGTGAATTTATGGCCGAATTCTTGTCAACCGGGGGAGGATGATGCAGCGCATCACGAGGATCGTCTTGAGCCGCGACCTAACTCAAGCGCGTTAGTGTATCAACGACCTAGCAAGATGTTAAGTTGCCACGACTTAGTGAATTATGGTGAATGAGTCAGCTGCTCAGGAAGTCAAAGCGAGCGACCTAGCAAGCTACAGCGTGGCGAGGCACAAAGGCAGGTTGAAACATTGCACCGGGATAAGTGGCGAACGATCTACTTAAGTCGTGAACGACCTAATTAAGTCGCGAAGCCTAAGTCGCCCAAGATGTTGATGCCGCAAGATTGTGAAGCTGTGTTATATGCTTATGTCGCTAAAGCTTAGGTCGCTACTACTGATAAGTCGCTTGAAACCTTAGGTCGTAGGTCGCGTATTGTATATATGTCGCAGTATTATGTTGTTATGTTGTAACTTGTACATATTAAGTCGCATATTGTTAGGTCATTGACTGTTAAGCCGTAGGTCGTTGAGTCGCTTTGATGTGTTGTAGTTTTATTTTCTTAGGTCGTATGTCGTTTGTATGTGGCATATGATGTTATGTCGTGTGATATACTGATAGGTCGCATGTGTTGTAATTCGAGGGATGTTGGGTCGTGTTGTTTTAGGTCGTAGGTCGGCCACCAGTTAGGTCGGCTATGTGTTGAAAATTTTCCTATAAATAGCGGGTGAGTTGTATCATTTGGGGTTGTTTGATTTTGAATAAACTTTTGTTTGAGTGCTTTGTGCCTCTTGAAAATTGGAAGTTGAGCGTTGTCTCCTTTCTCCATTTTCAGTTAGTCAAGTGCGCTCGAATCAATGGATTTGAAGCCGATTCACGGAATCTCGTGCGCGAGATCAACGTAGAAGAATCGTAGATCTTTTAACACGGTATCGTGCGCGATCAACGTGTTGGAGATAGCTAGAATTCGGTATCTCTCGAGATCAACGAATTTGGGCGTTCGGTATTTTCAATCCATCGATTTATCTTGTTTCAACTAATCGTTTCATCGGTTAGTTTGACGCAAAATCTTCATTTCGTTGTCATTCATTATATCCACTCCACCAATATATTTTTTAACATTGAAATTTATATCATTGAAATTTATTTAATTATTATGCTCATATAAGATCCATTGAGTTGTAGGCTTAAAACAAACTTATAAGATTAGTGCCTACATATTCTATAAAAATAATTGACTGAAATAGGAATAGTATATACAACCTACTTTGAAAATTTGAAATCAAACCCATGTAATTATTGTTGAAGAATGTTTGTAAAATGGTAAGGTTTATTCTAGATCTATAATTGAGTGGTAAATTAGGTTGCTCTAGTTAACTTAGAATGCAATTTTCTATATTTTAATTTATTTGGAGTGAGGTATAATTTAATTATATCTATTCCCATGTAATTTCCACAAATTATTCAATTCTAAAAATATGTATAAAAGTGCGTCGTTTGAATTAATATGGAATATACCAAAATGGAAAGAGAAGCGTAAAGTATGGATATTATTCTCCGTAGGATACATTGTTTATTTCAATAAAAAAAGAGATAATGTCAAACGAAGTATAGCCTTTTGGTTAATTTATGGAAAGTTATAATGGTTATCCTATTTGAAATGATAGCTTTGGTAAATTAAAATGTGGAATGGAATGTTATATTTTAGGAATTAATAGCTAGAAATAGGAATACACACATGCACACGTATAACCATGCTAAAGATTAAAAATAAAAATATACACATAGCGTAATTTACGATGATAGTCATAGTAGTTATTAATAACGTAATAATTATACGACTAGAAGGTTGAAAAGGATGGAATAGTAATTGCAAAATTTTTGAAAGATAACTACAAATTCAACGGGCAATAAATTTGTAGTTAATAGAGATTTAACGAAATTAAATGAGGACTGATTAGAGAGTTTAATATGGCATCTATGGGGAATTTGAATTGGCATAATAAGTGGATTTTGAAATGGGTAAATAAATATCATTAGAGATTATCCAATTTTGACTTTAATAATCAATTATTACGGACAAGGGACATTTATTAGACATAAGATGGAAACAAGGAAACCAAACCCCAAGCATATAAAATTGGAACAATTATGAACCGAACAAGTGAGTATTAATACTATTAAATACACATAGAAGACAATATAATTTTCATAGTAGAAAATTATATAGCTTCAATTATAGGTTTAGAATGAGTGTGTATTAGTGGGCCTAGCCCAACACTTAGACTTTGGATGTTTGGTTTAGTGGGTAGGGATGCGCGGTTAGTAGTGTTACGCAACAGAAGTCTATCCTTAACCTAGAGGCTACCAGAAATTGTGTATATTTACTACTGATGTAAGACATCTTCAACCGTAGGACCGATGAGGAAGGGATATGCATTCCAGATAGGTGAGGGAAAAATATATTAAGGGTTTACCTTGGTTTTTAAAGTATTAAATAGCCTAGTACTTTTAAGAAAATGAGATTTCTTCATTTCCAATAAGAGTTATTAAGTAACCGATAGGGGCATTTTTACTTGACTTACTTAGGTTAGTCTAAGTGGGATGTCGGCAATGGAAGGTGGACTGGTTATATCAGTAATTTTGAACCGGTCTTTAGTGGTAAGTCTGGCATATAGGCTATGACCACCAGTCACTAGTACGCAATGTTTTTGTTACTATGCCTTGTTTGCTTGCTTCGGTCTTACCTTAACAACTGAAGCAATAGACTATTGCAAAGTAATAGACCACTCATTTGCTTCGGTTGTTAACACAACCAAACCAATCGAACAATCATTTTCTTTGGTTATGTGGACAACCGAAGCAATAGACATTTAAAATAAAAAATAAATAAACCACACCATAATATAAAAAAATCACATCTCTTTGGCGATAAAACAATTCGTTCCCTCCCATTTTTTCCCTTCAACCGTCAACACCAATACTACTCTTTTTCATCTACTTCACAAACGAAACCTAACTTACACCTTTCTTCCCCAATCCAGCCTCCAAACCATAGAGACCGAAATCCCTAATTGAGGGAAACTTTACCTTTACGATTTCACTCCAACCCAAAATCCCCAATATATCCATATAGAGCAAATCGAACACTAAATATGCATGCCAAAACTTCTTATTAGTTCTGTGCATTATTTATCTAATCGGATTTGACGACGCTTTCTCTTTAGTTAAGTAACAATTTGTAGTTATCATATGCTTGAAGTTAAGGTACAATTTACAATCGGAACTACACGTTGAGCCCTAAATCGAATTTGACGATGCTTGATTCATTTTATTTTTGACATATTTATAACTATAAGTTATCATATGCTTGAAGTAACATACATATAGTTACAATTATACTTACATTTGATATTTCCATTATTGTGGATTTTAGCCTTGGAAAATATATGTGATGACTTTACGTCAATCATTCATCCTAATTACAATATAAAAGATGTCGCTAAAGCTTGAAATCCATTTTATGTAGCATTATGTGAAATCTTTTACAAGAGAAGTCATAACATACTTATAAACTACAAGCTTTAGCAAAAAATCTTGTTAACCAAACTTTTAGCGACATATTCTGCATATCAGGCTCATATATATTTGAGGCTACACCTAAAACTATATATTATCAAGTTCTGTTAAAGACTTGTACCATGCATTCATCTGAATTTTATATCAGAATTGAGTTTATTATACATATTTTAAAAAGCAACAACAATGATTCCAGCACATACATTCATTTGAATATGAACATCAAATAATTGTTCCTTTAAAGATTTCTATCATGCCACTTTGAAGTAAAAATAGCAAGGTAATATAACCATCCTTGAAACCACAGTCTTTAGATGTCATGTTTCATATTGCTCCTAATAACATTTGAAGCTTGACCAGACTCTAGAAGTTCAATCAATTCCCTAGTGTCTTAAAATTTAAATTTAAACTTTATATAATCAAGGGTGGAGATTTAGTTAGTACCCATCAATCATGTGTTTTCTATATTAGTATTTGGATATGATATGTAGGAGCGTATAGTTACTATTAATTTCTCAGAATCAGTGATATTCCATGCTAGGGTAATTTCTTTCCATTGACAACTAACATTGACACTACGGATAACCTTGTTTTCTATATATTTTAGCAGAGGATGGGAGAAAAATCTTCTTAATAAATAGAGCTTCCCTATACATTCCATCCAAAAAAATTCCTAATTGAAGAATAAAGTCTCGGCTACAAAATGATAATATGTAATACTAAAGGGGTACAATGTAAGTTACTTTATACAGTTGTAAATCAGATCAAGTCATGGTAGCTCTGTATGATATATAAACAATACCAATCGTATGTATTATCTTTAATCTTCACATAATAAAATTTCTTCAATCTGTATTATTTGTTCTGCAATAATCATCAAATTCTATTTTGGTATCAGAGCTTGCTTAGCCTCATGGCAAACACCTTGCCAAGTCTATTCATCAAAGTTAGAATCATCATTTAAACCGAGCAGTGGCCATGCTTTCGAATTTTCTCATCAGAATATCAATCATCATTTGAGAAAGGCCAAGATCAAGAAATATGTCCGTTCAAGAATATTAATCATCATTTGTGAAAGTTCAAGATCAAGAAGGATATCTGTTCAAGGTATCAGCTCATATCAATTTCTATATCACCCTACATTAGTTCGTTCTTTCCATCTGAACAAACACCTTGCCACAAGATCTCATTTTCGATTATTGGCTGCACTTGTTAGAAAACTGAATCATATTATTACTTAAATCTTGTTTCCAAGAATCTTAAAGTTTATCCATGGAAGAAGAGAATAACAACGTAGGAGGTAATACACCAACCAACTCAGATCATAATTCATCCACAACATCACTATTGCAGAAAGAAAATTAACAATTAAGAGCGTCTACAAATGATTCAATCAAAATAATCATAAGTCCATAAAGTCAATTAATTACAACACAGTTGGATGAAAGTAACTATTTTTTATGGAAATTCCAAGTTGAGACAGCAATAAGAGGATATGGACTAGAGATTACATTCTTGGCACTAATGTACACCACCTAAAATTGTGGTAGATAAAGAAGGAAAATTAATCAACAACAACGAATATATCTGTCATCAAAGGCAAAATCATTTATTAAGTTCTTGGATTTTATCAATAATAAGCGCTGAACTATTGCAACAAGTGATTGGGTGCAAGACAACTAATAAGATATGACAACAATTGAATAGATTTTTAACTCACAATCAGCAGTAGAGATAATGCATTATAGGAGATAAATGCAAAATTTGAGGAAAGATAATTTGTCAACGAGGGATTATCTAGCCAAAATCAAGAATTACTGTAATCTTTTAGAGGCAGTAGGTCATAAAATATCTGACACGGAGTAGACATTAACCATTTTGAATGGTTTAGACAGTGGATATGAGGCAGTTGTAGCAGTTATAACATCAAAAGAAGTGATTCCATCAATTTAGTTTGTACATTCTACCCTACTTGCTAATGAGGGAAGAATAGAGAAAAAGAAAGCATTTGACTCAGATCTTTCAATTAATTATGCAGCCAATATAAGAAATAGAAGTCAAAAAAGAAGCAGTAATGAAAAGAACAATACTGGAGCAAGAAATGATCAAAATTATTCAAGAAACTAGTCAGGAAGATTCAAAGGAAGAGGGGGCAGATGGAATAATAATAATAGACCAAAATGTCAAATATGTGAAAAGTTAGGACACACTACCAAAAAATGTTATTTCAGATTCGACACCAACACCAACTACAATGCATCACAAAACTCAAGCAATCAGAGAAACTATGCTATGAATGCAAATATGGACAGTATGTAATAAGATGCAAGAAATATATCTAAGGAACAGAAGATACATAACCTGACTAGAATCTGGAGTAAGAAGACATCTATAAAGAATGTTGGTACCCTGACTCAAGTGCTACTCATTATGTTACCAACAATCTACAGAATCTGAACATTGGCAACAAGGAATACAAATGTACTCAATCTATTTGCATGGGTAATGATTCTAGTATTAATATTACACATATTGATAGTGCACAAATTACGGGTCAAAGAATATTACATCTTCATAACTTATTGAGAGTACCCAAAATAAATAAAAATCTTATTAGTGCATCACAATTTGCACAGGAAAATGGAGTATATTTTGAATTTTACCCAAAATACTGTTTAGTCAAAGATATTCGAAGTAAATAAATCCTGTTGCAGGGTGAAACTCATAATGGATTGTACAGATTCAACTTATCAAACTCAAATGACAATTATTCAAACAATTCAAGGAAATGCTACAACTTAGCTGAATCAGGTTCAACCCAGTTTATCAAAAGTATGTTTGGTATATGGCATTATAAGCTGGGTCATCCCAGTGTCAAAATTTTAAAGAAAGTATTTGATGATAATAAAATAGTAGTTACAGATATACCTTCCTCTTATATTTTCACTTACCGTCAGATGGGAAATAGTCATAAATTGGGATTTCCAGAATCACAATCCGAGTTCAATAAGCCATTTGCAGCTTGTTGCTACAGACTTATGGGGATCAGCTCCTATAAACTTATATTTTGGATTCAAATGTTATATATCTTTTGTAGATGCTTATTCCAAGTACACCTTGATTTTTTTTCCTGAAATCAAAGTCTGAAACACAAATGTGGTTACATACTTTATTTAACAAGTGGAGAGGCAGTCAAATCAGCAGGTGAAGGTGATACAAACTGATGGAGGTGCAGAGTACAAGTCACTTAAGGAATATTTTCAAAAAATGGAATTATTCACAGAATGAATTGACCCTATACATCAGAAAAAAATGGATTAGCAGAGAGAAAACATAGATATAGAGTAGAAAATGGTCTTACATTGTTAGCATAAGCTTTACTTCCATTGAAGTTTTGGCCAGACGCATTTACAACTTCTGTTACATCCCCCACTTAGTGCCCCAAAATCAATGACTACAGATGCTGTAGTCATCCATAGTTATTAATCCTCGGCGAATAAATACGGTAATGTTAGAAACATTGATATAATATAAACATATAGATACGGAATTTTTTAAAATCATTAAGCAACTTTGACATTCCATTTCAAATCATTTCAACATTCATTACGTATCCCATAATCGAGAACCACGTTCAAAGAAAATATAGTTATTACAACATATGCCAAGAGCGACATATGAAGATGCCCCCGTTGATAATCAGAGTCTAAACATATGAAATTAAACAACTTCGCCATTACAACACAACACAGAGGAATCAGAATAGAAAAGAACTCTTAATTATCTAGCTTGCCTCCTGCACGTCTCGGGAAGCTTATTCGTCTAAAGAGGTGCCTGAAAATCTCAACTCTCAAACTACTAAAAATCAATTGAGCACTCGAGAGTTTAAGGGAAAAACATAAACTTCGACTCAGACATAAAGCCTAGTATCAACAATAACCTACCATCTTAAACCATTTAGATATCTAGCGAGACCACGCCGCTTAGCGGAACGGGTTTTCCCCTCACTAGTATCTTACCCCAAAACTTTATAATAACCATATACCATACTCCTACATCCATAATGGTTAAAACATACCAATTCAAAATATTGGCTGATATGCAAACAAGTAAATCAATATCTGGATTTCCCATCTCCATTCATTTTTGACTATCTGTCTCATTTATAGTTGTAGGGTCACCATTAACCTATTATTTTTCAGGGACAGACTAATAACCTGTTTTAAAGCTTAAGGACTCCCTGTACGATTTCATAGTTTTTATGGGATCACTAAGAACCTACTGGCACCTACCAGTAACTTTATTATTTCATGAGTTCTCCTCGAACCTATTGGTATCCCCAATAACTTCCCTTATATTCTAGTTTTCATGGGTTGACAAGGAAGCTATTGACTTTTGTCAATAACTTAATTCAGATATATTTTTCATGGGTTCACTATAAACCTATTAGCCCGTGCTAATAATTCTTTCTAAACATAGTTTTCATAGGTTTAATATGAACATGTTTATCTGACAACTTCTTTAATCTGTATTTAGGCATCCTATATTTTGGTCTACCTGACCTCCTGGATGCAATTATACTCGTACAAGAGTTAACTCAATTTATATTCACTACTGGGTCAACCTAACTAGTTATTCTACCATTTCTCCCCAAAATACAGTTATGAGTCCATTCTAAAGTGAATTGTATATTAGAAGAAGCAAACATAGTAACATAATAACACCAACACCCGTAGTTTAATATCCTTGCAATCATTTTCATATAAAACATGATTAATCCCTTTAACCTATTATTTTATCAAGGAAAACTTCTTCAAAAACTTCATACTTAAAAGCCATTTTAAAACTCCTTTTTTATGCCATAGTTTTCCTTTAAAAATGAGATTGGGTTCATTGTTTTGAAAACTAAGGCTTTCGAAACCTTTAACTTTTATTTTCGAAACCATTGGATAATCTCCTTCGAAAGCATTCAAATATTCTTTTCAAAACACTAAGATATGCCTTTCGAAACACTTCAAGACATCTCATTCGAAACCATCAAAACATACCTTTCAAAAGTATTAAAGCATCACTTATTAACTCATAGAAGCATAGCTTTGAAACTATTTGAAAGTACCCCTTTCAAAACCATTGGTTTTATCCTTAAAGATATGGGTCAAAGTGAATATAAATGAAAGCACCCCTTTCAAAATCATTGACCATCATATAAAAGAACTTGGGGAAAACCGATGGCTTCAGCACCACCCTTTCAAAAGCTTAAAACATTTAAGTAAAACATTTGGAAGGATGGCTCCGTAATCCTTTTGAAGCCATTTCTTTCGAAACCATTAAACCCCTTCGTAAGCTATAGGAAGTGGCTTATTTCATTTATAAAACAAGAGCTACCTTTTGATCTAGTTGATAACTTCAATCCATTCAAAAGGCATAAGGTCGGCAGTAGGGTTTCGATTGGGTTGAAACTACCCCTTTCGAAAGCATTGAATTAAAATAAGGAAACACATTCAAAAGCATTTTTTTCAAAACAAAAAGGCGATAACGTTTTTGAAAGCTATTTAAATGGGTTTCGACCCCTTCGAAAGCATCCTTTTGAAAATAAGGCAAGCACATATCTTTAGAGAGTAAAACAAAGGCTTCGACCTCTTCGAAAGCTAGGTTTCGACACCATACCTTCCGCCTTTCTCCCATCCACTACGTACCAACTTATTGAGTCCTTGTGTATTGCTTTCGACTTGGTTGAGGTGGAAATACAAGGTTGAAAGGTAGCCTATGGCGAAACAACGTTTCTGGGTAAAGAATGTTTTAATGCCTATTTAAGTATTTTTTTTGACTAACCTGCCTATTTGTAAACATTTAATTGGTTGCCATAAATTTTCAAATTCTTTCTAAAATAAAACTACCGTAATTATTTCAAATCTAATTAAAATAATTTAGCAAATAAGCCCTTCCTTAAGCTAAACAAATAACACATTTAAGTCCTTCTTAAAATAATTTGATTTCCATAGTATATTACTTAGGAAAATCCCTAAAAATCATAGAATTTCATTTTTAATATATTATCTAACATATATAATTTCAAACTCAAATTCTTCATAATATAGCCGAAATTAATTTCTAAACCCAATTATTCATATTTTCCTTTGAAAATTATAAAAATCAAAACCCATCTCCAAATTAGTGTTTTATATAACATATAAATCCCACATGGCGTTCGAAATCCAAAATAAATGATTTTAGCCTTAAAAACAAATAAATCAATCATCAAACAAACTTGTTTGAATATATTATATCATGAAATCCAAGAATATCATCATCAAAAAATCATCATAATGGATTTAAACTTAAACCCGAGAATCAAATGATCATTAAAACAAAAATAGAGATGATTTTAATTATTATTCACCTTGATTAGGATAAGGAATTTGAGATTTGATCCTTGATTAATTTCTCTTAGCTTGATCCCTTAGCTATAATTTGATTTTTTTTTTTCTCTTTTTCTCCTAAGTAATGGCCGACTTGAGCTTAAGGTTTTCCGTTTTTGAGTTTTTGAAAATGAATGTGCAAAGTAAAGGAAACGAGATATTTGAGGGTAATGAGATTATGGTATGACAATTACCCATTAAGCCCTTGCATTATGATCTCACTGCTTAGCATATAAAAACGTTCATAAGCCTTTTTTTTAAAAATAAATTTAATTAAGCTCGGCTTTTGAATAAAATTTCAAATCTCAATCACCTTATCACTCTAATATTTACATTATTCTATTTAATTTATGTAATTAAATATCATGAATAATGTTATTAAAAATTAGGGGTGTCACAGGCTCCTCTCCTTAAAGAATTTCGTCCTCAAATTCAGTAAGGACTAAATACCAGACATAACAATCATCTGTAACAGCTTATAACTATCATAATAGCCTACCTGACTAGCAGCAGCCTATGTAAAGTAAATATAGAACATACCCTCACAAGAGATCAGGATAAGTATCTCTAATCCTATCTTCTGTCTTTCAAGTACAATTCTTCTCGTTGTCGCTCCGTTGAAGTTTCACCAACTTGACTGTCTTGTTCCTTAACCTTTTCTCATCTCTTGCTACAACCCGAACTGGTTGTCTAACAAAAGTCAAATTCGGTTCTACTATCAACTCATCCAACCCTGTTTGCGGAATAGTAGTCTCTGGATCATGCACAGACTTGCGAAGGTGAGACACATGAAACACGTTATGGACACCTACCATACTGCTCGGCAACTCTGCTTTGTATGCGAGATTCCTGATCCTTTCTATCATTAGGAACGGACCAACATATCTAGGTACCAGTTTCCCTGCCTTTCCGAAACGCACCATACCCTTCATCAGTGATACCTTAATGAAAACCCAATCTCTAACTTAGAATTCTTGTTCTTTAAGCCTCTTATCTGCGTAACTCTTCTATCTGGACTGAGCTTCCTTCATCCTTTCTCAGATCAACTTAATCTTCTCTGTCGCCTCTCTAGCCAGATCTAGACCTAAGGCGAATCTGTCTCCAGTCTCTTAGTAACATGTTGGTGATTTGCATGGCCTTCCATACAAAGCTTCAAAAGGCGCCACTTCTATACCAGTCTGATAACTGTTATTATAGGAAAACTCCACTAAGTGTAGGTGATCTTCCTAGGATCCACCAAAGTCCAATAAACAAGATCTCTTAACAAATCTTTGAGCACATTATCGATTCTCTCTATCTTCCTATCCGTCTAAGGGTGATACGCCATACTTATCTTAAGCCTGGTACCTAACACATCCTGTAAACTCTTCTAGAATTCACTAGTAAACAAAGCATCTTTGTCACTGAGTATAGTACTAGGAATTCTATGCAGTCTAACTATTTTCTTCATGAACAACCTAGCTAAGACAGGTGCCACCCTAGTTGACTTAACTGGAATGAAATGTGCACTCTTGATCAACCTGTCCACTATGATCTATATACTTTCATTTCCTCTATTTGACCTTGGCAACCCGTCTATAAAACCCATGGATATCAAATCCTAATTCCAAACTGGTATCTCCAAAGGTTGAAGCAACCCACTCGATTTCTGATGTTCGGCCTTTACTTATTGACAGTTTGCACACTGTCTAACCCACAAGCCAACATCCCTCTTCAAAACCTTCCCAATTAAAGCTCCTCTTCATATCCTGATACATCTTTGTCCCTTCAGGATGAATCGTGAACTTAGACCAATGCCATTCTCCAAAAACTTCTTTCCTTAAGTCCTCAACATTCAAAACACATAATTGTCCCTTCTTTCTCAACCATCCTCTCTGGTCAAGACTAAAATTTCTTAGATCATCGATATTCGACCCAACCTCAAACCTTCTAATCCTCTCCACTAATAATTGATCCTCCTTCTGCTTAGAAGCAATCCTTTTGATCAGCATCGGTCGAACTTCCAAATAGGACAACATGGAAGTGCTTTGACTAGAACTAGAAGTCGATCTTAATTGCATATTACAAGTAGTCAAAGATTCTAAATCTTTCTATTCTGCCAACGTAGCTAACACCACATTCTGATGTCTTCTGCTAAGAGCATCCGCTACCTGATTTCCTTTCCTAGGTGTGTGCTCTATATCAAAATCATAAGCTGCTAAAAAATCCAGCCATCTGTGCTGTCTCATATTCAACTCCTTCTGAGAGAATAAATACCTTTATGACTTATGATCTATGTATAGCTCAAATCTCTCCCCTAAGAGATAATGTCTCTAAATCTTCAATATGAAGATCACCGCAGCCAACTCCAAATCATGAGTAGGATATCTCACTTCATGCAGTCTAAGCTGTTGTGAAGCGCAGGTAATGACTTTACCCTTCTGCATCAACACAGCTCCCAATCCAATTCCACATGCATCAGGGTACACAACCAACACTTGGTTTCCATTTGGAACTACTAACATAGATGTATTGGTCAATAAATGTTTTAACTTAAGGAAAGCTTCCTCACATTTGTTGGATTAGACAAACTTCACATCCTTCCTGGTTAACTTAGTCATAGGTGCTGCTAGCCATGAGAAATCCTTGATGAATTTCCAGTAACAACTAGCAAGTCCAAGAAAACTCCTTATCTCAGTCGCCGTCTATGGTCTCTTCCAATTATTAATAGCTTTGATCTTATCTGGATCAACTGACAAGCCCTTCTCTAAAACCACATAGCCAAGAAACTTAACCTCTTTCTTCCAAAAATGACACTTGAAAAACTTCGCTTTTAGTTGATGCTGCCTCAGCGTCTCAAGCACTACCCTAAGATGATCATCATGCTCTCTTTCATCCTTTGAGTATACTAAAACGTCGTCTATTAACACCAACACGAAGTCATCCTAGTACTATCAGAAAACTCGGTTCATCAAATCCACGAAGAAAGCATGAGCATTCGTTAATCCGAATGCCACTACTAACCACTCATATGAACCATACCCAGTTCGAAATGCTGTCAATGGAACACTGTCCGCTGCCACCCTTAACTGGTTGAAACTTGTCGCCAAATCCAACTGGAAAAATACTCTGGCTCTACACAACTGATCAAATAGATCGTCAGTTCTCGACAAAGGATACATATTCTTAATCGTCATCTCATGCAACTTACGATAATCAATACAAATCCTTAACGACCCATTCGGTTTTTTCACGAACACCGTGACCGTTCCTCAAGGCAAACTGCTTGGTATAATAAAA
Organism: Allium cepa; assembly: GCA_030765085.1. Taxonomy (NCBI): domain Eukaryota; kingdom Viridiplantae; phylum Streptophyta; class Magnoliopsida; order Asparagales; family Amaryllidaceae; genus Allium; species Allium cepa. The sequence continues at coordinate 228,632,408 of CM060939.1, forward strand.
TTCCTCCCTTGTAGATCCATTAACTGCACCTTCAATTCCTTCATCTTAGTCGGTTTCATCCTGCTAGGAGATCTACTTATAGGTTCAACTCCTAGCACAAGATTTATCCGAAACTCAACAGCTCGTTTCAGTGGTAGTCCTGTAACGGGTTCAAAAACATCTGCAAACTCTCTTGCTATTCAAACCTGACTTAACAATCCTTCTACTTCCATAGCACTTAACAAAGCACAAGCATTTCGATCAGAATTCTCCACTGATAATATGATTCGGTGATGACTATCAAGGTGTCTCAATGATATTTCCCTATCATGGCAAAATATCATAGCCTCATATTTACCTAATCAATCCATACCCAAAACAATTCTGAAAACTATGAATTAAAAACATATAGACTACATGCAAACTTATGACCTAAAAAATCAAGTTCTAACCGGTCACATCTCATACCTAGAGTTTCATACCCTCCTATTGGATTCACAACCCTTAAGGAAGTAACAAGGTATGTGGGTTCTAAATATAACCTATCAACCAAACAATGAGATATGAATGAATGCGAGGCACCGGTATTAAATAGTCTCTAACTGGTATTCTCTGAAACAAAAGCGTACCTTCCATCACAGTCTTTCCTTTTTCAGTAGCAGTTGGCCTACCATATGATGGTTTAACAGTAAAAACTTTTCCCTTGTCCGCACTGACTGGTTCTGGACACTGATTCTTGTAGTGCCCAACCTGGTCAAAGTTGAAGCACGTCACATTTTTATTTTTTGCAGCCTTCTCCCCCAGCCTGTCCGACACTCATGAGAATAATGACCTTTCTTGTCACACTTGAAGCAATCTAAATCAGCCTTTGCCTTCTTCGTAGCCTCTCCCTTTTGGGCTCCCTTCTTCATAAAGAACTTTCTCTTCTTTCCCCGAGAACCCTAGGTTTCAACCTGCTTTTATTTCACACAAATAACAAGCATTTCCTCATGCAGATTTCCATCTCCACAACTACATTACAAGGATCACGAAAATGTGGCTGGGTGGCCCTAGCAATCTGGGGTCTCAATCCCAGAATGAACTACTCATTCCTCCTGATGAAGGTGTCTATAGTAGCATACCCATATCAGGAAACCTCACCAAACTTAGTAGCATACTCAATTACCGACATCTCTCCTTGCACCAAATCCAAAAAAATTCTCAACAAGGCTGACTTAGCAACTTCAGAAATAAACCTCTGCTCGAATCTATTTCGTAACTTTTCCCAATTCAACGCTTCCTCAGAATCCCCGACAGTAACACTATTCCACCAATGAAGCGCTGCCCCTTGCAACTGCCTAAAGGCTAATCTCCTCTTCTGCCCATCATTCAATTCCAAATCAGCGAAGATTCATTCACAGTGTAACAGCCAATTCTCAACTTCCGTGGCATCATTCGTTCCTACAAACAGCTTCCCACCAAGATTGGTGCAGTCTTTGCTCAACTTAGCATATTCCCAAATGGAGCCATATGATTAGCTCTTCCAACATTCCTAGCAACACCAGTAGCTAATCCTGCTTACATTAGGTTGACAAAGAACTGATACAGCATCCCTATACCCACATGCGGATTTCCAGCACCCACATTGGCATCTGCATTTTGGTTAGCATTAGCCGGTCGATACGGGTTCCTCCTGGTGGGTTGAACATTCCCAGTGGTTGTGATGTTTCCTCCACCGATATTTCCTCTTCCGTTTTCTACCTTCATATCTTCTTTCTCATAAATCTGCATATGAGCCTTAGTAAGATACATAAGAAAGGTCTAAGAGGGAGAGGGAAATACGTACTTATATATATCAAATACAAGTACGTTACTATAGCGTTATCCCAAACCCCGATCTAATTTTCTGATTCAATGGATTACGTTTTGAAAAATCTCTTAGACCTAAATTTCTTTTAAGTTTTCATAAACCTATGTCTGTTACCAACTTGTAACATCCCATATTTAGAGGCGCAAAACTAATGGCTATGGATGCTGCAGTTATCCATAATTATTAATCCTCGATGACCAAATACGATAATGTTAGATACATTGATATAACAGAAACACATAGATATTGAATTTTTTTAAAATCATGAAGCAACTTTCACATTCCATTTTAAATCATTTCAGCATTCATTACATAATTCCATTATGGAGAACCAGTTCAGAGAAAATATAATTATCACAACATACGCTAAGAGCAACATATGAAGATGCCCCCTTGAATGATCAGAGTCAAAACATAGGCAATAAAAAACTTTGCCTTTACAACACAACACGGCAGAATCAAAATAGAAAAGAGCACTTAATTATCCAGCTTGAATCCCGCACGTCTCTGGAAGTTTATTCGTCTAAAGAGATACTTGAAAAGCTCAACTCTCAAACTACTCAAAATCAATCGAGCATCCGAGAGTTTAAGGGAAAGACGTAAACTTCGAATCAGACATAAAGCCTAATATGAATAATAACCTACCATCTCAAACCTTTTAGATATCTAGTGAGACCACGCAGCTTAGTGAAACGGGTTTTCTTATCACTAGTATCTTACCCCAAAACTTTATGGTAACCATATACTATGCTCCTACATCCACAATGGTTAAAACATAATAATTCAAAATATTTGCGGATATACAAACAAGTAAATCAATTTCTGGATTTTCCATCCCCATTCATTTTTGACTATCTATTTCATTTATAGTTTTTAGGGTCACTATTAACCTATTAGTTTTCAGGGACTAACTAATAACCCATTTTAAAGCTTAAGGACTCCCCGTCCGGTGTCATAGTTTTCATAGGATCTCTAAGAACTTATTGGCCCCTGCTAATAACTTTATTATTTCATGGGTTCTCCCTGAACCTATTGGTATCTCCAATAACTTTCCTCATATCCTAGTTTTCATGGGTTGACAAGGAACCTATTGACTTCTATCAATAACTTAATTCAGATATAGTTTTCATGGGTTCACTACAAAACTATTGGCCATTGCCAATAACTCTTTATAAACATAGTTTTCATGGGTTTACCATGAACCTGTCTATTTGACAATTTCTTTAATTGGTATTTAGGCATCCTATATTCTGGTTTCTACAGGACCTCCTAGATGCAATTATACTCATACAGGAGTTAACTCAATTTTTATTCACTAATGGGTCAACCTAACTGGTTATTCTATCCTTTCTCCCCAAAATATAGTTATGGGTCCATTTTATAGTGAATATTTATATTAGAGAAAGTAAACATCATAACACCAACACCTATGGTTTAATATCCTGGAAATCATTTTCATATGAAACATGATTAATATCTTTAACCTATTATTTTATCAAGGAAAGCTTTTTCAAAAACTTCATATTTAAAACCATTTTAAAATTCCTTTATTATGCCATGGGTTTCCTTCAAAAATGAGATTGTGTTCATTGTTTTGAAAACTAAGGCTTTTGAAATCTTTAACTTTCACTCTAGAAACCATTGGATAACCTCCTTCGAAAGCATTCAAATATTCTTTCCAAACACTAAGTTTAACCCTTTCGAAACACTTTAAAACATCTCTTGCAAAACCATCAAAACATACCTTTCAAAAGTAGCAAAGCATCACTTATTAACTCATGGAAGCATAGCTTCGAAACCATTTGAAAGTACCCCTTTCGAAACCATTGGGTTAATCCTTAAAAATATCTTTTGGGTCAGAGTGAATATAAATGAAAGTACCTCTTTCGAAACCATTAACCTTATATAAAAGAACTTGGGGAAAACTGATGGCTTTGAAACCATCCTTTCGAAAGCTTGAAACATTTAAGTAAAATATTTGGAAGGATAGCCCCAAAACCCCTTTCGAAGCCATTGCCTTCGTAAACATTAAACCCTTTCAAAAGCTTTAGGAAGTGGCTTATTTTATTTATAAAAAAAGAGCTACCTTTCGATCTATTTGAAGACTTCAATCCGTTCGAAAGGCATAAGGTCAGTAGTAGGGTTTCGATTGGGTCGAAACCACCAATTTCGAAAGTATTGAATTAAAACAAGACAACTCACTCGAAAGCATTCTTTTTGGAAAAAAAGGCGGCAACATTTTCGAAAGCTATTTTAATGGGTTTTGACCTCTTCGAAAGCATCCTTTTGAAAACAAGGAAAGCGCATATCTTTAGAGAGTAAAACAAAGGCTTCAACCCCTTCGAAAGCTAGGTTTTAACACCATACCTTCTGCCTTTCTCCAATCCATTATGTACCAACTTATTGATACCTTGTGTATTGGTTTCGACTTGGTTGAGGCGGAAGTACAGGGTCAAAAGGTGGCCATTGAAAAAGGAGAAACAACATTTATGGGTGAAGACTTTTTTAATTACTTTTTGACTAACCTGCCTATTTGTAAACATTTAATTGGTTGCCATAAACTTCTAAAATTCTTTCAAAAATAAAAATACCATATTTATTTCATATCTAATTAAAATAATTTAGCAAATAAGCCCTTCCTTAAGCTAAACAAATAAAACATTTAAGTCCTTCTTCTAAAATAATTTAATTTCCATAGTGAATTACTCAGCAAAAATCCTCAAAAATCGCAGAAATTCACTTTTAATATGTTATCTAACATATATAAATTTCAGACACAAATTCTTTATAATATAGCTGAAATTAATTACCAAACCCAATTATTCATATTTTCCTTTGAAATTTGATAACAAATTTTCCATAGTTTGAAAAATTATAAAAATTAAAACCCATCTCCAAATTAATGTTTTACATAATATATAAATTCCTCATGGCATTTGAAATCCAAAATAACGATTTAAGCCTTAAAACCATATAAAACAATTATCAAACAAACTTATTTGAATATATCATATAATGAAATCCAAGCATGTCATCATTAAAAAGTCATCATAATGGATTTAAACTTAAACTCGAAAATTTAATGACTGTTAAAACAAAAATAGAGATGATTTTGATTTTTATTTACCATGATTAGGATAAGGAATTTGAGATTTGATCCTTGATTAATTTCCCCTAGCTTTATTTTTTAGCTTTGATTTGATTTCTCTCCTCTTTTCCTCCTAATTAATTGTCGGCTTGAGCATAAGGTTTTACATTTTTGATATTTTGAAAATGAACGTGTAAAGTAAAGGAAACGAGATATTTAAGGGTAGTGGGATTATGGTGTGGCAATTACCCATTAAGCCCTTGCATTATGATCTCATTAATTAGCATATAAAAACATTCATAAGCCCATTCTTTTTAAAATGAGATTTAATTAAGCTCGGCTTCTAAATAAATTTTCAAATCTCAATCCCCTTATCACTCCCATATTTACATTATTCTATTTAAGTTATCTAATTAAATCTTCGGAATAATGTTATTAAAAATCAAGGGTGTTACAACTGCAGTCTATTCGATTAATAGACTACCCACTAAATTAAAACAAGGAAAAACTCCATTGGAAGTTCTATTTAATGAAAGACCAGATTATCGAGGTTTAAAAACTTTTGGATGCATATGTTTTCCTCATCTAAGGCTTTATAATTTACACAAATTAAATTTTATATTTAAACCATGCACATTTTTAGGCTATGGTGTAAATCAGAAAGGATATAAATGTCTCTATAATAATGGAAAGCTATTTATGTCAAGACATGTTGTATTCAATGGGCACGTACTTCCATTTGCAACACAAAGTGTAAAGTCTACACAAAAGCTATACAATCCAAGGACATCAATTCCATCTATACCATTGGACATCAGCAATCAGAGATCAATATATATAGATGAGAACAAGAGCAGTTCAGACACTCGACACACATTGTTCCTAAGAAAACTAGGTCAAGATGAATCTGAACAGCATTAGCATGCAACTCATACTTCAGCAAATACAAGTAATCAACAAGTCAATAATGATGATAATAGACAAGAATAAAGTGCAGAACAATCAACAAGCATACACTAGGAGCAAGTAATTAGAGGACATCCAATGATAACAAGGTCAAAAAGTGGTACCTTCAAACCAAAACTATACACAACATGCATTCTCAGTTTTGAACCAGATATATTTGAACAAGCACTCAACAATGAAAACTGGAGAAATGCAATGAATGAAGAATACAATGCATTAATGAAAAATGAGACATGGAGCCTTGTTTTACCACCCAGCACAAAAACATAATTGGATGCAGATGGACTTACAAGTTAAAGAAAAATCCAGATGGCGCTGTACAGGGATACAAAGCCAGACTAGTTTCAAAAGGCTATGCTCAACAACATGCCTTCGATTTCAATGAAATTTTTTCACCAGTTGTTAAACCAACTAGCATAAGAGTGATCTTAACTATAGCATTACATAAAGAATGGGACATCAGACAATTAGATGTAAATAATGCTTTCCTAAATGGAGATCTTCAAGAAGAAGTACATATGGAACAACCATCAGGGTTCAGTCAATCAGGTCAGGAAAAGATACAATGGTGTGCAAATTAAATAAAGTCATGCATGGTTTAAAACAGGCTCCAAGAGTATGGTTTGACAAATTAATGGCAACTCTTATTGGACTAGATTATCAACCAGTAAAGTCAGATACTTCTCTGTTTATCAAGATCAATAATGCTATCACAACATATATATTAATATATGTGGACGATCTTATCATTGTAGTGACAATGAAAGATAAATTAATCATGTCATTCAACATCTAGACAAGCAGTTCTCCATCAATGACTTAGGAAAACTTAGCTACTTTTGGGAATAGAGGTAAACATGATATCAGACTCAGAAATGCATTTATGTCAAAGGAAGTATATTAAGGAATTACTCATCAAGGCAAAAATATATGAAGCAAAATCATTACCAACCGCTATGACCAGTAATCTACATTTATCAAAGCACAAAGGTGAAGCAATTGTTAATGCAAAAGAGTACAGGAGCACTGTTGGAGCAATACAATATGCAACAATTACTAAGCCAGAGATATCATATAGTGTTAATAAGGTACGTTAGTTTATGCATCAGCCAAACACTGAGATATAAATGCATGCGATGCACCGGTATCAAATAGTCTCTAACTGGTATTCTCTGAATCAAAAGCATACCTTCCATCACAGTCTTCCCTTTTTCTGTAGCAGTTGGCCTACCATACAATGGTTCAATGGTTAAAACTTTTCCTTTGTCCGCACTGATTGGTTCTGGACACTGATTCTTATAATGCCCAACCTAGTCAAAGTTGAAGCACTTCACATTTTTATTTTTTGCAGCCTTCTTCCCCTTGCCTGTCCGACACTCTTGAGCATAATGACCTTTCTTGTCACACTTGAAGCAATCTAAATCAGCCTTTGCCTTCTTCGTAGCCTCTCCCTTCTGGGCTCCCTTCTACATAAAGAACTTTCTCTTCTTTGCCGGAGGACCCTGGATATCAACCTGCTTTTATTTCCCATAAATAGAAAGCATTTCCTCATGCAGATTTCCATCTCCACAACTACATTACAAGGATCATGGAGATGTGGCACGGTTGCCCTAGCAATCTCGGGTCTCAATCCCAGAATGAGCTACTCATTCCTCCCGATGAAGGTGTCTATAGTAGCATACCCATATAAGGACAACTCATCAAACTTAATAGCATACTCAATTACCGACATCTCTCCTTGCATCAAATCCATAAAATTTCTCAACAAGGCTGACTTAGCAACTTCAGACAAAAACCTCTGCTCAAATCTCTTTTGAAACTTTTACCAATTCAACTCTTCCTCAGAAACTCCAGCAGTAATAATATTCCACCAATGAAGCGCTTCCCCTTGCAATTGCCTAAAGGCTAATTTCCTCTTTTGCTCATCATTCAATTCCAAATCAGTGAAGATTCATTCACAATGTAACAGCCAATTCTCATCTTCTGTGGCTTCATCCGTTCCTATAAACGGCTTTCCACCAAGACTGGTGTAATCTTTGCTCAACTTAGCATATTCCCAAATGGAGCCATATTGTAACGACCCAGAATTTCTATTAATTAAAATTCGTATATTTAATTAATTTTAAATATTAATAAGTAAAATTTAAAAGTCGAATAATTTTATTTCGAATAATTGGATTTAATTGGATAATTAAATCAATAATTTAATAGTTGAAATTACAGAAATAATTAAAACTTGAGTTAAATATGATTGAAATTGATTTATAACATTTTATTTAATCATATTGGAGTTAGAACGATATTTTAGAACTTTTAAAATCGAATTAAAAATTAATTTGTGAAAATTGAATATTTTAATATTTAATTGACGAGTTAAAATAGTCATTTTTCAAACAGTCTCGGATTTCGACAAAACTAGTTTCATCGGATCCATAATGTCATATTATTGTAAGGTTTCAAATTTCGTGTCAATTGGATTTACCGTTTGTCCGGTGCAAGCTAAAACGCCTAGAAAATCGTTTAATCGGTTTAATTTAAATTGGATCGTTTATTGCCATAACTCGCACAGATGATCGAATTAGCCTTCGAAACATGTTCCATTGTGTTCGGAACGCGGGGTAAACCTTAGGAACATCAGCCGGCACGCTTCGTATGGAGTTCGGAAATTCCGGATGAATAGTAATTCGAGAAATTTTCTATAAAAGCACCTGGAACATTCACTTTTGCAAAATTTCTAAAGCCCTAGGGTTTCAAAAACGTTACAGGCCACCACCATCAATCAATGGCCAAAACTCTACCACCTTCCCCCTCGTTTATCTCTAAATCCATCGACTTTCATCCAAAACTCCCAACTAGAAAAACGTAGAGAGCATCGATATCTCTTTATCCAACGGTTAAGATTTGAAATGGCAAAGTGTGGAGGCTTCAAATCGTTCGTGTTCATGGCCGTTTATTCTCGTTTCGACTGCAAAAAGAGGGGGCCGAGCTTCAATTCCTTCTGGCCAAGGGTAGCATATGTGATGGTCGTTCGAATGGTGTCGTTTGATCGTGGTGTAGGCAGGTGTGGTGGTTGCAAAAATTGAGGGAAGATTGGCGGCTAGGGTTGATGTCGTGCACGTTACTGGAAGGGGGAGAAGAAGCATAGTGCGACCTAGATTCTAGGGTTGAAGGATGGACGGCTGTGATGCAATTTAGGTTTAGAAATATAAAAGAAAATTGTGAATATAATTATATAATAATTCGTGTAATATTTAAAATGTGATATCTTTTTTATACGAGGTCGAAAACGCACGAAACAAGTTGCATTGGGTTCGTATTGACGAGCACTACGCTATGGAATTGGATTGGAGTCATTTGGAGTTAGTGAAAATTTCGGGTAAAATTAAACGCTCTTTTAATTTTATTCGAAATAAAAGTTGAAAACGAAATTGAAACCAAGGTGAGAATTTCTCACTCAATCGAAAAGTTTCGATTTAAATTTTAAATAGTTAGATTTAAAATTTATTGATTGTATGTTTGAATGATGATTGTTATCTATTGATTGTTAAAATAGACATTATACGTCGTTAGTAAGCGGAGGTGACTTATTAAAAACATATACCGTGAATATTTCACCGTATAGTGAAATTGGTATTATTTATGTACTTGGAGTTGATTTTCCCGCATTATATAGCGGATGAGACCTTATTGCGCCGTCTATTAAGCGGATAATATTTTTATAAATCCCATATACCGCGATAATTCCGTACTAGAACGGAATTGGTATTGTGCTAATGTTTGTGGATGCAGGGAAACGGGTTGGAGGGATCCAACTGGATTCCTCAACTATATTGATTTATTTACAGATATTGTGATATTTGTTGATTATCATATCGATATATGATATTTGGATGTCGTGTTTGACTATTTGGTGTGTTGCATCATCGGATCCATTTTTGAAGTTTCAAAATAATGATTTTTGATTTTAAAAAGAATTTTAAAGTTATTTTTGAAAGCATATGTTTTATTAAAATTTTGAATTGATTCATTTTAAATAAATAGACGTTAAAATTTTAAAGTTATAAAAATTATGATTTTTGGTGAAATATAACCAAAGTGTGATTTTTGGAATAAATAGTTAAGTAAATTATAAAATGGTTTAATTTGGAATTTTGAATTATTATAAAGGATGTATATAAAAGATTTTTAACATTGATATTTAATATATATATATATATAATATTGGAACTATAAAACGAGTTTGTTAAGTGTTAAAAAGAAGTATAAAAATGGATTTTTAAGTGAATGAAATTATAGACTTATAAATTGAGAAGTTATAAAAGGAATAGATGTTGTAAAATAAAAGATTTTAAGTGATTAACTTATAAATCGGATTTTTGCATCTGAATTGAAATCTTTGATGAAGCATAAATGGTTTATAGACACGATTTATAAGATATATATTTTATAAATAAAAAATAATGGAATTTTGAAAGGAGTTCTGTTAATGTTGAAAATATGGCTATAAATGAAATCTTATAAGTAATAAGATTTATAATTGTGAAGTTTTAAAAGAACGATTTGTAAATAAATGAATTATAAGTATTTAACTTATAATATAGACTTTTGGTATATATTTGAGATATATAAATTGAATTGGATTAATAAAGGAGATTTATAAATCGAAGTTTATAAATAGAAATGGAATTTATAGACATTGTTTATAAATTCGATATCAATGGAATTGGATATAGAAATTTATTAAAAGAAGTATATTCGCGATTTTGGATAGCGAATAAATTGTTGAAATAAAACGTGTAGTAAATATTGAAATTGGGTTAGTGAAGTATATTCACGATTTTGGACAGTGAATATATTATTAAAAAAAATGGTTATGTTTTGGGAAAGCGATATTATAAAATGAAGTTAGTTATTTTAAAAAGATGTTTTAAAATGTACATGAATCGAATACATAGATATCAACATCCATTGTTGAAATAGACGTTTTCGAGAAATAAGGAAATGGTGGACTATAACACTGTTGTTATAGTAGATGATTTCCGGAAGGAAATGTTTTATATAGTATTGGGATTTATATATTTATCTTAATTCCGAATCCTGATACTAGTGATTTTTGGTCGTCGTAACGATGTTTTACGTAACATCCGTTTTGGCCCAACAAATGTGTTTAAGCGCACGTTTTCCTTAAAGAATGAAATATATACTTAATTTCGATTTAAAATGGATTTGTGAATTACTTATTACTAAATAAGTATGGAAATGTTTTCCAATATGAAGTGAATGTTATGAGATGTTATCTTTTAAAGATAAATTGAAAATGAATATTAGAAATCGATTTGGAAATCGTATATTCATAGATATTTTGGAATTGTAAATTCACTATGGAATTTATAAAAGAAAGGGAAATTTGTTTAAAAATAAACGTTGATTTATTTTTGAAGTGTGGGAATGAATTTACGGATTTGGAACGTAAATATAAAGTAAATCGGTAAGGATTTATTTAATTGGTTTAAATGAACACATTTTGAAATGAAAGTATTTCCGCGTAAGGAAAATGATTGAAATTTGTTTTCAAAAGTGGTAAAGGTGAATCTATTTTAAAATTATCCTGTTCTTTGTTTTAAAGATAAACTGTTTTAAGTTCTCACACCAGTCCCATGACTGACTCGGAGTTTATTGTTTTCCTTCCTAAACTCTAGGTGCCCACCAATTTCCACACGGGCAGTTAAGAGTCGGTTTATCGGGATATTCTGGAATTCAGGAGTTGCTGGAGGCAAGCTGCATGGCGTATTCACTAGTACATAGTATTTCTTTTCCGCTGTTTGTTGTTGTACACTCTGATGATGAAATGTAATATGATGTAATGTAATAACGGATATAATTCTTTGTTTAAAGATTATTCATTTATTTATTATATGTCGTTCCGCTGCGATATGTGAGATTCTGTTATGGTTTCTGTTGTTTTCTTTTTCTTTCTCTCTTCTTCTATCTTCTACCTCTTCTTTAACCCTAACGGTACGGTTTTCCGGCCTTCGATTGCTCGGCAGTTGATACAGTGGACGTATTAATGTCAGCCTTCATCGTCGAAAAACCGCGTTCGTTACACATATGATTAGCTCTTTCAACATTCCTAGCAACACCAGTAGCTAATCCTACTTACATTAGGTTGACAAAGAACTGATAGATCATCCCTATGTCCACAGGCGGATTTCCAGCACCCACATTGGCATCTACATTTTGGTTAGCATTAGCCTGTCGATTCAGGTTCCTTCTGGCAGGTCGAACATTTCCATTGGTTGTGGTATTTCCTCCACTGATATTTCCTCTTCCATTTCCTACCTTCATATCTTCTTTCTCGTAAATCTACATACGAGCTGTGACGACCCAGAATTTTTGAATGTTTGAAATCGGAATATTTAATTGATTTTAAATGTTTAAAAGTCAACTTTTAACTTGAATTCTAATATCACCATTTATTGGGTAATTTAATTATTAAATTAAATAATTTGAAGTTGGGTAAATATTGAACCTGGAGTTTTAAGCCTGTTAAAAATAATTTGAAGGCTTGTAAAATTTATATCGATGGTGCTAAGGATAAAAGAAATTTTAAAATTGAATTTAACAGTGATTTGTTCAGTTTTGAAATTATATCGTTTAAATTGATATTTAAAAATAGCCTTCCGAGGCAGTCTCGAAATTCGACGATACTAGTTCCATTGGATCCCTAATATTGTATTATTATCGGGTATCAATTTTCGTAATGTTTGGAGTTGTTGTGTGAGCATATGATATATAAACACACTGAAATTTATATCAAAAATTTAATATAATAACTGGGTCCAAAAGCTATCTTCTCTATACGATCGAATTAGGGCTCGAAACCTTTTCCATTGCGTTCGAAATAGGGGTATAACCGTATAAACGCCTAGCGGCACGTCTCGATAGGAGGTCGTGATTTTGAGTTGCATTTATCGAGACAGTTGGAATTCGAATTGATACACACACACACACACACACACACACCCTAACCTCTTTCAACCGAAATTCTTTCCTATCAAAACTTTTTGCTTTCTATTCAAATCACTGCAGCCTTCTACTCCACGCCAACGTCTTCTCTTATCTCCCCGTATACCTTTTTTTTCTTCAAACAGGAAGCAACCGCTCCTTTCTTCACGACAAAATCCCTTTCTTCTTCTTTTTTTTAAAATCAAAACAGCTTGTTTCACTCGTAAAACCAAAAAAATACGGCCGAAGCCTATTCATCAGATTCGAGAGAGGGAACGAACGCACAGCAACTTGTTCAAATCGACGTATTAGCTAAATCAAAGGGGGGTCGAGTTCCTCGATCCCAATTCATCTCAGTTCGATTTATTCTTTGGAGAGAGGCTATTTGGAGACCTTTTGAGGCGACCGAAGTTAGGGTCTGCAGCGTTGAGTTATGACTCGTGTATAAGAGCGGAGCACGACGTCGATTTAGGGTTGGTGATGTGGGTCGGCTTGCGTTTCGATCTGAGGATTTTGAGGGCGAGTCACGACTTTTTATTGCATTCGATTGAGGCTGGAGGAGAACGACGGCAAGGAGCGACGGTGTAAGCGAAGCAGTGTCTCTCTGGTAAAGTCGCGCGGACGAGTGGTTATCTTGAGGGCGGTGGTCGGTTTCTGGTAAGTCGGAGCTGTTGAATGTGAGGGGAGCTCGTTAATTTTTAGATTGCTTGCTATATGATTTTCCTGGAATGTAAATGAAAGGTATCTTCTGTTTATCTCTAAAATTTTATATAAATTCACATCTTACAGGTAGTATAGAAAATATATAGAGAAAGAAAAGATTTGTATCTACAATAAGATATATAAACAAATTTTTTATTTATTTTTATTTTATTTTTTTTAAATTAAAAAGAAGGGGTTTTTCTTTTTAAATTATCTCAATAAACTGTCACTTGTATTTTAAACCTTTTCAGATGCTTAAAATTTAAGTGCTAAGGCAATAATTTGATGATTAAACTGTTTTAATTAAATTATTTAATTATGTGGTTACTAAAAATAATTTGTTAAAGAAAATTTTTAGTTTAAAAGTTTAAATCAAATTATAAGTTAAATTAAAAGAGTAAATAGTAATAAACTTTGTGGTTAATTCAAATATTAATAAATTGTATAATGTTTATACAAGGTTTAAAATCATGGAAACAAGCTAGTTTGGAATGGATTGCAAACAAATAAAGGTGAGTTAATCTCACTCATCTAGGTTTTATTTTAAATTTAAATCATTAAATTTAAATAATTGGTTGGATGATTGAATTGATTTGATGTGCTATATTCTATATAGTAGTATATAGTATATTGGAGTGATTGGTTTCCCGCATTATATAGCGGATGAGACCCTATGCACTGCATAATAGCGGATGATATTATATAAATCCCATATATCGCGATATTCCACCTCGAAGTGGAATTGGTATTGTGCTAACGTCTGTGGATGCAGAGAAACAGGTTGGAGGGATCCAACTGGATTCCTCAAAATTATTTAGATTGTTTAATATTCTGTGTTATGAATATTTGATATTCTGTAATGAATCATATTGATAATTGGAATATTGAATGCTTTGGTTTGCTTGAATATATTTCGGTACACTGAGTTATCAAATTATATAGAATTGGATTTTTGAAAAGAAAATAAAAGAGTGAAGTTTTAAGTAAAATAATTACACGGAATTTGAATAAATTTAAGAATGAATTGGAAAAGAGTAAAAGTGATTTTAAAATTCTAATAAATAAATTCTAAGTATAAAAAGGGGATTTTGAATAAACAGAGAAATTATGAATTTTAAAACTTAAGCGATGTCATTTAAAGGAATAAAGAATTAGTTTATAATTCAAGGTTTAAATTTATTTAAAAGAATAGAGAAGGAATTTGGAAAATCTGAAATTGGTATGTTTCAGTTAAAAGATTTTAAATCAAAACAAGAAATAAAATCTGAAACTAATGGATTCAGAAATAAATGAGTAAGTAAAGGAATTTATTTCAAAATGGAGTAAATTGGAAATCAATTTGGAAATTGATTTAAGTGTTTGAAATTGGAAATTTAAAGGAGAATGTGACTATGAAATTCATAAACTGGGTTTATAAAAGTGAAGTAATATATCAGTGGATATTTAGAAGAATAAATTCATGGTGGGATTTTATTAAAGGAATGGGTAAATTTGTTTAAAATAAAATAGTGATTTATTTTTAAAAGATGTGCAAGGGAAGCATATTTCCCTGAATAGCCAAGTACGTTTCAAATAAATTTTAAGTATAAGTAAAAGTTTGAAGTTGTTTAAAAAAAGTACGTTTATAAAACTTATTATTTCTAAATGTTTAAAATCTAAAGTAAGTATTTTCTTTTAATCTATTATAGCAGCAATTATTTAAAGGTGGCATGTTATTATGTTCTAAAATTTAGAAATTCAGTTTTATATTATACAAAGTAGTTTTATTTTAAATATTCTTAAAGTATATATTTTGAATAAGTATTAAAGTAATTTTAATTTAAATGTTTTAAAGTATATTTTATAATAAGTGCTTTAAATCATTTGTACTTGGTGATTTCAGTGAAAACAGAAAATATTTGGGAAATTTATTCCGTGAGAGGAAGATGGGTTGAAAACTCTTTTCAGAAAGGTTTGAAAGTGGAAATATATCTTGTAAAGATATTTTGAGATTAATAAATAATTTGGAAAAATTATTTATGTTTGATGGTTGTTTGAGAAAGTAAACTGATAGTTAAATAACCGACTATCAATATTGGCCAATGCGCTGATCGTTTCGAAGAGACCGGTATCGGGATTTATTTCTTGAAAACCACTTCGATCCGGTTTGAACATTTTCATGTGGAAAACAAGAGTTTGGATTCGAAGACGGAGCAGTGAAGTGCAAGGGCTAGTCGCTACTAATCCTGAGGTGATTCCAAAATGGATGTAGTAGGAGTTGTGCCTTCGGTTTCGTTCGAACCCGAGACGGACTTGTATGGATGAATGCTTTCAGAATATCGTCAGGTGGGTGATGAGCATTCTAAGTGATATGTTCTAAAAAGGAAATGCTTAGCCTCGAGTCTCATAAACCGGGAATGACTAAATATCAGGGGTTATGCAGCAAAGCTAGGTGGGTAGCACCCATTAGGGTGAGGTCATCCCTGTCTAGACGTCCCTTTTTATTCGGCTTAGTGGTGCGGTTGCTAATCCCAACCGTGGAGTGATCTTACTCGAGATTATCCAGTAAAGGGTAGTCCCGGTCTTGTATTGTAGGGGATTGGGAGTAATCGTCGGTACGGTGATCTAGGCCATGTACCGTGACAGGTGGTACCCCAGTGCCTAGTCATTAGTTGGAAATCCATTCTCCCTACGTGCCTTTTACGGTTTTGTTTGTATTACCCACGACTGTGGCTAGTAGCTGGAATTTAATTAATGTAACAATTTCGGCTATTTGAATAAGTATTTGTATATAGACACTATTATAATATTAGAGGATTTTATGATAAATGTTTTAGCTCTCGTAAGGTAAAAACCCGACATGTTTATTTGTTGCGTGGTCTTACGAGATGCTTTTGTTTTTCAACGGGTTTTGAAACTTTTAAAACCAAATGGAGTGTGATTTTCTGACGCTGGTATTCCATACTAACTCGGGTGTTATTTCACTATAATGCTCGGGTCAGACCGAGTATTATAGAATAAAGGAAATAATGCTATGGAGCTCAGGAGACAAGCTGAATGGCGATACGTACTTCCGTACTTGTTTAAAATATTCCGCTGTGTTGATTAGTTGTGTATTCAGTTTTGTGAGGACATGTTATGATTACTATTCAGTTGGATGTAATGTGTACTCTGATGATGTAATGTATAAACAGATTTTCTTTTGTGTAAAGATCAGTTATTATCTATTATATTTTATTCCGCTGCGATGGTTAGATTCTGATGTTGTCTTGTTTTCTCTTCATCTACCTCTTCTTCTTTAACCCAAATGGTTCGTATTTTCTGTTCATCTTGAGTTGATAAATGTAGAATAGTGTTGACTCAAGGGGTACAGATTTGCTGGGTTGTTACAGTGGTATCAGAGCTTAGGTTGGTGATAACCGTGGCTCTGGTGGCGATTACTCAATAGAAATAGAGTCCGCGAGTACTCTATATTGAGTTTGAGTGTATTATTAAATATGAGTGCGTATTTGTTAGTGAATATAAAATTGTTTTTATATTGCGTTGATTTATCGATTGGGTGTTTACGGATTCTGGTCGATGTGTGGGACGTCATGTCATCGATAAGGGTTTCTAAACTCTTAAACAAGATAAACCGACACAGTATTGTTTTAAAATAGGGTAAATGAAATAATTTTACCCAAATTAAGTTTGTATATAAAGGAAATGATTTTTCATAAATTATTATAGTTATATATGGATGCTTGGTTGTTAGGAATGATAATATTAAATTATTATCATTAGTGTGTAAAATTGAATAAGAAACTGAAATAATAACCAAAGATTAAGGAATAAATTAATAAAATAAATGGGATTTGTAAATGTGAATTATAAATGTGATTTATAATTTTGAAATAGAATTCCAAGGAAATATCGAAAATGATTCTAAAAGAACTTGGGATTTGAAATTTTTAGAAATTTAAATTCCTTTGAATTTGGAAATGGTTTTCAAAAGTTTTGGAGAAGTAATAATGTTAGTATTTCGGAGATATTTTTGAATTGGATTTGAAATCTGGTGAGATTTGGGATTTAAAAATATTTGAAGGGATTTTAAAAAGATAAAAGCGTTGAACTCTTTTCGGTCGCTGGAAAATAATTCCGATGATGATCGCGACATCATCGGTGTTCATTTTCGAGTTTCCAAAAAGGTGGATTGCTACCTGGATGTTTTGGATTAATGTTTGTTTGTGAAATTTGGTTTGATTTTGAAAATTCAGAGGAATAGTTTGATTTAGATATATATGTTTCCAAAATTGAATTTGGAACATTTTAGTAATGGTTTAAACTCTAGAGTTGGTTTGAAATGTTTTGGTATGTTTAAGCAATTGTTTGAAACTCTGGGATCTTATTAAAAATGGTTAGGGAATAATAAATCAGTTTGGAAATTTTTTGAAAATCTGTTTAGAATAGAAAATTTAACTTAGAGAAGGGTTAAAAATTTGAAGTAAGTAAGAAAATGAAAATAAGTTAGAATGCAAGCCAATTAATTTAAGTGATTTAAAAGAAATTTGCAAACGGAAGGTAAATAAATTAGAGTACTTATAGAAACTAAAAATTTGAATTAAATTAGAATGTGACTAAACCAAGTTAAATAAAAAAGTGAATGCTGAGGAAATAAATCCAAATAGGCTAAATGGAATAAGTTAATGAAATAAAATTTATTGGTTGAAAATAAATTTGTGAATGAACAAATGAATTTATAATTGTAAGTAAATGAACTGAAATTGGATATTGGAAGGAGTAAGCCAAAATAAAATGTATTTGGTATTTTGGAAAGTGAAATAGAAATCTAAACTCGAATTATAAATTAGATTGAACTCGAGTAAAGTAATAAAGTGATTTTTGAAGATAAAAATCAAAGATTGAATTGTGAATTGGAAGTGAGCCAACTGGATAATAAATTATTTAATATGGAAATGGAACACTAGTTGGATAAATAAAAGTTAAAATTTGAGTTAATGATGGATTTGTAAATGAAACTCAAGTTATAAATAGAAATTCAACTTGGAATTGTAAGTGAATTAAACATGAATTAAATATGGCCTTGGATATTATTTTAACGAATTGAGAATGGAATTAAAATTTAAATGGATTAAGAGAATGGCTAATTGACTTAAATGAGTCGTGAATGAATTGAATTTGGAAATTAAAATTTGTAATGAACGAAACAAAAGAACTAATCAAATAAATTTGTAGATTGAAATGGGACTTGATAGGTTAAAGTGAAAAAGAAAATTTATTAGCAAATGAAGTGAGCTTAAGTTTTGAAGTTGGAATAAATTAAAGTAAATTAACTTAAGTTAAAATAATTAGAAGCTCAACTTCGAGTAAGAATGAAAGTTCATTAAAAAAATTGGGTTAAATTAATTTGGGAAGTGGTTATTAATATAAGAATCGAATGTGGTCTAGCTCAATGAAATGATTTTAAAATGTATGGCTGGAGAATAAACTAGAAATGGGATGGAATTAAATATAAAATGAGTTGGAATCAATTGGATGTGGATAAAAACTAAAATTGATATTCTATTAAGTGAATATCGTCAAATTGCATAGAATAAATTAGTCGTTCGACTTAAACGGAAGTAAATAAAAATTATACGAATTGGTAGAGTAAATAAAATTGATTTTTGGAATCAATTGAAATAAATGTGAGTTTTTTGGATTAAAAATGAACTGAATGTAAGCAATTGAGTTGCAAACCATTTAAATTGAACGAAGTTGTATGCGAATTGGTTGTAAACAATTAAAATTAATGCCGGAACCCTATAAGTTGCTTATAAATATTGTTTAACCTGCATTGCTTATAGAACTTGTATGTTTGCTAGTTAAATATGTTAAATGTTGTTTAAGTTACATGATTTTGGCTCTTACATATTTAAATTAAGTAAGTATAGGCACCGGGAAGCCGTTTGGCTGGATTTTGGACGCACTAATTGCTTAATAATAAGCCGCTTTCTTAAAAATGCTAAATAAAGGTACGCCTAAGCAATAAAAATAGGAAATATGAACTATTTTGTTTTTCCGACCGTGTGGGTCGATGTATATATATTTATATCTCTTGTCAAATTTTAAAAGCTCCTTCGTACAAAGGAGACTCTGTCAAAACTTTTCGAAAATTTTGGGAGTTAGAAATTTTTTTGAAAATTTTTGGGGAAAATTTTGTTAGCGAAAAAACGATTTCAATTTGGAAATTGAAATAAATTAGTGGATGAAACTAATTTAAAATAATGATATGAATCAGTTATAAATGGAAGATAAAATTCAATATTCAGAGTTAAAGATAAATTGAATTCATATGGAAATGGGAGAACCAATTTGAATAGAAGTAGATATAAACTAAAGTGGTGAAGTGAAAATAAATATAAGAAGCGTATAAAATACTTATAGTGAACTTAAGAAGAAATGGTGAAATTCTTAAGTAATATGGGTGTCGTAAAAACATATTGAATAAGCATTTGAGTGAAGATTTTATAAAAATATGTGAAATGATAAGCGTTGATTAATGAATAGAAATCAATTGAATATGAATAAAAGGAGAATTGATATAGTTGATAATAAATTGAGATAAATGCGTAAGATGTACGTATATTATTTTTATTCGCATAACAATTTGATCCAGATTTGAGCATGGAATTTCGAGATAGTTATATCAATCCGAGTTAGGATTTTTCACTCGATTTTCGACGGCGAACCCTGAATATGGATTTTGACCGATTCTGGAAATTCTCTATCATAGTTATGACTATGCAAGAAGAATGACGGTTTCTGATCAAGAAACCAGATCCAAGTCCGCACTAGGAAGTCGGGTGGACGATACTAGTTCGAAAATGAAATTGTGTGATCGAGTAAGCGATCGGATTTGATATTGCGTATGGATGATATATGTACATCGTACGGGATTGGATGAATAAATATTGAAATTTTGTAAGGGAGTCATTAAAATGATTTTGAATGTTGTGATTGGATATTATTGCTATGTAGGATATACAGGTATTATAAAGGAAAATTTGTTTTGATTTCAGATGATAAATTTGAATTGCTCGACAAAAAGGTATGTATTTAAAAATCTGTATGAAATTTGATTGGGTTTTTGATCTAGCCACTTGGCTTTTTGTTTTCTTTTGGAATTTGGGAGCCCGTAGAGGCATTTTGTAGTTGCACTGAGCTTGCCATGCAAAGGAGACGCTGGCGAAATTTTTCGGGAATTTAGGGAGTTAGAAATTTTTTGAGAGAATTTTGATAACTCAAAATTTGATTTTAAATTGAAATTTGAATGATTGAGCAAATAGTGTTGTTTGAAAACTATGGGAGAGTTTGGAAAGTTAGTAAGAATGATAACGGGTTTTTATAAAAAGATAGTTGGTAGGATGTTGAATTGTTGGTTTTGGGGAAAAGTAAATTGGTATTAGGCCATTCTTCCTAAACATCAATTTCGGGACGAAATTCTTTTAAGGGGGGAGGAATGTGACGACCCGAAATTTTTGAATGTTTGAAATCGGAATATTTAATTGATTTTAAATGTTTAAAAGTTAATTTTCAACTTGAATTCTAATATCACCATTTATTGGGTAATTTAATTATTAAATTAAATAATTTGAAATTGGGTAAAAATTGAATCTGGAATTTTAAGCCTGTTAAAAATAAATTGAAGGCTTGTAAAATTTATATTGATAGTGCTAAGGATAATAGAAGTTTTAAAATTGAATTTAACAGTGATTTGTTCAATTTTGAAATTATACCGTTTAAATTGATATTTAAAAATTGTCTTCCGAGGCACAGTCTCGAAATTCGACGAAACCAGTTCAATTGGATCCGTAATATTGTATTATTATCGGATTTCAATTTTCGTAATTTTTGGAGTTGTTGTGTGAGCATACGATATATAAACGCGCTGAAATTTATATCGAAAAATTAATATAATAACTGGGTCCAAAAGCTATCTTCTCCATATGATCGAATTAGGGCTCAAAACCTTTTCCATTGCGTTCGAAATAGAGGTATAACATTATAAACGCCTAGCGACACGTCTCGGTAGGAGGTCGAGATTTTGAGTTGCATTTATCGAGACAATTGGAATTGGAATTAATATATATATATATATATATATATATATATATATATATATATATATACCCTAACCTCTTTCAGCCGAAATTCTTTCCTATCAAAACTTTTTGATTTCTATTCAAATCACTGCAGCCTTCTACTCCACGCCAACATCTTCTCTTGTCACCCGTATACCTTTTTTTTCCTTCAAATAGGAAGCAACCGCTCCTTTCTTCACAACGAAATCCCCTTCCTTTTTTTGAAAATCAAAATAGCTCGTTTCACTCGTAAAACAAAAAAAATATGGCCAAAGCCTGTTCATCAGATTCGAGAGAGGGAACGAATGCACCGCGACTTCTTCAAATCGACGTATTAGCTAAATCAAGGGGGGTCGAGTTCCTCGATCCAAATTCATCTCGGTTCGATTTATTGTTTAGAGAGAGGCGATTTGGCGACCTTTTGAGGCGACCGAAGTTAGGGTCTGCAGCGTTGAGTTATGACTCGTGTAGAGGAGCGGAGAGCGACGTCGATTTAGGGTTGGTGGTGTGGGTCGGCTTGCATTTCGGTCTGAGGATTTTGAGGGCGAGTCGTGACTTTTTATCGCATTCGATTGAGGCTGGAGGAGAACGACGGCAAGGAGTGGCGGTGTAAGCGAAGTAGGGTTTCTCTAGTGAAGTCACGAGGACGAGTGGTTATCTCGAGGGTGGTGGTCGGTATCTGGTAACTCGAAGCTGTTGAACGTGAGAGGTGCTCTTTGATTTCTAGATTGCTTGCTATATGATTTTCCTGGAATGTAAATGAAAGGTATCTTCTATTTATCTCTAAAATTTTATATAAATTCACATCTTACAGGTAGTATAGAAAATATATAGAGAAAGACAAGATTTTGAATATATAGTAAGATATATAAACAGAACTTTTATTTATTTTATTTTATTTTTTTAAATAAAAAAGAAGGGGTTTTGCTTTTTAAATTAGCTCAGTAAACCGTCACTTGTATTTTAAACCTTTTCAAATGCTTAGAATTTAAGTGCTAAGGCAATAATTTGATAATTAAACTATTTTAATTAACTTATTTAATTATGTGGTTACTAAAAATAATTTGTTAAAGAAAATTATTAGTTTGAAAATTTAAATCAAATTATAAGTTAAATTAAAAGAGTAAATGGTAATAAACTTTGTGGTTAATTCAAATATTAATAAATTGTACAATGTTTATACAAGTTTTAAAATCATGGAAACAAGCCAGTTTGGAATGGATTGCAAACAAATAAAGGTGAGTTAGTCTCACTCATCTGGGTTTTAATTTAAATTTAAATGGTTAAATTTAAATAATTGGCTGGATGATTGAATTGATTTTATGTGCTATATTCTATATAGTAGTATATAGTATATTGGAGTGATTGGTTTCCCGCATTATATAGCGGATGAGACCCTATGCGCCGCATAATAGCGGATGATATTATATAAATCTCATATACCGCGATATTCCACCTCGAAGTAGAATTGGTATTGTGCTAACGTCTATGGATGTAGGGAAACAGGTTGGAGGGGTCCAACTGGATTCCTCAAAATTATTTAGATTGTTTAGTATTCTGTGTTATGAATATTTGATATTCTGTGATGAATCATATTGATAATTGAAATATTGAATGCTTTGGTTTGCTTGAATATATTTCGGTACACTGAGTTATCAAAATACATAGAATTGGATTTTTGAAAAGAAAATAAAAGAGTGAAGTTTTTAGTAAAATAATTACAGGGAATTTGAATAAATTTAAGAATGAGTTGGAAAAGAGTAAAAGTGATTTTAAAATTCCAATAAATAAATTCTAAGTATGAAAAGGGGATTTTGAATAAACAGAGAAATTATGAATTTTAAAACTCAAGTGATGTCATTTAAAGGAATAAAGAATTAGTTTAAAATTCAAGGTTTAAATCTATTTAAAAGAATAAAGAAGGAATTTAGAAAATCTTAAATTGGTATGTTTCAGTCAAAAGATTTTAAATCAAAACGAAGAAATAAAATCTGAAACTAATGAATTTTGGAATAAATGAGTAAGTAAAGGAATTTATTTCAAAATGGAGTAAATTGGAAATCAATTTGGAAGTTGACTTAAGTGTTTGAAATTGGAAATTTAAAGGAGAACGTGACTATGAAATTTATAAACTGGGTTTATAAAAGTGAAGTAATATATCAGTGGATATTTGGAAGAATAAATTCACGATGGGAATTTATTAAAGGAATGGGTAAATTTGTTTAAAATAAAGAGTGATTTATTTTTAAAAGATGTGTAAGGGAAGCATATTTCCCTGAATAGCCAAGTACATTTCAAACAAATTTTAAGTATAAGTAAAAAGTTTTAAGTTGTTTAAAAAAAAGTACGTTTAGAAAACTTATTATTTCTAAATGTTTAAAATCTAAAGTAAGTATTTTCTTTTAATCTATTATAGCAGTAATTATTTAAAGGTGGCTTGGTATTATGTTTTAAAAGTTAGAAATTCGGTTTTATATTGTACAAAGTAGTTTTATTTTAAATATTCTTAAAGTATATATTTTGAATAAGTATTAAAGTAGTTTTAATTTAAATGTTTTAAAGTATATTTTATAATAAGTGTTTTAAATCATTTGTGTGATTTCAGTGGAAATAGAAAATATTTGGAAAATGTATTCCGTGAGAGGAAGATGGGTTGAAAACTGTTTTCAGAAAGGTTTGAAAGTGGAAATATATCTTGTAAATATATTTTTAGATTAATAAATAATTTGGAGAAATTATTTATGTTTGATGGATGTTTGAGAATGTAAATTGATAGTTAAATAACCGACTATCAATATTGGCTAATGCGCTGATCATTTCGAAGAGAAGGGTATTGGGATTTATTTTCTGAAAACCACTTCGATCCGGTTTTAACGTTTTAGTGTGGAAAACAAGTGTTTGGATTCGAAGATGGAGCAGTGAAGTGCAAGGGCTAGTCGCTACTAATCCTGAGGTAATTTCAAAATGGATGTAGTAGGAGTAGTTCCTTTGGTTCCGTTCGAACCCGGGACGGACTTGTATGGATGAATGCTTACAGAATATCGTCAGGTGGGCGACGAGCATTCTATGTAATATGTTCTAAAAAGGTAACGCTTAGCCTTGAGCCTCATCAACTGAGAATGACTGAAAATCAGGGGTTATGCAGTAAGGCTATGTGGGTAGCACCCATAAGGGTGAGGTCATCCCTATGTAGATGTCCCTTTTTATTCAGCTTAGTGGTGCGGTTGCTGATCCCAACCGTGTGGTGATCTTACTCGGGATTATCCAGTAAGGGGTAGTCCTGGTCTTGTGTTGCAGGGGATTGGGAGTAATCCTCGGTACGGTGATCTAGGCCGCGTACTGTGACAGGTGGTACCCCAGTGCCTAGTCATTAGTTGGAAATCCATTCTCCCTACGTCCCTTTTACGGTTTTGTTTGTATTACCCACGACTGTGGCTAGTAGTTGGAATTTAATTAATGTAACAATTTCGGCTATTTGAATAAGTATTTGTATATAGACACTATTATAATATCAGAGGATTTTATAATAAATGTTTTAACTATCGTAAGGTAAAAACCCGACATATTTATTTGTGGCGTGGTCTTACGAGATGCTTTTGTTTTTCAAAGGGTTTTGAAACTTTAAAAATCAAATGGAGTGTGATTTTCTCATGCTGGTATTCCAGACTGACTCGGGTGTTATTTCACTATAATGCTCGGGTCAGACTGAGTATTATAGAATACAGGAAATGATGTCATGGAGCTCAGGAGATGAGCTGGATGGCGACACATACTTCCGTACTTGTTTAAAATATTCCGCTGTGTTGATTAGCTGTGTATTCAGTTTTGTGAGGACATGTTATGATTACTATTCAGTTGGATGTGATGTGTACTCTGATGATGTAATATATAAACAGATTTTCTTTTGTGTAAAGATAAGTTATTATCTATTATATTTTATTCCGCTGCAATGGTTAGATTCTGATGTTGTCTTGTTTTCTCTTCTTCTACCTCTTCTTCTTCAACCCAAATGGTTGGTATTTTCTATTTATCTTGAGTTGATTAATGTAGAATAGTATTGACTCAAGGGGTACGGATTTGCTGGGTTGTTACACGAGCCTTAGTAAAATACATAAGAAAGGTCTAAGAGAGAGGGAAATACGTACTTATATATATATATATATATATCAAATACAAGTACGTTACTATAGCGTTATCTCAAACCCCGATCTAATTTTTTGATTCATTGGATTACGTTTTGAAAAATCTCTTGACCTAAATTTCTTTTAAGTTTTCATAAACCTATGCTCTGATACCAACTTGTAACATCCCCCACTTAGAGGCCCAAAATTAACGGCTATGGATGCTGCAGTCATCCATTGTTATTAATCCTCGACGACCAAATATGGTAATGTTAGATACATTGATATAACAGAAACACATGGATATTGAAAAATTTTAAAATCATGAAGAAACTTTCACATTCCATTTTAAATCATTTCAGCATTCATTACATAATCCCATTATCGAGAACCACGTTCAGAGAAAATATAATTATTACAACATACGCTAAGAGCGACATATGAAGATGCCCCCTTGAATGATCAGAGTCAAAACATAGGCAATAAAAAACTTTGCCTTTACAACACAACACAGCAGAATCAAAATAGAAAAGAACATTTAATTATCTAGCTTGAATCCTGCACGTCTCTGGAATTTTATTTGTCTAAAGAGTTACTTGAAAACATCAACTCTCAAACTACTCAAAATCAACTGAGCATCCGAGAGTTTAAAGGGAAAACATAAACTTCGAGTTAGACATAAATCCTAGTATGAATAATAACCTACCATCTCAAACCATTTAGTTATCTTATGAGACCATGCTGCTTAGCGAAACGAGTTTTCCTATCACTAGTATCTTACCCTAAAACTTTGTAATAACCATATACTGTGCTCCTACATCTACAATGGTTAAAACATAATGATTCAAAATATTTGATGATATGCAAACAAGTAAATCAATTTATGAATTTTCCATCCCCATTCATTTTTGAATATCTATCTCATTTACAGTTTCTAGGGTCACTATTAACGTATTAGTTTTCATGGGCTGACTAATAACCCGTTTTAAAGCTTAAGGACTCTCCTTCCGGTTTTATAGTTTTCATAGGATCACTACGAACCTATTGGCCCCTGCCAATAAATTTATTATTTCATGGGTTCTCCCTGAACCTATTGGTATCTCCAATAACTTTCCTCATATCCTAGTTTTCATGGGTTGACTAGGCCCCTATTGACTTCTGTCAATAACTTAATTCAGATATAGTTTTCATGGGTTCACTACAAAACTATTGGCCGTTGCCAGTAATCCTTTCTAAACATAGTTTTCATGGTTTACCGTGAACCTGTCTATCTGACAACTTCTTTAATCGGTATTTAGGAATCCTATATTCTGGTTTACTGGACCTCCTAGATGAAATTATACTCCTACGGGAGTTAACTCAATTTTTATTCACTACTGAGTCAACCTAACTGGTTATTCTATCCTTTCTCCCCAAAATACAGTTATGGGTCCATTTTACAGTGAATATTTATAATAGAAGAAGTAAACATAATAACACCAACCCCTATGGTTTAATATCCTTGCAATCATTTTCATATGAAACATGATTAATCCCTTTAACCTATTATTTTATCAAGGAAAGCTTCTTTAAAAACTTCATATTTAAAACCATTTTAAAATTCCTTTATTATGCCATGAGTTTCCTTCAAAAATGAGATTGGGTTCATTGTTTTGAAAACTAAGGCTTTCGAAACCTTTAACTTTCACTTTAGAAACATTGGATAACCTCCTTCGAAAGCATTCAGATTTTCTTTCCAAACACTAAGTTTATCTCTTTCGAAACACTTTAAAACATCTCTTGCAAAACCATCAAAACATACCTTTCAAGAGTAGTAAAGCATCACTTATTAACTCATAGAAGCATAGCTTCGAAACCATTTGGGAGTGCCCCTTTCGAAACCATTGGGTTAATCCTTAAAAATATCTTTTGGGTCAAAGTGAATATAAATGAAAGTACCCCTTACAAAACAATTAACCTTCATATAAAAGAACTTGGGGGAAAACTGATCGCTTTGAAACCATCCTTTCGAAAGCTTGAAACATTTAAGTAAAACATTTGGAAGGATAGTCCCAAAACCCCTTTCGAAGCCATTGCCTTCGAAAACATTAAACCCTTTCGAAAGCTTTAGGAAGTGGCTTATTTCATTTATAAAACAAGGGCTACCTTTCGATCTATTTGATGACTTCAATCCGTTTGACAGACATAAGGTCAGCAGTAGGTTATCAATTGGGTTGAAACCACCCCTTTCGAAAGCATTGAATTAAAACAAGACAACTCATTCGAAAGCATTCTTTTTGAATCAAAAAGGCGGCAAGATTTTCGAAAGCTATTTTAGTGGGTTTTGACCTCTTCGAAAGAATCCTTTTGAAAACAAGCAAAGCACATATCTTAGAGAGTAAAACAAAGGCTTCAACCCCTTCGAAAGCTTGGTTTTGACACCATACCTTCTGCCTTTCTCTAATCTACTACATACCAACTTATTGATACCTTGTGTATTGGTTTCGACTCGGTTGAGGCGGAAGTACAGGGTCAAAAGGTGGCCATTGAAAGAGGAGAACCAACATTTAAGGGTAAAGACTATTTTAATGCCTTTTCAAGTAGTTGCTTTTTGACTAACCTGTCTATTTGTAAACATTTAATTGGTTGCCATAAACTTTTCAAATTCTTTCTAAAATAAAAATATCGTATTTATTTCATATCTAATTAAAATAATTTAGTAAATAAGCCCTTCCTTAAGCTAAACAAATAAAACATTTAAGTCCTTCTTCTAAAATAATTTAATTTCCATAGTAAATTACTCAGCAAAATTCCTCAAAAATCGCAGAAATTCACTTTTAATATGTTATTTAACAAATATAAATTTTAGACACAAATTCTTTATAATATAGCCAAATTAATTACCAAACCCAATTATTCATATTTTCCTTTGAAATTTGATAACAAATTTTCCATAGTTTGGAAAATTATAAAAATTAAAACCCATCTCCAAATTAATGTTTTACATAATATATAAATTCCTCATGGCATTTGAAATCCAAAATAAACGATTTAAGCCTTAAAACCATATAAAACAATTATCAAACAAACTTAGACTATCAAGGTTTAAAAACTTTTGAATGCCTATGTTTTCCTCATCTAAGGCTTTATAATTTACACAAATTAAATTTTATATTTAAACCATGCACATTTTTAGGCTATGGTGTAAATCAGAAAGGATATAAACGTCTTGATAGTAATGGAATGTTATTTACGTCAAGACATGTTGTATTTAATGGGCACGTATTTCCATTTGCAGCACAAATTGTAAAGTCTACAGAGAAGCTATACAATCCAAGGACATCAATTCCATCTATACCATTGGACATCAGCAATCAGAGATCAATATATATATATATATATATATATATATATGGATGAGAACAAGAGCAGTTCAGACACTTGACACACATTATTCATAAGAGAACCAGGTTAAGATGAATCTGAACAGCATTCGCATGCAACTCATACTCCGGTAAATACAAGTAATCAACAAGTCAATAGTGATGATAATAGACAAGAATAAAGTGCAGAACAATCAACAAGCATACATCAGGAGAAAGTAATTAGAGGACATCCAATGATAACAAGGTCAAAAGGTGGTATCTTCAAACCAAAACTATACACTAGATGCATTCTCAGTGATGAACCAGATATATTTGAACAAGCACTCAACAATGAAAGCTGGAGAAATGTAATGAATGAAGAATACAATGCATTAATGAAAAACAAGACATGGAGTCTTATTTTACCACCTAGGCACAAAAGCATAATTGGATGCAGATGGACTTACAAGTTAAAAAAAATCCAGACGGCGTTGTACAGAGATACAAAGCCAGACTAGTTTCAAAAGGCTACACTAAACAACATGCCTCGATTTCAATGAAAATTTTTCACCAGTTGTTAAACCAACTAGCATAAGATTGATCTTAACTATAACATTATATAAAGGATGGGACATCAGACAATTAGATGTAAATAATGCTTTCCTAAATGGAGATCTTCAAGAAGAAGTACATTTGGAACAACCATCAGGGTTCAGTCAATCAGGAAAAGATACAATGGTGTGCAAATTAAATAAAGTCATACATGGTTTAAAACAGGCTCCAAGAGTATGGTTTGACAAATTAAAGGCAACTCTTATTGGACTAGATTATCAACCAGTAAAGTCAGATACTTCTCTGTTTATCAAGATCAATAATATTGTCACAACATATGTATTAATATATGTGGATGATCTTATCATTATAGGTGACAATGAAAGATAAATTAATCATGTCCTTTAACATATAGACAAGCAGTTCTCCATCAAGGACTTAGGAAAACTTAGCTACTTTTGGGAATAGAGGTAAACATGATATCAGACTCAGAAATGCATTTATGTCAAAGGAAGTATATTAAGGAATTACTCATCACGACAAAAATGAATGAAGCAAAATCATTGCCAACCCCTATGACCAGTAATCTATATTTATCAAAGCACAATGGTGAAGCAATTGTTAATGCAAAAGAGTACAGGAGCATTGTTGGAGCACTACAATATGCAACAATTACTTGGCCAAAGTTATCGTATAGTTATAAATAAGTTATGTCAGTTTATGCATCTGCCATTAGATTTGCATTGGGAGGCAGTAAAACGAATATTAAGGTATCTAAATGGCACATTGAATTATGTCCCAGTACTGAAGTCCAGTAAAAATTTAACTATCACTGGATTTGCTGATGCTGATTGGGCATCAGATCTCGATGATCGAAGGTCAATTATATGATATTGTATCTATCTAGGTGAAAATTTAGTGTCATGGTGTTTAAAGAAGCAACCTATAATATCCAGATCAAGTACAAAATTTGAATACCGAAGTTTAGCTAGTGCAACTGTAGAAGTGATGTGGTTAGAATCACTTCTCAATGAGCTACAAATTCATACAAATAAAAGGTTGTAATATGGTTCGATAATCTAAGTGCTGTATCGTTTTTTGCTAATCCAATTTTACACACAAGAACAAAACATATGGAACTTGATTTATACTTCGTATGAGAACAAGTAAACAGCGGAAAAATCAATATATATCATATACTTGCATCTTACCAAAGAGGAGATATACTTACGAAAGCATTATCTGCTCGGAATTTTTGCTGATTTAGAGATGAACTAGAGATTAAAAGTCTCGACAGTAAATCCAAAAATGAC
Organism: Allium cepa; assembly: GCA_030765085.1. Classification (NCBI taxonomy): domain Eukaryota; kingdom Viridiplantae; phylum Streptophyta; class Magnoliopsida; order Asparagales; family Amaryllidaceae; genus Allium; species Allium cepa. Next base: position 228,663,429 of record CM060939.1, read on the forward strand.
AACTCAAGCTCAATGTGAAATCAACCGATTGCATCAGTGAATTGAGCTGTTTAATCAAAAATTAGAAGTATTTTCAAGCATAATTTTGAATTAATCTGAAGATGATTTGGAGAATAAAGCTCGGCGGCGCGTTTTGGGATAGAGAGAAAAACCCTAGATTATTTTGAGGGAGCGAATTGAAGAACAAATTTTCGGTCACAAAATGATAATATGTAATACTAAAGGAGTACAAATGTAATTTACTTTATACAACTGTAAATCAGACCGAGTCAAGGTAGCTTTGTACAATATATAAACAATACCACTCGTATGTATTATTTTTAATCTTCACATAATAAAATTTCTTCAATAAGTATTATTTGTTCTGCAATAATCATCAAATCCAATTCCTCCTAATAGTATCGGTCTTGCTAATAACCCACATAAGAAGTTTGGGAATGGACATCCAATAAAGTGTCATAGTAGTAAGAATAGAGTTCAACAAAATCACTTTGCTTAATTACGTAGGGACTGACATCACTTCATACATGCTCATATTTTTTTAACTATGATATCATTACTACACAAAATCAAATGATTATTTATGCATGAATTAGAATAAGACACCTTACTTATAGTTTGTATGCATAGATACTTCATATTGATCCTCTCATAATGAGATTTATGAACCAGCTTGTGCTCTATATAATAATCTTTTATATGCCTTGTATAGGGTTGCAAGACCTGTAAGTCCATACTAATAGGGGCCACTTTTCATGTATATAACCTAATATTTCATTCCATAATTTGTAATTTACACTATATAAGTCTTTATAACAAGTATTACAACTAAGGCATACTAATTCAATTACCATGAACAGGCTTTAACAAAAATAACTAAGGCATGCTTTGTAGCGACTAACATGACTTCTTAACTAGTCCACGCCCTGGAAGTTTACAACTGCATACTAATGTAATTACTGCCTATTCAATACTTGTGCACTATAGTGAATGGAATTTAAAAAATAATCCATAACAAGGATTTATTTTACATATTTTAATTGACTGGTTTGTTGGATTTTGATTATTATTTATTCTATAATGGAATGTCAAAATACTACTCCTATTTTGTATGTCTTATAATGCATAAAATTAACAATGTTGGTTCTTTATATTTTGATATATGATTATCTTTTCTATAATTAATTGTTCAAAAACATCCACATTTTAAACTTTAAATATTTTGAATATAGTTGATAGTGTGAAAGTATAGCTTTGAAATGTGAATTATGTGTCACCTTCACTCAACATTGTACACTATTCTTTTGCATTATTACTAAGTTAAATTTTGTTTTCTCTTTCAAATAAGTTAAATTGAATTATAATTGTGGTTGAATAAACAGAGAATGCATCAGAGAAGAAAACAGTGTTTGGGTGAATCTTATTGAGATTTTCCAGTTATGTCATGTAAAGCATTTTTCTTATGATTATGATAATATTGAGTTTTCTAACTAAAAAATTTACCAAGAAGCAAAAAATGCATTATTTTATTATATAGTCTTATAGTTTAGATTACACAAACTATATAATCAGGAATTGAAAACCATGTAATAAATTATGTTTAGCATGGAAGAAAGAATTTAAAGAAAATATTGACTTCAGACTTGATTTACAATTGCTGAGATGCTTTACATGTATGTTTGCATCGGATTTTGTCTCAGTTTAAACAATGATATATAGTCTGTATGTATACATGATATTACAAATAGTTATTGGGCTTGAGTGTTGACCCAAATGCTTGAATAATATCTGATATGAGAATTTTATTGCTGGCTTTGCTAAGTCAATTATCTCATTTCCTCATTTCCTCGATACCCCCCTCAAACCCAACTTAGGGTTAGGGTATGCGATTTCCTCCAATTACAGCCGCCATCAGAAAATCAGAAGATTTCTTATTTTTTCGCTTAGATCTCATGAAATTATCTTCAACGGAGAGTATGAGCTTCATTAATTTGTAGTTCTTCTTCAGGTTAAGTAAAATTTCTTGTCAGCTGTGTTGTTTTGCTACATGAAGTTTTCTTCATAAGTTTCTTCATGTATTGAGTGGAATTTCAGTTGATTGTCAAGTGGAATTTCACTTTGATTGAAGTTACTGACACTATTATTCTTCGATTTTGTTTGAGTTGCAAGAAAATTTACTTCGTTCGTTGTTGTTGAGTTCATTAACCTTCAGTTCTTGCTTGAAGCGAATGAAATTTCTCTTTGATAGTGGCTTTGTCATGATGTCTGAAACTTTGGTAAGATGGTGGTAAATGATTTATGTTGATTTTTCCTTTTGTTACTTGTTCTCTTAAAAGTAGAGATCTAGTTCTATATACTTTGTTCTGGCATGTAGAACTAGATTTACTGAAAGTAGAACAATACTTAAATTATCACACTAAATTGTTGATTTTCTACTTGTTTTAAAATGAAGTTCACCAAGTAGAGACTCGATCAACATTGCTTCTCTAGTAGCATTAGCAACACTTCTATATTTAGCTTATGTACTGTATCTAGATACTGTAGATTGCTTTTTTGAACACAATGAAATTGGATTCTTGCCTAGAAATATACAGTAACTAGTAGTAGACCTTCTATCATCCATGTATGTGGCCCAACCAGCATTAGAATAGCTATTAATATTGATATATTTGCATGATTGTAGTGTCAGTCCATGATTCATAGTTCCCTTGAGATACCTTAGTATTCTTTTGACAGCTTTCCGATGTTCATCAAGTGGATTTTGCATATATTAACTTACTTTGTTTACACTGAATGATATTTATGGTCTGGTAATGGTTACATATTGCAGTGCTCCTACTATACTTCAGTATTGTCTGTCAGTTGAGATTGACTCACCTTTATATTTAGATAAATGTGAGTTGCTTGCCATAGGAGTAGACAGTGCATTTGGTTGATCCATTTTTTCTCTTTGTAGAATTTCTGAGATATATTTTCTTTGATTCAAATGCATTTCTATATCATAGATCCTTTTTACTTCAATACTTAGAAAATAGTTCACGTATCCTGAATCTTTGATTGAAAACTCCCTTTTTAGAAGTTTTGTAAGTCTATTGATCTCTGCTTTCTGTAATGATAAAATCATCAACATATATTAGTATGTATGTAATTTCACTTTCATTGAATTTTATAAATACGGAGTTGTCTGATTTTGCTGAGCTATAGCCAAGTTTAACCGATGTTGACTTTAGCTTCTCAAACCAAACCCTTGGTGCTTATTTAAGTCCATAGATTGCTTTATTCAATCTGCATACAAGCTTATCACTTCCTTCCTGTTTAAAACCTAGAGCTTTCTCCATGTATACTTCTTCCTATAAAATTCCATTTAAAAATGCATTATTTACATCTAATTGCTTGATATTCCAGTTTTTATACAAGGCAGTAGTAAGAATGACTCTAATGGTCAAGGGTATCACAATTGGTGAAAAAGTCTCAGTAAAATCAAAGCCACTTTGTTGTGAATACCCTTTCGCTACAAGCCTTGCCTTGTATTTAGAAATTGAACCATCAACATTCCTGTTTATTCTGTATGTCCATTTACAGCCTATAACATTTTTGTTGCTTGATAATGAAGTTAGATTCCAGGTTTTGTTTTTCACCAGTGTATCATACTCTTCTTTCATAGAAGTCTTCCATTTATCACTCTGCACAGCTTGATAGTAGGTATTTGGCTCTTCAGTATCTATGACTACACCGTGTGTTTTTGGTTTAAATAACGCTTTGCTCTTGTTATCATGTGATGTCCAGTCTTTGTAGGAGGTTGATTTGATTCATAGGTTATGACTTCTTGTTAATCATCAGGTGATTGTGAATCATCTAATGGTTGACAAGAGTCTGAATGAGTGATGGTGCACTTATGAGGTGCTTGACTTGTACTTTCAGTTGGTTCAAGCTCTTCATGACCTGGCTCAAGACTGGGCATAGTGTTATGAAGTGGATCTGGAAAGTAACTTTGAGTTTGTATCATTCTGGATTCTTTCTCCTTCAATTTGAGGCATTATAACAGGTTGCTTAGGTATTGGTGGTATAGAAAATTTTGAATTATATACTTTTTGTGAAGTTTTTATATTTGATTGGCTAAATGGAAATGTCCTTTCATTAAACACCACATGCCTTGATATAAAGATTTTTCCATTTCTATCCAAGCATTTATATCCTTTCTTATTAGCTGCATAGCCTAAGAAAGTACATGGTGATGATCTAAAGCTTAACTTATGTGTATTATATGGCCTTAAGTAGGGAAAACATAGACATCCAAACACCTTTAGAATTTGATAGTCAGGCTTAATTTTGTAAAGTACTTCTATTGGGATTTTAAATTGTAAAACTTTTGTGGGTAATCCGTTTATCAAAAACATAGTTATAGCAAAGACAGTAGGCCAAAACTTCAACGGAAGTGATGCCTGAGCAAGTAAAGTAAGCTTTTGAACAATATATCCGTGTTTTCTCTCAACAAGTCCATTTTTTTCTGATATGTATGGACAAGTTGTTCTATGAATTATTCTCTTTCTTTGGAAATATTCTTTGAGTGGTCGGAACTCAGTTCCATCATCTGTTTGTATAACTTTTAATTGACAATTTGTTTGTTTCTCAGCTTGAGCTATAAGTTGTAAAACTGCATTATGAGTTTCGGATTTTGATCTCAAGAAATAAATCCATATATATTTAGAGTAACCATCAACAAATGATATATAATATTTATAACTATAATCAGTATTTACTGGTGCTGGTCCCCATAAATCACTAGCAATTAATTCCAGAGGTTTAGTGTAATTTGTTTCAGAGATTGGAAATGCCAGTTTGTGACTCTTACCCATTTGACAATATATACATATATAAGGCATTCGAAATTTTGTAAAAGAAATTATTATTCATTACTTTCTTTACAATGCTTACATTTGGATGTCCTAGCTTGGAATGCCAAATATCATAATTCATACATTTATCATCTTATTCAATTTCAGAAACATTACACCATTTTTTTCGAAATTAAGGATTTATTGAGTTTGCAACATTGAATTTGTACAATCCTTTAAATTCTTTACCCTACAAAATGGTTTCTTTAGTTAGAATATTAAGCAATATTTTGGATAAAATTCAAAGTGTACAATATTATCCTTTGCAAATTGTGATACACTCAACAATTTTTTTCTTATGGATGGAACTCTTAACAAATTATTATGAAAAAGTTGTTTGCTGCATACAAAAACTTGCATTTCCAATATATGTAATTTTGATTGATTCACCATTACATATATGAATTAATTACTTGCCTCTGTACTCCTTGCTTTCCAAGTTTAGATTGCTGAGGTTGTTTGTTACGTTATTGGTAGCCCCTGAATCTGTATACCAGCATTCATCTTGAATGTCATCAATCTTTTCTGTCTTAGTGCTTATGGTATCTGGTTGTTCTTTAGAACCTAGATATGTATTGATCATATTAGCACTGAAATTGTGATTCCTTGAATTGTTGTTGCTTTGTTGTAATGGTATGTAGTTAGCATCAAATCTAAAATAGCATTTATTGGTTGTGTGAGTAATTTTTTTACAAATCTGACACCTCGGTCTATTATTATTGTTGTTATATCTTCCACCTATGCCTTTGGATCTAAAATATTGACCACCCCTTTGAACATTGGTTTGATTTCTGCCATTGTTGTTCCTTTCTTGATTCTTGAATTTGCTGTTGTTGGTGAAATTAAAAGAGAAATATGATATTGTTGACTTCTTTTTCTCTATTCTGCCTTCATGAGCAAGGAGAGTAGAGTGAACATATTGAATACTTGGTTTTGTTTCCTTTGAAGATATTATCGCTATCACAGCGTCATATTCTTCATTTAATCCTTCTAATATACATAAGACTTGCTCAGTATCAGAAATTTTATGGCCTATAGATGCAAGTTGATGACAATGTTTTAATTTTGACCAAACACTCTCTCATTGACAAGTTTTCTTTCTTTATACTTTGTAATTGCCTTTTGTAACACATGATTCTTTCTACAGATTGAGTAAATATTTGCTCTATAGTTGACCAATCTCATGTGCACTTTGCACCCAATTAGCTATGGCAGTATGTTTGCACTTATTGATAATAGTAACCATGCACTGATTAAGCTATCTTGTATTTGATGATTTATATATTCTTGATTACTTATTAATTTTCCATCTTTATCTGTAGTATATCTTGATGGTGTGGTCAATGTTCCAAAAACATGATCTTCCAAGCCATAGCCCTTGATTACTGTCTCTATTTGGAATTTCCAGAGTAGATAATTGCTTTCATCTAGTTGTACACTGACTAGTTGACTTTGGGGTTTTATTATGGCTTTGATAATATCTTGGGTGGTTGTTGCTTGAGGTGTTGAACTGGTGGTTCTTTCTTTTGAAGTGGTTGAGTTATCAATGTCTCCTTCAGCCGTTTTCAAGAATTGGTGAGATAGACTGAAAATAAGATTCCTTTAGAGAAGATCAACAAAATTTGATACTGTGTGCAACCAAAGATCGATTGGATTGTGATTATATCTTTGACAATTGTTTTCTTGGCATGGAATAACATATGCTTGACCCAAAACTGAAAAGAGTGATACTGATCTTGACGAGACACATGTATGATCGATAATACATGATCAGATGAAGAGAATTTCGATTCTCTGATGATCTTAAAAGCGCAGCCTAATCTCTATGATAAAATCACTTCTAAGATATTAATGGCACGTCGTGATTTGCTGCTAAGCAAATCTTGGTTCTGATACCAAGAAAGAATTCAAAGAAAATATGATTGAATTGATTTTGGACTTGATATACAATTGTTGAGATGCTTTGCGTATATGTTTGCATCATATTTTGTCCCAGTTTATACAATGATATATGGTCTGTATTTAAACAATGATATTACAAATAGTTATTGGGCTTAAGTGTTGGACCAAGAAGCCGTTGACCCAAATGCTCAAACCTATTACTTTATATTAAAGCAGGAACTTTGTCCTGCTGACGTGGATTACTCCCCTTCCCTCATTTCAAAATGCTACTTCCGTGTTCTACTCCGCCTTTTTTTTCCTCTTCCTATCACGTGTTCTGTCAAGTGCTCCATCACGCGTTTTGCCAATTACCTTCCCTATCCACTCCATTTGACTTCCTCCTTCCTAACAACCGCTCCATCGCAATTCCTCCTCCCACGCACGTTGCTTCCAATTTTCACTCTGCCCGCCGTCTTACCTACCGGATCATCGCCTCCTCGCACAGCTGTCTTCCTCTCTCGCCACTACCATAACCCGTCTTTTCCCTGAAAAACACTTGTCCTTCTGGAGATCTTCCTGCCGAGTGCCCAGACGAGTACAGGCTGCCCTTCACCCGTCCTTCGCCTTACCCCTGCGTAGGCTGTACAGGTAATTGCTTCCTTCCTCACTCAATTCCAAGATTTAATTTCTTCTGCTCCGATTGGTTACCTGTCTCCGCTGTGTCACCGATAAACCTCGCAACAGTGACGATTTGGTTTTTAACCCTACCATCTGTTTTGTTGTACCCTATTTTCGGTTTCCTAAAATCCTTTTCACTATCATAAAAGTGTCGACTTTGATAGCGCGTTTTTACTTCTGCTCACTTACTGTACATTTTCATTTGGTTTAATATGCTGTTTACCAACTCATTACACCCTATGCGAAAAAACCACTTATTTTGGATTATGACGATAACTTTTGATCCCACGATCTTGCTGGTTCGTGTTTAGGTATCATCTACTACAGTGTACACAAGATGTTCGCATGAATGACTGATTCATATTGGCTTGCTAATTTTTCGTTTCCTGCTTGCATAAATGAATATTGCATGCTACCGTCCTTTTTTTCCACTTTGCTTCGTCCAACCTATTGGTAACTATATTGTTCGATGTACCTGAAATTTTTAATGATTTTATGAATTCAAAACAACAGTAAACCTGTTTACACAAGTGTTGACAGTTCGTGTTTTTTAAACTTCAGCTCAACCACTCAAATAGTAAGCACTTGGTGTTTCGGAGTCATTTAGTACAAGTATGAGTACAACTGTGCTCCCACAAATGTTTATTGGTTCATGTTTTTTATTTAACTTTAGCCACTCCTGTAATATGTGTTTCGTGTTGCGCTGCAAATATGAATATACAACGCATACAAACTTGTGATTGACAAATAAAGATGAATTAAAGCGTAATTACCTCTATTTGTTAGGTTTCAGGTGATTTTATCATGATGGCTTTTTAACTATACTTTGCACAATTTAAATCTAAGAAAAAAATACTGCAAAAAAGTATTTATGCGAATATTTAAAACTATGTTTGTCAACGGAATTTTTTTGGTATGAATATGTTTTGCTGCAGACAAGTTCATTTACTTTAGTTTTTAAAAGAAATAAGTTTGATATCATATACTACTATGTGCATTGATGACAATTAAAGTTGCAAATAGTTGCAAACGTTTTGTGTTTTATACATATTAAAACAAATAAGTAACGTCATAGATGTTTATAATTGAAAGTAAAGAAGGATTATGCCATGTTACTTGGATTTTCCTTATTCATTCTTTTACTTAGTTATGCTTTGGACTAGATTGGAAGTTGTTTCTTAAATGAACAGTTAACATTTGTAGGTCATAGCATCTTTTATAACTGTACTTCTTCATCGGTCCAATATTTTCTCTCTTGATCGACCAATTTTTTCTAATATCTTAAGCTATTTTCCTCATCATTTGTAGTATAATTTAATACACGTAATTATCATTTCAAATGTCTTTGACATCTTGCTAGATTCACTTTTTTTCTCTTTACTCCTCTCTATGTTTTTCCTTAACCGTTTTGTAATGTTTTCTTAGCAAAGCCTAAAACATATATGTTGTTGTTCTATTATCCTCAGTTGTTATGGACATATATGTTGCTTTTCTATTATCGTCAGTTGTCATCGTCAGTTGTACAAGCGATATAAAATCCTATATAAAAACTATGTACAACTTTACTGTTACTAATTGTCATACACTGTTATAAATGAATTATTGGTTGCAATTTTGTATATGTTTAAACATAGGAATCCGGTACAAATAATACCTGGTTATCTATTTGTTGATTAATATAAGTCATGTTCATCTCTGTATTTTTTTTTAAACCATGAGTCACATTCTTTTTTTTATAAACATCATTTAGCATCACTCAGTTATCATACTAACTAATACAACAACGTCGTTTGCTATCTATATGTCAGTAAAAACTGTTTGATTTCTGCTTTCCTTTTTTTTTGAATTTTGGATCTATCATTGCATTATGATCATAGTAGGATACTCATCAGTAAATGGGTCGGTTGATAGAAATACACGGATTACGAATCATAATAAACAGTGGATGACCTATGGGACCAACTGTAATATGACTTCCTACGAATATACGTGCAACATGATGTCATGATATTGATGCTGATGAAAATTTTAATTTTCTTTGCTTTTCACATGATACTGTACATCTTAGTGGAATTATAGTTGTTACTTAGTATTGATATGTTAGGGAGTGGCAACAAGAATAGATTGTTATTTTATATTGGTTGTGTTTTCTGAAGCAAAGAGTACATATCATATTCAGATGGTTTTATATGATCTGTTAGAGGATACAATTCATTGGTTCTGTTTAAGATGCGGAAACGGATTTTAACAATGTTCATTTACAACACTACGTATAAAATACGAATTCAATAAATAGTTAATTAACAATATGTCATATTTGGTTTAATGCTCTTTAACTTGAACTTTTATTATTTTAATTGGATATGTTTTCTTCATCATTTTGTTGAAGTTAGAAAACTTAACGTAGGTGGTAAAAGTGTAGGAGTAAAAATGCAGCTATATGTTGGTTGTATTATATTATTGAGTAACAAAATAAATTCAAATAGTTTAGTTTGACAATGCTTTGAGTCGACGCTAAATGAGTATGAAATTAAAAGAATTGAAGAAAATATTGTATTTATTATATTTGCCTTTTTTATTTTTGATTATACACAAGATGATGATATTATACAAGCCTTTATATGCCGGCAGAACAAAGAAAACATTTGTAATGGGCTGATGGTTGGCCCAAAACAATACAACCCGCATTTTCTAACTATTGGTATATATAAGTTATACCATATTTTCTCAAACTATCATATTTCACTTATTTAAATGAAGGTGAAAGGAGTTTCTTTCATGATGCTAGGACGTTGGTATTATCTTTATAGACAATAGTTGTAAGTTACCAATCTTCACAAAATCATTCCGTAAAATTTATTACTTAAAAGTTAAAGACGTGAACAAAACTCTGCTGACGTTAACATAACTCTATTGCTTCCCATTTCAAAATAACACATCCCAATGCCTCCCCTTTTCACTTTATCCAGTAGCATGCGAAGCATGGGCCTATGAATAACACAATAACGCAATGTTGTCGATTTCCATCCATGTTATAGTATTCCTACATGTTCACTTTATCCATTAATTTTTATATGACATGCATGTAAGTTCGAATCTGAGTCGATATATTAACCGGGTTTTTCTTTTTGTTGACTCTGTGTTTTTAGATTTTTGAGCGAATCAAGAGTTCTTCAATATACTTAACTGGGAAATACATTGATTCTGTGTTTAAGATAAAATAATTGAATGTTATACGGTGAAGTGATTGTTCCACAAGCCTATTAATCAACATGTTTCTCTAACTAATACACACATACATATTTCTATTTAGAGTTCGATCCATGTTTCAGGTGCAGATATCTTCCATGATCTGACGGGATCGATAAGGATTACACCCTCTTAGTCTTTGCCCAAGCACTACGTGGAATCATTTCTTTTAGGTATTCGATAAAACTTTGCCCAACTATGTACATAATAAAGTTATACTTTGTTCTTACATTCATAGGTAACTACAAGCGCAAAACAAATTTATTGAAGGCTTATACTTGCTCATGTTATTTTTTCATAGATATGGTCTTTTTAGCATATATGTATGAGCAAATATGTAGGAATCATGATACTTCGAATGTTGTTAACTATAGCTTAAACCTTCTCATGACAGTTGCACATTATTCAAGACAGTCACAGTCAATGATTTAGAAATATTAGCTAGATGGCCTGTAGAGTAGCACAAGAACATTAAACCTTATCTCGATTTGATATCAAACTATGCAAACAAAAAAAGCAATCTAACTGGGTTTGCTAAGCAGAAGATCGGTGATATTACAAAATCAGATACAAAATTGTTTGCATAATTGGATGTATGGATATTACTAAATATCGGTTATTTTGACAAATTACTAATATATGGATTATAAATGAGATTGATCTTCTAATATGGTGAGGTTTAGAGATAACAAGTTGAAAGCTGTGCTAATATAATTTTGTTCGTCTATCTTATTTTTAGGAAATGTTTAAAAGTTGAGAACAAGTTAGTGGGTCGTATATCAAATTTCTTGAAAGAGGTTTCATTGTTTCAGTTACTATATCATTGCATATCAGTAAACATACTCTTTAGTGTGATACACGAAAACAAAAGTTTCATGCACTCAATGCTGATATCTATGCTAAATACCGTTCAAGGATTTTAATGATAAGATCAGGTATGCTTTGCGTCATCCTATGTTTAAATCCCTTGCTGCTGATTGCAATGACACTTTCTGCTCTATTTGATAGATCAGTCACTGGACAGTAGAAATAAGTCTATGTCGACAACTAATCTGATCCACAATTAGAGACAACCGAAAGCCTCCATAACCTATACTATTCAACGACTATAATCATTGAGCACAAAACATCTTTCATGCAAACTTATGCATTTTAATTTCATGAGAAGGGATTACAAATTTACAATGGCCTACAAAAAAAAGCGTTATCATAATTCAAAATTCTTAACATCGTCAAGATATATACTGCAGGAGCTGTCGAATTTTAGCATATGAGAAAAGTAACTAAAGCCTAGGATACGAGCATACAACCACAATTGATACTTGCTCTCAACTGAAAAATTAGGAAAGGAAGATATATATGAATCTTGCAATAAAAAGCATTGAGTTGATTACGTTTCTTTTTATTCCTTCTTCTGGTATAAAGAAAACTAACTAATTTTACTCTATTTCCTAACTAGAGGGTAGACTATTGTGTTACATATTATATTGATGTTCACGGGCACGCAACTCTCCATCATGCATTGCTTTAATTAGCATGTACAATTTGTTAGACCAAACTATTATTAAGTCTGTTACCACACAAGCCATACTAGCTCTAATTGTTTTGCTAAATAGGATAAATAGTAAGGTTATTAGATCAGTATAAATGCAGGAAAAATGATTTGATACGTCAGCTTAGTACAACCATTCTCATATGCAACATATTCCTTATTGTAATGCCTGCTCATAAGCCATATATTCGTTTCTATTCCTAAATTGAAATTGTGTAGCGGTAATACAAAGGACATGATGGCGTTGGGATTAACCCACTCTCATCACTGATCTGCTTGCTTTCTTCATACGACAACTGACGATAATAGGGTATGAAATTTTCCGTGTGCGTAGCACGGGCCCCACACGACAACCGATGATAATAGAACAGTTATAAAAGATGTACATCAACCATTTTGTAATGTTTTTCCTTAGCTGTTAACTCAGTAGACAACGAATGCCACACACATATTCTGTTAAAAATATAAAATCTACATCAATCGTTTTGTAATGTTTTCTCAAAAAAGCCTAAAACATATATGTTTGCTTCATACGACAACTGACGATAATAGTGCACAAAGCAATGCGGCTACTGATCTATATAAATCGGTCCATGTTATTGTTCCTACTGGCATTATTTGACTGCAATTACCGTAGTTTTAGCTATACACAAGTTCTATATTCACTGTACATTGGTACTGCGTATGTTTTGATTTTTTTCGCCTTCATATTCACATTCAACCTATGCAACAGTACTGCGCCAAAGATACGGCTTTATTAAGCTTTCTTATGGAAATTATCTTTGCGCATATGTATGTGCACATACATATGCATAATTTGTTTGCATTCCACTTGCACATTCAAACCTATATGTTTTGGCCAAGCTGTCTTACATTAGGTACTCATATTATTTCCTACTTGATTCAACTGACCATTAGCTGATCGTTGTTGACCGTTCTTCACTAGGTCTTTCAAATTTTTTGAGTCGCAGAATATGAATTTTTACTCTGCCCACTAACGTCAACCCGTCATTCGCGTTACATGCTATGTCTGTACAACCGTTGTCTGCTGTTTTTTTTAAACTTTTTGGATACCATTCATAATTTTGTTCAGCGGTTTAGCTGCATATACTTTACCTGTATTTTCATCGTTCCTGATGATTATGCCATATTTATAGTGCAGTGTTATTGTTGACGATTTTGCCACCAGTCAACAAGGATTATCAGCTTTACTTACATTGCTCCTTGGCTGGACCCCGTACCTCCGTTTTTAAAGGCAGTGTTTGCTTTTGTAGGAAGCCAGCTTTGTTTGCTGTGTGGAAAGAATCCGCACTTTTGCAGGCAGCTAACTTTTTTTGCTATGTGGACAGAATCTGCACTGGTTGTTGCACAAGTGGATTTCCAGCAGGCTGTTATATGAGTTGAAGGTATAGCCAAGGTGTAGCCAACCTGCTTATCTCTGTTTTTGCTCCCTTCTGACGTTTTGAAAAAAATGCTTTTCTCTACTGCACCTCAACAGTTGTGAGACATCTTTTCGTTTTAAGTGAAGGGTTAGTAATCACACTTTGTCATCCACAATGCTTTTCAAAAAAAAAAAATATTCCATGATATAAGTGCAGTTATCTTTTACACGTTCATTAACACATGTTTGATTTTGACAATTTATCGATACTTCAAATTTAGACGGCGAACGTCAAGTACGGACTGATTATTTTTTCCTGTCGCACTGCAGTCTTGCCTATTTTCAGTAGTATTGAAGTTTAAATTTTTACTCCGACCGCTAACGCCAGCCTGTCGTAAACAGTACGTTCTTCATTTGCGCTACTGATGTTTGCTATATTTTCGGAAGATTATGTATACCATTCAAATTTTTTTACAGCTGTTTATCTATAAACGCCTTACCCATACTTTCTTAATCTATATGTGTATGGTGTGTTTTCAGTGTATTGTTACTGGTACCAGTTTTGGTACATGTCACCAAGGATCATCAGCTTTAGTTATGTTACAGGGTGATTACACCAGTTAAAGGCCGGAGTTTGGTTATGCAGGCAGTGCCTCTCCATACAGTGGGGGTGTTTCTTGGTACACAAAGCTTATAATTTCTCGGTCTACAGGACCAGCGACAGAGGGTTTACGAGTCCACGATATACGGATCGAAGTACGTATATCTTTCATCTTTTTCATGTTTATATTCATTCCGAACATGCCTATGGTTGTTGACTGTATACATCAAGGTTCGAATTTCCGGTTTCCGTTTCCGTTCCGGTCAGTTGAAAAATGGAAAATTCCGGTTCCGTTTCGGGATTTCCGGAAATTCCGTTTTAATTCCGGTTTTTGAATTCCGGAACATTTTTGTTATAAATATGCAAATATGTATGCAACACTGATAGTCAATTACACTAAATTATTCAAGTGACATAGAAGTTAAAAAAAAGATACAACATAAAAATTTAATACCAAAAGCTATTTCTCTGAGCATCATATAAATTTTGTTCATCGCTCTCTTCATATTGTGATGGATTATAATATGTTGGAAAAGCATACTGCTGTATCTGATCCGAACTTAAAAATGTCGTCATCATATTATCAAAGGGTGAGGGTTCATCTTGGCTATTTGATGGCTCATTAGCATACGGTTGATTTAATCCACAATACGAATAACCTCCGGTATAGTCAGACGTAGAATACCTAAAACTCGGGACATTGTTAGAAATATATCTGCCATCATAATCCCCTTGATCTTCATGTACAACGTTTAAATTTCTATCTCTTCGTCGACTATAGTCATCTTCTTCATAATTTTGGATATGTCTTTGAGAATCATCAAAAGTGGAACCAACGCCATAACCACTAGAACCAATACCGTCACCACCAGCATTACCTGAATCATCATTTGATGAACTATCATTTTCAGTATTTTCTGCAGATGCATTATCATTGTCCGACCAAGGATTATCGCTTGCATTATCAAGTAGTGGATTCTCAGCTTCTCTAGTCCATTCTGCAAGTGGATCCTCCTCATGAAAGATGTAATCCAAATCAATAAGTTGGTCGGTTGTTTGTTGGCGTTTAGCATGTCGTACTCTTAACCGCATATTATAATGTACGAATACCAGTTTTTCTAAGTTCTCCATTTTTATTCTGTTTCTCAGCTTTGTATGAATCATTGCAAATGTTGTCCAGTTTCTTTCACAGTTTGAAGAAGAAACCGTTTGGCTAAGAATGCGCATTGCTAAATGTGTTAAATTTGGAGCATCTTCTCTGCCAATTATTGACCACCACATAGCGGGAAGACATGACTTAACTGCTTGTTTTGCTTTTGCAGAACCAAACACACCAAGTTTCATTCTGTATTTTTCCACCTACACAACATTTATTAATGGACATGTCATAATTTGAAAAAGAATCATAAGTAGTTGAGTATTATGTTTTATTACCTCTTTCGAAATTTCAATTTGCATAGCAATATCTGGTACCATTCTTTCAAGGATGTTTGTCCATCCATTTAAAACTTCATCATCATTTGTTGCTTTATCTCCATATTGAATTTGGGGATTGAGAAAATAACCTAAAAGAATTGAGTGGTTAAAAGAAGGTATTGACATGATATGCATTCGTATAATTGTGTAATATCTAAAAGAATTACCTGCTGCATGAATAGGTCGATGCAACTGTCTTTCCCATCTTTTATCGATTATATTCCACCATCTTTGATACTGTCTTGAACCAACATTTTTCTTAATTAATTCCTTCGCTCGATCCATTGCTTCGTACAAATATCCCATCTCTGCTTTATCATCATTGTCCACCATTCTTAAAACTTTTACAAGTGGACCAAATACGAGAATAATGGCAGCAATGTTAGCCCAAAATTTATCGCTATGAATCAAGTTATAGACAAGAATTGCTGTTTTTTTGTCTTTAGGACCGAGTTTTGGAATCTTTGCACTCCACTCCCTCGAATAGATCATCCTTCTCAAATTCTCTTTATGTGTGTATATGGATTCTAATGCAATAAAGTGAGTAGCAAACCTGGTTACCGCTGGCCGAATTAATTCTTTGTTGTTTGTTTCTTTTCTCATTATTGTAAGTAGCCAACCATGATTGTATATGAATCCTGTTATTGACTGGCAATTTGATATAATAATTTTTACCTCGGCTTCTTTTGAAATATCCTCTAAAATCAAA
The DNA here is from genome assembly GCA_030765085.1 of Allium cepa. Lineage (NCBI taxonomy): Eukaryota > Viridiplantae > Streptophyta > Magnoliopsida > Asparagales > Amaryllidaceae > Allium > Allium cepa. Next base: position 228,679,851 of record CM060939.1, read on the forward strand.
TCGATGCAATGTGCTGCACATGGTGTCCAATATAGTTGTCTTCTTTTTTCCATTAGTAATTGACCAGCAGCTTTATAATTTGCTCCATTGTCAGTTACTATTTGCACAATTCTATCTTCTCCAATAAAATTAACGACATTATCCATTAGACCACAAATATACTGAGCACTTTGAAATTTGTCAGTGGCGTCTACAGATTTAAGAAAGACGGTTCCTTGAGTGGAGTACACAAGAAAATTTATGATTTTTCTTCTATTTTGTGTGCTCCAACCATCGCACATCAATGTGCAACCATACTCATCCCAAAATTTGGAGTAAGTATCAATATGTTGTTTGATTTCAGCGCACTCTAAATCTAAATAAGTTTTCGAAAGTTCCCCTGGAGTGGGTGGTTTGACTCCAGGACCAACTTCTGCAATGACATCGACCATCGTTTGATAATAAGGACTACTTGCAGCATTATGAGCAATATGGTTAAAATAAAAAAATTTGGATACTGCACGTCCTATATGTTTTTTGGCATCTTTAATGCCTTTTATTGCAGTTTTAATTGAAGGTTGAGATCTACCTCCTCGTGTTTGAACATATGAATCTATCCTGGAAGCTGCACGTATCTCAAAATCATTATCCACTCTTAAGGATTTAGAACGATCGGTGCGCTTTACTCCGCTGGATCCTACGCCTGAACGTCGTCTTTCATCACTAATATAAGATTCTTTACTTGCTTGAAAGGCATGTTGAATATCTCTATCATCTTCATTTCCATCACTTCCAACGTCTGAATTTTGTTGTTCGGGCATGCTCATCAATTCTTCTTGCACACGTTGTTTTTCAAGCTTCCCCTGGCTTCGTTCGTTTCTCTTTTTGATTAGATGTTCCCGTATCAGTTTTCTGACTTCTTTAGGAACGTTTGGACATGGTGCAACATCGCCAGCCATTGCTGCCAAATGTTCTTTCATACGTGTTACACCTCCACCAGAAATTTCTTTATGGCAATAATTGCACTTCGTTTTCTTTTTATTGATACCGACTGCCGTACAGTAATTCCAGACAATATCACGATTTGCCATATTCAAGCACCTAAGTAATAAACAAAAATTTAACAAATTATATAACATAAATTTGTTAATATCAACTTCAATTAACTAAAAAGAATTATAATAAAAAACAATGAACATATGAGTTTATAATGATGGTTACTTACTGTGAGTTGCTTTAATTTCATACGTGTTACATATGTTTTGATGTATGTAGTAATGATGGTTACTTACTGTGAGTTGCTTTAATTTCATACGTGTTACATTTATTGATACGTGGTTACTTTTTTTTTTTTTATACCAAAGGGATATTTTTACTACCTATTACACAACAAACATGCCAACATAACTACAAAATTAAAAGCATCATCGACCAGCACATAGACACCAAAAAAAGGTGCAAGTGACAATCAGCTATGGAACGACAAAAATGTAAATGCACAACAAATGTTAAAATTCAGAGAAATGAGCTGCGTTCCTTTTTTTTCAACTACAAAATGCCACAAAAGTGACTGAATTGATCCAAATCATAGCCTATTAAATGGTATGCTTCTTCCTTGTGTTTGGGAGGGACCACTGTTTTAGGCAATAATCATGCACTTCTACCCAAAGTTTAGATAAATGTTTCATACAAGTTGCCGATTCCTCACAACAGTCATCATATCTATTCAGTCTACCACTTTACAGCCTCACTTAGTCTCGGACACAAAAAAGAGTAATGAATATAGTAAGTAACCACTTTACAGCCTCACTTCAACTTATTAACAGCCTCGGCCTAATTAAAGCCCAACCCGCTTTACAGTTTCATCCCAAATAATTTGCCCTAGCATTTGCCGCTCGCCCCATTTCATTCCCGTTTCCAAAATTCAGAAGTTCACGCGAAAAGAAAAAAGAAAAAAAAATGAATACCTGGCGCGCGTTTAATTTGATTGAAGCGAGCGTTTAATTTGATTGAAGCACACGCTGCGAATTCCAGTTATCGGCTGCTTCTTCCAGTCGATTGCTCACGGCTCTGAAATTGGTGAGTTACTTTGTTCTGCTTATTGTTATGAGATTGTTATGTTTTTATAGCCAAATATTTGATTCCTTGCAAGTTTGAAAGTTGAGTCCGTGATTTGTTGTCTGATTTTTTGAGCAAAAGTTAAACATGAATTGATTGAATGCTGGCAAGATTCTTAATTTCTGAAATGATTTACCTTTCTGTTTTTATTCTTCTGTTTTTACTTTAACTTTTTTTTAATTTACTGATGCATTGATTTTTTTTTTACTGGAACTGATTTAAAGTTGAGACTCGAGACTTTGTTTTTTTTTTTTTGACGGAACGGTTTTTTCTGACGATTCCGTTCCGGTCATCGCCGGAACCGGGCCGAGATGGCCGGAGTTCCGGCATGCCGGACGGAATGTGGAACCTTGGTATACATGATAGTTTTACTCTGTGTTCCTTACACTACTTTCGAACTCCGACTACTTTATGGTGTTGATGCAAACTGGATGAGCGTTGCATAGGTTGTTGTTTATTTATCGCACAACAATGGAAGACTGGATATTTGATTTTGCTGTCATACATTAGCATGTTGCACATGCGTTCATGTCAGCGGTCGGTACACATGCCTTTCATACCATCTTTGTACACAATGATCTATCGTTTACAGCCACATTAATGTTTCTTCATGTTATGCATGCTGTCTTATTGATGTTGCTCTGTCTGTCCTTGGCCTTCATTAATTTATATGCCTAGATATGCAAGTCTGCTAGAGCAAGATGCAGGCTGCTACTGAGATGAAAACGGACAAAAAAATATCATACAACCAGATGGATGAGTTGCAGCCACTGCTGTCATGATTTCATAGACATGTCCCTGCATAATTTCTCCGACTTTCTTTGTCGACAACATGAGGAGGAAGCTATTACATTCATTTCAATCAACCGATCATACCAACGACAGAGTTAGTACCATTTTACTACCCTTTTTTCCCATCTGACTGTGCATACTGTACTCGACCATTTATGAATTGTTGTATTCTGTTTGCAGTCTTTCGGCTAAATCACTATAACAGACTTCCAAAACATAGGCACAAAAAAATAGGGACAACATCTATGGGTAAGACTGATTTTATTCTTGATCTACTATGGACATTGACAGAACACCGAACGTCTCCTGTACAAGGTGTCCATTGTAGGTTATTTCGTGTCTTTAATGTTCTTAGCATTGCCATATGTTATTGCATGAAACCACCACCTGACAGGGTGTCCCACCGACTTATTGTCGGCATCATTTGACTTAGCTGAATGTGGGAAAGGCATGCCTCTATCTGCTGCATCGCAGTCTTCCCGCCTTTCTGCAGTTGGGAATTACGGACGGCGTACGTAAGTTATAATAAATTGGTTAGTATAAAATGCATTGACTGTTCAAACAGTTTCAACGCTTTTTTGCTAAATATGTAGGTAGAATATTTTCTGCACACAGTTTTGGCCCACCCGCATGTACATGTTCATACTGTGGAGCATTGCTATGGCTTGAAGAAAGGGTAAAAAAGGGAAGTACAAATTTAAACCCAAAATTTTCAATATGTTGTCAGAAGGGAAAGGTTCAGCTTCCGTCCTACCAGCCAGCCCCCGATTATTTAATGGATCTTCTGGACTATAATGGAGGATCTGTCTCTAAAGAATTTCGGCGATATATACGGCATTATAATTCTATTTTTGCTTTCAACTCAATGGTTGGGAATGTTGATAACTTCATCAACAACAGTCGTGGTCCGTATGTTTTCAAATTGAACGGTCAAAACCACCATCGAATTGGCTTGCTTCTTCCGACGACGGGTAAACCAAAATTTGCTCAATTATATTTTTTTGACACAAGTAATGAAATCAATAATCGGGTTTCGTCGTGTGGTGAAAGTGCGGCGCAAAATTTAGATGTGGGTATTGTGAACAATCTAATATGCATATTCAACCAATGTAGTGAGTTAGCCAAAGTGTTTAGAATGGCTAGAGAAAGGTTTCATGCGTTGGAATACCAGCCTATCACTGTCAGACTGTTGGAGAGGCGTTACAAGGATGGATGTTAGTACAATTTACCAACTTCGCCTGAGATTGCAGCATTGATTGACAACTTGATGAAGCACTTATCCCGCGGCCGACTCATCGATTCCTTGAGTCGCGAACGACTCATCGCGTTGCCACCTCCACCCACGACTCAGACCTCCACCCACAACTCACACCTCCACTTTACATCGCCACTCCATGACTCATGACCAAATCACCGACCCACGACCTACTCCTCACCGACCCACGACCTAACTCCACCACAAATCGCAGCCGACCTATTATCACATCATCCCTAAAATCGCGAATTCCATATGCCGCGCGCGAGTCAGGCGTCCAGTAAATCGCGAACGAGTTATCCCCCATAAGTCGCTACCGGTTTATCCATAAGTCGCGGCCACTTTTATTTACCAATTCCTCCATAAGTCGCTACCGAGTCATAACGTAAGTCGAAGACGAGATAGCTTAAATCGTTACCATGCTATCTCTTAAAGCTGAAGATTATTTTAAGTCACGAACTGTTTTGATGAGTCGTAGCCGAGACATTCTATGAGTCGTAGCCGAGTTAGTGAACCGTTACCGAGTCATCTTCAAGACGCGAAGAAGGAGCGAGTCACTGCATGTCTTAAGTCGCGTGTACTGATTGTGTTGTAATTTTCTTTAAGTCTTTGTGTTGTGTCATAAACCATATAAATAGGGATGTAATGTCATTATATAATTGTTGTTGAAAATTGAATAAAATTCTTCTTTGTTAGCTTGTGCTTTCATTAAATTGGTAGTCGAGTGTTAACTCCTATCTCCACTTCGGCATTCGAGTGCGCTCGAATCAACGACGTTGAAGCCAATTCGCGGAATCAAGTGCGCTTGTTCAACGCTCAAAGAATTGCAGATCTCTTTTCGCGGTATCTTCGGATCAACGTGTCAGAGATAGCTAGAATTCGGTATCTTCGGATCAACGAATTTGGGCATTTTCAGTATTTTCAAATCACCGATTTGCTACTTTCATCGATCCATATCGTTTTGTTAAATATCCGCTGCGTCAGTTTGGTATCAGAGCTAGATCGCAAGGAGTTTGCATCAGTTGGAGACTTGGGTTTTGAGAATTTGAATTTTGGAGATCGGATTTGCAAATTGTCGAGAAGTTGGGTGTTCATCGTGTTCATCGAGAAGTTGCAACAAGTTTGGGGTGTTTGATCCATAATCATTTGGATCAAAGTGTGGGAAAGGTGTTTGAATTTGCATGGGAGAGTTTGCACGCCAAAGTGAAGTTCGAAGCAAGCTTGAAGCCGTGATAGTTGATTTGAATTGTAGTTTGGATTTGTTTTGTTTGAAGATTTTTGAAGTCAAATTTGTTGAATTTTTGATTTGTTGAAGTTTGGAGATTTGTTGAATTATCTGTGAAGTTCAATCATGCCACCGAGACGAGCTCAACGTCATCGCAATATTAATGCCTTGTATGGAAGAGAAGAAGCTGATGAAATGGAGCAACGAATCAATGAGAGTTTCACTGAGAAGTTGAATGAAGGAATTGGTCGCTTAGAGAGAATGATGCTTGAAATGAATCAAAATCGAAGAAGGGTTTCACCTGAATCGAGCCATGGGAGGAGTAGAGCTTCGATACATTCAGATCGGGAGAGAAGAGAAGATCAAGATCATAGAAGTGTTGATAATCGTGATAGGAATGTTGATCGAAGGAGTGGTGGTAGAGATGTTGGAGGATGTGAACGACAACGCTATACATCAGACTTTGATGAGGAGTTTGATGGTGAAAGAGGAAGTGTTCATTTCAGAGATCGAGATCAGGGACAACGTCAGTATCGGATTATTGATGATGATCGACGTTGGGAATCAGGAATGAAGATGGAGATTCCAGAATTTAAAGGCGGAATGGTTGCTGAGGAGTTCTTAGACTGGTTGTCAAATGTTGAGGAGATCTTTGATTTCAAGGAGGTTCCGGAGAATCGCCAAGTGAAGTTGGTTGCTAGTAGGTTGAGGGGGAGAGCTTTGGCATGGTGGAAGCAAACTAAACTTACGAGAGAAAGGATGGGAAAGTCGAAGATTATAGATTGGGAGAAAATGAAGAAATTGATGAGAGCTACATTTTTACCATACAACTACCAATCACTTATGTACCAGAGATTGCAGAATCTAAGGCAGGGGACAAAATCAGTCAATGATTACGCCGATGAATTTTACCAACTCATTGCCAGGAACGATATAATGGAGACGGAAGAGCAGTTGACCGCTAGGTTTGTTGGAGGGCTGAGGATGCAGATCCAGGATATGGTTAATATGTTTGATCCAAGATCTGTGACGGAAGCACACCAAAAGGCGTTGGCTTGGGAGAAGCAGGGAAGGCGTGGAGGTGGTGTGTTTACTAATTCTAATAATCAAGTGAAGGGTGTTAGCGGAAGTTCTAATATTTCTAAACCTGTCAGTAAACCCGTAGTAAAGGAGAGTGAGAAGGCGAAGGTTAACAATGGTTTCAAATGCTATAATTGCCAGGAGATGGGTCATAAAAGCAATGAGTGTCCAAAACCGAAGAAATGAGCTATGATAGCTGACGTTGAAAGTGAGGATGCTGTTGAGGGTGAAGATAGTCCAGTTGAGGAGAATGAACAGGATATCGCATCGGGAGACGAAGGGTGTAATCTAATGTTGAGGAGGTCTTGTTTAACACCAAAGCAAGAAGATGAAGCTAGTTGGTTGAGGAGTAACATCTTTCAGTCGACATGCACTATATTGGAAAAAGTTTGTAAATTTGTGATTGATGCAGGAAGTTGTGACAATATTATTTCTACAGAAGCAGTGAGAAAATTGAAATTGAAAACGGAAAAACATCCAAATCCTTATAAGTTAGCGTGGCTGAGAAAAGGAGGAGAGGTGAAGGTGGATAAGCGAGTTCGAGTTCCATTTTCCATTGGAAAGAAATATAAGGACAAGATTTGGTGTGATGTAGTTGAGATGGATGTTTGTCATTTGCTTTTGGGTAGACCGTGGCAGTATGATTGAGCGGTGCAGCATGACGGTCGAACCAATAATTACAGTTTTATGTTTGAAGGCGTTAAGATTATTCTAGTCCCAAAGAAGAGACAGCAGAGAGAGTAAATCTGAGGAGATCGAAGAATTGAAAACGTTGTTATCTTTGAAGGAGTTTGTTAAGGAAGTCGAAGAGGAACCTGAAGTGTACTTGTTGATAGGACGTAAGAGCGGTGAAGAGGTTGAAATTCCAGAAGAAGCAAAGCCAGTATTGAAAGAGTTTAAAGATGTATTTCCAGAAGAGCTGCCTAAGGAGTTACCGCCACTGAGAGACATTCAACATCAGATTGATCTTGTTCCGGGAGCAGTATTACCGCATAGACCACATTATCGAATGAGTCCGAAGGAACCTGAAAAGTTAAGGAGGCAGGTGGAAGAGTTGCTTGAACAAGGACGAGTGCAGGAGAGTTTGAGTCCGTGTGCTGTGCCAGCTTTGTTGGTACCAAAGAAGGATGGAACATGGAGGATGTGCACTGACAGTCGAGCCTTGAATAAGATTACTGTGAGATATAGATTTCCAATGCCGAGGTTGGATGACTTGCTAGACCAGTTGAGTGGGGCTACTATCTTTTCGAAGATTGATTTGAAAAGCGGTTATCATCAAATTCGGATTAGACCTGGAGACGAATGGAAGACAGCCTTCAAGACAAGAGAGGGGTTATACGAATGGTTGGTTATGCCATTTGGTTTATCAAATGCATCTAGTACATTCATGCGGGTGATGAATCAAATCTTTAGACCATTCATTGGGAAGTTCGTGGTGGTTTATTTCGATGATATTCTGATATATAGCCGGAATATGGAGGAGCATGTTCAACATTTGAGGGAAGTGCTGATTATTCTTCGTGAGGAACAATTTTATGCTGCTACGAAGAAATGCGTGTTCATGACGCATAGTGTTTTATTTCTGAGATATGTTGTGACAGGAGAAGGTATACAGGTGGACCAGAATAAAGTTGAAGCAGTCAGGAATTGGCCACAGCCGAGAACAATAACGGAAGTGAGAAGTTTCCATGGATTGGCGTCATTCTACCGAAGATTCATTCCACACTTCAGTAGCGTGATGGCTCCAGTTACTGATTGCATGAAGGGTAAACAGTTTTCGTGGTCAGAGGAAGCCGGGGTTGCTTTTGAGAAGATCAAGGAACTATTGACGACAGCACCGATTCTTGTTTTACCAGATTTTCAGTTGTTGTTTCAATTGCATACTGATGCGTCGAAGGTGGGAATTGGTGGAGTGTTGAGTCAGAGGGGACGTCCTATTGCATATTTTAGTGAGAAGTTGTCAGGAGCGAAGATGAGATACAGTACATATGACGTTGAATTCTATGCTGTTGTACAAGCTATTAAACATTGGAGACACTATCTATTTCAGAAAGAGTTTGTTCTTTACACTGATCATGAGGCATTGAAGCATATGCAAGGACAGGACAAGATTTCCGCGAGACATGCATCATGGATTGCTTATTTGCAGCAGTTTACTTTTGTCGTTAAGCACAAGTCAGGAGTAACCAATCGTGTGGCTGATGCTTTGAGTAGGAGGAGTCATTTATTAACGACAATGAAAGTTGAAGTGACCGGTTTCGAATTATTGCCAGAGCTGATTGAAGAAGATCCTTACTTTGTAAAATTTGTTGAGAAAGTTAAGGATGGGAATACTGATGAATTTGTGTTGGTTGATGGATTCTTGTTCAAAGGGAATCGTTTATGTATACCAGATTGTAGCTTGAGAATGAAAATTATCAAGGAATTGCACGAGGAAGGACATGTGGGCCGTGATCGTACATTGCAGTTAATTACACAATCTTATTTTTGGCCTTCAATGAGGAAAGAGGTCGAGAGATTTGTGGAAAGATGTCATATCTGCCAGGTTTCGAAAGGAACTGCGACCAATGCTGGGTTGTATATGCCGTTGCCTGTACCCGCTAAACTATGGGTTGATGTGAGTATGGAATTTGTTTTGGGTTTTCCAAGAACTCAAAGGGGTAATGATTCTATATTTGTGGTGGTTGGCAGATTTTCGAAGATGGAACATTTTATAGCCTGTAAGAAGACAGTGGATGCAGTTCGAGTGGCACAATTATTCTTTAAAGAAGTGTATCGATTGCATGGTTTACCAGAATCTATTGTTTCTGATCGAGATACTAGATTTTTAAGTCATTTTTGGCTTAGTTTGTGGAAGTTGGTGGGAACGAAACTGAATTTTAGTAGTGTTTATCATCCGCAAATAGATGGGCAAACAGAGGTGGTGAATAGATCGTTGGGAAACTTGTTACGATGTCTTGTGAAAGACAATTTAAAGAGTTGGGATGTGAAGTTGTGTCAAGCTGAATTTGCTCACAATCATGCAAATAACCGAAGTACAGGTTTCAGTCCATTTCAAATTGTATATTCAAGTTTACCAAGGGGGCCGTTGGATTTGACGATGGTTCCACAGCCAAAGGGGACAGTTAAGCGGGCTGCGGATTTTGTTGATGGGTTGACGGAATACCATAGAATCGTTCAGGAACGATTGGAAAAGACAAATGAAAAGTATAAACAAATGGCAGATAAGAAACGAAGAAGTGTAGTCTTCAAAGAAGGTGATTTGGTTTACGCGGTATTGACGAAAGATCGTTTTCCAGTTGGAACTTACAATAAGTTGAAAGCACGAAAGATTGGTCCAGTAGAAATCTTGAAGAGGATCAATGATAATGCGTATCGATTAAGGTTGCCGGAAGAGGTCCATACTTCTGATGTTTTCAATGTCAAACACTTAATTCCGTATTATGGGGAGGAACTTGACGAAGACGACGAAAATGTGAATTCGAGGACGAATTCTTTCCAACAAGGGAGGATGATGAAGCACTTATCTCGCGGCCGACTCATCGATTCCTTGAGTCGCGAACGACTCATCGCGTTGCCACCTCCACCCACGACTCAGACCTCCACCCACAACTCACACCTCCACTTTACATCGCCACTCCACGACTCATGACCAAATCACCGACCCACGACCTACTCCTCACCGACCCACGACCTAACTCCACCATAAATCGCAGCCGACCTATTATCACATCATCCCTAAAATCGCGAATTCCATATGCCACGCGCGAGTCAGGCGTCCAGTAAATCGCGAACGAGTTATCCCCCATAAGTCGCTACCGGTTTATCCATAAGTCGCGGCCACTTTTATTTACCAATTCCTCCATAAGTCGCTACCGAGTCATAGCGTAAGTCGAAGACGAGATAGCTTGAATCGTTACCGTGCTATCTCTTAAAGCTGAAGATTATTTTAAGTCACGAACTGTTTTGATGAGTCGTAGCCGAGACATTCTATGAGTCGTAGCCGAGTTAGTGAACCGTTACCGAGTCATCTTCAAGACGCGAAGAAGGAGCGAGTCACTGCATGTCTTAAGTCGCGTGTACTGATTGTGTTGTAATTTTCTTTAAGTCTTTGTGTTGTGTCATAAACCCTATAAATAGGGATGTAATGTCATTGTATAGTTGTTGTTGAAAATTGAATAAAATTCTTCTTTGTTAGCTTATACTTTCATTAAATTGGTAGTCGAGTGTTAACTCCTATCTCCACTTCGGCATTCGAGTGCGCTCGAATCAACGACGTTGAAGCCAATTCGCGGAATCAAGTGTGCTTGATCAACGCTCAAAGAATTGCAGATCTCTTTTCGCGGTATCTTCGGATCAACGTGTCAGAGATAGCTAGAATTCGGTATCTTCGGATCAACGAATTTGGGCATTTTCAGTATTTTCAAATCACCGATTTGCTACTTTCATCGATCCATATCGTTTTGTTAAATATCCGCTGCGTCACAACTCAAACGCCGATTAGTGCGGCTGCGTGGTATTGTGATTGAAGACAGGAATGGGGTACTGAAAAGGATTAGTGAAAAGCACCCTTCTTTTATGTCTATGCAATATCCGCTTTTGTTTCCTTATGGTGAGGATGGTTTCAGGTGTGATATAGAATATAGAGAATTTGATGTACGTCCAGAAACTAAAAGAACGACCGTAACAATGCGTGAATATTACGCCTATGTTATTCAGCGGAGATTAGAAGATGGCTCTGTTCTGTTGTAGGGTGGTAAGCTTTTCCACCAGTTCATTATGGACAGTTACACGTGTATTGAAGAAGACAGACTATCGTGGGTAAAGAGTAACCAAAGTACATTACGATCCGAACTATACAAAGGTCTGCATGATGCTATTACGGTTGGTGACACAAGTGCACGCGCGATAGGAAGAAAAATTGTTCTACCCTTCTCTTTCATAGGAGGTCCTAGGTATATGGTGCAAAACTACCAAGACGCTATGGCCATCTGTCGTTGGGCGGGTTCACCAGATTTTTTGTAACTTTTACATGCAACCCAAAGTGGCCTGAGATTGAAATGACTTTACTCAACATTCCCGGTCAGAAAGTTGAGGATAGACCGGATATTGCTCCCCGTGTTTGCCACATGAAGATTATGGAGCTACTGCACGACATTAGGACATAATGTCATTTTGGTAAAGTCAAAGCACGTATGTTTCACATATTCTTACTATTTTCACACGTTTTTTACGTGAGCTTTCGCCGACTTAGCTTATATTTTGTTTCTTTTTTCCCTCAGTTGTTTACACAATTGAATTTCAAAAAAGGGGACTACCGCATGCTCACATTCTTATATTTCTGTTTAGCGATCAGAGGCCAACAACTGTTGGTCAAGTTGACGTAGTGATTAGTGCTGAGATACCAGACAGACATGTGGATCCGTTTGCTTATCAGTCAGTGTGTCAATACATGATTCACGGTCCATGCGATTACGAAAATCCTGGATGTGCCTACATGGTGGAAGGTTGTTGCTCCAAGCATTATCCTAAGCAGCAGAGGAGTGAAACCCGTTTTGGCAAATTTAGATTTCCTATGTACAAACGACGCAACAATGGGTTGTCAGCCGAGACGTCAAATGGGTTCGTGCAGAACAACGGTTGGGTTATACCTCATAATGTTGATTTAGTTGTCAAATATCAAGCACATATCAACATAGAGATGTGCAATAGAGCACGGTCTGTCAAATACCTGTTTAAATACATCAACAAGGGGCACGATAGAGCAACTATTGTTATTGAAGGTAGTGTAAACAAAGAATGCATGTTTGTTCGGGAGGTTGATGAAGTAAAAAATTATTTGGACTGCAGATATATTTCAGCTTCAGAAGCATCGTGGCGAATTTTTGAGTTTGATGTTCAGTACCGCATTCCAGCGGTGGAGAGGTTAATGTTTCATTTGCCGAGAGAGCAAACTGTGTATTTTGATGAAACAGAACAGTTGAATGACGTACAAGGCGGGCATAATCTATGAAAAACTATGTTTGTTCAGTGGTTGCAGATTAACAGAATGTGTCACGCAGCTCGCCAACTTACTTATGTCGATTTTCCTACTAAGTGGGTATGGGATAAGTCTACTATGGAGTGGAGGATGAGGCAAAAGGGAGAGTGTATAGGTCGGATATATTATGCATGTCCTACGTTAGGGGAGAGGTTTTATATGGGTATGCTTTTAAATATTGTTCATGGCCCTACATGTTACGAAGACATTAGAACTGTAAATGGTGTTGTTTTCAACACCTTCAAAGACGCATGCTTTGCACGGGGTTTGTTAGATGATGACAATGAGCAGGATGAGGCATTGACCGAAGCTGCCACATGGGCTTCTCCAAACTGTACGCGAGAAATGTTTGCAACATTGTTGTGTTTTTGTGAGGTTTCAAACGCGAAGCAACCGTGGGATAAACATTGGAAGAATGTAGCGAGGATATGGAATGGAGGTACGTATGCAAGAACGATTATAGTTCTTAAGAGATGTCTTCGAATAAGGTCAGATCAGAAGCATTAATTACTTTAGAAAAGATTATGCTCAGAAACAATAGATCGGTAGCCGAGTTTTGGTCCGTAACGAAAGTCGACCTTGGAAATTTTCATTCGGTGGATAACACTCTTCTACATGACGAGGTGGACTATGACTGTGATTTGTTACGCATGGAAGTGCCACTACTAATTTCATAGCAGAGAATGGTTTTTGACGCTATAGTTTACTCTGTTCATAACCCTAGAGGAGGCTTTTACTTTGTCTTTGGAAGTGGAGGGACTGGGAAGACGTTTTTATGGAATATTTTAGCCTGCACTATGAGAGCGGAAAGTAGAATTGTATTGGCGGTAGCATCTTCTGGCATTGCATCGCTTTTACTTCCCGAAGGACGAACTGCACATTCAAAGTTCAAAATTCCTATGAACCTCGATGACATGTCAACCTACAATATCTCCAAGCAGTCATGTTTGGCCGATTTACTTAGACGTACGGATTTGATTATTTGGGATGATGCTCCTATGGTTCACCGAAATGCACTTGAGGCATTCGAGAAGTCATTGTCAGATACAGCTTCTTCCGGCTTGAATAATGAAGTTGATCAAATATTTGGAGGAAGAACACTTGTACTGGGTGGAGATTTCAGGCAGACACTACCTGTTGTTCGTAAAGGCACCAGAGAGATGATTGTACGCTCCGCTATAAGTTTTTCGCCACTGTGGCAGCGCTGCAAAATTTTCACTCTAACAAGAAACATGAGATTGAAAAATAACAACTTATCAGTGGATGAAAAATCGAAACTGTCATCGTTTTCAAACTGGATATTAAATGTCGGCGAAGGGAAGGTGAGGTCTATGTCCTTAGATGTGGGCGAAGAACCTACATGGATTAAGATACCTGATGAATTATATTATACCGAAATTAGATAATGTCATTCATACAATTATGGAAATGACGTATCCTGATTTGGATACGAATATATTAAAAAAAAAAATCTTATTTGCAAGAAAGGTGTATTCTAGCTCCAACGAACGATTGCGTTGAAGAAATTAATTCACATGCAATAGATCTTATAAGTGGTGCCATGCAAACTTATTACAATGCAGATTCAATCAGCCATGTGTTTGACACAACCGAAGAACATCATCTTCATTATCCTCCTGAATTTTTAAACACGTTAAAACTTTCAGCCCTGCCAAATCATGAGTTACATTTAAAGGTGGGTATGCCAATAATGTTGATTAGGAATCTTAACCATAGTCTAGGCTTATGCAATGGAACGAGATTATTTGTTGCGCAACTGTCGTAGAAGGTTATTGAAGGTGAGATCGTCAGGGAAAGAATATGGGTTGGAAAGTATTGATTCCGATAATAGTTTTAACATCCGATGACACGAAATGGCCATTTGTCCTGCGTCGACGTCAATTCCTTATTAAAGTTTGTTTTGTAATGACAATTAACAAAAGCCAGGGACAAACTTTGGAACAGGTTGGAATTTATTTGCCAATGCCGGTTTTTACACATGGACAGCTGTATGTAGCACTGTCTAGAACAACTTCCATGTCTGGGCTGAAGATATTGCTTGGGACTTCTAAACCGGGTTTTGAAAATTACATGCAGAACGTTGTATATAGGGAAGTCTTCAGGAACATTTCTGGTATGAATTTTTTTTCATCCGTCATTTGTAATTTTAAAGTACCATTTTAAAGACCACATACACATGATGTGAGCTGATGTTCACAGTGTTTCGAATTTAATAGGTATAGAAGGCGCAGCGAACCAGATGATGATTTCTAACTGACGTTGCATAATTTTGAGTTAGGTAAAGGTAATTTGGGTACAAACAACAGTTTATTCGACATTTTGAATTCCATGTGTTGTTTACTGTGTACCTCTGTTGCAATATTCATCGCAATGTTTTGATGCACCTGAACCTACATAACTTCTTACCTTCGTGAGTATGCAATTGCTAAATGTAAATGCTCTAGCAATTTCAATTCAGTTGTTTGTTTTCCCTCTAACTTCCTGATATCAACTTGCATGTTAATTTTGCTGAAAATACAGTGTGAACAATTTGTGCAATTTTAACACAGCTGGTATCAAACATTTCAGACTATTACTCTAACCTTTTGCTGCATTAGGTATGATCTGTCGATTTTGTTTGGCCTTCTGAGCGAACTGAATCTGAAGATGGTTGAAGAAGATGAACGCAAACATACCTTCTGCAGTGCTCATTTGAATTCTAATCCTACAGCAAATAGCACATTTTAGTTATACTGCATATCCAATGGGTATTACTGCACTTTCCTCTCAGTGTCTACCACTGCTGTTTTTATTACGTAAGCTTCGTTCGTATCTTCTACGTCAATGCGACAATATTTTAACTGCGGGATGTTTCTGGACTGATCTGACGTAGTTCTCTGAGTTTTTTTGCTGCCTCCTTTCCTCTACTGTCTATGTCAGTTTTGTACTTACTATTACGTACTATTCAATTAATGGACAGATCATGTTGTCCGCGTTTTCAAGTGGTAATTTTACTGCAAGTATAAAGTTTGCGCAAGTTAAGCCGATGACATTGAACAGTTTATGTATCCGCCTTTTCTGCTGTAAGGTTTGTGCAATTTTTTTCCAGCAATTTTGGATGGCCAAACGGTCTATGTAACTAATTATAACTAAATAAAGTATTTTACTGCGCACCAATATCGTGTTTGTTAACACATAATTTTTTTGGATTTAATCAGATGTATGTCATGTTGCGACTGTTGATTTATAGTACATATTAACAGACTGCCTGCTATATATAAGCATTACATATTCAACGGTACTATCCGTTTAATGCAGTAACAGGTACTAGCACAGAATTAATTTATCTGTCATAAGTGACTGTATGAAAATGATGTAGTATAGCAAGTTTGTTTCGTATGCACCAAATGTATCGGACAGATCAAATACATTTTTAGGCATGTCAGTTCTCTGTCTTTGTTGGATTTACAAAAAAACAAGTGACGTATGTGTACAGAAGTTTTTCAAATATGTATATGAACGATTTCTTCATGAATATGGACCAGAACTTTTACACTTTTTTTTTTAAAAATATTCTATCAATGTTTTAATTTCAATTTTATTGGATTATTAATAAAATGAGGTTTGTTAAACAGTGTACATAATGCATATAACCAAGTGTACAAAAACTGTTGCTGAATAGATTGTACAAAACATGATGCGTAAGTGTGCAGCATAATTTCGAGCCATATGCAGTATGTTTAAATGCCTTATCTGTGTTAATACTCTTTTCCACAATGTACAAATTAACTTTCACTCTGCTACACTATACACGAATCATTAACGTTACAAATCATAAATACTTACTTCATGATATGTAATTTCTTTTAGAAAAAAAAAAGGATGTCTCCAGCTGAAATGCATGTATATAATGTTAGGCATTTAGCTTTGAACAAATATAGGTGGAAACTATGAATTTTAGTTCTTATTAACTAAGAACTGAATAACAGAAAAAGTTACCTAACTGCTACCAAATCTACCAAAAATACTTGGCGTTGTAAATCTTAGTTCTTAGTACCAACGAAATTATTGGTGCACAACATGGGATAGGTAACAGTAAGTAACCGAGTCACGTTGCTTTACTATACAATCGCTGTGCAAATCTTTTTTACTATACCAAATTACTCAACTACTCAGGTTGTATTAATGGTGCATGTAGGCAGTTAAGGTCAAATTCAACCTCATCGTATATTAGCACTCAATTTTTTTATGTGGCTGTGTACAACATTAACCGATTATTCTTTTTTAACACCACTTCTTAACTAATCCTTTTTCAATTCAACTGTCGCATGATGTAACGCAAACCACGGATTAAAATCCAGCATTTATATACCAAATTAAATTAACTAAACACACAGTTGTACTGATTTGGTGTATGTTTGTGCTGACTGGAACCAATATTCTGTAAGCATATGTATTTCAACGTTCGAGATGACAGCACAAACAACTGTTTTTATTTACTTTGAAGGTGTGGACCATACCCAATATCAGCACGAAATTAGTTTAAACTAATTAGCAGTTACCGCATAAAGTGGGACGACGTGAACCATCGTACCAGCAATTTACCCACGTTCCTTTGGAGCACAGTTTCTAACTAAGATGGTCTGAACTCTTCCTTCTGCCTGACATAAAATTCCAAAAAAAAAATCTACCTTTCATCTCAACTGGTTTTCTACAATGTCCGCAAACAGCCTGTTTCTGTCAGAATGGTGTTTGGTACAAACTGGAATACCGTCCGTGTCCGGGTGGCTAGGCTATGGAAATTGATCAGTCAGGGAACGAACGAAGTTTACGCGTTAAACATGCAGCTTTTCGACAACGAAGTATGTTACTGTCTACTGTTATTATTCAGTCGCTTAGTGTGCTTCCTTTTTAGTACCCCTCCCCTACCTCGGCTAATATCCGACAGATTGAGTGAATGCGTTTTAGGCGTCCCATGCACTGTGAGTGGTTTTAACTTTGATTATACTTCACGTTGGTCCATAGTACCGCTGCGCCTACTCCACACTTACGCACCAACAGCAATTCATATTCTTCCACGTACATCCATTTCTCTCCTGCACTTGCATTTCCACTTTGACCGTTTGTACTGCACAGTTAATACATAGGTGCAAAATTTTTATTTTGCAAGCTGTTTGGACCCATTTCTTAGGTTTGCCGTGGAATATGACAGGGAAATGAGAAGGTTGGTATGGTTCGAAAGCATATACTGCGTCAGTTTGAAGACGTGTTTGAAGAACCTTCGGTGTACGACGTGACACGGTTCAACGTCCAAAACGCCAAAGCAACATACATAATCATACATGACGAATGGATAATAGTTCTACGAACAGATACCCGAGCAGTGAAGGTGGAAGATGCAATGGATAGAATACCACGGTATAAGTTTGCCTTTGCTAATGAAAGCACGCTTATAACCTGACTATGCCGTATAGATAATCGTACGGGTACTCTTTCTCCCCACTGTAAATATCATCAGTCCCCCTTATTTAATCTATGCACACTCGTGTTGTTGATTTGTGGCTTATTACAGATTTGGGTGGTCTGTTACGGGTTGTGACTAATGTATTTCCTATAACCTCTAAAAATAGTACACAAATGCTAAAACAAGAGTTGCACGTGGAAAGAAATAGGTGGCGCCATTTTTTTTTTTTTTTGCTTAACTGAAGTCTACCAAACACTATACTAATCTTATTTATAACACAGTGAGAATACAAGTGTCGTATCACTTTGGACGAGCCGAAGAGATTTACTTGACCAATCCATGGTAGACAAGTTTAAGAATTCGCCTACCGTTGTTATCACCTCCTTGACAGTCGCTACCTACGGCCGTAGGCTTATGATCTCTGTACTTACCTATCCCCGCCACAAAACAATTGCCCTCTAACCTATATTTCTCTTTGTCAGGTGCATTTACTTTCAGATCTACTAAAGCAATAAAAATATATCTAGACATTGATTTGCCTGAACTAGATGTCATTAAGACTAGGTATTAATTTTTAACATGCTCTGCATTTGTTTGACCGTTTCATTTCATATGCCTCTATTACTTGATTTGCACAGATCAAACCAACATGCTGGAAAAAAGATTGAGTACGTAGACCACTCCTCTGGTGGCCGTTCTACTGTACTAGAAAGAACAAACACCACACTCGCCTAGCTGTTGACTGACGTCAGGACTGCTGACTGTCAGGTACGTTGCTCTTGCACGTAACGCACGCATAATCATGAACTTTTATCACCACCGTCCATCCCCTTTCATTGATCGCACATAGTTCTTTTATCCCTATCAATCGTGTTCTGTTTGAATTCTGTGCATGCACCAGTTTTCCTATCACTACACATAACATCTGTTTCCATCCAAATCTTGATGATTATCTTTTACATCCAACTGTTTTGTTGCACGGCAGTAACGTTGTCGTTGCAATACTTTTATATACTATTTTCTTTAATTTGTGTATTTGTCTGTATTGCATTTGTACTTCCAGTTTGTTAACTACTGTATTTATACCAATCTTTTTGTACATATTACACTTTTGATTGGAAAAAGGGTACTCACGTAGGTGTACAGATTTCTAGGTGTGTTGGAAATAATAAACGTCCCATTTATGCGATGCTTTTTTTTTTGTCGATCGTGCCTCGAATTTTTAACCGTTATTAAATTAAACGGCATACCCTTCGTCACCTTTTTCATGCTCAAGAAAAAGCATTACTACTGGGATGAAATAAGTTACATAATATTTTGAAAAGTTCTACCTGAAGAAGTTTACATTTATTGTTTAACAAAATTAGCTCCGTACATTACACGCTTGCAAAACGTCTTCATTTCAGTTGATCATGCTTAGACAAACAGTTATGCAAATATAGCTATAAATATATGCCAACAACACTTTTGGTCAGGGTAAAATATATGCCGTGCCAGCAACCATTGTGCAGTTGAAAAGTTCTACCTGGAGCTATCTTTCATGCGCGGTCTGCAAGTCTACAGCTCACTTTGAGGGCACCAAATATTTCTGCTCCGGATGCCATCAAATGGTAGCTCATCCCGTAAACAGGTACCGTTTGTCGGATTCTTTGTTCTACAGTTTTCCTTTTTTTCTTGGAAGAAAAAATAAGTACGACTACTAAAAACATATTTGGTACCGTTTAAATGTTGACATATTAGACTCCTCTACATCTACTACTATCACCGCTTTTGACAAGGAGGCGGAATGGCTACTTGGGAATAAGGTTGACGACATGCTTGCCGTACTTAACTCAGTAAGATAACGTAATTATGCATTTTATTTTGCAGTTTCTATAACTATGCCCGTTGTAATCAAAAGTGAATTATGTGGATGTAAGTTTATCATATTACTATCTCATTGCTTACGTTCGAGCAGTCAACTTTGGTCATGCTCTTTTTACACTGTTAACTGCACCAACTGCCTGCGCGTACTGCTTAGTGTGGGTTGTAAAAAATATTGCCCAGATAGACAACAGCCATACGGTTATATCACTATGGGTTCCACCCTGTTCCTTAAGATGTACGTACTCCAATTTCGTTTAAATATGTGACCATTATTTCCCACGCAAATGTTGAACCATACTGTCAGATAATGCTATCCATTGTCTACCAATTTTGTGGACGAGAAGTTCTGGCCATCATGAGTTGTTGCTTCCCCACGCTTTATAGCGTACCACTGCTCACCCATAGTAATTTACTCATCTTGGAACGTCTACGTGGTAGACACCCCATCTACACGCTAGCAAGTATAAGTTCTGAACGCACAACTATGTGAATATTTACTGTTTAAACAACTTTCATACTCTTTTGCTCCTTTCCTTTTCAAACTGTACTGGCTCATTTATATTGTTTTTTCTGCTCTACTCATTACTGTCCAGGTAGACATGGCGTCATCCACGGTTACAATAGGTTATTCTGCTTCACTTTTTGATACCATCTATATTATAATATCAAATGCATGTACACTGCTATGCATTGAACCCTGCCGACTTAACGTTAGTAACGGCATGCTACACCCACTAAGGTTTATAACAATGTTTCATGCTGCAGGAGAATGGGGTCCAAAAAATTGAGAAGATTTTCCACAACCTCTCGTGGACCGAAGCAATGTTTGAATTCAGATCAAATAACTATGAGATGAAAAATCCAGATGCTTATCTCACTGCCAGAAAAATCACAAAAAACATATCTGCGACTGAGACGGTTTGTTCTCAGCCATGATTATACATTAACCTAGAATTTACATACTTAATTTCTCGCTTACTGACGTTTTCCTCTGTTTCGGAAAGGTTGAAAATTACAGCTCACTCCACCCAGCGATCAAAGTTCTAGCTTAGTTTCTCCTTCGATAACGGATAAGCAGGAGACACCGTCGGACGCAGATATCAAAGGGAAAAAACGTATTATTGATTAGGTTTGATATACAATTATTACAATTATTTGCCTGTCCAACTGGTATCACAGAAAGGACATTCATTTGTTTTGCTAGGACGACGATGGTATCATTCATCCAGTTGTGCATGCTTCTGATCCACCAGTGACCAGAAAGACAATGCGAAGAGGAATTGTAATTCGGTACAGTTTTTCAACCTTTTTTTTCACCACTTCATATTGACAGTACTTAGTTCTACTAATTTGTTCTTTCCTTCTACAAAGTAGTACGATTACCGACAAATATTGTATCTCACACACAACGCTTAATTGATCCTCCTACCTACGGTGCGTTCTTCGATCAGTTCACATCGCACATGTTTGTCCAAATTGTGCTCGGAACTTTCGTTTGATCACGATAGATAAAGTTGGGTCACATGTGGATGAGACTGCTCTTAAGTCTAACTATGCATCCTCAGAGTGATGCATCAATTCGTATGGTCGAAGATACTATCTATCTTTTTCAAGCAGCAGCATCAGTCTCCCTACGTGGTATCTACGTGTGTGGCAATGCAACAACAAATGCTGGTTTAACTGTTGCGGTAGTCGAGGACCACATGACTAGTGATTATTCATTCGAGGCTGGTAAATGCTCAATTTTCCCAAGTGTCGTTTATTTGAATCAACATACTATCTATCTTTGAATATATGGTTTTTGATAGATTATCATTGCTAATTTTTTAGTGTAAAATTGACCCTTCTTCTTTGTTATTATCATAATCACTCAAGATTTGCAGGTGTAGTGGTCCTTGCTGATCGTGGTTTATGCTGCATCAATGAATTTGATAAAATGTCCGCAGAACATCATCAGGTAGTTAACATAGATTTGTAAATGTCAAATTATTCACTATTAATTTTCCTTTTTAGCTCAAACTAATTATGCAATATAATATTCTTAGGCTTTGCTGGAAGCCATGGAGCGACAATGTGCCTCAGTTGCAAAGGCTGGATTGGTTGCAAGTTTATCTGCACGCACTTCAGTATTGGCAGCAGAAAATCCATTTGCTGGTCATTATAAGTAGGTACGATTTTCTTTTTAGCTCTATATATTATTCTATAGTTAACATACCGAGTCTCTAAGAGTCCTACATGCTTTGCAAAGTTGTCAAATATGACACTAATTTGCATTGTCGCTTGCTAAAGTCTTACACACTCCGGAAACATGATTCAGGCCGTAGTGCATTTAGCATTTAGTTATAAATTGTAAAAAAAAAAAAAAAGCCCATGAAACTATTTTAGTAAAATTCAATTCTCTCAATTCCTGAGCAATCACACCAAAATCTCGAGTTCTTTTAGGATTCGCTTGTTGATCAATGACTACTATTTCTACCCACTTAATATTACCTGATTTTTGAGTGTATAAAAATACCTTTGAAAAGAACACTGGTTTGAAATCACCAATTTCCATTATTGTATATATAGTCTTAGTAAACGTATATTGGAAAATGTAAAGTAAAATATGAAATTTTGTTAGAGCTGGACTTGGGGGTGTTAATTTTGTAAGTGTCTGTTGTCCGACTCGATTCAAAGTCAAAAAACGTCCGTCCGTGTTCGTTCGTTTTTTATTTAGGAAACGAATTAGGACAAGAAAATTTGTACGACATTTTGTCCGTACAAATTGTTCGTTGAATTTTCTATTGTCCGTACATCATCCGTTCATTGTTTGGTTCGTGCGAAGAGTGTCCGAACCAAAGTCTGCTTTGGTCTGTGTCTGTTCGAAAGTCTTATAGAAGAGGACACGAACACACCTATATTCAATCCAGTCTATCTGATTAACACCTTTAGCTGGATTTGAATAACTGACCTCACACACACATAATGTGTGGATGTCCAATTTTCTAACTCAAAATTGTTATTTTTTTCCTGTTATTGGGCTTTAAACTCATGATCTCATTTGCATATTGGGAAGTTTACCGTCGGAGCAAAACATCGTAAACCTATTCCAACTCTTAATAAAGTTGTATCTTCCAAAGAGCCTAATTTATGTAAAAATCACAGTGTAAAATTTGTTTATTTTTTGTGCTATGGAACTCATCAGTTGTAATATTCTTGTCTCAGTCGTGCAAAAACCGTCAACGAGAGCCAGGAAATGAGTGCTGCACTTCTACCATGTTTCGATTTGGTTTTCATATTACTTGATAAACTAGATTAAGTACTTGATAAGCGTGTATCGGATTATATTATGGCAATAAGTTTCATATCATTGCACCTAATGTATTACCTTTTTGTGCTAATTTAATTCTTTTTGCTAAGTTCTATTGCCAGCTCCATGCATGGAGTAGTGGTCATTTGCCTTTAAAAAAACAGCGTAGAGGTATCATATTTTCTCCCATAATTTTGTGACTAGAACTAGATCACTGTAAGAATATATGTTATTGATAACGCAATTTAATAACGCATTATTCTAAGCATTATTATGTTGCTTTATTTTTTTTATTTTTATTTTTATTTTATTTTTTGCTATTCAATTTGTTTTGTACTTGTTTAATTTATATTGTAGGTATGTAACGCTGGTCCCAAATTTTTCGACTCCCAACCAAAACACTTTACCATTTCGTCTCCCTTTCAAGTAACGCTTAACAATTTTCGTCTCCCTCCCAAAACGAAGAAAACCCTACTTAACGTTCTACTCTATCTCCATCTCCAATCCCTAAACTTATGGCGTTCTACTCCATCTATGATCTTCAATAGTTCACTCTTTAGCAGTTGAGAAGTTGGCGACGTCAAGAACCCTAATCTTCAATCTTCGATCTTCAATTTCGCTCTTCATCAACATCTATCAGATTCGAAATCCAGGAACATTCGAAGGCATATTATCAAACGTGTTAATTTATAAACGATTTTGCTCTCTTCATCAATCTCTGAACAATCTCCGAACTAATTGATTCTTCTTTCTTCATACAAATAATTTATAAGGTATATAGTTGTGTTATTGGTTGGTCATTCTCTATATGAAACATGATAACTAAATGATTGTTAGTTCGTACGATCATCCAATAAACCATGTCTTTATTGAGAAACTAATTTAAAGATTCTGAGCAAACCATTATGAAAACCAAAACTATACTTCTCTTTGATTTGCTTAAAACTGTGATATTTACTTCATATGTTTTGTTATAATAAATACCTGATAGTAAAAATTAATAATTGTTTGAACTGTGGCTTTTTTATCTGTAGTTTTTGTTCAGATTTTTGTTTTTTAACTTGTTTTTTTGTTGATATTTAATTTTTTTTGATCTACGGTTTTTGTTAATATTTGAATAGTGACTATGATTACTCAATAACAAAAGTATGGCATTTAGTTTCTGTTGATCTTTATTGTATCATGTTTTACCATTCTTTGTCCAACCTTGCAAAGACCTTATAAGTTAGTTAGCTAGATACAAAAGTCAAAAATGTAGATTAGCATCTTTAATAGGGGTGATATATGTGTAAGTTAGCTTCTTAATAAGTTAGTCAAAAATGCAGGTACTAAGATCACTTAGTGTAAAATACACATGTAAGTTAGCAGCTTCAGTAGGTTACTGCAGTCGAAATGATCATGCTAAGTGTTTCTAAGAACAATATATTAAAATATTTATGGATGGTTAGTTTTCTTATTGTCAACCAGAATCAAAATTGTAGAGTATCATCCCATGTGACTGATTATAATTGTTGTTATAAATACCGACTATGAAGTATGAATAAATAAAGGGGATAATTTATTTGAGAAAGAGGATATATGTCACTATCAATATTTTTCACTATGCCTAAAGCAACTGGCTTCCACTCGTATTTTATTTCTTGTTGTGTTATTTGGCCAATCTAATATTTGTCAGAATAATCATATGCTGACGGTTTCACAGATATGTTCCGAAAACTACACTCACCAAAATTGACATTTATATAATTAAATGCAAACTTTTGCTGTGTATTTTAATTAAGTCGATGAACTGCTTCTTTTTTTTTTATGCGAATGACTTAACACATTTAACTGCAGAATTAGAAAGCAACATCCATAAGTTTCTCTCGTTTTTAATGCTTACCTATTCTTACTTCATGTAATCTCACACCTTTTTGTAACATGATCAATTGTAATAGAAAATGGACATGACCGTGAAAAAGAGAAAGCACACTTACAGGCAAAAATAAGTCAAAGTGCTCAAATCTACACCTAACAAATGCATTGCAAGAGATGAGTAGTTTGAGGTAGACAATGAGATTCACAACGAACACAACCCACAAGAATTAGACAAATATCAATTACAAAACGAACAAAACAACGATGCTCAACTACAAGACAACTCACAAATAGACGAAGACAATGCAATTCAGTTGGAAGAAAATTCTAAATGTGCAATGAACGACGAGAGACATATGCATGGTGCCAGTGCATGTCTAAATGTGGGGAAAAAAGTAGAGGGCCGACTAAAGCTAGAAGGCTTCCATTCAACTCTATGGAGGTAATCAAAGTTGAATTTAATAGTGTCGGTGAACCAATAAGAGATGGATCGATCAAGTTGTCTTCCTTTCTAGGGCCGCTTGTACGAGAAGTGGTTTCAGTCACATTAAATGATTGGAGGCACCTTAGTGATGATTTGAGAGATGTTTTATGGGAAAGCATTCAGGTGACATATCTTTCTTAACGTTTCGTTTTATATGCTTCTACGTTTTTTATACATTTCAACTAATCTATCAAGATTATTTTAAATAGTGATATATTTCTAAATTAAATAGCCAACAACAATGTGATCGATTTGAAATTTGGTAGTCATAAGAGATACTCCCAATTTTTCTTTTTTGTTGTTGTTAGCATTGGTTTAAACAATATTAATATTAACTGCAAACATACTATTATTTAAGCAGTTATTTGAAATTCATTGTTTATTAGTAACAATAATTATTATATGAGTTATAATATATAAATTTACTGATCCGTGACTTGCAGACTTACATAAAAAACTTGCTGCAATTATGTACTAATTCAATTTGATTTAATATTAATTTCTCTATTATACTATGTGAGTAGCTACAATAAAGCAATAATATTTTCAGTAAATGGAAAAGAAATGGCAGTAGCATTGATAAAAAAACTATATTGAAGAAAGAAAGAAATTGAAGCAAAAATAAATTTGAGTGGGAAAAAATGTAGTGCATAGGTAAATCCCAGATTGAGTATAATGAGAAGATAATTTTAAATTTATTAGTATGGAGTTAAATATCCTACAGGGTAGGACTACATTAAGCTTCGGTAAATTTCAGGATTTAAGTAATAAAGAATTTATGGAAACTTGTTTGAAAAGAACAAGGCAACACCCTTTGAGCTAAAAGTACATGCATTGCATGTTTATGATGAGATGCATAGTTTTCTTCTATACTTATATGTATGTTAAAAATGTATCATTTACGATCAACTTGTATGCCTAACATGAGTGCCACCCAATATTTAGTGTACCTTGACTGAAATTCAATTTTAACTAGTGAAACCTTCATTAATCTTTGCTGAAATTAGAATATAGACTGATTTGGAAGTTGTACACAAGCATATTCAGTTCTTTAATTATTTACATTGCTACTGTTCAGTTATAACATATAAATTTATTTAATACTCATAACTGAAGAAGTGTTGATATATTTAGTGTATCTAAATCTTTTTTTGTTTTCATTATGAGATTGATCCTCAAACGTAGCATGGTTTGTTTACTTCTAATAAATATCCAAAATAAATGTGCAAAATTGATTGATTAGACAAACATTATGTACACATCTCCTTCACGGCATATACATAAATATCATTAAAAACTTGATCAAATCCTTTACACGCCATATTTGTTGAACTGGCTTGAAATCACTTAATGCTTTATCCTGTAACAACCCGCATATTTATCAATTGTATATTTAAATATTTTATTTAAATATTCCACCATTCGTCGGATTTTGGTCCGAAAAGCTACTTTTTGCAAACAGTCGAATTGGGACTCGAGACCACCCCCATTGAGTTCAAAATGACGTTTGCGACCTTTTTGAGTATAAGCTTCGATATGTTTGGAGAAAGTTGATTTTTGCCACTTTTTCACTTAGGGCTTTGGTTTGGGCTGAACCCATTAACCACTTACTAACTCAGTCCCAACCCCCTCTCCTCTTCATTCACTCCTCATTTCCTAACTCTCTCAAGCTCAAGAGAATAATGGGGGAAAAGATTGGAAATTAGAATTCCTAAGCCCTAGTTCATTTGCAAAATCCAAGCTTTAGCTCCAAATTCAAGAGAACCCATTGGTAAGCATCTCCTTCTTCTTCTCCAACTCATTCTCTCTTTGATTTTAGAAATTTCCTAAACCTAACTTAGGGAATGTTCTTCTTTTAAGCTTAGATTCAAGCTTCTAGTGTTGAGATTGAAGTGTGGCTGATCTTCGCTTGTCTTCAAGCTTCTCATTCATTATTTTTGGGTTCAAAGGTGAGATTTTTATCTCACATCTATGCTTATATTTATCTTCGATTGTTACGTATGAATTCCTAACACTTATTCGTGTGCATTTGCTTTTGGTTTGGATTGATTTGGTGAATATTCCAATTTTTGGTGTTTTGGGTTCAATTCCTTAAAAATCATAGCTTTGATCTTTGATCATGATTTTGTGATGCATTGAAGATCTTATAGGGCCGGGTAGTCGATTGGCATAAACCCTTAGCGTCGTAGCTCGTGCGATTGCAATTTTGGTCGGGATTTGCACCTCTTTTGAAATAGGGTAGGAAGTGCAAGTATACAGGTTCGGCCGACCGAGCTCAGGGCCCGGTCGACCGACCTGTAGCCCAGGCACTTCCTGCCTCTGTTTTGGAAGTGCTGGTTACAGGCTTCGGCCGACCGAGCCCCTGGGCCGGTCGACCGACCTGGTGCCCGAGCACTTCCAACCCCTGGTTCGGTCAACCGACTCAGGGAGTCCGGTCGACCGACCTGCTGCTATTTGCCAACTATGCCTATTTTGCCTAGTTGCTTGAATTTCCAACTTTAATCGATTCGTGTCGTTTCCTATTTGTTGTTATCATTTATTATGACTTTGATGACTCCTTTTTAGGGATTTTTGAATATCCATTTCGATGGATTCTTTATCGGTTTCGTTGGATTTTTATTCACATCTTCGCATGTGAATTTTAGTGATTGATTGTTCTTACAATCTTCTTCGTGATTTGTCACTTTAAAAATATAAAGGTTTTCTATACTAGTAGTAAATATCAAAGCTCTTTCTTCAAATGATTTCAACACTATTTTATTACAAAGCTCGTTTTCTTAAACCGTTTTCCAATCTATTAGTATATACAAGCCTTTACCTCACTCGTATGAAAAATCTAATTAAACGGCTTAGTAAAACGAGTGGTATGAAACGCTTGCGTTTACTTCGTCGGTTAATTCTTGGAATTGTTCGATTGAAACTCTTGTGACAATTTTCTAGTGGAGATCTACAATTTGTTCGTAAATATTTAAGTTAAGCTAGTGGTTATGGGACATGAAACTAAGCTCATATATTTACTAGCTTACTGTAATCGACACTTCTCTTTGATCATGACGATCATTTATGGTTTAGACTAGCAATGTGCGATGCCTCTTTGTCTATGTGGAGGACTTTTCCTCATTTTATTGAGTTTCGTCTCATTTCTTTCATGGGTCGTACCTGTCTAGGTGCGTCGATGTTTGTTTACACATGGGTCGTACCTTTTTAGGTGCGTCGATGTTTATATATGCATGGGGTGTACCTTTTTAGGTGCATCGATGTTTGTTTACTTCGTGGAGCAACCGGCTCAATAAGTTAGGACATGGGGCGTATCTTTCTAGTTGTGTCGATGTTCGTCTATGCATGGGGCGTATCTTTCTAAGTGCGTCGATGTTCGACTTTGCATGGGGTGTATCTTTTAGGTGCATCAATGTTAGACATTGCGTGGGATGTATCTTTCTAGGTGCATCGATGATTATTTATGCATGGGGCGTATCTTTCTAGGTGCGCCAATGCTAGAGCATGGGGCGTATCTTTTTAGGTGTGTCGATGTTCGACTGTGCATGGGGCGTGTCTTTCTAGATGCGTCTATGTCCAGTTTGTGGGTTGGCCATCCTTTTATTGTGATTTCTGGATTTCTAATTGATGAATTCTGGAATTTGTGTTTCACCAATTTTCGTGATTTCCATTGATAAGTTTTATCAATTTTTGTGGCTTGGTGAATTTGTGTGTCATTGACTTTTGTGATTGACATTGATATAATCGTCAATATTTATGGTTTGGTGAACGAAATAAGAAGTATGACATTTCCTTTGATTCTTGTGTAGATTTTGTGATATTGATTAACCTCTTGTTGATTTTCAATTACTTATATATATCACAGCTTGGCATTGTGATTATTATACGTTTAGTCATATCTTTTATTCTATATCATTTCTTCTGATATTTATAGCTAGACTGATCCGTTTATTATTTTCTTATTAAATAATACTCGGGTCAGACCGAGATGTTACAGGTGCTTCTGCTTGACTTCTCTTCTGGGGTTATCACATGATCTTTTGGCTAACTACTTAGATTAGTAGTTTATTTTGTTGTATGCACTTGAGATATGGACTCATAGATGTATTCTTTTGTATAGCACGTGTTGCTATTCTTTTGTATTATAGTGGATCTTTTTGACCACTACTCTGATATACACTTTCATGTGAAAGTTATATATTCATATCATTTTCCGCCTTTGTGATATGAATTGTCTGTGACTGATTTATGTTATGTTTACTTCTATATTTGTTTCCGAAGATTATTATAGCCACTGTGTAGTAGCTTTGTGTTTGTATCGGTATGTCGAATTTCCTCTTGAAATAAAATGAATGCTATACTATCTGACATATCGGTGCTCGCGCAAAGCAATTACACGGATGGTCGCTCCTCAACAGCCTTATTCTCCGTGCTAGTCGACAGCATTACTCCGTAGTGTTCTTGGCTAGCGTGGGTATAGAGGTAGGGCGTCACATATCCACTGGTTTTCAACTCTAGTATGAAAAACGTTCTGTAATCTGAAAATTATATATTACCATATCTTATAATTTGATAACTCAAACATAAAGGATTGTGCATTAATGTGCATTACTGATATTAATTTATATTTGTTAGGAACTGAGATGTTGGTTTTGATGACAACAATCTTTTTAACTTATCTTATTATAAAATATATACTAACACTATTGTCTAGATAGATATGTATATGCAGGATATATATATATATATATATATATATATATATATATGCAGGTATTGATTACTAAAGACTGATCAGTATAAAGACTCAAGATTCAGAACAGAGATATCAAGATTGAAGACTCTCAAGTATCAAGATCAAGATTTTAAGATAAATGTCTAGTTTTTGGGTTAAAAATACATAGTAGCACGGAAATCTTCATTCCGAATTTCATTTGGGATGGAACCCATCTCTGCCTTCTTAGTGGCTTACAAACCCATGATAAGTAGCTTACAAACCTACGACAAGTGGCTTACAAACCCATGAACATCCTGATTTTGTACAAGTGAATCGAATTAGAATCTCATTCTTGTTTAATTCTCTACCCTCTCTCGAAGATCAAAGTGCTATTTGGACTTGTATGACCAATTTGTAATCAAAAGTTTATCGAGTCTCTGTATAAGGTGTGGTTGTGCCTAGAAATCATTTGGGTGATCTTTGTGTCCCGTAAATCAAGAGAATTTGCCCTGGATCGTGAGACTTGAGGATACCTCAAGGCCTTTAGAAATTAAGGATCGTAATCTCGACATTGGTATAATAAAAATCTGTATGAGGTGTTTGCCTTGGTATAGGACTGGATGTAGGGTAACTCTGAACCAGTATAAAATCCGGTGTGTTCTTTCCCTTTATTATTTTTTATTTTACTTTCTGCATTTGTGTTTGATTCTGTAATTGTTTTATGATTAAGTTCTGCATTTGTTTATATCATAATTTTTATATGATTAAGTTCTGCATTTGTTTATATCATAATTTTTAAATTAGTCCATATAAGTCTTAGAATCCATTAAACACTATTCACCCCCCCCCCCTCTAGAGTTAAATTATCCTTAAGATCCTTAATCCATACTCCCTTTCAATACTATAATGAAAAAGTTCTTCCTTTTCATGGTTGTGGTATAGAAAATCTTGTATAACACATGTTTTATGTTGCAAACGTTACATAAATGAGAATCAAGTGGAATATCAAGAAACTGATGTACTGTTGTATCTTAGACACCCTGTACCGCTTTTGACTATTGTAATATAGGGCATATAATAAAGTACTGTTTGCATGTGCAATAATATTCATATATCCAAATCAGTCAAGTATCATGCATAAATTTTATTTTTCCTATTTGTACAATCTGTAAGGATGTATTCTAATTAACCTTAGTTGGGTCATAGGTAGCTTGTATGAATGTATTTAATAGTTAGATAAAAGGTAGTTATTTTCTTGAAACCAATGATAATTTGTCGTTACTGTTACGTTTTCTTAAAGATATCAACAAATACTATAATATTGTGTTTATATGTCTGAGAATATTGACACTTGTTATGAAAAATGTTGCAGGCGAGGTTTAAACTGGATGCAGATTGGCAAAAAACACTAGTATTTAAGCAAATGGGAGGTATTCGGCGGGCATCAAAATGTATACTAGTTCGCCGAATAGTTAAATCAAAGTCCACGGAGGAAAAGCTTCAGTTGAAGCCAAGTAACATCAAAAGTATAAATGAGTGGAAGAAATTTATAAAGTCAAAAACAAGTTCAGAATTTCAGGTAATTTTTTTATATTATTTGTTTCTTTGTATGAAATATAAGAACATAAAGGATATCAATAATGTATTTAAATCTCTTATTTTAGGTATTAAGCGTGGAGAACAAAGCTATTAGAGACAAACAGTTGCCACATACATGCATTCGTAAAGGAATGGCTCGACTGGCTGAACATATGGTAAGAAAAAGAGTAATTTTATCTACTGTAATATATACGAACTTATTACTTAATACAATTTGTCATTTGACGTTCTTTTGAATGTAGAAAAAGAAAAAAAAGGTGATTGCTCTTCCGCCACTGGAAGTCAAGTTTGGACTAAATCTCGCATACGGATAAATGATGAACCAGTGAATATGACAGTTGCAGATACTATAGTAAGTTGATCAAAATTTGTTTTTTCCTTCTGAAATTACAGTAATTTGATTTGATATAAAAATTTACACAACCTTTAACAAAGAGGATGAAATAATGAATTTTAGTGATATAATCAAAATGAGAAATAAAAAAACTAAAAATGGAAATTGCTTATGCACTTTAGGCATTATTTCTAATTAAAAAAATTCACCTACAGTAGTGTATGCCCGCTGATGATAATTAAAATAAAGGTTCTATATTTATAATATGAGTTAATTATTGCACATTAAATTCATAAAAATTAGCATATTTATATAGTTTGCTAGGATTTTGACTGCAAATATACCGTTGGCTATGCAAATATTGAGGTTTTTACTATGATCATGCTAGAAGTAGGGCTGTCAATGGGTACCCGAAAAATCCGACATTCGTCCGAATCCGTATCCGAAAATATGAAAAATATCCTTTATCCGAAAAGCGGATACGGATATCCGATATCCGAAAAGCTTTTCAGATACGGATATGGTTATAGTGGTATCCGTATCCGAAAAATATCCGTCCGATTAACTGATGCATATTTATATAATTTAAAATAGAAAAATAGGGCTATGAGTGTTTAACTTTTGAATATTTTTGGATACACATACATATATTAGTATAAAACAATGTTTTATCACCATAATTTTTTATTTCTTTGTTTTCTTATAAACAATAGTACAAAAAATGTTTTATGTTGATCTAAACCTTTTCGTTTATACCTTTAAATTTATCAATTATTGACAGAGCGGATAAGTATCCGATATCCGTCCGTATTCGAAAATTAAGCGGATACGGATATCCGATATCCGAAAATTAAACGGATACGGATATCCGATATCCGAAAATGATTTCGGATACGGATATGGCACTATCCGTATCCGAAAGCATCCGTTGACGGCCCTAGCTAGAAGTTGATTATGTTGTTCCTATATATGCTATCATTTTTTCTGAATTATATTATCTTGATAAAGAGATAATCAGTACCATATTTATAAGTAATCAAATTTGACTAAATAATATAGAGACTAAGAGAGAATATTATTTGACATCAATTTTATTTTCACAGTTGAAAAATGCCTTAGTAGCTTCACAGGCTTTTGTTCTAAGCCTATATTTCACGCAAAGTCAATATAGCTGTCATACTCTATATTTCCTTTTCCATTTCACTTACCACCTATCTAACCATATTTCTAGAGACACGTTATTACTTTCTAAATTATTTATTTTCAAATTCATGCATGTCATTTCTCTCTTTGATCCATCATAAATATATGATAGTTAATTTAATTATTCTATACTCATTTACCTTTAGTTGATTGAAACGAGTAGGTTACGTCATTAATCTACTTTTATCCAGGTAGATTTATATTGACTTGTGCTTTTTCAAAAGGGCAGATATATGACAACCGATTGTTTAATCAGTCTTTCAAAAACTTTTTGACTTTAATACCCATTGTATTTATTTTAGTATCAACTTTTTAATTATCACCCAAGTTATCAGAAAAGTTAATGCACATCTATATCTCAGTATAATTATCAACTTCATTTCAGTATCAGCTTAGCTTCTCTGGCTGCAGTTGCCGACTGTTCCTTGTATCAAATCATGTAATTTTTTTATGGGCATGCTTTTAAAACTCACAATATATACAAAATTAATTTTAAAAATGGTCTGCTCTAATTTAAAATTTTATCCTCGTTTTATACCAGTTACCATAATGCACTTTAAATTCATTTAGAGCATAACTTAGCTAGCAAAATTAAACTACATAATAGGTGCTAATAAAGAAAATGGCTTTATAATTACATTGATTCTTACCTTGATGTATTTTGAAACATTGTAGGCTTTTTTATTATTGTTTTTTATAAAGGGAAAAAAGTCTCTTCATCATTTTCGTTAAGTGGGTTCATGCTTAATACACCTAACTTTAATAACTATAGCTTAAAAAATTCAAACTGAAATATTAAGACCGATTTACAAATTGATGTTAGCCTTAGACTGGTCAATTAAACTAACTTTCTAAATAAGCCACATGACCTAACATGTTATATATTTTCAACCTCATCCCTCTATTTATGGTTTAAATTGCTTTAGCTATAACTAATAAACAACTATGCAATGTGATACAATTAGGTATTTCAGATTAAAAAGCTTGTATACTATTTTAGCTCATTTCTTGGATTTTGATTATTTAGTGGTTGAACGTGACATAATTATCAACTGATTTTGACTTCAAATTCAGTATATTCGCTTTGACTTATGCAAAGTATCAACTACATTTCTCACAAGTGTGGTATTTTACTTCTTTCAATTTCAGATATATCACTTTCTTAGTATATAAATGTATCATTATGTAACCCATGTGCATTAACTTTTGTAGACAAAGATAAAACAAGTTGAAAGTGTTCCACAATCAAGCTCGACAATTAATTACAAAGAAGATGCACTTTCTCAAGTACTGGGACAAGATAGACTGGGTCGATTAAAAGCAATGGGAAGGAATATGAACATTACTAGGGCAACTTTAGCACAAGTTATGGATAAGCAAACAATGCAACTTGAAAAGAAAGTTTTAGAGTTAGAGCAAAAATTTCTCATGATGATGAAAAATCAGGTAAAATATCTCTTGTCTATTGAGGATCGATGCAAATATTTGCTAGTTGTTCTCATAATTGTATTCATGTTATTATAATTAAGCGTTGAAGGGTAAACTAATGTTATAACAATTTATTTTGCTGGTTTTGCAAGGTAGAGACAGTTGGATAGAAGTAAACACACCTCATGTACGCTGTATTATTGGTTTCGCATCATTTTTATTTTTATTTTTTCCAGTAATTAATATATTATTCCTTTGATTAATTGTAGTGCAAGTATGATAAAGTCCTCAAATAATGTGATTATTGGATTGGCGAGGGAATAAGAAAATTGTTGCCGAAGGATGAGTTGCCTCGAAGGATCCAAACAAGCTTGTCAATAATATTCCTTTAGGACCAAATGCGATGGTAATTCTAATATACTTGCTAATAAAGCCAGATGTTTTTTTACGGAGGCCTATATCTAGTTTCACACTTATTGGGGAAGCAAAGGTTGATCTAGTGGCATGGCTAGCGAATAAAGTTGCTTTACATCCAAGTGATCACCTTGAAGGAGAAGAGGCCATGGTAAACATTTATCTTTCACAATTGACATAGTATTTTTAAATATTTTACTTTTACTGAATAAATATTTTTGTCTCGAATAGAGTAAAAGTGGCAACTTAGAATGCATGTGCAAGATTTATGATTGGGAGGGACAAAAGAATTAGTGGCTGAAGAGCGATTACACTCGACCGACTCAAATGAAGTTATTAATGATCTTCCTCTTGGGCCATGCACCATGATTGTTTAGATAGATAATGAATAAAAAAAGATGTATTTTTGTGGCGGCCAGGCCCTGCTATGATACGTGCTGAATAAGCTGTCGGTAGGAAGGTAGCATGGTCCGAGTCCCAAGTAGTTGTTGAGATGATTAATGTTCCAGCATCTCCTATGCCTTGGACCATAGTGCAAACATTTATGGTACTTGATTTTTATACATTGGTGTATCTTTTAAATTATGATTTTACAATGATTAATCAATATATTTTATCAACATAAACCAACTACATCATATCCTTTTTATTAATTTACAGACGGTAAATTCAAGAACGAACGACAGATGCAAGCTGATGGATTTATCAGAAAAGGGAAAAATAGTTGTTGTAGGACGTGTAGAGTCAACCGATCCAAAAGCACCGGTCCATTTTAAACCACTAAGACCAAATGCAGTTAAAGTTTGGATAGAGTTGTCAAAGAGCCAACTGTGTTGCTATGGAGACAAACATCTTATTACAATACATGGAAGACATCATTGGTTCTATAACAGCTTGACCTCCTGCGCATGTTGTAATGACATGAATTTTCAGTAAGTATAATCTACTTTGGTTACAAACATATTAATTTTGCATCATCTTATAAAATTAGATCTCATGTAGTTATGCAATCTAAAAAATAATTAATTTATGATTACTGTTAACTTTATTAGACACAATTATATAGATCAGTATGTTCTGGTTGCTGTTAACTTTATTAGACACAATTATTTTGTTTATATAATAAATAACCGTCGTAAATTCTAGAAATACGACGTCTATGCAATGTTTCTTTATTAACAAGCTTCCCATGATCAACAAGATGATTTCAGTGGGATAGGAATAAGTTAATACACATATAGTAATGATCGGTTGAATTTGTGTCAGTTTGGGGATTTGAAGGAGATGGGTTGATTTGCAATTTTGTGACGTTTAATGAAATTGATGAGGGGAGAGTTGTAGAGTGATGCAATTTTTGGAAACGTGTTGCTTGGAGAATGAGGAGTTAAATGAAGTTGAAATTGCCGGAGGAGGTCACTTGGCTTGCTCGGATTTCGTTTGAAGGTCGCATAACTTGTTTCAGGTTGAGGTAGAGTTGGTGAAGTTGCAGGAGGAGGAGGAGGTAAGGTTGGCAGTGTAGTTGCACGTGGTGA
Organism: Allium cepa; assembly: GCA_030765085.1. NCBI lineage: Eukaryota > Viridiplantae > Streptophyta > Magnoliopsida > Asparagales > Amaryllidaceae > Allium > Allium cepa. Next base: position 228,716,524 of record CM060939.1, read on the forward strand.
TGTATGCAAAAGATTGAGTGCAGGTGGTTTGTTGTTTGCTTGTTCTATGTTTGAGAAGGTGGTTGCTGAAGTTTGACGAAGTGAGGAGGATGTTGATGTGTAGAGAGGAAGTTGTTGGTTGATTTTGATTGTAGCATAGTGGTGGAAAACAAAGATTGATGTTGTATGTTTGCGACAGTGGGAGGGATTGTGAAGTACGGTAGGGTGCAGCTTAATCGAGGAAGTGTTTGGTGGTTCTGTTTTGGTTGTTGGTGGCAGAAGTTTGTGGTTTTGGTGGTTGATGAGAGGAACTAGTTGGTTCGGGTTGTGGAGGAGCTATTGTGTTTAGGCGTTTAAAGTAGGAGGAAGATTTTGGGTTAATGAAGTGGCGAAGAAGCGGGCTGTAGAATGGTGTATAGCTGTAAAAGTGGTGAAGGACATGTTTAGGAATGGTGTGGCATTTTCTTTGTTCAGGATGGGTAAAGCGATTGTAAGAGGCACTCGGTAGTGGAAGGTGTTTGACTGTAAACAGAAATGCAATTGTAAAACAATATGCAAGTGAAATTGTAAAACGGTGGGGGTATTTGATTATTGGGAAGGTTGACGAGGAGGTGCAGAATGGAAGTGAGGTGCTGCAGGTCATACTGTGGTATGAAGAGGAGGAAGTTTGTTGAAGTGGTATCCATGAAGAGATATTTTGGATTGTGGGGTTGTAGCTTGACTAAAGCAACGGGTAGAAGGTAGAAGGTCTGGTGATGCCGGAAGTTGCAAACGAGTGGAGACTGGGTGGTTGGTGGAGCAGTGATTTGAGACGATTAGTGTTTGAATTTATTTGCTGATAGGATGATTTGGTCAATTAAATAAGCCAGTCAGAATTAAATTTCAGAAACAGATACAGTTCCTGTTTGATTACAAACATACTGTTTGGACATAGTAGAATAATTCTATCAGGTTTTGGAATTTTCCCTGTGCCTCTTTATGTTTCCACCTTTCCCCTATGACTTGCGTCGTCTCTGATCTTTGCCTTGAATTTGAACATTTTTAGTTTCACCCTGTCAATTAAATTTTCAATTCTAATTTGATTGTATGTAAGCTACAAGACATACGTCCTTTATATGTCCTTTGCCCTAGAAAATATCATACACCATAGTATTTTGCTTTGATTTATTTCATCCTTGTCAGTTCATATTTTAATTTGTCCCAACACATTTGAATATTAGCGCACATAGCCTAAATTGAGAAAGCATTCTTGCTTAATTTTTCATCCCTACCTACTGCACTTCATGGTTTGTCTTGAGTTGTGCCAAAGTTAGCTTGTTGCTCTGAAAATTTTCGTTCTTGCTTATATTGTCTGCATATGTTTCTAGTAGCTTAACTTTGCACAGAAATATATATATATATATATATATATATATATATATATGCTAGAAATGCCTGCCATGTTTTAGTAACTTAGTAGCTTGTATAGTGGACCGGTTACCAAATGGAGAGGCATTCTAACCTAGTTGCTTTGTCGAAAGAAGGTGGAAAGGATATTTGTGGATGTGGAATTAGACGTGCACGTTGTTTGGAGATGGGTGATATAGATAATGTGAGGGTTGTAAATACAGATGACTTCGGTAACAATCATGTGCGAGAGGTGGTTTCAAATTTCCACTATGCAGTAACAACAAATAATGATGAATATTTGGGAAGTGATAGAGAAGCGATCGTGCCTTGTTATTGTTGGATATGGCATGGTTTGTGTGTCGAAAAAGGTAGGTATGAGTAGATATTATTTTGCATTTGTGACGCCTATTGAAACGGTGGAGAAGATTGAAACAGATTGGATTAAGTGTGATGAATTAGGAAAACTGCACAGTTGATCACACATGTATGCAGATGTTTCAATAACCAGTGTGCATTTGCTGTACAGCGTAAGACGGTGGATGAGGCAGATAAATTGAAAAAAACTGTAGAACCCTGTGTATTTTTGGATGCTCCAGTACTATCGTGGTATTTTTCAGTTTCATCATTGGAGTTGTCGAACAAAAAATGCACAGCCGACGGAAGTAAGGTGAATATGATACAAAGGCGGTTGCTTCTACAGGAAAGAAAAAGTTTGGATGTTGTTGTGAAAAGGTCAGGTCAGGACAAAAGTGCATACAATAAGCAAATCATTGCTTACATGTATAGAAGCAATTGGCTGAAAGGTATATTTCTCCTCATAGATTTGTTTTGATTTGGTGGTTGTGTGTGTTTGTGTTATTGTGGTAAGATAGAAGGGGGAGGTGATGTTTGTGTACAAGGAGTTGCTTTAGTTGATGAATGAAAATAATGTCACTTCGTTTACTATCATATACTTACATACTTATCAGCTCTTTATGCACATTGTAGTGTGCTATCTAAAAATCAAATTTCATCATGTTTTATTCATATTCGTTCCTAATGTAAATATTTATCTTATTTGCAGATGCGTGAAAGAAGAAGGATGCGAAAGTTGTGGTCTTCTTTTTAATTCAAACAACCAAATATGTACTTGTTTTTTTGTTATACTTTCTACCACTTTTTGGGGTGCGCTTAAAACATTTGCTACTACGTTTTGATTTATATGGTTTAAGCTAATATTTGATATGCTTAATGTTGTGTGTTACATCTCTATATTTATTATCTTTTTTGATTCTTACGGTATTTAAATGATTTTATGTTTAAAATGATTATTATATATTGTGCATTTTGATATTGGTATTTAATACTACAGTTTATGAATAGGATGCATAAAATATTTGAATTGTGAAACTAAACCATAGCACATGAAAACTGCTATAAATATTTAATAGCGTCGAATGACCGTTATTAAATTTGTCAATATTAAAGATGCACAACAGAAAAAGCACCATGGTATTATAAAAAACGCTATAAAAGAACATATCATAACAAAGTATAAGCGCTATTGCAGCTGAATCTTTATAGCGGCATACTGGTGTTGTGACAAGTCAACATCTACAGTAACATGTCCATATACAGTGCTCATAATCCGCTATTAATATAGCGAATTATTAGTGCAAAAAATATTTTATGGCTAATAACGAATTTCATAGCAGAAAAATAGCGATATTATATTAATCAATAACACATAATTTGCCGCTATAAAATGTTTAAAATAGCAGATTTTTTGCACTATTCTATTAGTCCTTTTATAGCGTTTATTATGCTCTATAAATTGTTCATTGTTTTTAATAACACGTCGTTATAGAGCGTTTATCTAACCGCTATGATTGGCTTAAAAATGTTTTTTTTGGCACTATAGGTCATTTTGTTGTAGTGGATATTCTTTCTAATAACTCATGTTTCCTGCTGATTACTTTTGCAGCCTATGATTACAGTAGGGATTTGGAATTCGGAGTTACAAAGGGTTCCTGGTTTCAAAGTTAAAATTAAATCGAGAAAAGGACAGATTTTGTTCCAATGCATGACCCTTTATTTGCAAATATGTTGCTTATGCATGAAATTTCGTCTTCCCTAGGTAAGGAATTAGAACTACAGAACTGAATGATTAAACTGAAAGACGCCCCTGCTATGTTTGATGATATAGCAAGAGATTTTCTTCTACTGTTGGCTGTTGGTCATGATTCTCCATATATCAGTTACTTCTGACTTTATCCCTATATATATTTAAAACCAACCAGTTATATACTAACTTGAAGTGCAAAGTGGTTGCTTAAAGATGCGGGATGGTTTTGTTTTTGCTAAGAATGAAATGTTTTTTCCTTTCCCTTTTTCCTTTTCCAACTATTAGGTTGACTATACATGTAACATACTACTGTTTGAAATAAGATGTCCACTTCAGTAGCTGGTATTTTATAGAAGTTTTATTTGAGGTTAAGGGACTATAGTACTTCAGTAGATGGCACACCTATTAGTGCAAGGCAGTTGGAAAGTTTAGTGCGACTGGCTGAAGCATGTGCTCAACTGGATTTAAGAGGAGATAACGGCTCAAGATGCTACGATGAGCATAATTTTCATGTCTCGTTGTCAAATAATTATCAAAAAAATGATATTTGGTATTATAACATACATTTATAGTCAATAATTATACTGGTACATCTTTTTTAACATCTAATTAATCTTGTGCATGATGTGGTAAAGGTAATGAAAGAATCCTTATACAATAAGTATGTATGCATTGGGTTGTGGATTTTGCAAGGAGTGGAGGCATACGCCAACAGAAAGAGGCAAAGCGATTGTTGAGTGCCCTAAATAAGCAATTTGAATTACAACAAAAGGACTGTTTCTCAATTTCTGTATGTACCATTTATGCATTTCTTATCAGACTTATACTGATTATTGAATGGTTGTTACTTCACGACTTACCTTATAATAGCATAACTGACAAATATGGTGATGATAAAATTAAATATGATATGACATTTTACATTCACTCGGGAAATATACAGTCTAGCATATAGGATCAGCTTGAGAATTCCAGATACAGACACATTGGTGGAGAATTTGAATAGTGTTGGTTGTTTGCTTAAGAAATGGCCAAAAATGTATAAGGTTCATATTTACACCATCTTTAGTTTTCTGTAAAACCATGCACGTTCTTATCATACGTATGGTTAGTTTGTCTTGAGTTTTTTAGTAAAACCATTTGCCTTTATGTAATACTTCTGCATGCAAATATATATTTGGAGGTCTCCTAGTCTAGAAGCATGATAATTTATCATCTCTTTCATGCTTTTGATGTTCAACACATCGATCAGTATTCCAACTGGAATATTGGATATTCTGCAATTTTGGCCCACTTCATGCACTACAAGAAAGGCTTCGATTAGCGACGAAGGAGGACGACGGCTAAAAAAAGCGGCCGTCGCTAGCCGTCGCTTGCCGTCGCAAATCGGAATATACAGGTTCTGACCGAGAGCTCAGATTTCATTTTTCTCCTTCCCCAAATTTTTCCTCCTTCCCCAACTCCGTCGCCCCCCGTTACCCCAGCCGGCGTCCAACCCTTCAAAGCCTCCAAATCACCCAAATTTGTGTCGGTGTGCTACTAATCTCTTATTTGACTGTAAATTTGATGTTTTTAGGTTTACTTTAAACCCTAATTCAATTATGATTTGTTGTACAATTTAGATTTGTTGTTAATTTGAGTATTAGTAGCGTTGTTAAATTAGGTATTAGTAGTGTTGTATGTTGATTTGACAGATTAATTTGTTTATTATCATGAACTTGAATTAAGTACATATTAATTATTTCATCATGATGAAGTTGAATAAATGGTTGATGTAGATAATTAGTGTTAGCGATTAACATGGTTAGTTGTTTTAGGTGAAAAAATAGTGTATATTAATGATTAACTTGGTTATTGATAAATTTACATGAAAGTATTTCATAGTTTATAAAATTGATAAATTACAAATTTAAGTTGTTAAGTAAATTTAAATTGACAAATTTTTATTTAATAATTAGTTTTTTATTGTTATCTAATTATCTATTAGATAATTAGAATTTGTTGTTTTCTAATTATATTCATTGATAATTGTTTTATTTACCCTGTTGATTGAGCGACGGCTAGCGACGATTAGCGATTGCCATTTTGATAATTTTAGCGATGAATCGCGACGGCTAGCGACGGACAAAATGCAAAAAGTTGTATATATTGTAAAAAATAAAGTTTGTACAAAAAATTAAAAAATGAATATGAGAACATTAAAAATTCTGTAAATATATAATTTATTTGAAAAAAATTAGGAAACGACTTTAAAAACAACTGATATTGTACTAAAATCGATTTTGTAAATAAATTAAGAAATGAATATAACAACAACAAATAGTCACATAAAATCTATGTCGTTAAAAAAAAAATTAATATTGAAGTAAAATTGTTAATTGAATGTTGAACTAAAATTTAAATACACAAATTTTTGAAATAAAATATAAATAGTTGAAACATTGTCAAAATTTGAAAAGAACAATAATATTTGATAAAATTTAAAGAAATTTCTTTATCCCTTAGATTGTCTTTGGCCCCGTCTGGCAAGTGTTGTATATGATCGTTATATGGATGTTCGTTTTGTAACGGAACAGACATTTATATTCATCTGATACAATATTTGTCGGATTTGTCCATGTATTGGACAAGTTACAAACACAATAAAGTAATTACATATTATAAATCAATTCATTTTAAACGGTTACAAAATTTCGACAGCACTTCCTTTACGTTCCATGTGTACACGCATTTGTGTACGATACAGGGAACATAAGGGAAGTGCTGCTGAAATTTTGTTGAACCGTTTAATCTGAAATGATTTATAAAATGTAATTACATTATTGTGTTTGTAATGGGAAGTAGGATGACTGACCATCGAAGTGAAAATCAAAATACCCAAAAATAAAAAAATAAAGTGAAGTTTATATTTTGATTTTCCTGGAACGATGAACTTTTTACAATGGAGAATGGTTGTAAATTAATCATTTAAATTGTCTAACATACATTTTCAAATCAGGAAAAATGTTCAATTATTTTCTCGACCGTACGTGGATGTATGAAGTCAGAACTGGAAAGAAAGCATCAATAAAGGAACATTTCTACAACGGTGTACAGGAATTTATTAGATTTGCTAAATCTAATAACCGAAACTATACAGAAATTCGTTGCCCGTGTAGTAAGTGCCAACATTTGAAGCATTGGAAACCGGATATAGTTGAAGTACATTTGTATCAATACGGTTTCGTGTCTGATTATTATTTCTGGGATCGTCATGGAGAACTTGTTGAACCTACACCTAATACTGAAGTTTTAGAGGACGGTAATATGATGACGAATCCGATAGAAAATATGGTGGATGATGCAGCACGATCAATGTTTCCTACAACGGAAGCTGTCGATGAAGACGAAAATGTCGAAGAAGAACCGACTGCGGGAGCTAAAAAAATATACGATTTGTTGGATTCTGCTAAGAGGTCGTTATGGGACGGATGTAAAAGGGGAACCGAACTTTCAGTAACCGCCGAATACATAACTATGAAATCAAAATTCAACCTTACGGAAGCTGCATTTACAGCAGTTGTACAAGCTGCAAAACGATACATGCCACCCAACAATCTGATGTGCGATAGTCATTATAAAGTAAAAAAATTGATGTCCGCATTCGGTCTACTGTACGAGAAGATAGATGCATGTGTGAAAGGTTGCATGTTGTATTGGAAAGACGACGTCGACCTCAGAAAATGCAAAATATGTAACGAAGAAAGATACAAACCAAGAAAAAAGAAAGGGAAAGAAGTCCCGTATAAGAGAATGCATTATTTACCCATCACTTCCAGACTTCAAAGATTATATGCGTTTTCTGCTACGGCCTGTCATATGCGATGGCATAGTGTGAGAACAGCGGAAGAAGGAACTTTGATACATCCATCCGACGGTGAAGCATGGAAATATTTCGATAAGACTTATCCCGCATTTGCTGCGGAAAGTCGTAATGTCAGACTTGGTTTATCTACGGATGGATTTTCACCATTTTCACAGTTTGGTAGTAAATATTCATCCTGGCCAATTATCGTTACTCCGTATAATTTACCTCTATGGATGTGTATGAAAACACCATATATGTTTCTCACCACTGTCGTTCCCGGCCCTCATGATCCAACTCAAGGAATTGATGTTTATTTACAACCATTGATCGAAGAGTTGAAGAAACTGTGGAATGATGGAGTCGAAACTTATAATGTATCAACGAAAAAAAAATTCAGTTATTCGCTTCTTTGTTATGGACGATTAATGATTTTCCTGCATACGGGATGCTTTCTGGTTGGAGTACGGCCGGTCGTCTAGCATGCCCTTATTGTATGGAAGAAATACGAGCATTTTCGTTACGATATGGGAAGAAAGTTTCGTGGTTTGATTGTCATCGGTGTTTTCTTCATCCCAATCATAGTTTTAGAAGAGATAAGAAAAATTTCATAGCTAACAGAGAAGAGAATCTGAAACCACCTAAGGTTTGGTCAGGCGAGGAAATATACGAAATTGTAAGAGACTATCCAAAGATACATGAAACTGGAGTCCAGACTGAAATCTCAGGAAAGTCAGACATTCATAATTGGTGCAAACAAAGCATATTTTGGGAGTTACCATATTGGAAAGATCTCTTACTCCGACATAATATTGACGTGATGCACAACGAAAAGAACGTGTTTGATAATCTGTTTAATACAATTTTGAATGTAAAGGGCAAAACCAAGGACGATTTGAATTCGAGGCTTGATATAGCAAACTATTGTAAGCGCCCGGAACTTCATATGAAGCCTAATGACAATAAAAAACCGAAAGCATGCTATGAGCTAGACAATAAGCAAGTAAAAGTCGTGCTAAAGTGGGTGGAAGAATTAAGATTTCCCGATGGGATTTCTTCCAATTTTCGTAGATGTGTTGACTTCAAAAATAGTAAATTGAGTGGGATGAAAAGTCACGATTGTCATATCATGATGGAATATTTACTCCCCGTGGCTTTCAAAGAACTGTTTCCTGTAAAAGTATGGAACGTCATAACAGAGTTATGTTTGTTTTATAAACAGCTATGTTCGACAACATTAAAGGTGGACCGTATACGTAAACTTGAAGTAAATATACCCATATTGCTATGCAAACTGGAGAAAATACTTCCGCCTGGTTTCTTTAACGTAATGGAGCATTTACCTATTCATCTTCCATCCGAAGCACTTCTTCGAGGTCCTGTGCAATATGGATGGATGTATCCATTTGAGAGGTAAATTAACATATGCAATGTTCATGCCAATTTCAAATTTAAATTTGTATATCTAAATATGTAATAAATATCTTAATAGGCACTTGAATCATCTGAAGAATAAGATTCGACAAAAAGCCCGAGTTGAGGGTTCGATATGCAAATCGTATCTTGAAGAAGAAGCCTCATTTTTTTTCTCTCACTACTTTAAGGACGATGTGAACTTATCGTTTGTAACTGTTCCTCGAAATGAGGAAGTCGTTGAACAAAATTCTTCTCAAACAATGTTATCTGTTTTAGACAATATGGTAGACCTGGTGGAAAATGTGTGGAAATATGGTTGGACGATAGAGACCACCATATAGCGCACACGTATGTTCTTTTAAATTGTGTCGAAGTCGCACCATTTGTCAGGTAATAGTTAATTCACTTGTAATTTGCTTGTACGTACATAATAATAACAACACATATTACATATATGCAGTATCTACGAATCACAGTATCCATCTGGCGATCTCAGTAAAGAATTTGCCAAATGGTTTTTGAACTATGTTTATGAGCCAAGAAACTGTGTCGTTTATGAAGGCTTAAGACATCTTGCGATTGGACTGAAAAGAAATGTGAAGACTTATCCAATATTTTTCGTCGACGGGTTTAAGTTCAACACAAAAGATTACGGTGCTGAAAAATTAACATATAACAGCGGGGTATTTGTCAAAGGCAGTGATGATCTAGATGAGCATTTAAAAGATTTTTACGGCGTCTTAACACAGATTCTAGAATTGACATATTATGTTGAACCTTTAGAAAAGATTTTTTTATTTAAGTGCAATTGGTTCAGTAACGTTCCTGGTTCCAGAATCAACGTGCATAAAGAGTACAAACTTATTGAAATAAGGCATACATCACACTACTATAAATACGATCCTTTTGTGTTAGCCAAGCAAGCGTTACAAGTTTATTTTGCTTCGTATCCATCTTTGAAAAAAGATAAAGCGGATTGGTCCGCTGTTTTCAAAACGAAACCAAGGTTTACGATTGATGGAAATAATATTCCAGATGAAGTAGCATATCAAGCCGATCTTGAATCAAATACAGAAATAATAATAACTGATGATATTGATGTAGGGCCTTTGAATGATGAATCGAACGTCCTATTTGATGCATTTGAAAGTACCGAAGAAAATGAGATAGAATACGAGACTGAATCTGAATCAGAAAACGATGAAGACTGATCGTTATTGATATAATTGTTATGTGATAGTGATTGAAAGATTCGATGTAATAGTAAATTTCTGTAATTGTTCTGTGATGATCATTTAGTTAATTTTTATCCATGTTTTGTACTAGTAAATTTTTATAATTGTTCTGTGAAAGTGAATATTGAAACATGCTATGTAGTAGTGAATTTCTATTATGGTTCTGTGATGATTATTTATATAATTTTTATCCATGTTTTGTACTAGTAAATTTTTATAATTGTTTCTGTGAAAGTGATTGAAACATGATATGTAGTAGTGAATTTGTATAATTGTTCTGTGATGATATTGTTTTTCTATAGCAGATATGTCTGGCAGGAGACGGAGTGGAGGTGGTGGTGGCACGCCATCCCCATCTCCCGGTCCAGGTGGTAGTGGCACTGCACCGGACTTACGCCCGATTGCAGAAGTTGTTCCTAGAAGTGCTGGGTAAGTATCAATTTTATTTAAAGTATAAGTTTTAAAATCCACTAAACATGTATATCATAACTTTTGCAGTGGCTTTGAGGTGGAGCCATCAGATTATATTTTACAGGTTTCGAGGAAGGCTTTTCAGAGCCGGATGCATGGTTGTTGGCCTCGCTGGGACGACATCCCCCCTCATGTCAAGAACGCCATACAAGCGGATTTACTTGTAAGTAGTAGTTTGAATTTCAGTTGTAAATTAATATAATCTTTATAACTTAAAATTTACAGGCTGCAGTCCGCGTCGACCCTGATGACTTGGACATTTTTTTAAATCACTGGAACAAACAAATGAGAAAAAATTACAGGGATACACTGTCCAAGGCCAAAAATTCAGGGAAAAAGCCAAACTGGATGGGCGAGGGTGTATGGAATGATTTTCTTCAGCTTTGGGACAGTCCGGCAGTAAAAGTAAGTAATATATGTTTGCTTTGTTATTTAAATCTAATATAAATCTCGCAAGATATATACGTGATAATTTATCTTAATTTGTAGGAGCTATCTGCGCGGAACCAGGCAAACAGGAATAAAAATCCTGCATTGCACCGTGGTGGCTCCAAATCCTTTCAGGAGCATAAGAGAGAGCTGGTAATTAAATTTATAAACTGTGTTTACATTTTATTACAATATTTTATAATCAGATTAGCAATAATATTTATATATTTTCAGGCCGCGAGATACAAACGCGAGCCCACAATGGCCGAGCTGTTCAAGGCCACACATGCCTTAGAGAGGACCGACGAAGAGGGCAATGTTTCGTATGAGTGGACGGATGACAAATCACAATCCGTAATGGTAAATTAATTTACTGTTAATAACAATATTTTGTCTTATTGTATTTTCAAAATTTTGAAATTCGGTTTTTATCGTGTAAAACAATTGTTTGTAATCGCAGGAGAGGTACGAACCAGAGCGGGCTCGTGTAGCACAGACCACTGGTCGGGAAGAGCTTACGTTAGAGGAGGAGAACCATATTTAGGATGCTATTATTGACCCGCCTTCTCGGACTAGTCGACGGTATAGCTATGGAAATGTGGAGGTAAATTTTGACATGTACTAATATATAAGTTTAACAATTTTAATAATATTACATATATATGCTAATATATAAATAATTATGAATTATTTTATAGGCCATGAGAATGCAGAGTGCATACAGGAGGTTGCAGCAAGAGGCGGAGATTGCTCAGTTGAGGGCAACGGTTGAAGAAATAAATGATTGGAGGAAGAGTTTCTTTGAGCAACAGCTGGATGAGCGGATTGCGGCCTATTTGCAACAGCATGAGAGGATGCCTGGAGAGGACGGCAGCGATGGCGAGGAGTAGGTATGTTTGTTTGCTGATAGTTTGGTATATACACATTTTGGTTGGTATGGTGTATATATATTTCAGGATATTATGTACATATATTTTGATGACTTCTAGTTGATGGATTTGGTTGGATATTATGTATATATATGTCGGGATATTATGTAGAAATTTCGGTTTACTATTTACATATTCCGATTATTGGATTTGAAAATGAGATTTGGTTGGATTTTATATTGTTTGAATGTATAGTTATTTATATGATGCATATATGATGGATATATGATGGTTATACTTGATGACTATAGTGTATGGTGGTTTGGTTCAGATTGGTTGAGGTGTATATGGGCTGTGCATGTGCACTGGAAATTTACCCAGATTAGCGACGGCTAGCGACGGCCAAATTGCACAGATTAGCGACGGCTTGCGACGGCTAGCGACGGCCAAATTACACAGGTTAGCGACGGCGAGCTACGACTAGCGACGGCATTTAGACGTTGGAAAAATTTCCACGTGGCACATTTGCAGTCGCTAGCCGTCGCTATTTTGGTGACGGAGCCGTTGCTAAAGCTGTCGCTACACTATTGGGCGACGACATTTATAGCGACGGCTTTTAGCATCGGCCGGCGACGGCTAGCGACGGCCGGCGACAGCTAAAAGCCGTCTCTAACTGTTGCCGTTCTTGTAGTGATGTGAAGGTTAGAATTTCATTCGGTCAGGGTCAAAATCTTGTTCAACATACGTAAGCTAATGGACAAATTTAAGAAATAAGTCCAGAAAAAACGTATCGCAATTGTAGGTTGCATTTTTGTACATGCACACTTTAAAAGTGCCAAAAGGAGCATGTAAAAAAAATAATTTATAGCTTCATGTGTCAACTAGTTTTAAAAAAACATTTTTCTCTTATATTGTATCTAACCCTTCGCAAAATATTATTCTTCTTTACAAAAGCAATTGAGTTTTCCTGAGAAGAACAATCAATAAAAAATACATGGAAACTTCATGTTCAATATACTAAAAAAACTATTTTTTAATATTAACTTCTTGAGAATAAGTACAAATACATATGGCATATACTCGTATAAGCATGCATTGATTGAAATTTGAACCAAGGTTCTAAATTCCGTCCGTCACACAGGAATTCCGTCCGTCACACAGGAATCCCGTCCATTCCGATCCGGTTCCGACGTGGTCCGGGTCGGAATTTCACCAAAATTCCATTTTCAGTCTATAGCTAAAAAAACCTGCAGAGGCGATAAAATGAAACAAAAACACCATAAAATACCTTTCCTTTATTCGTATTTTGTTCGCCATCTTGCATTAATTCTCGCGTTGCAGTTCATCTTCATCTTTAAATATAGATTGCAGGTATAATTATTTCTTCGCTCGTTCTCATCTTCAAATTAGGATAGAAATGAGATAATTGCTGAATAAGGACATCATATTAATTTGAAAAGGAGAGAAAACAAGAGAACGAGATAGACGGTGAATTAGGGCACGAAATCAACTTAGAGAGGAGAAAAGGAGAGTTAGTTTAAAATTGCCGAAGTAGCTGGGTTTTATTTAGTAGGTGGGCTTTGCTGGATTTGGATTTAGGCATTAATCTCTAAAATTTGTTATATACGCAGATCTTATATTGACTTGTGGTATTAATTCATATTATAATTGTTTATTTGTATAAAATTCTAATACCTTTACAAAAAGATATATTAACACTAAATAAATCTTTTGTATTAAAATTGTTAGATATTACATATTCTAATATATTCTAATTCAAGGAATGTAGCATATAATTATGTTATTCTTAAATATATATTAACAAGCACTAGAATTCACAAAACAGAAACTAAACGGAATTCCCAGAGTTTCCGAAACGAAACCGAAATTTTGAAAATGACCGTTGACTGGAACGAAAACGGAAAACGAAATTTCGAACCTTGATTTGAACCTTAAAAGCACGTTACACTCTCATTTACATATTATGTAAGAACTCATAATTGTTGTTGAAATACCAACAAAGTTCAAAATGAGGAACTCATAATTTTTGGTTTGAGCTCAATGAGCCCATAACCGAGCCACAACGTTTATCAAGATATTGAGTATAAAACAAATATGGTGCTTTGTCTTAATTTTTGTCTTCCATTTAACTAATTTACAAGCAACTACTACATATGCTTTATTTTTTTGAACTGAAGCATATATTCACTTTTTGAACAGAAGCCATGTGCTTGAGTAAACTAAAGCAAGCATGTGCTTCAATTTACTACTTCAGTAAACTGAAGCATTTGCTTTAGTTTAACCCGTTTTTTCTTCTTCATTTTTTGAAGTAAACATAGTTGAAAAATGGTTATATGCACACAGATTGTATGTCATGGTGAAGCTAGCAATAACGAGCAATAATGGAAGAGAATGAGAAGGAAGAAGAAGGAGAAAGAGTAGAAGATGGAAGTGGAATCTTATTTAGAGAGGAAGAAGTTGCTTCAACTACAGCCGATGCTCATAGTGTAAGGAATAAACCTCAAAAAGAAGCTTAGGTTTTGATGAATTAATTTTTTGACTCTTATTATATGTATATATGTTCATTTAAATTCTGTTATGTAAAAGGACTCTATTGTATGTTCAAGTCACTTATTTAATGCAAATTTTGCTGCATAATAGAGGTAATTTTAGATAAGGGTGTAATTTATTACAAACATTGGTTATAGATAATAAATATGTATTTTTGAATATCTGATGATGTTCAGTATTGCAAATTGTACATGGATGCAATTTTCAGGCATACCCTAGGGATTCAATATCAGTTTTTTTAATTTCAACTGTCATTTGCTTCGGTTGTACAACCGAAGTTACAAGTTTAGGCCAGTTGCGTCATCTTCATTTACTTCGGTTGTTGAACCGAAGCAACATGGGGCAAGCAACCGAAGTAAATGACATGTTTTTATAGTAGTAAATGGTCCCGAGCGAGCGGTAGCAAAGACTTGGGTTATACCCTGACGGATTCGCTTCCTAATAGCATAAATTCCATATGGAAGATGAATAGACCTCAAAGTAGATAGTTAGACGAAATTTGTTTATCATAGGTGGGTTCGTTAAACCTTATACGAGTTTTGAGATGCATTGTAGAATGACAATTAAATTATAAATTATAAAGCTGTATATAAGGGTCATCGATCTCTGTAGCTAGAATCGATCGAATAACGTTTTTGTTGCGAAGGGGCCACTTAGGGGTTGAGGTATTAAATGGCTGTTGGGTTTGCCTCCTCCATATTTAAGAAATATTAAGTGGCCGAGTTTTTTTGGGTAGTAAAATGGTTAGACATATACGCGGATAGGCATATACCTATATAATTATACCTTGGAGGAGGTTAGGTATATCATATGTGTACACATAGGACTTAACGGACTAGTCATAAGTAATAGGCATAATACTTAAATGTAAATTAATCAGAATAAATTAATGGTATGGATAAAGTATGTAATTTTCTAATCACTAGAACGTTGTTCTGACCCTCCTCCTCATTATAACCCATATGATAAGTTGAGAAGGACAAGATACTAGAGCTAGATGGGAACGGTAGACGATGAAGTCTTCTTTTCATGCTCGGTGCTGACAAGGCAATTAGATACCCAAGGAAAATACTGATTTCAAGGTAGTAGCCTTAGTCAATTCGTATGTTCTATTATATTTTTCTATTCCGTAGTGAGTCTAAACCAACCATCCGTACCCTAATGGACTTGGATTTCGATTTAGTCAAAATTCGGGCCCATTAAGGTGCAGGTTGTTGCATTTGGTCAGAGCCAAGGTTACTCGATTATAAAAATTAGGATACACTTAGATAATATATTTGTATTTTTTACCTATAATTATATGTATATTATATGCTAAACTATATAAATTCTAACTATAGAAGTAGTTTTAATCATATTCCAAAAGGATGAATGAGGCAATAGTGTGTTAGGCCAATAAATAGAGTTAAATTTGTACGCTTACCCCGATTACCCAACAGAGTGTAGGCCACACCGCAAGGCATTGACCAAGAAGATCATAAACATAACTATAGAAGTATCTCAGAGGCTGGATGATACTTGATTCCTTTATTGGGCTTAAGATGCCTTACAATTGTGGATTTTGATGGATTGCTTATTGAAGATGCACATTTCATCTAGACAAATGGAAAATAAGAAACTATATGTTGTAAGCATCTAGAATTAAGGATGACGTAGGAGCGGAGAAAGTTCCCGTAAGATGGTGTGCACTAATCATCCCTAGAAGATAGCTATATTTTTTACGAAGAAGAGTTATAAAGGAGTGGGTAGAAGGAAGGTTTCAAAGAAAGGATGATTAAAGTCCATTTCTGTGTCCAACCCCATGTAAAAGAATTTGACAAAAATGTAACGATCCCCGTTTAATGACGAATTTAAATTTATAACTTAATTGAATTTTTGGATTAAATTATGGATTTGTTTGAATTTTTCAAATTTAAAAAGGTGTATGTACTTATTTGCTTTTGAATTTGGATTGAAACTCAAAATAAATGTTTTCAGTTGAATTGAATTATAAATAAAATTTTGATTTGGAAAGTTAAAATATATTCAAAATGAATTTTCTTTAAAAGGTTATAAAAAGTATAAAATAAAAATTTATCCTATAAATATTAAATATAAGTGTAAAATATAAAAATAAAATATATGTTATAAATTAAATGTTTGGCTTGTTAAACTTTAATAGAAACAAACAATAAATTTAATACTTGAGTTAGAAATATAATTTTAAGATAAATTACAAAATATGAAGTAAACATACGAAGTAAAATAAATAACAACAACATATTAATTTTAGAATGTCATGTATATTACAAAGCAAAACAAAGTTAGATTTTATAAAAACAGAAGAGTAAAAAGGTAAGTATATGTAGATGTACAAAACAATTAATGTTTAAACCTTTAGCATATGGTATTAACATGTCAGCCATCTTATACACATCCATATACATTAGTCTTGCAAAAAGAAGAAACATACAAAAATAAAATCAAATGGATTTTATATAGACAAAAGTACATAGGTACATGCATATGCAAAGTAAAGCAAAACTGTACATACTAGATAATTCAAACAGCATGGTTTGTAAACAAGGACTCTTGCATTTAATACCCAAGCACAAAACAATCTCCTCAGCACGACTTGATATCATCTCAGCCGAAAATAAGCATTGTTTAGTCAACAAAAGAAGTAAGCCTATACTAGATAACACTTGTCTGTACAAACACCTTTCTTCTACATATATGTGTGCATCATCTTATACCAGTTCGTTCAAATAAAACTGAGCAAGCCCGAAAGAAAACTGTAAAAGCAAATAGCAAAACCATAGAAAAAAGAAAAGAAAACATCATTCAACTTTTGGAAAGCAAAAAAAGGTTTAAAGAAGATCAGTACTGCAAATTCAAAAAAAAAACACAGAGCTGCCTTTGTTCTTCAAATTTATGTGAGTAAACTTCTATTTTAAAAACAGTTTATGATCTGATATTATGGTGATACTCATAATAATTGTTGAAATCGTAAAACAAATGATGTTTACATGCATGGATTCATATGTGAGATGATTGGTTTGAGAATATCCGTGTTGAACAGGTTCTGTATCTTACAGGCTCAACTATCAAATACAAAGGAAATATTCATATCTTCATACTTAAACCTTTTTAAACTATGATTTCTGGAAGGAAATTGTTTATAACAAAGTTAAGAAATTTTTAAAAATAATTACAGGGAGGAATATTAAGTGGATATTGTGTAAAATATATATATATATATACAGTAAAATCATCATGAATCAGAAAATTCGAGTATTTTAATTTTAAAATCTGATCACACAAGCATGTTAGAATTGAAAAATGATGATTTTAGGTGGAAACCTCATGATTTTTAAGTTACTAAATCTCGAGTACGAGTGGGTTGAAAAATGCATTTTCGTCAAATTCCTTCAATCGGTGAAATTGAATTCTTTGAATTTTGGGCAGATGATGGATTCAGCGTCAAGTATCATGGGAAAAATATTAGAAAATTTTTCCAAGGATCGTGGTGGATTGGCGAGATTTATTTTGGGTTTAAAAACTCATTTTTGGCCAGTAATGAATTTTGAGTTTTTTCGTTGCTGTGGGGAGATCGAGCGTGGCCATACCTATTGGGATCGAAGCTCGAGTGGTTGAAGATGCTCGGGGTGGAGTGGTGCAACTTCTGGTGGCGTGGTTCATCGGCAAGACAAAGTTGTGGTTGATGTCTGGGTTCGAGTTTTCTCGAGTTACACTCGATTTTGAACAACGAGGGGATCGTGTTGTTGGTTGATGCGTGATTGATGTAGAGGTCGATTGCAACTTGTTGGAGGCCTCACCGATCGCCAGAGAGTCGTCGCCACCTTGTGCACGTGCACGGGCACGTCATCGTTGGTGTCAGGTTTGATAATGGTGGGTGACGCGTGGTGATTCTCGACTAAAGTGGTGTTTGCTTCGGTAGGGAACTCGAGTTCGTGAGTTGATTAACTGATACTATCGTTTAAAACTTAATCTAACTCAACTGGGGAAAAAAAGATAAAAAAAGAGAAAGAAGAAGAACAAACGAGAGAGAGAGAAGAGGTCTCGGGGAAACTGGTGAGAAACTCGGGTGAACACTCGAGTAAAACCCTGAGTTGCTCGGGCTGCTTGAAAAAATGGGTTTAGCCCAAATAAAATTCAAGTTTTAATGTTAGGTAAATTTTAGTGTTTATGAAGCAACTTATATTGACTATGTTGAGTTAAAAGCTTATTACAGATTTTAAATTAACTAAGTGAATACTTTAGAATGTTTTAAAAATCTAGATTAATACTTTAATTAAATAATTAATATAAAACAAGCATTGGAATTTAATTAACATCAAAGTTTTAATTAGTAATAATTGATTTCAAAAGTTTATTGACGATTTTAAAATGTTAATTAAGACAAATAAGTATTATTATTAATTGTTTAAAAAGGGTAATTAAGAATGAAAAATTAAATTAAATTGTAATTAATTAAGTAACTAAAGATTTGTCGAGTTGAAATTAAAGAATTTGATTTATTCACAATTAAGTATTTAATTTATTTGTAATTACAAATTTTAATTAGATAATTTAAGAGAATTAATGATTAGTAGTTAATTAAGATAATTAATTAAGGATTTGATTAACTTATCATTAAGAATATTTAATCATTGATTTAAATAAATCAATAAAAATAGTCATATAGTTAATTCTTTGAAATCACCTTCACTTTGAATTGAAGATGACTGACTATCGTCAAATGTTGTATACTAAATTGATATTTCTGTTTGTGATTGTAATACTGTGTGATGTCAGCTGCCTTATGCCGTACTGTGAATTATGATTTGTTTCTGTGAAAACCCTTTTGCCTATAAAACGGCATTTGAATTTCGATGCGACAGAGAGTCGGATTCCGGTTAGTTGTCCGAAACCTACACCGAATCGTGATGATGAATCTTTATGATTGATAAATTTATTTATCTGTGAATCTGTGAATGAAGATAAGCGTTATGGATTATACCACTTATCAATATTGATATATCTATAATGATTGATATTGTGCACTATTGTGTAAAATCCCTGGACCACACTCATACACACACAAATATGGATTTCACGTGGAAATTTGTTAAGTCACAGATATTTGAATTTAATTTAAAATAGTTTTAAAAATTGAATCTTAAATCCGAACGGTTTTGGAAATGGAATTTGGTTAAAGTGAAAAGATTTTGGAAAGGTATTTTAAAAATGAACGTTATTTTGAATAACTAATAAAGACTTGAAATTTGAATAATTTGATTTAAATTGGAATTCAAAATCTGAAATTGAATTCTATATTCAGTATTTATGATTTAAAAAAGGACTTTACAAGTTATACGGGTTTAAACCGTTTTTAAAGCGTTGTTTTTAAAATTTGAATTAACCTAAAGATTGTAACTTGTATAAATGGAATCGGCTTTTTTCCGAAATACAACTATTGTTTCTAAATGATAAAAAGCTTTCATATGAGAAATGAATTTCAAATTGTATTTATGGGATTTCAAGTTAAACAGAAAATAGTTTTCCAAGTTATGAATGAATCTTTGGAAACAGTTTTGAAAGCTATGAGATAAATCTTGATTTTAAGATTTAATGAGTTAATCTAATTGAAATGAAAATTTCTTTGAAATCCGTAATTGGATCTTTATGATACTGAGTGAACTTTGTGAAGTAAATCTTTTTGTTTAAAGGATTTGAAATGGTAAATGATTTAATCCATTTGAAAGAAAGTTTGGAATTATTAAGTTGTGACTTAATTGAAATCCCATATCCATATGTTTTTAAATATTACGCTAATTATTCGGTTTAGCCGGGAGAGGACCGAATAATGATACGTCGTTATGGATAGCATTTGAAGACCGGTGGTGAAGACCGGGTATTTGCGAGAACGATAAGGTGACCTATCGATTGTCTCTGCACTGAGTTGCTCCGGTATAGAGATTCCCTAAGTGATGGGAAGTCCGATCGGGATTGTGAATACCCGGATTGCAAGGGCTTCTTTGGAAGTGTCTTCGGTTCTGTTCGAACCCAAAACAGACTTGTATGGATTGTATGTCTGACATTACAATTTGAGATATAAAGAAGATTTCTTTCAAATACATTCCTGTTGGTGGAGGAGAATTTATTCTCTTATCTTAACACCCTTCTCTGAGACATACGAGCTCAGAGATTATGTAGTTGAAGGTTGTCAGCGATATATTCCCAATTTGGTAATGTGGCATGCTGAGTGCTGCTGATCATTTGTTGATCAAAGTGTGGCTTTTGTGAAAATCATAGCTTTGTGATCGAGACTTCATCGAACCTCACAACCCGGTAATGGTCGAAACAGGAAAGATGCAGTAAGGTTTCAGGGGTAGCTTCCCTAAGGTATGGCCATTCCTTCTGGAAAAGGGTAGTATCATGGTATGGAGCCCAGATACTTACTCATGTGGACACTGTATATTATTACTTTGTGATGTTGTTGGTTTAGAGAGCTCTCGTATAAAGGTCCCTAAGGACCGGGGGTGGCATATCTGAGGTTTTTTATTCCCCAGGAAGGGGGTAGCCGGCCTTGTGTTGGCAGAGATCCGGTTAGGAGCCTCGGGGCGTCCATCCAGAGGCGTACTCATGTGGCAATGGGAAGTTCCTTGGCCTGACCATTTGTTGGAAATCCATTCATCCAATACGAGCCTTGTAGGATTTTAGTTGTAGAACCTGCCATCTACTTATGGTGGCGCCCCACTGTTTGGATGGTAGCTATAGTAGGCATAGTTCGAAATGTCTATGTTGGCTAAGATTTATATTATACTTTTGAAATGTTTTCTGCACTTTGCACTTATAGTAATAATATGAAAGAAATTTGTGTATCAAGCATCTTTAACTATCATAAGGAGAAATCCCCTCCGATTCTACGTTTGCATTGTGTGTGTGTGCGGGAGGCCTTATGGTAGTTCCATTTTCCAAGAACATTGCAGATCTATTTTAAACGAAATGTTTTTGTTGCTCATACCAGTCCCATGACTGATCTGCAGTTTATTGTTCCCTTCCTAAACTCTGGGTGCTCAAAAATTTTCGACACGGGCAGTCTAGAGTTTGGTTTTTCAGATAGTTAGGTTCAGTAGATTATCTGGAGCTAGTTCAATCTTTGGATGTGAACGAGACTTGCTTATCTTGGTGAAATCTTAATGGTGGATCGAGCTAGGAGCTTTGGAGCTTTGTCTTTGGAGCTTTTGGATCAGAGTTGCAGTATTGGATATCTGTGAAGACTTATCTCATAGTGTATCATGTTCCGCTATATTCTGTGTTGTATATTCTCTGATGTTGATGATTATCATTGTATCAAATTGATGTATCGGATATTGTATTCATGTTATATCAGTGATATCATCTTGATTTCTGCTGTGTTATTTATCATCTAATGGGTGTTGCAAGCTCCCGCGATACGAATTTGATGTTGTTTGTCGGACACCGAGTTCGGGTCGTGATAATTTGGTATCAGAGCTGAAGGTTGAGTAAAAACTTTAGCTACGGAGTGTAACACATTAGATGGCTCATTTGAGATACGGTGAAGTATACCCTAGAATGAGTACAACCAGTTGAACAAAAAAACAAATTCCTTAATCTATTCTTTTTATCTGTTGTTATTCTCTAGGATATTTCGTCCAAATGCCTAAATTGGTCTTCTTACTATTACAGATAGTAAGAATGAGTGGAAGAAGAGGGCGAAATAGGAGACAGGAAAGTACCACTTCAGCTGGTTAAAACCCTGCAACGACAGATATTCCCATTCAATCTCAATCAAATCTGGCTGATTTATATCGAAGTTTTTCTAGACTTGGTGGAAAGCCATTCACTGGCAAAGAATCTGTTATCGAAGCACAAGCCTGGATTCGATCGTGTGAAAGATTTTCAAAGGACTAAAGTTAGAAGATGATCAAATGCGATTGATAGCTTCTTGGCAATTCCGGGAAGAGGCTTTAATATGGTGGGAAGCTGTTACATTGGATGAGTCGGTGGATGAATTTACTTGGAGTCGTTTCAAAGAAGAGTTTGAGCAGCGATATATGACGTCTACTGGTATCTCTAGAATGTACCAGGAGTTTATGGATTTAGAGCAAGGAAGTTTATCATTTGAGGAATATTTAAACAAATTTATTGAATTATCCCGATTTGGTCCAGAATTGGTAAATACACCTTTAAAGAAGAATGAAAAGATTATTCGGGGGATGAACAAGGAGTTTCAGGAACGGATGACTACTCACGTTAGGGAATCTTTTTCTGAATTAATCGATATGGTCTATCGATATGATACTCTGGAAAAGCAAAAAGATCCGGAGGAGAATGGAGATACAAGTAAATTGAATTAGAGAAAAAGGAAGTTTGGCGGAAAGAAATCGAGGAAAGATAAAGGAAAGAAGAATATACAAAAGAAAAAGATGAAGGATGTCACTTGTCTCAATTGCTTGAAGAATGGTCACTACTCGGATAAATGCAAGAATCCTCGGAAGCCAGGAACGAGAGAGCCATTTATGAGGCCATATCAGGAATCTAGTGGATGTTATTACTGCCGCAAGCCGGGACATAGGATCAATGATTGTCCAGCTCATGAGCAAACTTTAGTAAAGAAAGTGTATGCAATTAGAGATGATTCTTCAACCTCGAAAAAGCTGATTAAGGAAGAGAAATTTTATAAAGTAACTATCTCATTTATGGATAAATTGTTCGAATTTTGTTCGACACATGAGAACTACCTATAGTTGTATTTCTCAGCAAATCGTGAATGAGTTAAATCTTGAATCTGAAATCATAATCGAATCTATTTCTATCTACTTCATTGGGTTTCGATATAATCTACGAACGGTTAGTTATCCCTTCGAACTAACCCATACCCCCGTATACTTCGTAGATCAGATAACCCAATTGTTTCGTAGTTGATTGAGTTATTCTCACATCTATTGTTGATATTCTGATTTGGTAAGCCAAAATGCAGAATTGATATTTAGTTTGATCTGAAAAGATATTCCTCTAACTTTCATCTATCTTTGTTATCTCCTTGGCAAATTTCGGGGATGAAATTTCTTAAGAGGGGGAATCTGTAACGATCCCCATTTAATGACGAATTTAAATTTATATTTTAATTGAATTTTTGGATTAAATTATGGATTTGTTTGAATTTTTCAAATTTAAAAAGGTATATGTACTTATTTCCTTTTGAATTTAGATTGAAACTCAAAATAAATGTTTTCAGTTGAATTGAATTATAAATAAAATTTTGATTTGGAAAGTTAAAATATATTCAAAATGAATTTTCTTTAAAAGGTTATAAAAAGTATAAAATAAAAATTTATCCTACAATATTAAATATAAGTGTAAAATATAAAAATAAAATATGTGTTATAAATTAAATGTTTGGCTTGTTAAACTTGAATAGAAACAAACAATAAATTTAATACTTAAGTTAGAAATATAATTTTAAGATAAATTACAAAATATGAAGTAAACATACGAAGTAAAATAAATAATAACAACATATTAATTTTAGAATGTCATGTATATTACAAAGCAAAACAAAGTTAGATTTTATAAAAACAGAAGATAGAGAGGTAAGCATATGTAGATGTACAAAACAATTAATGTTTAAACCTTTAGCATATGATATTAACATGTCAGCCAACTTATACACATCCATATACATTAGTCTTGCAAAAAGAAGAAACATACAAAAATAAAATCAAATGGATTTTATATAGAGAAAAGTACATAGGTACATGCATATGCAAAGTAAAGCAAAACTGTACATACTAAATAATTCAAACAGCATGGGTTGTAAACAAGGACTCTTGCATTTAATACGCAAGCACAAAACAATCTCCTCAGCACGACTTGATATCATCTCAGCCGAAAATAAGCATTGTTTAGTCAACAAAAGAAGTAAGCCTATAATAGATAACACTTGTCTGTACAAACACCTTTCTTCTACATATATGTGTGCATCATCTTATACTAGTTCGTTCAAATAAAACTGAGCAAGCCTGAAAGAAAACTGTAAAAGGAAATAGCAAAACCAGAGAAAAAAGAAAAGAAAACATCATTAAACTTTTGGAAAGCAAAACAAGGTTTAAAGAAGATCAGTACTGCAATTCAACAAAAAACACAGAGCTGCCTCTGTTCTTCAAATTTATGTGAGTAAATTTCTATTTTAAAAATAGTTTATGATCTGATATTATGGTGATACTCATAATAATTGTTGAAATAGTAAAACAAATGATGTTTACATGCATGGATTCATATGTGAGATGATTGGTTTGAGAATATCTGTGTTGAACAGGTTCTGTATCTTACAGGCTCAACTTTCAAATAGAAAGGAAATATTCATATCTTCATACTTAGACCTGTTTAAACTATGATTTCTGGAAGGAAATTGTTTATAACAAAGTTAAGCAATTTTTAAAAATAATGGCAGAGAGGAATATTAAGTGGATATTGTGTAAAATATATATTTACGGTAAAATCATCATGAATCAGAAAATTCGAGTATTTTAATTTTAAAATCTGATCACACAAGCATGTTCGAATTGCAAAATGATGATTTTAGGTGGAAACCTCATGATTTTTAAGTTACTAAATCTCAAGTATGAGTGGGTTGAACGAAAAATGCTTTTTCGTCAAATTCTTCGAATTTTGGGCAGATGATGGATTCAGCATCAAGTATCATGGGAAAAATATTAGAAAATTTTTCCAAGGATCGTGGTGGATTGGCGAGATTTATTTAGGGTTTAAAAACTCATTTTTGGCTAGTGATGAATTTTGAGTTTTTTCGTTGCCGTGGGGAGATCGATTGTGGTCGTACCTATTGGGATCGAAGCTCGAGTGGTTGAAGATGCTCAGGGTGGAGTGGTGCAAATTCTGGTGGCGTGGTTCGTCGGCGAGACGAAGTTGTGGTTGATGTCTGGATTCGAGCTTTCTCGTGTTACACTCGATTTTGAACGACGAGGGGATCAAGTTGTTGGTTGATGCGTGATCGATGTAGAGGTCGATTGCAACTTGTTAGAGGCCTCACCGATCGCCAGAGAGTCATCGCCGCCTTGTGCACGTGCACGGGCACGTCATCATTGGTGTCAGGTTTGATAATGGTGGGTGACGCGAGGTGATTCTTGAGTAAAGTGGTGTTTGCATCGGTAGGGAACTCGAGTTCGTGAGTTGATTACCTGATACTATCGTTTAAAACTTAATCTAACTCAACTGGGAAAAAAAGATTAAAAAAAAAAGAGGAAGAAGAAGAACGAACGAGATAGAGAGATGAGGTCTTGGGGAAACTGGTGAGAAACTCGGGTGAACACTCGATTAAAACCTTGAGTTGCTCGGGCTGCTTGAACAAATGGGTTTAGCCCAAATAAAATTCAAGTTTTAATGTTAGGTAAATTTTAGTGTTTATGAAGCAACTTATATTGACTATGTTGAGTTAAAAGCTAATTACAGATTTTAAATAACTAAGTGAATACTTTAGAATGTTTTAAAAATCTAGATTAATACTTTAATTAAATAATTAATATAAAACAAGCATTGGAATTTAATTAACATCAAATTTTTAATTAGTAATAATAGATTTCAAAAGTTTATTGAATATTTTAAAATGTTAATTAAGACAAATAAGTATTATTATTATTAATTATTTAAAAAGGGTAATTAAGAATGAAAAATTAAATTGTAATTAATTAAGTAACTAAAAATTTGTCGAGTTGAAATTAAAGAATTTGATTTATTCACAATTAAGTATTTAATTTATTTGTAATTACAAATTTTAATTAGATAATTTAAGAGAATTAATGATTAGTGGTTAATTAAGATAATTAATTAAGGATTTGATTAACTTATCATTAAGAATATTTAATCATTGATTTAAATAAATCATTAAAAATAGTCATATAGTTAATTCTTTTAAATCAGCTTCACTTTGAATTGAAGATGACTGACTATCGTCAAATGTTGTATACTAAATTGATATTTCTTTTTGTGATTGTGATACTATGTGATGTGAACTGCCTTATGATGTACTGCGAATCGTGATTTGTTTATGTGAAAACCCTTTTTCCTGTAAAACGGCATTTGAATTTCGATGCGACAGGGAGTCGGATTCTGGTTTGTTGTCCGAAACCCACATCGAATCGTAATGATGAATCTTTGTGATTGATAAATTTATTTATCTGTGAATCTATGAATGAAGATAAGCGTTATGGATTATACCGCTTATCAATATTGATATATCTGTAATGATTGATATTGTGCACTATTGTGTAAAATCCCTAGACCACACTCATACACACACAAATACGGATTTCACGTGGAACTCGGTTAAGTCACAGATATTTGAATTTAATTTAAAATAGTTTTAAAAATTGAATCTTAAATCCGAACGGTTTTGGAAATGGAATTTGGTTAAAGTGAAAAGTTTTTGGAAAGGTATTTTAAAAATGAAAGTTATTTTGAATAACTAATAAAGACTTGAAATTTGATTTAAATTGGAATTCAAAATTTGAAATTGAATTCTATATTCAACATTTGTGATTTAAAAAAGGACTTTACTAGTTATACCGGTTTAAACCGTTTTTAAAGCGTTGTTTTGGGAATTTGAATTAACCCAAAGATTGTAACTTGTATAAATGGAATCAGGTTTTTTCCGAAATAAAACTATTGTTTCTAAATGATAAAAAGCTTTCATATGAGAAATGAATTTCAAATTGTATTTAAGGGATTTCAAGTTAAACAGAAAATAGTTTTCCAAGTTATGAATGAATCTTTGGAAACTGTTTTGAAAGCTATGAGATAAATCTTGATTTTAAGATTTAAATGAGTTAATCTAATTGAAGTGAAAATTTCTTTGAAATCCGTAAATGGATCTTTATGATACTGAGTGAACTTTGTGAAGTAAATCTTTTTGTTTAAAGGATTTGCAATGGTAATTGGTTTAAACCATTTGAAAGAAAGTTTGGAATTATTAAGTTGTGACTTAATTGAAATCCCATATCCATATGTTTTTAAATATTACGCTCATTATTTGGTTTAGCCGGGATAGAACCAAATAATGTTACGTCGTTATGGATAGCATTTGAAGACAAGTGGTGAAGACCGGGTATTTGCGAGAACGATAAGGTGACCTATCGATTGTCTCTGCACTGAGTTGCTCCGGTATAGAGATTCCCTAAGTGATGGGAAGTCCGATCGGGATTGTGAGTACCCGTATTGCAAAGGCTTCTTTGGAAGTGCCTTCGGTTCTGTTCGAACCCAGAACAGACTTGTATGGATTGTATGTCTGACATTACAATTTGAGATATAAAGCAGATTTCTTTCAAATACATTCCTGTTAGTGGCGGAGAATTTATTCTCTTAGCTTAACACCCTTCTCTGAGACGTACGAGCTCAGAGGTTATGTAGTTGAAGGTTATTAACGATATATTCCCAATTTGGTAATGTGGCATGATGAGTGCTGCCGATCATTTGTTGATCAAAGCGTAGCTTTTGTGAAAAGCGTAGCTTTGTGAATGAGACTTCGTCGAACCTCACAACCCGGTAATGGTCGAAACAGGAAAGATGCAGCAAGGTTTCAGGGGTAGCTTCCCTAGTGTATGGCCATTCCTTCTGGAAAAGGGTAGTATCATGATATGGATCCCAGATACTTACTCATGTGGACACTGTATTTTATTACTTTGTGATGTTGTTGGTTTAGAGAGCTCTCGTATAAAGGTCCCTAAGGACCGGGGGTGGCATATCTGAGGTTTTTTATTCCCCGGGAGAGGGGTAGCCGGCCTTGTGTTGGCAGAGATCCGGTTAGGAGTCTCGGGGCGTCCTTCCAGAGGCGTACCCATATGGCAATGGGAAGTTCCTTGGCCTGACCATTTGTTGGAAATCCATTCATCCAATACGAGCCTTGTACGGTTTTAGTTGTAGAACCTGCCATCTACTTTTGGTGGCGCCCCACTGTTTGGATGGTAGCTATAGTAGCATAGTTCGAAATGTCTATGTTGGCTAAGATTTATATTATACTTTCAAAATGTTTTCTTCACTTTGCACTTATAGTAATAATATCAAAGAAATTTGTGTATCAAGCATCTTTAACCATCATAAGGAGAAATCTCCTCCGATTCTGCGTTTGCATTGTGTATGTATGTGTGCTGGAGGCCTTATGGTAGTTCCATTTTCCAAAAACATTGCGGATCTATTTTAAAATATTTCTTTGTTTGTTTTTAAAGACGAACTATTTTTGTTGCTCATACCAGTCCCATGACTGATCTGGAGTTTATTGTTCCCTTTCTAAACTCTGGGTGCTCAAAATTTTTCGACACGGGCAGTCTAGAGTTTGGTTTTTTAGATAGTTAGGTTCAGTAGATTATCTGGAGCTAGTTCAATCTTTGGATGTGGATGAGACTTCCTTATCTTGGTGAAATCTTGATGGAGGATCGAGCTAGGAGCTTTGGAGCTTTTGGATCAGAGTTGCAGTATTGGATATCTATGAAGACTTATCTCATAGTGTACCATGTTCCGCTATATTCTGTGTTGTATATTCTCTGATGTTGATGATTATCATTGTATCAAATTGATGTATCCGATATTGTATTCATGTTAGATCAATGACATCATCTTTATTTCCACCATGTTATTTATCATCTATTGGGTGTTGCAAGCTCCCGCGATACGAATTTGATGTTGTTTGTCGGACATCGAGTTCGGGTCGTGACAAAAAAGGTTTTTGGAAATTCCTTGAAATGTTTCGAATGAGTTTTTAAACAATTTACAGAGAAGTTATAGTTTTGAAAAAATAAGTAAATTGTGAAATTCTTAGTTTAAACTTGGTTGACTCAAAAGTTTGTGATTTAAAGGTTTTTGAGAAAGAGATTTTTCATTTTTGAAATGAATGAAAAGTAGAGCGTAGATTTAACTCGATGATTTCTCCTATTTTTTAAATTTGAAAGTTTCATTTTAAAAATTATGTTTAAGGGTTGGATAAATGGAAATGGTACGTTATTAATATATGGTATAGAGAATATAAGGGTAAGAATGCTCGATAACTAAGATAGGAGGAATATGTTATTAGAGAAGCGAGAGCCACTTGAACGCAATTTAGGAAGGAGAAATTTTAATAGCAGCAGTATTTGAAATTCAGATAGAAATAGCATTAGAAATTTATATAAAATAGGATTAGTAATCTAGTAAGAAATAATATAGAAGAGAAGCAATTGGACTAGGATAGAAAGTATAGATAAATTCCATAGATATGTAGTAATTGCACATACACTTTAGATAGACACTTAAATAGATGCATGAATTGCTTGTACCATTTAGAAGTCCCTTTCATATGCTATTAAAATCTCCTTCAAAGTGGAAGAAGAAATAACTTGAGTAGTAAGAAAATAATAGGATGAAACTTATCCTTATATATCCTAATTTTTATTATTTAAATTTATAGAAGATATTATTTAAAAAAAGGTTTGGTATGATAATTGATTTTTGATGTTTTGAGTTAAAAATCCAAATTTTAAAAGCAGTAAATATTTATTATAGAAAGTCCTTAAAAAGGAAACTTGGTTTGGAAAGGGAAATTTTTCACCGCTCCTCTTTGGAGACCAAGTAATTTTTGAATTTGATAAAAAGGTTTTTAGGTTTATATTTTTAAACATAAAAGTTTTCGATTAGGTACCTCATGATTGTGAAGTTCTAGATTTATAGAGAATGGTGAAACCCGAACCAAATTTTGATATGGAGTAGGTAAGGATGACTACCTAAGTAAGACGAGGTAAAGTTTTAGCCTAAATAGCTATGGGTGCTCGTAAGGTAGAAACAAGGAATCCTCGTTGAATATAAGGAATATTGTTATGAACCTAGGAAGGTCGATTGGAGATGTGTAAAAGCCATAAGAAGAACCCTTAAAGGAATGGGGAATGGTATCAAAGTACAATTTTGTGAGTCCTAGGGTATACTCGCATAAAGGATCAAGGATATAAAGGAAGTAAATACCAAAGTTTGAGGATACTGTCAAGCGGTTATAATTTAAGAAGATCGTAGTATGATTGGGGAAGTGAGTAATAAGATAGCAAACAAACATAAAGGGTGTTAGTTGATTCAAGGTTAAAGAAGGCTAGATAGGTGGTAGAAAATTTATTCCACCAAGCTAATTTTCTGAAGAGTTATTCTAAAATCTGCACAGTTCATATTTCTTATCCACTATAGTATAGGAATGCACAATTTATTCCGTTGGTGTAATAACTAAAGAAATGGATGTACCACATTTGTTAGGAGCTAAGAAGGTAAGTTAAGACATGTGGATTATAGTTGAATGGCGTATTAGAAATATCCATTTTAATTTAGTAAGGATTATTGGAACCACAACATCATTAACTTCAGTTGATGCTGAATGGCAGCTTCCAGCAAAAATTCTTTTAGGGTTTTTGGTTGTATTTGCTAGTTGTCTCCCTTAGGATATTGGAAGAGAATACGATATGAGATATGTTTCTATTTTATTATCGTATTGCTTGTTCAGATGATCTTTGACCACTATATAAATATATTAGAAAATAATATGAATAAGAAAATCTCATAAGGACAGTTAACTAGCGATAAATGCAGGTAAGACTAGAAGTTTACAAAATAAATTAACAAATCAAGTTAGCAACTAGAAATTAAAAATGTTTTTATCCCAAAAAATTTAGTATTTTGGAAAAAAAAATTAGCAAGCGGAGGACAAAGAAGAGTTATTGCGAAATCACGAGTCACTATCCCTATGCCTTTAATGCTAAAATTTATAAATACGCTTGTAAGTAGTTTGTTGTTTTATAATAAAAAAGGTTCCCCAATCTAAGATCAACTGCACAATACTAGAGTCAATCATATACATTAACTAATAAACTTAGTCACGATTATGTTAAGATGTGGCTTGATTTGTTTTAAATATGGAGCAACAAGTGTTTTAAAATTATGTTCAAATGTTTTTAGTTTTTTTGGTTTAAATGCTTTTGGGAAGTTGAATTCAAATGTTTTTGAAAATTTTATTCAAGTGCTTTTGGAAAAAGAAATGGTGTATAAATGCTTTTGGAAAAATTGATTGTAATGACCTAGAATTTTAGGCAATATCAATTTAATAATCTGTATTAATAATTTAATTGATTTGATAATTTTTCTTTATAATTTAAAATTAAATTGGTAAATTTAATCTTTTAAAGGTTAATAAATATGTAATCTGGCAATTTTGATCAATATCTTTTTAACAATTTAAAATTGATAAGAATTTTATTTCAAAGCTAATAAATTTTTATCTATTTATAATATATATATTTGGTATATATTGTGAATAGAAGATCTTTTGTTTCAAATTAAAGATGAATTTTCAAATTGTAATATATATGTTTGTATATGTTACAATTTGATGTTGTTTTGAAATTTAATTTAATCTATTTATAATTTATATATGTATGAATATATTGTAATTTAAAGTTTTGTTTTAAAATTTATATTTTTCAAAAGTTAATTTTAAGATTAATTCAATTGTTTTAAAAATATCAGATAATTGTTTGTTTTTAAACATGATAGTTTAAATAAAGTTTTGTTTTGTCTTTCTTTTAAATATGCTTAAATTTTAAATGTATATAATAAATGTTTAGATTTTAAAATATATGTATAAGAATTATTTATATTATAATTTGTTTTAGAATATTTTCTTTTAAAGGTAAACTAATATTTATTAATTAAGTAACTTAAAAAGTAAGTTATATTTATATTTAAATTAAATAAAAATTTATTAAAAATACATAAGTAACATGCGTAACTATTTTAAGGCATCTCTAAAAAACATGTAAGAAGATTAAGCTAATTAAGTGACAAGTGTCTTCATTTTAAAAAAAAAATTACTTTCTTTAATTTTGATAAAAACCATAACATAATTCATTTTTATCTCTTCTTCCTATCTCCAACCTATTCTCCTACTCTCAGCTGAGACAAAGAAGTTTGTTTTTCCTTTCTTCATTTTTAAAATTTATGGCAAAACAGTAAACCTGAAAATTGAATTCAAAAATCAAAATCAAACCTGAAAGTAAAATCTGCATTGTACAAAGCTGCAACATCAATTTTCAACCTGCATTTCAAATGGGATTAAGAATCAAGAGCAACTACAGTTCAACATCTGTTCAACTTTAAAATCAACAATCTGTAAGCATGCATGCATTCAATTTCTTCAGCAATCAAAAGCATTATTCAGATTTAAAATTTTCAAAAGCCTGGGAAATTAAAACTGCTCTACAAAATGAAACAGGTGAGTAAATATTTTTAAAAACAGATTGGTTGAATTCTGATCTCAATGCATGTGTGAACCTTTGAATTGATATTGGTGTTGCATGGAAAACATTCAGTATTTATGTTACTGAATTTACAGTGATGTTTATATAGGTGAAAAAAAAACTGTGCATATATGTAACTCTCTGTTTACTGTTTTTATTTCAGACAGGGCTCATTTCAAAAATTTAAATCTCCCACTAGCATAAATACTTGACTTTGATGATTATATAAAAGTTGTTAGTTATTGGTTGAAGGTAATTTTAAAAATAGTTTCTGTAGTTTGTAATTTACAAATAATTTTAAAAGTGGATAACACAGTAACCACTAATGCATGTTAAAAAAAAATCAATGAATTCAATTTATAGTTTAGATTGTATAAATGAATTCGTGTTGGAAAATCACGAATTTTAACGCTAAATTCGTAACTTTTAAATTGATATTCAATTTGGAATTTGATGTTGAAAGGTTTCGGCATTTGGGCGAATTGTCGTCGATCTACACAATAATTTGATTTGTAATCTTGGGTGAAGCTTGTTTTTGAGATGGGGATGTTGGGAAAAATATAATTGAAATTTTCCAATGTCTAATTTGTTCGAAATTGAATAAACTAGGGTTTTAGTGGGTTTGTGTTTCGGCATGGCTGTAGAAGCTTTTGCATCGTGTATAGAGGATCGGAATGTGCCGTGAGGTGTGAGAATTGTTCGGCGAAGCGTGGCGATTCTATGGTGGCGTCGGCGAGGTTCATCGGCGTCGTGGTGATCGGCCGTGGGGTTTTAGGGTGGTTCGAGTTTCTGTAGTTTCGAGCAATATGTTCGAATTTCGACTCGGTTACTTTTTGTTGGATCTGGGTTCATATTGTTGCTCGCGTGTGATCGAGAGATCATCGTCGATGGTCGCGACGACCAAGTTTGGCCGATAGTGATGGGACACGTGCACGTGTGTTTCTGGTGTGCACTGGAATTTGAAGCTTGGGGAAGACGAGTTACTGCCCGATGTTTCGCTCGTGTTTTCTTAGGGTTCGTCTCGAAGTTGTTGTGTGCTGGGTTTGCTCGGGGTAGGCACGGGATATTTTGGGTGTTTGTCTCGAGATTTTGGGTCGTTGGTTTCCTGGTTATACTGGGTAATGATATATGTTGTATAAATTAACTTCTTGTTGAATAAAATCAAGCATTCAAGCATAAATAAGTTTTATAAAAAGAAACATTCAAAGTTAAAAACTTGTTGTTTAAAAATAAATATAAATCAAACTTTTAAAAATGTTAATTGAATTTATTCTCAAATTTAAATATTTTGAGGTGATTTCTTTTGTAAGTAATAATCTTAACTAAATTTTGAACTTCAATTTAAAAGGAAGTTTTGAATTTAAATATTGAATCAAAGTTTAAGTAAAAAATTTAAGTAGTGACTTAAAAACTAAGTTTTCAAATTTTATTTAAATTGAATAAGTTTGAATTAGATGTTTAAAGTGTTTTAAATTTCAAATTTGATTTCTAAATGCCTTATTTTTCAAATAAGGTTATAGTTATGATTTTGAAGACCAATAGAATAATTTGTTTTTAAGTTATTAAAATTTGAAGTAATTACATAATGAAGTAATTAATGGTTGATTTTTGAATGTAATTAAGAATGGAAATTACTTATGGAAGTAATTGGTAGAAATTACTCATGGGAGTAAATTAGTGGAAGTGATTAATGGTTAACCACTAGATGTTATTAATTAAGGAATGGATTAATATAATTATTTTGAAGTTAATTAATTATGGATTAATTAATTAAATAATTAAAGATTATTTAATGATGGAATTAATTACTTGTTAAGTAATTAATTAAGAGGGTAATCAAGATTGATAAATGGAAGTAATTAGAGATAATTACTTATGTAAGTAATTAAGAGTTAATTACTTAATTAATTTTAGTTAATTAATTAATGTGATTAATTAATTAATTAACGAGAATAATTTAAGATTAATTACTAAGGTAATTAATTAAAAATGTAATTAATTAATAAAGTAATTAATTAAGGATTATTTGTTAATTTAGTTGATTAATAATTACTTAAAGATTAATTAATTAGATTAATTAATGAAAGGGTTAATATAATTAATTAAGAAATTAATTAATTAAGATAAGTAATTTCAAATTGTTAATTACTGATTATGGTTAATGAGATGATTAATTATAAGTTAATTATTCAATTAATTAATAAGGATTATTAGTTAATATAATTAATGAATTAATCAAGGTTGATTAATAAAAGTGATTAATTGAAGTGTGATTAATTAATTGTAATTAATTGAGGTTTAATGTAATTAATTATAGTTAATTAATTAATGGAAGTAAATGAAGGATCATTAATTAATGTAATTAATGATAGTAATTAAAGGTTAATTACTGTATATGGATAAGGATAATTGCTTAAATGTAATTAAAGATGATTAATCAAAGAAGATTAATTAAGGAAGATCATTAAGAGATGATTTATTTATTTATTTGAAATAAATTAATGAAGAAGGATTTGAGTAATCCAATTGATTTAGAGATAATTAATTCTGCTTTTGGATGATTGGTTAATATTGATTGATTTATATTGGATGATTGATATTGGGTGATTGGTTGATGGAATATTTGGATATCTCTGTTATGTGATATGCTGCTTTGTGAGATGAATGTTTGTTATGAATTATCTATTGTGATAATGTGATTCGTCTATCTATTTATATCATCCTGAATATAAGTTTAACTGTTTAAACCCTTAAGACAACTTGGACATTAAAATGGCGTTTGGTTTCGGTGAGACCGAGATCGGGTTTTCTCACATTTGGATATCCGAAAACCACATCGATTCCAATTAAACGTTAGGTCGTGAATCCAAGTGGAGCAAGTGAAGACTCGAGGTGTAAGAACTATTCGTCGGTATAACTCTGTGGGTGATTCCGTGATGAGTTTGACGGAGATAGTACTTATAGATTCGAGATGGTGATTTAGAGTGCAAGGGCTATGGTCGTTGACTCTGAGGATGATTCCAAAATGAGTGCAACGAGATAGTGCCTTCGGTTTTGTTCGAACCCGGAACGAACTTATATGGATTGAATGCTTTCAGAACATCGTCAGGTGGACGATGAGCATTCTAAGATAATTGTGTCCTATAAAGGTAATCGTAGCCTCAAGCCTCATCAACCGCAAATGGCTAAAACAGGGGAGGTGCAGCAAGGCTAGGTGGGTAGCGCCCATTTCAGGACAAGATTTTCCCCTGTCTAGAAGACCCTTTTATTTCGGCTGTGTGGGCAGTTGGAATCGCGCGCCAACTGCGGGGTTGTCTTGTTCGGGACTGTCCAGTAAGGGATGGTCCCGACCTTGTACTGCAGGGGAATTAGGGTGGCTCCTCGGTACGGTGATCTAGGCCACGTACTGCGACGGACGGTACCCCAGTAGCCCTGCCATTAATGGAAACCCATTCTTCCTACAAGACCCTACGGTTTTGTTTGTATTACCCACTTTTGTGGCTAGTAGCTGGAATTTAATGAATGTAACAATTTCGGCTATTTCTTATTTACTTGAAAACCCTAGACACTATTATAATATCACCGGATTTCCTATCAAATGTTTTGGTTAGCGTAAGGTAAAAACTTTTCCATGTTTATGTTTGGGAAGTCCTACGTCATACCTTTTCTTTTCAAAGGTTTTCTAAAGTTAAGCAATTTTAACCCGTTTACTCACACCAGACCCCTGTCTGACCCGAGTGTTTATTTTCTGTTTTATTAAACTCTTGGGTACTCATATTATGTATGAGTAGTCGAGGGATTCAGGTTTGCTTGACGTATTCTGAAGGAGATATGGAGCTGGAGGCTTCCACGTATAGATATATTATGGTTCCGCTGTGTTTGTATGGTATCTGTATCTTGTGTTCTTGAGATGTATAGTTAGACAGATGTTTGTAACTGTCTAATATGTGTTGTATAGTTGTGTACTCTGATGTAATATGATACTATGTAATATTTTATGTGATATATTATATTTCATTCGTTCCGCTGTGAGTTATCTGATGTTGTTGTGTTTCTTCTTTCTTTTCTTTTCTTCTTCTATCCATTTCTTTCTTAATTAGTGATGCGACTTTCTGGTGTTTGAAAGTCGGGTCGCTACAGGTGGTATCAGAGCGTTAGGTTGAGTGAATACCTAGGCTCTGGAGTGGTGTCTTTCTTGAGAGAGCGTACTTGTAATTTTTTATATATAACTATATATTTATTTATATATCTACCTAATCTGTTGGGTTATCTGTTCGAATTTTTCAGCATAAGTTTTAGAGGTAGATGGAGTAGTGGGGTGTGTGTGTAACACGACTACCACTAATGGAAGAGGTCCATATGTTTGAGGTTGGAAGTTTTTGTCGAGATTGTAGACCTATTACCGTCTCGAGCGAGATTTGTAGTTTGGAGTAAGGATTTCTCTGATCTCTGAAGGAAATATTTTTAAAGGTTCAGAGTTTATCTTGGAAGTGTAAGCTTGGATCTGTCGGAAGTGCGGAAGTAAGTGATGATATCTTGATGACTGCGTGATGAGATGCAGTATCCATGGATATTTTCGAAGATGTTTTCTCTTGAAGCAGTTTTAGAAGTAGCTGAGAAGCATTTTTTTTACCTGCCGCAGGAAAGACTCGTCTGTGTAGAAGTTATTTGGATCTTTATCAAGGAGATTGTCTGCTTTGGAATATGAGACTAAGGTTTATAAGTGTTTCGTTTCGGCATGGTCTCATTTATCATTCCTTAAGGAGAGCGAGATGTTGATGTTTGGTTTGAAGACGAATTTCTTGAGAGGTTGTCTGCCATCTCGAAGGTTCATTGTGTGGTTTGTTGATGGTTTTGGTTTTTGAGAAGCCTTTGGGTTAGAAGTTTTTGGTTAGTTGTGGTAGCAGTGCAGTTCGACGTGTTAGGTGTGCTGACGAGAAGGTCTTTTAGCTTTGTAGTATCATCGAGGTAGAGTTTGGAAGCAGCAGTGTGGCTCGTTTCTCTGATGGTTTAGGAATCTTTGTAGTTCTTCTTTCTGCAGCCCGGGCAGGTGGTGAATGTTTTCTTGAAGGTTAACCTTGTTTGGAAAAGTTTAAAGCTGTTCTAATTGGTAAAGTGAGGACAGTTTCTTAGGTATCCGAATTAGGTAGGATCGCAAAAGTGACTTGCGATTAATTTGAGAATTTATCTTGGGCAATCTTTTGTTTGAGGCTGAGGATTCTCATGTGGAAGTAGGAGCTACTGAAGTGATCAGAAGTTTGTCTGCATCTGGAGTTGAGTTCCATATTGTTTTGGTTCCAGAAGCGATACTGGTAGTTAGCCTAGTAGTAGAGTTGGTGTAGCAGCTCAGAATTTTTTTTGGAATTTGGGTTGGTCAGATCTAGTTTTTGAGTTGGATTCTGTTATAAGGATGTGTGACCGAGTCAGATGGGTCACTCAGATTTTATGGTTTTGATGAACAAAGTTTCCCGAATATATTGGATAAGTTTGTACTCGTGTTCATCAACAGTATTCTCATCTATTTCAGAATCAGAGTTGTGCAGCGGAAGCGAGGTAGCAACTGTGCGAGGAAGGAAGTTAGTTCAGTTTGCTATTTCTTGAGAAGTAGAGCTTGTGTTCTGGATTTCGACGGATTTTGGAAGACTTTTCTGTTGAATAGGATCCAGGAACTGTTTGCTTTGGTCTAGTTTCTGGAAGTGTCAGCATAGGTTGAGCTGATCAGGAAGAGATTGGCAGCCCAGGATTGTCTGTTAAGTTATGCAGATATGAGATAAGGAGTTTAGAATTTAAAGTTGGAGACTTCATTGTTGTTAAGATTTCTCTGGTTAAGAGAGCAGTGGTTGGATAAGATTGGATGGCTAGTTCTGAGGAATTTGGGATTTCTTATCTGTGTTTTGATAGGATAAGATTGAATTGCCAGTTTGGATAGCTGGAATTTATTTTATTTCACGTATCTCTAAGGGAGTACGTGTATGATTCATTGTTGGTTGTGGAATCTGTAGTTCAGTTGGATTTGGAAGTTGAGCTAGACTTGGGTATAGTCTGATGTTCTGTTCAGATTGGTGGATCTAGAGAAGAGAAGGAGCTCCGGATTTTGGTGGTGTAGTTTGTTTAGCTTCTGTAGAGCGAGTCTTCCGGTAATTTTTACTTGGGAAACTCTAGATAGTGTTAGTAGGATTTATTCTGATTTGTGTCAGGATAATTAGTTAGATATGTTTGTTTGTTTGATTGATTGCTATGGTTGTTAGTAAATAGATGTTAGGTATGCTTTGCTGTTTGAAATTGAAATCTTTGTTGGGTTATTAAATTATCTTTGCTTTTAAATTTCGGGGACGAGATTCTTTTAAGGGGGAGGATTGTAACGATCCGGAATTCTAGGCAATATCAATTTAATAATCTGTATTAATAATTTAATTGATTTGATAATTTTTCTTTATAATTTTAATTTAAATTAGTAAATTTAATCTTTTAATGGTTAATAAATATTTAATATGGCAATTTTGATCAATATCTTTTTAACAATTTAAAATTGATAAGAATTTTATTTCAAAGCTAATAAACTTTTATTCTATTTATAATATATATATATTTGGTATATATTGTGAATAGAAGATCTTTTGTTTTAGATTAAAGATGAATTTTCAAATTGTAATATATATGTTTGTATATGTTATAATTTGATGTTGTTTTGAAATTTAATTTAATCTATTTATAATTTATATATGTATGAATATATTGTAATTTAAAGTTTTGTTTTAAAGTTTATATTTTTCAAAAGTTAATTTTAAGATTAATTCAATTGTTTTAAAAATATCAGATAATTGTTTGTTTTTAAATATGATAGTTTAAATAAAGTTTTGTTTTGTTTTTCTTTTAAAAATGCTTAAATTTTAAATGTATATAATAAATGTTATATTTTAAAATATATGTATAAGAATTATTTATATTATAATTAGTTTTAGAATATTTTCTTTTAAAGGTAAACTATTATTTATTAATTAAGTAACTTAAAAAGTAAGTTATATTTATATTTAAATTAAATAAAAATTTATTAAAAATACATAAGTAACATGTGTAACTATTTTAAGGCATCTCTAAAAAACATGTAAGAAGATTAAGCTAATTAAGTGACAAGTGTCTTCATTTTAAAAAAAAAACTACTTTCTTTAATTTTGATAAAAACCATAACATAATTCATTTTTATCTCTTCTTCCTATCTCCAACCTATTCTCCTACTCTCAGCTGAGACAAAGAAGTTTGTTTTTCCTTTCTTCATTTTTAAAATTTATGGAAAAACAGTAAACCTGAAAATTGAATTCAAAAATCAAAATCAAACCTGAAAGTAAAATCTGCATTGTACAAAGCTGCAACATCAATTTTCAACCTGCATTTCAAATGGGATTAAGAATCAAGAGCAACTACAGTTCAACATCTGTTCAACTTTAAAATCAACAATCTGTAAGCATGCATGCATTCAATTTCTTCAGCAATCAAAAGCATTATTCAGATTTAAAATTTTCAAAAGCCTGGGAAATTAAAACTGCTCTACAAAATGAAACAGGTGAGTAAATATTTTTAAAAACAGATTGGTTGAATTCTGATCTCAATGCATGTGTGAACCTTTGAATTGATATTGGTGTTGCATGGAAAACATTCAGTATTTATGTTACTGAATTTATAGTCATGTTTATATAGGTGTAAAAAAACTGTGTATATATGTAACTCTCTGTTTACTGTTTTTATTTCAGACAGGATTCATTTCAAAAATTTAAATCTCCCACTAGCATAAATACTTGACTTTGATGATTATATAAAAGTTGTTAGTTATTGGTTGGAGGTAATTCTAAAAATAGTTTCTGTAGTTTGTAATTTACAAATAATTTTAAAAGTGGATAACACAGTAACCACTAATGCATGTTAAAAAAAAATCAATGAATTCAATTTACAGTTTAGATTGTATAAATGAATTCGTGTTGGAAAATCACGAATTTTAACGCTAAATTCGTAATTTTTAAATTGATATTCAATTTGAAACTTGATGTTGAAAGGTTTCGGCATTTGGGTGAATTGTCGTCGATCTACACGATAATTTGATTTGTAATCTTGGGTGAAGCTTGTTTTTGGGATGGGGATGTCGGGAAAAATATAATTGAAATTTTCCAATGTCTAATTTGTTCGAAATCGAATAAACTAGGGTTTTAGTGGGTTTGTGTTTGGGCATGGCTGTAGAAGCTTTTGCATCGTGTATAGAGGACTGGAATGTGTTGCGAGGGGTGGGAATTGTTCGACGAAGCGTGGCTATTCTATGGTGGCGTCCGCAAGGTTCATCGGTGTCGTGGTGATCGGCCGTGGGGTTTTGGGGTGGTTTGAGTTTCTGCAGTTTCGAGCAATATGTTCGAATTTCGACTCGCTTACTTTTTGTTGGATCTGGGTTCATATTGTTGCTCGCGTGTGAACGAGAGATCATCGTCGATGGTCGCGATGACCAAGTTTGGGCGGCGGTGATGGGACACGTGCACGTGTGTTTCTGGTGTGCACTGGAATTTGAAGCTTGGGGAAGACGAGTTACTGCCCGATGTTTCGCTCGTGTTTTCTTAGGGTTCGTCTCGAAGTTGTTGTGTGCTGGGTTTGCTCGGGGTAGGCACGGGATATTTTGGGTGTTTGTCTCGAGATTTTGGGTCGTTGGTTTCCTGGTTATACTGGGTAATGATATATGTTGTATAAATTAACTTCTTGTTGAATAAAATCAAGCATTCAAGCATAAATAAGTTTTATAAAAAGAAACATTCAAAGTTAAAAACTTGTTGTTTAAAAATAAATATAAATCAAACTTTTAAAAATGTTAATTGAATTTATTCTCAAATTTAAATATTTTGAGGTGATTTCTTTTGTAAGTAATAATCTTAACTAAATTTTGAACTTCAATTTAAAAGGAAGTTTTGAATTTAAATATCGAATCAAAGTTTAAGTAAAAAATTTAAGTAGTGACTTAAAAACTAAGTTTTCAAATTTTATTTAAATTGAATAAGTTTGAATTAGATGTTTAAAGTGTTTTAAATTTCAAATTTGATTTCTAATTGCCTTATTTTTCAAATAAGGTTATAGTTATGATTTTAAAAACCAATAGAATAATTTGTTTTTAAGTTATTAAAATTTGATTAATTTCAAATAACTTATTTAATAAGATAAATAAGGTTAAATTATTATTGATATGAACTTAAGGATATTTAATAAATATGATTTGTTAATAAGTAAATTTTAATTAAGATTAATGTTATCTTAATTAATTAATGATTTTGAAATATAAGAAGTTAATTAACTAATTATTTAATTAATTTTAAATAATTATCTGATTGTTTGTTTAATTTTAGATAATCAGTTAATTATGGATTAATTAAGTGTAATTACTTAATGAAGTAATTAATGGTTGATTTTTGAATGTAATTAAGAATGGAAATTACTTATGGAAGTAATTGGTAGAAATTACTCATGGGAGTAAATTAGTGGAAGTGATTAATGGTTAATCACTAGATGTTATTAATTAAGGAATGGATTAATATAATTATTTTGAAGTTAATTAATTATGGATTAATTAATTAATTAAATAATTATATATTATTTAATGATGGAATTAATTACTTGTTAAGTAATTAATTAAGAGGGTAATCAAGATTGATAAAGGGAAGTAATTAGAGATAATTACTTATGTAAGTAATTAAGAGTTAATTACTTAATTAGTTTTAGTTAATTAATTAATGTGATTAATTAATTAATGAATGAGATTAATTTAAGGTTAATTACTAAGGTAATTAATTAAAAATGTAATTAATTAATAAAGTAATTAATTAAGGATTATTTGTTAATTTAGTTGATTAATAATTACTTAAAGATTAATTAATTAGATTAATTAATCAAAGGGTTAATATAATTAATTAAGAAGTTAATTAATGAAGATAAGTAATTTCAAATTGTTAATTACTGATTATGGTTAATGAGATGATTAATTATAAGTTAATTATTCAATTAATTAATAAGGATTATTAGTTAATATAATTAATGAATTAATCAAGGTTGATTAATAAAAGTGATTAATTAAAGTGTGATTAATTAATTGTAATTAATTGAGGTTTAATGTAATTAATTATAGTTAATTAATTAATTAATGGATGTAAATGAAGGATCATTAATTAATGTAATTAATGATAGTAATTAAAGGTTAATTACTATATATGGATAAGGATAATTGCTTGAATGTAATTAAAGATGATTAATAAAAGAAGATTAATTAAGGAAGATCATTAGGAGATGATTAATTTATTTATTTGGAATAAATTAATGAAGAAGGATTTGAGTAATCCAATTGATTTAGAGAAAATCAATTCTGCTTTTGGATGATTGGTTAATATTGATTGATTTATATTGGATGATTGATATTGGGTGATTGGTTGATGGATGATTTGGACATCTCTGTTATGTGATATGCTGCTTTGTGAGATGAATGTTTGTTATGAATTATCTATTGTGATAATGTGATTCATCTATCTGTTTATATCATCCTGAATATAAGTTTAACTGTTTAAACGCTTAAAACAACTTGGATATTAAAATGGCGCTTGGTTTCGTTGAGACCGGGATCGGGTTTTTCCATATTCGGATATCCGAAAACCACATCGATTCCAATTAAACGTTAGGTCGTGAATCCAAGTGGAGTAAGTGAAGACTCGAGGTGTAAGAACTATTCGTCAGTATAACTCTGTGGGTGATTCCGTGATGAGTTTGACGGAGATAGTACTTATAGATTCGAGATGGTGATTTAGAGTGCAAGGGCTATGGTCGTTGACTCTGAGGGTGATTCCAAAATGAGATCAACGAGATAGTGCCTTCGTTTTCGTTCGACCCCGGAACGAACTTGTATGGATTGAATGCTTTCAGAACATCGTCAGGTGGACGATGAGCATTCTAAGATAAATGTATCCTATAAAGGTAATCGTAGCCTCAAGCCTCATCAACCGGGAATGGCTAAAACAGGGGAGGTGCAGCAAGGCTAGGTGGGTAGCGCCCATTTCAGGACAAGATTTTCCCCTGTCTAGAAGACCCTTTTATTTCGGCTGTGTGGGCAGTTGGAATCGCACGCCAACTGTGGGGTTGTCTTGTTTGGGACTGTCCAGCAAGGGACGCTCCCGGCCTTGTGTTGCAAGGGAGTTAGGGTGGCTCCTCGTTACGGTGATCTAGGCCACGTACTGTGACGAGCGGTACCCCAGTAGCCCTGCCATTGATGGAAATCCATTCTTCCTACGAGACCCTACGGTTTTGTTTGTATTACCCACTTTTGTGGCTAGTAGCTGGAATTTAAATAATGTAACAATTTCGGCTATTTCTTATTTACTTGAAAACCCTAGACATTATTATAATATCACCAGATTTCCTATCAAATGTTTTGGTTAGCGTAAGGTAAAAACTTTTCCATGTTTATGTGTGGGAAGTCCTACGTGATACCTTTTCTTTTCAAAGGTTTTCTAAAGTTAAGCAATTTTAACTCGTTTACTCACACCAGACCCCTGTCTAACCCGAGCGTTTATTTTCTGTTTTATTAAACTCTTGGGTACTCATATTATGTATGAGTAGTCGAGGGATTCAGGTTTGCTTGACGAATTCTGGAGGAGATATGGAGAAGGAGGCTTTCACGTGTAGATATATTATGGTTCCGTTGTGTTTGTATGGTATATGTATCTT
This sequence comes from Allium cepa, assembly GCA_030765085.1. Taxonomy (NCBI): domain Eukaryota; kingdom Viridiplantae; phylum Streptophyta; class Magnoliopsida; order Asparagales; family Amaryllidaceae; genus Allium; species Allium cepa. The sequence goes on from CM060939.1 coordinate 228,760,884, forward strand.
GTGTTCTTGAGATGTATAGTTAGACAGATGTTTATAACTGTCTAATATGTGTTGTATAGTTGTGTACTCTGATGTAATATGATACTATGTAATATTTTATGTGATATATTATATTTCATTCGTTCCGCTGTGAGTTATCTGATGTTGTTGTGTTTCTTCTTTCTTTTCTTTTCTTCTTCTATCCCTTTCTTTCTTAATTAGTGATGCGACTTTTTGGTGTTAGAAAGTCGGGTCGCTACATTGATTTTTCAAACCATTTTGCAAGTTTCATTAGAAAAGTGTAATAACTCGAAATTTAACCTATAATAATTGATTCATTAATTAATTACATAATAAAATAACTTTGTGAAATTATCAGAATTAAGCCACGAAAGTTGCACCATTGTGTCCATGGTAATTTTCTGGTCAATTTTCATATATAGAACATCAGAATCCGAGTTAGTATAAGCTTAGAATGAAATAACAAACAAAACGAAATTGAAAAAATATGTACAGGTCGAGCGGCCAGTCGACCTGGGAAAGGGGTCGGTTGACCGCCCAGTCGACCCGTCTTGCTTTTTTGGCAAGCGAGCGAACGTTCATTCGAACGAATCTGTAGCGATTGAACACATATTTTGCATCATTTTAACTGATATGGCCCCTCCGTTTCTGCATCTGATGGCTCCTATTCAGCCTATAATGTGGTTGCATCCTATTCAATCTCCGAATCCAACAGTCCAAGATCCATTTCTATACCTATAAATAGACCCCTAGACCCATCATTTTTTCTCATTCTAGGTTTTCTCCACTCGGATTCACCTTTCTAGGAAGGACCCTAAACGGAGTAATTTTTCCAAAGGAGAAAATCTTTATAAATTAAATTATTTTAGAACTCCAAGTGGATTCGGGAAGTCCAAAGGAAGAGCATAGGACCGGAAGGGAGTGATTGTAATTATTTTAAGATTTCTTTAAGTAATTTAAAATAATAGGGTTTCCAATAGTTGCAGTTTTACTATGACTTTTGGAATAGCCTTTTCAATAGTTTACTTACAGTTTTTAGAATTTTTTTCAGTCTATTTCCTTGCAGCTATTCTTTTCAGTAATTTTAATTTATTTCTATTAATTATAGCTTTTCCATTTATTTGCAGTATTTTAGTTTATTTACTGTTATGTATACATCTTCTTCCCGTGCTTTGGATTTTCTTCAGTTTTCTTTTATTCCTCCTTCTATTAGCCCTTGAGATGATGGTTTTGATGACAACAACCTTAGAATAGAATTATAAAATATAAATACTAACATTATAGTTTAGACATATATGTATATGCAGGATTTAACCATGCAGATACCAAGAATGAAGACTGTATAGTATAGAGATTCAAGGTATCAAAATTGAAGACTCATGAGTATCAAGAATATCAAGATTATCAAGAGTTCAAGATTTCAAGAATAAGTAATTTAATTAGGAATTTTGTTAAAACTCCTAGAAAAGCACTGGCATCTTAAAATCCAATTTATTCGTGGAATGGAATCCACTTCGAGCCTGTAAAAGGGATGGAACCCTAAGTAGGATGGAACCTACGAAAAATCTAGTGGAACATTGTTTTGTATCCGCTGACCTTTTATTCAAATGTTTTAAAAAATTATATCCTGTTTTAAAAATGATTTCAAAACCTTCCTTTTAAAAGAATCAAATACATCTATCCTGATTTTAAATATTTTAGCCTCAAAATAATCTTTAATTTCAAAATCAAATTACCCTTGGTTTTAAACTATCTTTAATAATAGTATATTTAACTTTTAATATTTATACTTAGATTTAAATATAAAATTATAAGTAAAAATTTATGTATACCAAAATATTATTCTCTATATTTATTTATGTATTTTAACTATAGTTAAGTATATTTATAAAAGTTTAAAATACTTTTAATATAAGATAAAAGTCATTTTCAAAGAAAAACAAAACACCAAAATTTCCTTTGGGATGTCGACATACCCAAGTTACCCATGTCAACATAGTGTCGGTTGATTTCAAAATTTTGAATTTCAAAAAGAAGTGTCTATTCGTCATATCCCTTCACGAATGGACATGGTCGTTGTTCTTCTATAAATATGGGCTGTTTTCAACGAATTTCTAATCATATTTTCTGGTTTTCACTCCTCTTCTTCTTCCACATTTCTTTATACATATTCTTACCATTACTCTACTAAAATCAACATTGAATCTAACCAGATCATTTCTAGTTTGATTCTCTATCACTATCTCAACAAGATCCTCCGTGCTATTCAGAGTTATAGGCTTCTTTGTAATCATTTCTGTGTAAAAGGTGTGATTGTAGCCTTGGAAATCAATCAAGTGTAAAAGGTGTGATTGTAGCCTTGAAAATCAATCAAGTATAAAAGGTGTGATTGTAGCCTTGGAAATCAATCAAGTGTAAAAGGTGCGATTGTAGCCTAGGAAATCAATTGGGTGAACTTGTTGCCTATGAAATCAAGTTTCTCTACCCAGAGGATTATGAATCTGGAGGGTGTACCTCGTAGCCCTGGAATCGAGGGTGACATTGTACAATTTCTTTTGAAAGGAAATCCGTACTTGTGTGCGGGACTGGATGTAGGGTAACTCCGAACCGGTATAAAATTCAGTGTGTTCTTTCCTTTCTGCTTTTACTTTATTTCTGTATCTGTGTTTGTTTCTGTGATCGTATCTGTGTCTGAATATTGCATACATTTGTGTTTAAATTAACATAAAATCAAAAGGATTTAGTAATTTCTTAAAACACTATTTATCCCCCTCTAGTGTTTATCCTAGCCTTAAGATCCATAATCCGCATTTCTAACATTTGGTATCAGAGCAAGGTTTTCAAAGTTTCATAATCTGATTTTTGAAAAAGTTTTTAAATGGCTATGTTTGTTAATACTAGTTTAGAAATATTCAGATCATCATTGTCTCTTGAGTCTACATATAATCAATACTCAAATACAAGTTGTCTACTAAGATTGTTTAATGTGCAGGAAACATGCTTTATGGGGGTTGAGGAATCAATCCACAACGAAAAAATTGTGCAGATCAAAAAAAATAAGCGGATACTCGATAGTGGATGTTCTAGACACATGACTGGCAATCCAGATATGCTGAATGATATAATATACAAAGACGGAAGACTGGTTAACTTTGGAGACAATTCGAAAGGATATGTGATTGGCATCGACAAAGTCGGTAACTCTGGAACTCCAATTATTACTAATGTTTTGCTAGTTAAGAATCTGAAACATAATCTGCTAGGTATAAGTCAACTTTTCTATAAAGGATATAAAATTAAATTTGAAAAAGATAAATGTCTCATTGAAGATAATAATTCAACCATAATATTTGAGGGAATTAGGAAAAAGAATAGTTATATTCTTAGTATGAAAGTCTCAAATGATAACTTATGTCTTTTGGCAAATACAAGCGACCCTTGGATTTGTGATGCTTGTCAATTGGGAAAACTTAGAAAAAGATCCTTTAAATTAAAAGATATGATTTCAACCTCAAAACCTCTTGAATTACTTCACCTTGATTTATTTGAACCATCTCAAATTTTTTCAATAAATCATAGTAAATATGTTTTTGTAATTGTAGATGATTATTCTAGATTTACATGGACAATATTTTTGAAACATAAAAGTGATGCTTTTGAATGTTTTAAGAACTTTACAAAAAGTATTCAAAATCAACTTTCTCTAAAGATTATAACCATCCGTAGTGATCACGGTGGTGAATTTGAAAATGAAAAGTTTGAGGAATTCTGCGATAAAAAGGGAATAACTCATAATTTTTCATTTCCAAGAACTCCACAACAAAACGGAGTAGTAGAATGTAAAAATAGGACGATTCAAGAGTGTGCGAGAACTATACTTTCAGATAGTAAGTTACCGAAGCATTTTTGGACAGAAGCAGTTGCTACCGCCTGTTATATTTAAATTTTTAATTAGACTTTAAATGATAAGACATCTTATGAACTTCTTCACTCAAAGAAACCTAAGGTATCTTATTTTAGAATTTTTGGAAGTAAATGTTCTATCTTAAATACAAAAGATTAGTTAGATAAATTTGATCCTAAATCCGACAAAGGTATGTTTATCGGATATTCTAATAAAAGTAAAGCGTACAGAGTGTTTAATTTAAGAACTAACACCACTGAAGAAACAATGCATTTTCATTCGATGAAAATCTGAAATTTTTGAAAATACAAATGACGAAGAGGATTTAATCACTCAAAATCAAGAGACAACTGAAACTAATAATGAAATTAATCATCCTAATAAAAGGATTTAACTTTTAAAACATCACCCTATTGAAAATGTACTTGGAGATATGCAATCTTTTGTTAAAACTAGAAATCAACTAAGTCAAATGAGCAATGTAGCATTTATATCAATTATTGAACCCAAAAATCCAAAAGAAGCATCAACTGATGACTCATGGATTTTAGCTATGCAAGAAGAATTAAATCAATTCACTAGAAATGATATTTGGGAACTTGTTCCTAGACCTGAAAATAAAACTATAATTGGAACTAAATGGGTTTATAAAAATAAAATGAATGAACAAAGGGAGGTTGTTAGAAATAAAATCCGGTTAGTCGCTCAAGGTTATTGTCAAGAAGAAGGAATAGATTTTAATGAAACCTTTACTCCCATAGCAAGATTATAAGCCATCAGGATTCTACTTGCTTTCACAAATCATAATAATTTCAAACTATTTCAAATGGATGTTAAAAGTGCCTTTTTAAATGGATTTGTAAAAGAGGAAGTATACGTTGAACAACCACCGCTTTTTGAAAATGAAAAATTACCAAATCATGTTTACAAACTTAAGAAAGCTCTATATGGTCTAAAATAAGCTACTAGAGCCTGGTATGATAGACTATGATCTTACTTATTACAATCAAATTTTGAAATTGGTAAAGTAGATAATGCTCTTTTTATTAAAAGAAATAAAAATGATATTCAACTAGTACAACTCTACATAGATGATATCATTTTTGGATCAACTCATTTTGAAATGAATAAAGAATTTTCCGATATGACAAAAGAGTTTGAGATGAGTCATATGGGTGAATTAAACTTCTTCTTAGGATTACAAATAAAACAATTAGATAATGGTATCTTTATTAGTCAAGAAAAATATGCCAAACACCTAATTAATAAATTCGGTTTGACTACTGCGAGTGGAAAACCTACTCCTATGGAAACCAATGAGTACCTTAGTAAAGAAGATCTCTCGAAAGATGTAGATCAAAAATTATGTAGAGGAATGATTGGATCACTACTCTATATCACTGCTGGTAGACCTGATATCATGCACAGTGTTGTGTCTGTGCAAGATATCAATCCCAACCTAAAGAGACCCACTTAAAAGCCGTAAAACGTATCATAAGATATGTTAAACACACCTCTGATTATGGCTTATTTTACCCTAAAAATGACTCTTTTGAATTAATATCTTACTGTGATGCTGATTATGCTGGTTGTAAATCAGATCGAAAAAGTACAAGTGGAACTTGTCACTTTTTGGAGCATTCTTTGATTTCCTAGCTTAGTAAAAAGCAAAACACTGTTTCTTTATCAACAACTGAAGCAGAATATATTTCTGCTGCTTTGGCTTGTTCTCAAGTAATATATATGCAACAAACTTTAAAAGATTATGGTTTAAATATCTCAAAGTCACCAATTTATTGTGATAATACGAGTGCGATAAATTTATCCAAAAATACTACTCAACATGCTCGAACTAAACATATTCATATAAGACATAATTTTCTCAAAGATAATATAAATAAGGAAGTAAGCACTCTAGATTATATTAATTTCGAGAATCAAATTGCTGATATATTAACAAAACCCTTAAATGATTCTATATTACTAAATTAAGAAGAGAATTAGGAATTTGTTCAATAACTGAAATATAAAAATATAAATAACAAAGTATAATTAAAAATTAAATCAAAATAAATCAAATAGTAAAAATTTCAAAGACCATGTCGACATGCCCCCTCAACCCATGTCGACATACAACCATTTTATATTTTTAAAATTTTTCCCACCAAAATTCAAATAATTGGTTATATATTCCTCTTATTTTTGAAATTTGATCATTCTCTCGGTTCTCTTTCTGTTCTAACTTCTGAAATAAATTAAACCATGGCCTCCTCTTCCAAATCAAACATAAATTCAACCTTTTCATTCCCTTCTCCTACTTTTGGACCGTTTCAACGAACTACGCTCACTGGAGTGACAAAAATGGAGGATTCTCTGAAGGACGCACTGCAGCTATTGACTGAAATTCAAGTGGTGCAACTTAGAATGGCGAAAGAACAAGAGAAGCAAGGCAAAATCCTTAGGAATTTGCAAAAATTTCTAATGGATAATCATGCTAACCCAATCTTGATTGACGAAGATTCTTCAGGAGATCAAGTGCAAGATGGCAGCGATGAAGAAGAAGAAGCCTTCATGGAAGAAGAGCACATTGAAGAAAACGACAAAGTCGTTTGTGTTGGCGAAGTGTGCTTTAACAAAGATGGAAATCTTGTCGAACAACGTGGAAATTTCCGTTTCCACTATCCAATTGTTCGGTTCATAGATCTCCCATTTTCAAAGACACTCATTATTTTCTTTTCTATGGTTGTATGTTCTTTCTTACGTTTTCTATGAAAATGTAAATATAACTGTTAAATTAATAAAAAGTTCGAAATCTTATATGTGTTTTATTAAAAGTATTATTATATGGATACTTAGGATAGTTAGTAGTTTAGGACTAAGTTTTATGTTTTAGAGTTAAGTGTTGATTATTTATGACAACACTATCATTATAATCACATGTCATAGAGTATTAGATTAAGGGGGAGTTATATAGCTTGGAAATTATATAGTTTCGAGTTAGTTTTTTGTTGATGACAAAGGGGGAGAAGTATAAAATAGGATAGTTAGGCATAAATTAAGGGGGAGTTACTAGTTTTAGGGGGAGTTATTAGGATAGAAGTAATATATTATAAACAAAGGTTGTCATCATCAAAAAGGGGGAGATTGTTAGTTCTTGAGATGATGGTTTTGATGACAATAACCTTAGAATAGGATTATAAAATATAAATACTAACATTATAGTTTAGATATATATGTATATGTAGGACTTAACCATGCAGGTACCAAGAATGAAGACTGTACAATATAGAGATTCAAGATATCAAAAATAAAGACTCATGAGTATGAAGAATATCAAGATTATCAAGAGTTCAAAATTTCAAGAATAAGTAATTTAATTAGGAATTTTATTAAAACTCCTAGAAAAGCACTGACATCTTAAAATACAATTTATTCGTGGAATGGAATCCACTTCGAGCCTGTAAAAGGGATGGAACCCTATGTAGGATGGAGCCTACGAAAAATCTAGTGGAACATTGTTTTGTATCCACTAACCTTTTATTCAAATGTTTTTACAAAATTATATCCTCTTTTCAAAATGATTTCAAAACCTTCCTTTTAAAATAATTAAAAACATCTATCCTGATTTTAAATATTTTAGCCTCAAAATAATCTTTAATTTCAAAATAAAATTATCCTTGGTTTTAAACTATCTTTAATAATAATATATTTAACTTTTGATTTTTATACTTAGATTTAAATATAAAATTATAAGTAAAATTATCCTTGGTTCGATGTGTGTCGCACGGTCTGTATAACTTAGCACACGTCGCTCGACCAAGATCACTCGGCACGGATCGTTCGGCCAGTCAATTGGGTCATCGTCGCTCAGCATGTACCGCTCGGTCTGGGTAAATCGGCACATGTCACTCGTCCAAGATTGCTCGGCATGCATCGGTCAGTCTGTTGGGTTGTCGTCGCTCGGCATCTACCGCTCGGTCTGGGTAACTCGACACATGTGGCTCGGTCAGATTGGATTGAAATATGTGGTTCGGTCAATGCTGTAAGTCACATGTGGCTCGGCCTAGATAGGTTAGAAGGTATTGATCGTAAAAGGGGAGTCACCATCGTTCGACCATCCTGGATCGGCATTTGCCGTTCGGTGTGCCTCGCATAGCATGCCTGGGTCGGTCGACCTGAGGTTCCCATATATGGGCCAAGGTACTTTGCTCCTACGCCTGAGAAGGAAGTCCAGTCTATCTTCGTCTATAAATAGAAGGGCAGTGGTGCAGTGAAAAGGGACCTTTTTCGAGAACTCCGAGGACACTCTACCATTTTTTACATTAGCTTTCTTTCAGTTAAAAACTTGTATTCGAGCTATTTTCTTATGTATTGTATCTATATTCAAGTCCTAGAGGAAAGCAATAAAGATTACATTAACAGTAGATGTAGGCAGTTACGCCGAACCACTATAATTCCGGTGTTCTTGTTTCTGCAATTAGTTTTGCATACATCCCTCGGCTTTATTATCTTCATTAATCTCTCTACATAAATCTTTTCTTAAGTGTTATTGACCAATTTTGGTGCTAACATTTTAGTGTTTTCACTGAGAATAGCATTCTCAGGCCGTTAGGATCTACTTTGTCGCTATTGGATTGAAGAAATCCCCAAAGAAGATCCAAGTTCGTTCACAAGAAGTTCATAGTTTCCACTCAGAGTTCCTACCAATAACTCTACGATGGGAAGACCACGTACCAAATCAGCCTCCCATAGTGCAGATGTCAACGAGACCACTTGCGTCCAACAAGTAGGACCCAGCAATCAACAAGCTAATCCAGGTGCAAGAACCACCACCGCCCTAAACCAAACAGAAGTTGTCACCAGAACGAAGTTCAACGAGCTGATGAGAGAACTCATGGGAAGCGGGAGACAACTTAATGAACAAATTCAAGCTGACGCCAATCTCATGACCCAACTTACACAACAACAACATCAGGATGCTGGAGGAAGTCCCGCTACCTACTCGTCATCTGACAATTCTATTTCGTCTGATGAACATCCTAAGCGTAGACGCCGTAGAATTGAAACAACGCAAACATGGGGAGCTGATCAATCCAACAGGAATTGTCCAGGTTCCCTAACTGGAGCTGTGACCCCTCATTTGCAACTAAGAGACCGCTCTCAAGTTGGAATGGGAAACTTAGGATCTGGAGCACGAGTGGAAGCTGACCAACTGGCTCACCAGAGACGCAATGAAGCGTGTCCCCAGGACGCTCATTTGGAAGATCATCAATCAAGGAGGCACCAGCCGGGATGGTCACGCGGGATGGAGTCCAACTTGCCACCTCCCATCCAGACCTCGAACTTGTCAGCCATGGTCAGACAGCTAATAAGGGAAAATCAGGGGTTGTCCAATGATGATTGGGGCATTGATAGAAGTCATACTCCATTCACAGATGCTATCCTACAGGCTGAATACCCCCAAGAGTTTAGTATGCCAACTATTCCAGCCTATGAGGGGAAGACTGATCCCCGACAGCATGTAATGAGATACGAGTGGATGATGGACTCGGCCAGGGCGAATGATGCGACTAAATATAGATGTTTCCCAATAACCTTGTATGGAATCGCTACCATGTGGTTCACCAGACTCCCTCCACGATCGATCTCCAGATTTGATGAGTTAGTGACGAATTTTGTGAAGCAGTTTAGAATTCATACCACTCGTCCAAAGGACATGATGTCTTTATCCAGTGTAATTCAAGCCCCACGGGAGTCCTTAAAAGAATATTTGCAAAGATTTCATGTTGCATCTACTGAAGTTCGCAACCCTAATGACCACGCCATTCTTATGACCATGATGCGGGGAGTAGATCCGGACTCAGAGTTTGGTGATTGGCTGGCAGGAAAACCTCCAGCTGCCCTGAAACGTTTTTATTCAAAGGCACACTAGTTCGTGAGAAGGGAGGAAGCTAGGTGGATGAGACGAGGCAATGCGCCAGGTCCTGGCAAAGAGGCTGTGCAAAGTAACATTGCGATAAAACAGGCTGGCGACAATTCTGGAACGATCAAGGTTAATGTGCAAAACAAGCCCGAGCAGTCTAAAGCGTCTTGAAGGGAAAATTCCGAAAGAAAGAGGGAAGCCGGAAAGTGGATGCCATGGATCCCGACCTACAACAAATACACTCCTTTGAAAGCATCTTTAGAGAATAATTATTTGTCAACTTCCAATACCGGAAGCCGTGCCTAAAGGAATCCGCTGAGGAACAAAAGCAGACTGAGAATGTAACGACCCGGAATTTTCGATCCCGAAAACTCCAGATAGTTATGAAAAAGAAGAAAGGGATAGAAGAAAAATAAAAAAACAGAAACACCAAAACACAGATCATCACATTCGCAGCGGATCAAAATATAACATTAAATAAATAGCAGTTGTATAAAGGAAAACTGTACTTGTCAAATTTACACTTTAATACATCAGAGTTACAACATTTCACAATCTATGGATAGTTAAAATAACTTGCCCCAAATTATCAGCAATAATACACAGCAGTAAACACTCCATACGTTCCTGCCATCCAGCTCACCTCCTGAACTTTAGAAACGTCCTTACCTGAAAAGCTGTAATACTCGGTCTGACCCGAGCATTACATCAAAGTAACACCCGGGTCAGGCTGAAAACCAGCGTGAGTAAACCCATCTAACATGAATACAAAAGTATACGACTTATATAAACCCGGGGTAACTTATATCAATTTACAACTTCACAAGTTGTTATAGACATCAATTATTCCACATATCAATTTTTAAGTGCCAAACTTAGATTAAATGGTCCAATTCACTTAAGTCATTCCACTTCATCCTATTGGTTTCACATATCAAATTATAAAAGATCGAAGTGGTTTTGGGTATTTACTAATACCCGAATCCGGTCTCTTCGAATCCAATGTCATCTTAACTCAAGTTATTCAAGTGATTAAATTCAAATATTGGATGTCACTTTTACATAGCAATACACAGATAGACATCTCCCATTTATCATTGATATAATCAATATCATATCAATAGAATGTCACAGCATATCGTCCAATAGATATCATTCAATTTAGACATTCAACAAACAATCATCCATAAGCAAACATTATCAATTCATATCACAATTAAGCATCTCATCATGCTTAATCAAGCATTAATTAATTACAACCATTTAATTAATTCATCACTCCTTGATTACATTACCAATCAATCAATTAATCTCTAATCATAGATTAATTATCCTTTAACTATCAATTAGTAAACCTTATTTATTAATTAATCTCCTTTAATACAAAGTAATCAATCCTTAATTACTTTATAATCAATTAATTAACCTCTAAATAACTGATTAATTAACCATCAACTATTGATTAATAACCTTAATTATTAATCAATATCTCTTAATACAAATTAATTAATCCATAATTATTCTTATAATTAATTAATTTATTATAAATTAACAAATCAATTATATCTTAATTATTAATGAATAAAACTTAATTATTAATTAACAACCTTAATTATAATTTAAGCAATCCTTAATCACCAGTTGATTAAACAGTTAATCAACCCTTAATTAATATAGATAAATCCTTAATTCCCTTTGATTAATCCTTAATTAATTAATCTTTAATTATAGATTAATCATCCTATAAGTATTAATTAATAAAACCTAACTTATTAATTAATAAAACTTAACTACACATTAAGTACTTCTTAATTTTAAATTAAGTAACCTCTAATTACTTAATTAACATATCTCTAATTACTAAATTAACCAAACTTAATTTGTTGATTAATTTATTCTTAATTACTCAATTAATTAATCTCTGATCATTAATTGACAATCTTTATTTAAAAATCCTTAATTACAATTAATTAACTTTTAATTAATTATTAATTAAACCAATTATTTACTCTTAATTAATCACTTAATTAATCCTTTATAATTAATTAATCAAATTTATTAATTATACTTGGTTCCCTTATTATCTTAATTAATCTCAAGTCATTACAACCTTAATCAACCTAAGATAAAACATTATCTTATTAACGCCTAAATAAAATCCTAAACTTCCATTTTAAAATTTAAGTTTAAAAATCACTTAAATCTTGATTTAACAAAATTTAATTTAAACAACTTTAAAACCTTATAACCATTTGTTAAAGAAATTATCATTATGTATAAAGTAAGTTTATATACAGGTCTAAACTAGATTTATCTTTAAATTTCAAAAACAATATGATTTTAAAACATTTAAAAAAACTATTATCATCTCTGCTTCGGGTCAAACCCGAAGACAACTCAGGTCTACCCCTGAGTGAATCCCATTTCTTCCAATTTTTCCAAAAACTGAGAATTATTTTAAGTTCAAAACTTCACAGATTACACTCACGTAACTACACGAGTTCGAACTCGAGACTTCTCCCCAAATACTCGAGCAAAACATCAAGAAAAATTCCACACCAAAACCGAACTAGGGTTAAAAATTTAATCCCTTCGCCGTCGACGCCACGACGATCATTACGGCCTCCTGCCATTTTTCCTGGGCTCCCCGTGCCTACCCCTATCTCCAGACCAATTCTCGACCCTCCAGCAACTGCCGATCACCAGAGAATTCCCCAAATCCCAATTCCAGTCAACTTAGAACTACTCACCTAATACAGTATTAAAAATTTTGACTTTTCTTTTAAAAATCATGATTTACTCAGACAATTCAAGATATAAACTTGAATCAACATAATTTAATACTTGATTTCATCATGCTAATAATATTTCTACTATTATTTCCAGATTTTAGCATAATTTAAAATTTAAAACATCTGTACATATTTTTAAATCCTAGATTAAGTTAAAAATTAACTAATTTGCTTGAAGTCCAAAGTTTAACAATGATCAGATAAAAAGAAATTGGAATTAGTTCTAAAATTTTATGTCCTGTATCAAGAACAGGGAAGAACAAACATTTTCAGACATGTACACTTTACAATCATTCATATCACAAATATATCTCATATATAAATGCACAACCAAACATCATTCATCTCAGATTCAAGCAAACAGATGTTTATCTATTTAGGTTTTAATTTAAAAAAATGTTTACTCGCCTGTATTAAAGAGGCAGAGCTATGAGAAAACAGGAAACTTGTAAACTTGACTACCTTGATCTCCTTTAAAAATTGAAATGCTTTGAATAATGAAATACTAGCTTTTGAAAACTTTGATTTATTCCAGACTTACTTGCATGCATGCTTGAAAGATGGTTACAGGCTTGATCTAGAACTTGTAAAATGGCTACAGGGCTATTGAACTGAAAATTTGTTACAGATTTGAAAAAAAATGTGGCAGGGTTTTGGGTTTTTGAGAAACTTCAGGCTTGAAGATAAATGATTTCTGGGTTGCATTACAGATTTGGTTTGAGAGGAGTGTTCAGGTTTGCATTGCATATTTGGTTTACAAGGTTTTTTTTTGATCTCGGATTTTTTTCTAGTTTTGTTTTGGCAAATGTGAAAATGAATCAAAGAAAATGGAAGGGGAAAAGGATATAGGCTTATATAGATTTGATTTAATAATTATTTGGATTAAAGAAAATGGAAAATAAATTATGCCACTTGTTATCGTACTTACACTTGTCATCTATAATAATTAATTACCTAACACATGTATTTAACAAGCTTAAAAATTCAACATATGTCATTATTTATTTTTCATTCATATAAAAGCTTTTTAAATTAAATTTCCTAATTAATAAATAATTTTTTTAAATGTCCTTTCTAATTTATATAAATAAAACTTTTTGAAGAAAAAAATAAAAACCAATTATAATTTAAAATAAAATCATATATAATATACATTTAATCCATTTTTAAATGCTAATATAACTTTTGTATTTATTATAGTTCAAATTCACCTATACATAAATCTAGATATAAATATTTATTATCAGATTTATTTGTTAAATCTATAAATCAGTATTTTAATTAATTAACCCAATTATTTTATCAATTACAGATGTCCAGAAAATCCGGGTTATCACATTCCTCTCCCCTTCGAATCTTTTCGTCCTCGAAAAGGAACGAAGCCAGAATTTATTAAATATTTTGAAAGTAGTTAAAATATTCTTTGATCATTTTTCAAACACTTTTTAAAATCTATATAGTATTGCCAAAATAGTTTTTATAAAAATACTTTTATAACTCGATGTCTTAACAAGTTCATCCTTGTTCTCATAGAAATTCGGTCATACGTTGATCAGGCGTAAGACTGAAAATCTATAAGTACTTAGCAGACCAATTTTTAACACCCAGTGAAAATACTTGGAAAATAATTTTATTGAAAATTTCGAATACATTTTTGAAAATAGAGGAAATATCTTTGGTGAGAATGCTCTGGAAATCATCACCCCCATCCATGGTCGCAGTTACATCCTGGGTTACGTTGCCATCGCAGCAAAAGTCCATGTAACTGTAGGCACTCTGCGCCCCTCGATTACGCCATGGAACCCACAACAGATCGCAGTTACATTCCAGGGTTACGTTGCCATCGCAGCAAAAGTCCATGTAACTGCTGGTTCTCAACGGCACACACGATTTTCGCTGTCAAAATGAAACTTCTCCACTCCTACATAGGTCGCAGTCTACCGATATAAAATCAAACGCAGACTGTTGGCTCTCAGCGGGACACACGACTTTTGCTATGTTACCATAGATCGCAAACTACCGATATAAAATCAAATACAGACTGTTGGCTCTCAGCGGCACGCACGAATTTCGCTAGGTATACTCTACTCATAATCCTCAGGATCTAGTTTTTTCCAGACTCTTCACAAGATCAACTTTAGAACCCCCCCCCCCTCGCCGCTCAAGGCAGCACCACCCGGTGGCACTCCGAAGAAGTTCATTTCAAGAGAGCGCCTTTTTCCCCTGAGCCATCATCAAAACACTTTATACTATACACATATAGTATCTTTCAAATCATACACCTAGTATGATCTCACACAAAGCTCCTTTACACAAAATCGATTATCCCAAAATCGATAATTCTCAAACTAGACTTTCCAAATTTCAATATTGATTTTACCCAAAAATCAAAAGCCTTTCCAAAACCAAAGGTTCCCAAAACCTTTTCCCAAAATCTTCATAAGATCGTTAATATGTATGTATATATATATATATATATATATAAAACTTTAAAAATCTTTGGATCATTTCAAACTTGTATAAAACTCCTTTTATACTTCAAGCACTTTCAAAATCCTTTCTCTTCTGGCTACAGATTCAACAAGGGGAGATTTATCTTATATAACAAAGATATATAACTTGTTTATTCAAAATCAAATATTCAAATTTGATTACTCTATAAAGTCACTTACTTACTTCCATAAAGTAAATTTCTACCATAGAAATATCCAATTTCCACTTTTACTTCATCATATATTTTACAAAACATACCTTTCATTTCAAAAACTATTTCACATTTCTTATCCACAAATTCCCAGTATCAATTCCATTTAAACCCGTCCGATGTACACATATCATCTGTATGCTATACCAATCTGATCGCTCACTCGATCACATAATTTCACTTCAGACCTAGTATCGTCCACTCGACTTTCTAGTGCAGACACAGATCTGGTTTCTTGATCAGAAACCATCATTCTCCTTGCATAGTCATAACTATGATAGAGAATATCCAGAACCAATCAACAATCCATATCCAGGTTCGCCGTTAAAAATCGAGTGGAAAATTCCAACTCGGATCGATATAACTATCTCGAAATTCTGTGCTCGAATCTGGATCAAACCACTATGCGAATAGGATAGATACGTACATCCTACGTATTTATCCTTATTGGTTATTAGCCAAAACAATCTCTTTTTCTATTCACATTTCCTCAAATTCCTATTTACTTATTCACATTTGTTTCAATCCCATTTGGATTAACACCTCCATTCTTATCTCAATTGGGTATTTAATCATAAACAGTTTGCACTCTGACCAGTTTATATTTTGAAAATAGATTGAAAATTTTTAAAATAGATAAGTAGTTTGAAAAGTAATTATTAATTTGTAAAATAGCTGTAAAATAATTAAGTAATTGTAAAATAATTGGAAAATAGTCAAATAGTTATAGAAATTTCAAATAATTGAAAAATAACTATAAAATAGTAATTAGTTATAAAGTAGTTGAAAAACAATAATTATTTATAAATCAATTGAAAAATTGCTTAATAGTTCCAAAAATAATTGTAAAACAAGTATAAGATAGTTTTAGTCTTTAAAAAGAAAGGTTGTATAGTAAATAGTTTGGAAAATAGATTTATATTAAAATAATTTATTTTGCAAATAGTCCAAAGTCAAACCGTTCCATTCCCAACCTCCATTTCCAATCAAATTTTAAATTTCCACATCCATTTAAATTGACTCAATTCCAATTTAAAGAACTTCAGTTTCCATTAAAATTGATTTAACCCCAATTCAAGTTCAATTAATCCTAAAATTCTTTTCTAAATTCAAATCATATTCCATTTGAATTTACTTATTCAACTTTAATCACATTTCCAATTTATTTAAATCAATTTGGACTAATTTCAAACTGAATCCACTTCGATTTCAAATCATTCCAATTTCTGCTTGAATTAATCCCAATTCCCATTTGAAATTTGAACTCGTTAAACTTCAATTTCATTTCAAATCAATCTAATTCAAATTTTCCATTTGAATTATAAAACTTATCCATCTTCAATCACAATTCCAATTAATTCAAACCAAATCCAATTTGAACTAATTTAATTTAAAAATCAACTTTAAACCATCTCGAATTATAAATTCGAGTTAAATTTTAAAGGTTGATTTAATCCTTGAAATCAAATCAACTCAACTTATATCTTTAAACCATTTAATTCTGAATCCAAATTTCATTTCAAAGTTCAAATAATTATTCAATTTTTTTAAAACAACCAAATCTTTGAAATTCATTTTATCATCAAATTTCAATTTTGAAACCAAACCTTTGAAGTTTTATCTTAAACATTCAAATCTTAAGTCCAAAATGATTCCATTTACCTTAATAATGGATATATTACCACATCCATTTCTTTAAAAAAAATCCAATTCACAGTTTAAAGATTATTAATAACAACAGGATGGTATCATTCAAATTATTTTAAAACATCCATCCATTTTCAATTTTCGGATCTCAAACCCAATTTGAGATCATCAAACTCTCAATTCCAATCAACCATTTAACTTTCCAAGTTAAATCTTAATTTCATCTTGAAATTTCCAAATCAGGTTGATCCTTCCAAATTAGCTCGTTAAATCAATTTGCAAAAAAAACATTTTTAATATAAGTTTTAAAAATACTTTACAATTAGTTAAACATTTTAATATGATGTTTGAGAACGCTTTGCAATAAGTTTTCAAAACTAGCTCATAGAAACACTTTAATATAAGTTCAGAAACCCTTTGCAAACTAATTGTGATTAACTTACTTAATTACACATTAGTGTTATTTCCCTTTATTAACAAATGATTATGTACTAATTACTTTACCTAGTTACTTAATAAAATAATCATTATTTTTAAATAATTGATATAAATTTGGCAAGCACTTTCCAATAGAATTCTCAAGTTAAAACACTTTAAGATAATTATTTAAGCCATGATTCTTCTTCAATAAATTATAAAATAATAATTTAGGCCTTTAAATAAAAATTAATATTAATTAATCTCAATTTATTAATATAGTAATCCTTAATTAAACTTAAAATTTTATTAAATAATAATTATGCCATAATTAATGCTTAATTAAGAATTAAATAAATTTTAACCAAAAAGAAAACTTAAGTAAAAAAATCTTTTGCAAATAATAATAATAAGTTTTGAAAACACTTTGCAATAGAATACTTAGGTAAAAACACTTATAAGTGCTTACAGTATATTTTGAAAACCCTTTGCAAAAAGAATACTTCAGTAAAAACACTTTTCAGATTTTCCAAATTAGCTCGTTAAATCAGTTTGCAAAAAAAAATTAATATAAGTTTTAAAAATACTTTACAATTATTTAAACATTTTAATATGAGGTTTGAGAATGCTTTGCAATACGTTTTCAAAGCTAGCTCATAGAAACACTTTAATATAAGTTTAGAAACCCTTTGCAAAAATAATAGTTGAGTAAAAATAATAATTAATGTCAATTAATGTTAATTAATTAATTAAATAATCCTTAATTAATCTTTAAGTTTTTATTACATAATAATGAAAGCATAAGTAATCCTTAATCAAGGATTAAATATCATTTTAATCTTCATTAAGAATTAAATAAACCAAATTAAAACTTAATTAAATCTTAACTTGATTAATTAAATATTTAAACCCTTTCTTGAATATTAAAATAATAATTAACCTTTAAAATAGCAATTAAATACTAGTTAATGATTTTAATACTAATTAATTAAAAATTAATCTTAAATTTATTAACCAACTGTAATTAACTTATTTAACAATACTTTAGTACTAATTACCTTTATTAATAAATGATTAGGCACTAATTAATTAATTAATCAATCAAATAATCATCAAATAAATAATAATTAATTAATTATAGTTTTAAAATTCTTAATATAAGTTTGGCAAGCACTTTTCAAAAGAATTCTTAAGTTAAAACACTTTAATATAAGTTTTGGAAACCTTTTGCAAAAAGAATACTTAAGTAAAAACACTTTTGTATATACTTATAATAAGTTTCGTAAACTCTTTGCCAAAGAATACTTAAGTAAAAACATTTCTCTAGATTTTCAAAACTAGCTCGTAAAATCAATTTGCAAAAACATTTCCAATAACAAACACCAAGTTGTATGTGAAAGCACCAGTTTCCAATAATAATATCCAAATAGAAAGATAGACACATAGATCACGTTATAAATAGCAGAAAAAGTAAAGGAACACACAAATTTTTTAGTGGTTCGAGGTTGTAGATCTTGAATTATTGATCGATCATGTTGATTTATGTTGTTTTATGGATTTTTCTCGATCGATCCATATAGATTTTTTCCCTTGTCCACAGCTTGAGCATACGAACTTCGATTGACTTGAAATTTAAAATATGGCCTCAAGGGGCCTTACTTGTTACTTTGTACTGATTGCACCTTGATTGGGGCCCGATTCGAATCTTCTTGATCATCATCTATAGTCTTTTATATAACTGATCATCGAGGCTAGTAGACACCTGCTTTCAGCAAAATCTATGATATCACGGCCTTGCCAAAAGGCGGGATAACATTTACCCCCCAAAATATGCCATGCGATAGGAAGGCATGCTTTGAATTGCTATTAGTCCAACACCCCCAATCCATCGATAGCCATATTCTCCAATTCGGTAGCCAATTTGTTGTCAATCCAATTCTGTATCCATTTAAATCCATTAACCAAATCCCTGACCTCGTCGGGTCACTTGCCAAACCCGTGACCATTCCGGGTCGTTAGCCAATTCCGAATCCATTCTGAATCCTTAATCAAATCAATATCCATTCAAAACCAATAACCAAATATGCGATCTCACCGGACCATTTGTCATAACCATGATCTCTCCAGATCATTTTCCATATATGCGATCTCACCGAATCATTATCCAAATCCACGATCTCTCTGGATCTTTTATTCAAACCTGCGATCTCTCTAGATCATTATCTAATTCCAAGGTCTCACCGGACCAATAGCCTAGTTCGTGATCTCTCCGAATCGATCATAGCTTCTCCGAGCTCTTATTGGATCATTTTCTGCCGTTCTCCGATGAAGGGGAAACAACAACATGTAAGCCGATCCTGTCGCTCTCTAGCGAAGCGGCATTACTTCTTGCCCTTCAGTTCAGTGTTCTTGAACATTAAGCGATATTCTGGCCTATGCCCTAGGCCGATCTTAGCCTTTTTAGGCATCTGCTGGACCCCATCCAGTCGCTCTCTAGCGAAAGCAGGAACAATGACTGATAAGCATGAATCATGACCTCTCTGGGACAACCCTAGCTTCTCCGGGCTCTTGTTGTACCTCACCCACTCTCCGGTGAGAAGGGCACAATGATAAGAATGTATATATCTTAATTTCAAACTGTTACTCTGATTTAGACATGATTTCAACCTGGGTCCATATCTTGATCTCGAAAATACTTCTAAACTAGTTTGAGTATATTCCAAGACAAGGCGGTGGGGATAGTAACAGGGCAGTTGGCTCATTGCAGTGAACACATAAATTTTCTACGTTTTCCATTTTTGATAATATTAATCATTAAATTTATGATTTTATAAATTTCTAAAATTAATCGTTTGTGCAAATGTGGTCCGTTTTTGATGCGATTTTTTATGTTCCGAACATATCTAAGTGCTATATATTTATATCAGTTTCATTGGTAGTGGCAAAGTCTTACACCAATAACTAGTCATGGCAAATATTATAGATTTAATCAAAGTTATCCAACCTGCTTGTGATAAAAACTTGTTGGATCAGCTAGACATTGCTTTAGTGATGTTTTGAATAGACTAAGGTATTGAGATTGGGGGTTTAGGTAAAACGTTTTTTTCTTTTTTATTGGAATGTTTATATAAATAACTCAATAAAACACGCTAGCAAAGACACAAAATCTTCTTGGTAAATTCCTAAAAGATATCCGACTAGGAACTTAAATACAAACACAAATATATCACATAGAAGAGGAAGCAAATGGGATATCTGATCCATGAATACTTATGCAGATGAGTAGCAGGAAGTTTAAGAAGATTTACACAGATGAGCAGCAGGAAGACTTTTTTTTATCTTTTATCTCTCTCAAAAATATGAAGCGTAACAGGAAAAATAAGTAAGCACAGAGAAATGAGGAAGAAATTTAAGCCGCCGTTAAAGTTTCTTCAAAGCTTATATTATTTCAAGTGCTCAAGTATATATTTATGCTTACAACTTACACATATATATAGCTATATAGCCGGTTGAACCGGTTACCTAATACACACACTAGGCAGTTGATAATATTCTGCCTTTACATAAAGATAGATGCACTACTAGAAGTAATAATATAAAATATGCCAGCACATATTGTCTCGATAATTCTTTGTCTTTTTTTTATCAAGATAAGATTCCTTCTTATCTTTATTATTAGTGGAGCTTCTAGTTGGTTTTAAACTGGATGAAAGCTACCTTTCAATTTGTATCTGCTATCTGGTCCATAGGATTGAATTCTTCTATTCTTATTCTGTCGTTTGCGCTAAGATCTGGGCTAGATTCTAACTCTGGTTCAGACGTTTCTTGATCATAAATTAGAACGTCGTTATTCGGATCAAACATATGTTCTGCTGCTGGTAAGGGTAGCAGAACTTTTAACTCCATTTCGCCCCATATTTGATATCGTGATATTTCTGCTTGTAGAACTAGTTCTTTCCAGTTAGGCGGAGGACTTAGAGTGACTTGTGATTGATGATACTGCCAAGGCTTATATGCCCCAAACCAAATTGGCGTCCCTTCATACGTCTGGAAATAAAATCTTAGGCACTTTGATACATTGTGTCGTGTATAATTTACATGCTTAAAAATGGCCATTCGATGCGTTGCTTGCTTAATTGTGTATTTCTTATCAAACTGAAATACTGGAGTGGTTGAACTGGTAAATACTATTATAGCTGGAAAAATACGTAGATATTGTTGTGCTATTGGTGCAAAACGTTTACCAAAGCGCTCTAATACTGATTCTTCAACTGGATTGCTGAAAGTTATTCTAGATAGCATTCCGTGATCAAATAAGCTTACTATTTTTTCCATGTCACATGGTAATTGCGAACTGTCGACTCTGGCGCGTAACATATTAAGTATTTTTTGTAACTCTTCCTGGTAGCTGTTTCGTCGATCGTAAGTTAGTTTTTCTATCTTGAGGACTAATTCTTATCTTTCTCGTTTGCATAACTCATCAAGGATCGGTTCTGGTCGTAGCTTTAGATGATTTGAAAGTTGTTCATAGGTTAGGGTTTTTGGTCTTTTTGGGATTTGGCTGAGAAGTTATTCTTTCTCTTGGACTAGTTGTGAAATACGCTGCTCTAGTAGCTGGTTGGTTTTGTGGACGTATAAATGCTTTTGGTTTTCTTGCACTAGGAATTGATTTCTTTGGATATAGTGTTGCAACTGGGCTTGACTTCGTTGATATAAGTTTTGTATATCAATTAGTTGTGAGGCTTGGGAATTTATTAAGTCTGTTGGGGATTGAGGAGTTGATGAGGCTGTATGAGAATATGACTGTTGACAATCAGGGTCAATGTAATAATTAGGACCAAAGCAATTTCTTGCTTCGTCCAGGGCTTGTTGCAGATTGTAAAAACCTTTGAAAACTGGATTTTGAAAATTTTGTATAGCCATCTGCACTTGGCTATAATGTTTAAATACGCCTGTAAAATTGCCTCTGAAAACTATATAACAAAAGAAATTTTTTGAAAGAGGCTTTTGTTGTATTTTTGAAAAATAGTATGCAAAACAATTTCTGAGTCGTTGTTTTTTCTTCGTTCATTTTCAACCGTTTTTAAATTCCAAAGATGATCAAGTAAACATGGCTGAGACAAATCGTTTATTCGGACAAGAGGTTTGAATTTTCTCGGATCATTATTTTTAAACTGAATAAGAGAGGTTTGACCAAAGGTCATACATGGGGTGTTAACCTCCATCGTTTGATTATCACTTGTTCTTACTGGAGATTGAGCTTGTGAGCTAGATTTTGTTGTTGGCGTCGTGGGTGTTTTCACCTCTGTTTTGATTGTTGGGGCTTTTGCCTCCACATTCGTTTTATTATTGCTGTTATCTATAGACTTCCCTGTTTCTTTATTCATATTGTATCTCTCCTGCATATAACAAACTCGGTTAAATACATGAAATAATCTTCATGATAAAATATCAGCTAACTGATTGTTTTTACCTTTAATGTGTTCAAAATTTATTTTATATCCATTACCTTGTATAAGGTTTTGCAAATTTAACCATCTAGTTCCATTCACCTTTTTAGAGTTTTCGTTTGAAATAAATTTTACAATTGCTTCACAATCTGTTCGGAATGTGAATTCTTTATTTAAATATATCCTATATTTGTCTAAAGCATTGATTAATGCTTGTATTTCAAAATCTAAAGATGTCCAATTAGTTACTTTGTTAAAATTGCCACTTTCATAAGCTGCAATTTTTTCTGTTGAATTATCACTGTATTTTGATGGTTTGCATTTTAGGATTGCTCCCCATCCTTCTTTGCATCCATCACATTCAATAATAATGTAATCTGTTTCTAGTGGAAGTTCTAATGGACTAATTTTCTTAACTGCTTCTTTAATTTTTTGAACTAATTTAATATCTTCTGAATTAAATCACGTTTCTCCATTTTTTGAAATTTTACCATATAGGGGTCCTACTAATTTTGCTAAATTAGGGATGAATTTTCTAGCATAATTTATTAATCCTAGAAAAGCTTGAATTTTCTTTTTACTGTCTAATTTATCTGGAAATTCTATAATCTTCTGGGAAATATGCGGCTGAAGTTCAATTTTTCCATTACTAATTTCTATGCCTAAAAATGAAATTTTCTGTTTAAAAAGTTCCATCTTTTTCTTTATATTACTAAACCGTTGTTTTCAATTTCTTTAAATACTGTTTTTAAATGTTGTTCGTGTTCATTAATGTTTTTGCTTGCAACCAAAATGTCATCGATATATACTAAACAGAAATCATATTTTTTTAAATATTATATCCATAAACCTTTGAAAAATTGCAGGTGCTGTTTTTAATCCAAAGCTTAATACGTTCCATTCAAAATGTCCTTCAGAACACATAAACGTTGTCCAAGGTTTAAAGCTTTCTTCTAACTTTAATTGATTATATCCTGATTTTAAATCAAACTTGCTAAAGTTCGTTTGTTTTGTATTAAATTTATTAATGTGTCCTTGTTTGGTGTATTATAACCGTCATCTTCCGTATTATCATTTAACCTTTTATAATTATAGACGATTCTTTGCTAACCTCTTTTCTGTTCAGAATGATTTCTAACTAAAAAGGTTGCTGATCTATGCTTACTGTCAGATCTTCTAATTAAGTTTTGTTTTAACATTTCTTCAATTTGTATTTTAAATTCCTTTATATCGGCTGGTGAATAATCAATATTTGCTGTTTTAATAGTTATTTCTGGATTTATGAATTTTATTTTACAAGTGTATTTAACTTTGTTCTTTATAACATCTTCACTAATTAGTCCTAATTTTTCTAAGTGTGAAATAATCTGGTATGGAATGAATTTTGTTTCTTTTCCCTTTTCTAGTTCTCTAATTGTTTCAAATGCTATCATGGCTAACACTTCTTTATGTTCTTTGATAGGTGAATGGTGATGTTTTTCTATTCCTGGTTTGAAAAAATCTAATTATGCCTGCCTACCACGCTTTCGAGCTAACTCTGATTGGTAATTGTGGTAATTTGTAGGTAACGTGTAGTTATATTTACTGAAAGTAATGCAATTTCAGGAAATTGAAATGCTACCTCGACAATTAAGGATAAAATTTAAACCTAAAAGAAATTCTTGATTTACTAAAAGTAATAATATAAAACATGCCAGCACATATTGTCTGGAGAATTCTTTGTCCTTCTTTTTATCAAGATAAGATTCATTCTTATCTTTATTATTAGTGGAGCTTCTAGTTGGTTTACAGCTGGATGAAAGCTACCTTTCAATCTGTATCTGCCATCTGGTCCATAGGATTGAATTCTTCTATTCTCATTCTGTCCTTTACGCTAAGATGTGGGCTAGATTCTAACTCTGGTTCAGACGTTTCTTGATCGTAAATTAGAACGTCGTTATTCGGATCAAACATATGTTCTGCTGCTGGTAAGGGTAGCAGAACTTTTAACTCCATTTCGCCCCATATTTGATATCGTGGTGTTTCTGTTTGTAGAACTAGTTCTTTCCAGTTAGGCGGAGGACTTAGAGTTACTTGTGATTGATGATACTGCCAAGGCTTATCTGCCCCAAACCAAATTGGCGTCCCTTCAAACATCTGGAAATAACATCTTAGGCATTTTGATACATTGTGTCGTGTATAATTTATATGCTTAAAAATAGCCATTCGATGCGTTGCTAGCTTAATTGTGTATTTTTTCTCAAACTGAAATACTGGAGTGGTTGAAATGATACATACTATTATAGCTGGAAAAATACGTAGGTATTGTTGTGCTATTAGTGCAAAACGTTTACCAAAGCGCTTTAATACCGATTCTTCAACTGGATTGCTGAAAGTTATTCTAGATAGCATTCCGTGATCAAATAAGCTTACTATTTTTTCCATGTCACATGGTAATTGCGAACTGTCGACTCTGGCGCATAACATATTGGATCTTCTGTCTTGGACCACCTTAAACTGAACCGTTTCTATTATCCGTTTGAAGTATGTTGCAAGTAGTTTTTGTAACTCTTCCTGGTAGCGGTTCCATCGATCGTAAGTTAAATTTTCTATCATGAGGACTAATTCTTGTCCTCCTCGTTTGTATAACACGTCAAGGATCGGTTCTGGTCATAGCTTTAGATGATTTGAAAGTTTTTCATAGGTTAGGGTTTTTGGTCTTTTTGGGATTTGGCTGAGAAGTTCTTCTTTCTCTTGGACTAGTTGTGAAATACGCTGCTCTAGTAGCTGGTTGGTTTTGTGGACGTATACATGCTTTTGGTTTTCTTGCTCTAGGAATTAATTTCTTTGGATATAGTGTTGCAACTGGGCTTGACTTCGTTGATATAAGTTTCGTAAATCATTTAGTTATGAGGCTTGGGAATTTATTAAGTCTGTTGGGGATTGAGGAGTTGATGAGGCTGTATGAGAATATGACTGTTGACAATCATGGTCAATGTAATAATTAGGACCAAAGCAATTTCTTGCTTCATCCAGGACTTGTTGCAGATTGTAAAAACCTTTGAAAACTGGATATTGAAAATTTTGTATAGCCATCTGCACTTGGCTATAATGTTTAAATACGCCTGTAAAATTGCCTCTGAAAATTATATAACAAAAGAAATTTTTTGAAAGAGGCTTTTGTTGTATTTTTGAAAAATAGTATGCAAAACAATTTCCGAGTCATTGTTTATTTCTTCGTCCATTTTCAACCATTTTTAAATTCCAAAGATGATCAAGTAAACATTGATGAGACAAATCGTTTATTCGGACAAGAGGTTTGAATTTTCTCGGATCGTTGTTTTTAAACTGAATAAGAGAGGTTTGACCAAAGGTCATACATGGGGTGTTAACCTCCATCGTTTGATTATCACTTGTTCTTACTGGAGATTGAGCTTGTGAGCTATTTGTTGGTGGCGTTGTAGGTTTTTTCACCTCTGTTTTGATTGTTGGGGCTTTTGCCTCCACATTCGTTTTATTATTGCTGTTATCTACAGACTTCCCTGTTTCTTTGTTCATATTGTATCTCTCCTGCATATAACAAACTTGGTTAAATACATGAAATAATCTTCGTGATAAAATATCAGCTAACTAATTGTTTTTACCTTAATGTGTTCAAAATTTATTTTATATCCATTACCTTGTATAAGGTTTTCAAATTTAACCATCTAGTTTTATTCACCTTTTTAGAGTTTTCGCTCGAAATAAATTTTACAATTGCTTCACAATCTGTTCGGACTGTGAATTCTTTATTTAAGTGTATCCTATATTTGTTTAAAGCATTGATTAATGCTTATATTTCAAAATCTAAAGATGTCCAATTAGTTACTTTGTTAAAATTGCCACTTGCATAAGCTGCATTTTTTTCTGTTGATTTATCACTGTATTTTGATGGTTTGCATTTTAGGATTGCTCCCCATCCTTCTTTGCATCCATCACATTCAATAATAATGTAATCTGTTTCTAGTGGAAGTTCTAATGGACTAATTTTCTTAACTGCTTCTTTAATTTTTTGAACTAATTTAATATCTTCTGAATTAAATCCCGTTTCTCTATTTTTCGAAATTTTACCATATAGGGGTCCTACTAATTTTGCTAAATTAGGGATAAATTTTCTAGCATAATTTATTAATCCTAGAAAAGCTTGAATTTTCTTTTTACTGTCTAATTTATCTGGAAATTCTATAATCTTCTGGGAAATATGCGGCTGAAGTTCAATTTTTCCATTCCCAATTTCTAAGCCTAAAAATGAAATTTTCTGTTTAAAAAGTTCCATCTTTTTTCTTGATATTACTAAACCATTGTTTTCAATTTCTATAAATAATGTTTTTAAATGTGTTCGTGTTCTTTAATGTTTTTGCTTGCAACCAAAATGTCATCGATATATACTAAACAAAAATCATATTTTTTAAATATTATATCCATAAGCCTTTGA
Organism: Allium cepa; assembly: GCA_030765085.1. Taxonomy (NCBI): domain Eukaryota; kingdom Viridiplantae; phylum Streptophyta; class Magnoliopsida; order Asparagales; family Amaryllidaceae; genus Allium; species Allium cepa. The sequence goes on from CM060939.1 coordinate 228,788,174, forward strand.
AAAATTGCAGGTGCTGTTTTTAATCCAAAGCTTAATACGTTCCATTCAAAATGTCCTTCAGAACACATAAACGCTGTCCAAATTTTAAAGCTTTCTTCTAACTTTAATTGATTATATCCTGATTTTAAATCAAACTTGCTAAAAATTCGTTTGTTTTGTATTAAATTTATTAATGTGTCCTTGTTTGGTATATTATAACCGTCATCTTCCGTATTATCATTTAACCTTTTATAATTATAGACGATTCTTGGCTTACCTCTTTTCTGTTCAGAATGATTTCTAACTAAAAAGGCTGCTGATCTATGTTTACTGTCAGATCTTCTGATAAAGTTTTGTTTTAACATTTCTTCAATTTGTATTTTAAATTCCTTTATATCGGCCGATGAATAATCAATATTTGTTGTTTTAATAGTTATTTATGGATTTATGATTTTTATTTTACAAGTGTATTTAACTTTGTTCTTTGTAACATCTTCACTAATTAGTCCTAATTTTTCTAAGTGTGAAATAATCTGGTATGGAATGAATTTTGTTTCTTTTCCTTTTTCTAGTTCTCTAATTATTTCAAATGCTATCATGGCTAACGCTTCTTTATGTTCTTTGATAGGTGAAGTATGATGTTTTTCTATTCCTGGTTTGAAAAAATCTAATTCCGCCTGCCCACCACGCTTTCGAGCTAACTCTGATTGATAATTGTGGTAGTTTGTAGGTAACGTGTAGTTATATTTACTGAAAGTAATGCTATTTATGGAAATTGAAATACTACCTCGATAATTAAGGATAAAATTTAAACCTAAAAGAAATTCTTGACTTTTAATTTCTTTTAAAGTAATAATGCATTGTCCTAATTCGTATTTGGATCTGTAATTACCGGCAAAGTCTTTATACTGAATCATTGATTCGTCTGGTAATTTATGTGTTAATGTCATTAGACTTTGATTAGCTGTCTTTGAAGTGATAATATAATTTAGAGGTTTGTGATATTGTAATGGTATTAATGAATGTGCTATTAAGCTTTTAGTGCTACCTGTATCTATTATTGCTATTGTATCTATAAACTTATTATTATCTACCCAGATACGGCAATTAACTGTAAGTAGAGATATATTATATTTATTAATATTGACTGAGAACTCTGTATTTTCCTGTATACTATTATTCATATTTTCTATCGTTTCAGTTAATTTAGATGAACTTCCTATTTTATCCTGATTGTAGTTTTTATGTTTTTCTTTTAAGAAGCTAACATCATTTTGTAAAGTATTAACTTCTAACTGTAATAATTTTATTTGTGCATCGTGTTTGTCTACCACTTCTTGTAATATCATTTTTTTCATTTATTCTATTTTGCTTTAATGAAAGCTCTAAATTAATCTGTCTTTTAGCACATAGAAAACATGTTTCTATAAAACATTTTTCACATTGAAAGCGTTTAATAATTTCAGGATATCTATAACATACAAAACAGGGTATGTGATCATTACCTCTATTTTGTATCCACTGGTGTTCACATTCATTATCGTTATTCATTAATGTGTAACTAACACTGTTTTGTGAAGTACCTTCATCGTTATCCGAAACAATACTATATATTGATTCAGTGTCGTCGAAATCATTTTCACTAAGACTTTCTATTTCGTATTCTTCTATTTCATCAACTAGATTAGAGCGTTGTTGGTTATTTTTCCTATTAGGACATCTATTTGCTAAGTGATTTGGGTCACCGCAAATAAAACAGTTACATTTTCTATTTGGCTTGCTTCTTTTAACATATTTTTCTTTTTTACGTTTATCAAAATGTTTGGATTTTCTAAGATATTTCCTTGGTTTATAATAACCATAAGCTTGTGGAGTATAGATAGTTGTTCGGCAAAATGCCCAAGCCTGTCTTTTAATTTGTTCTTGTAAAGTTGCTTCTTTACAACGTTTTTCTAATTCTTGGAATACAAACATTATTCTTGGACCAATTCCTAGTTTAGGCAACGTTCCATATTGTGTATTCCAGTCTTCTTGCAGTTTTCGTCCTAAGTCTCCTGGTAATTTTGAAAAATATTTATTACATAAATCTTCGTCCATTGCTTTACCTGTCTGTGCTAGAGTGACTGCAAAATCTTGGCTAAATTCCTTTATATACTTAAAATCTCTTATGCTTAATTGTTCTAGGTTTCTTATTGCTGTGTTTTGCATTAGTGTACCGCCTTTGCCTGGATCATTACCAATTAGTAATAGCCTAATAAAACTTGTAAAATTATAAGGGTTATTTCCTAAAGCTTTCTGTTCAGTTATTATGGCTAGATTATCCGTTTTTCTACTTTGATATATTCCCAAGGCTAATGGACCAAGGGTAGTTTCTAACACCGCCCATATATCCATTTCTGGCTTTTTATTAACTTTCCAATATCGAACTACATTTTGTTCCCATACTAGAATTTCTTCTGACCATAATTGTGGTGACTGGTTTTCTAATAGTAGCATATTATGGCTATAAAGTTTACCATAGGGTTTTCTTATTCCTTTTCCTATATATGGACTTTCTTGAAAATAATCTACTTCGGGTTTAGACCATTTTTCTCTTTCTAATGGTCCTTCTTTATATTGGCCACTTGGTTCGTTGTCAAATCTACTACGCTTATTAGTTGGTACCATAGCCCGATCCATAAAATTTGTTTCAATAAAAAAGAGGGATTTGTTTGTTTAAGATATCTTCAATTAGTGGCAAGTAGAAGTATTTTGATAACGTTGTAAAAGCATCTTCGTATGTCATATCTAATTCTGTAATACATGCAATAAGAATATTATATGTCTCTTCTCTTATATTTTCTATATTTCATGTAATGTTCTTTTACTTTCTGTTTTAAACGTTTCTTCTATTTCTGGACCTATATCGTTTTCTTCATATTGTTCTTCATATTGTTCTTCATCTGTTAAATATCCTAGTATATCAAAGTCTTCAATACTTTCATTGTCTGTTTCGTAGTGGTCATAAATTGGTTCATCATCCCAATTTATAGTATTAAAGTGATCTAGATGTTCATTTAGATTATGTCTTAATTCTATTTCTGATTCTGTATCAGTTTCTTCTTCATTTTGTTCGAATTTATGATTCCCAAATCTTAGACTTGGTTCTCCAAATTGGTTATTGTATATAACGTGTGATTCTGGGATAAAAAGACTTTTATCATTTTCTACAAAATCTTTTAATTTCCATTCAAGACCTGCTAAGTCTTCTGGACTAATTCTACGAGGTTCAATCATTTTTATTCCTTTACTGGCTATATTCTATACTATTCCGTTGAGATTAATCTTGAACTTCATTCCTGATCTATTACTTGCTTTACCAATTATTCCTACTAATAATTAAATTATTGCCAACATAGTTTTCAAAACCGCTTGCTTTAAATCCGAGTTTAAATGTTTTAGATCTTTAATACTTTTAAGAATATCTGGAACACAATATACTAAGGCCGATTTATCGTTTAAATGTATTTCCATTTCTGAGAGTAGAGCTTTTTCTATGTTTGATGTCCATGATTTGTCTAGAACCAACGTAAGGAGCTTCGTTCCTAAACCTTTTCTTGTTAATGTTTTTATTCCTATGGCTATTAATCCTAAATGGAAAAATCTTTTTCCCGTGTTTTTTAATTTTTGTATAGTTTCTAGTGATAAAACATCTAGGGTTACACTATTATCTATTACTCTTACTTCTTCCTCTCTAATACTTCGGATTAAAGTTGTGTTAATATTTGTAATTCCTGTTTGATATAAGATTCGTGGGTTTAATAAATCTAGCTGATTATTGTTATATAAATCTAAGTTTTTATCCAAATCTACTTCTTCGTCTAATTGTACTACTTGTTTTTCTTTTTTAGATTTTACTTTTGATAGAATACTAGAAATTTCATCTTTAGGTTTACCATTGGATGTAAATTCTGTTAGCGTTCTACTGGGTCCAGAGAATGAGTTTCTTGGATTCATTTTGGGATCCAAAATTTATATAATTCTGGTGTGTTTTTTCTCTTAACAACTAAATTTCCTAGACTTTGATTAAGTAGCTGTTCTGATATCTTATCTAGTTCCTGATCAAAAGTTTGTTTATTTTCTAATTTTTATAATTTTTCTAAAATTTGAAGATCTAGGCTAATTAAAATATTAAAAAGATTAGGATACTCTTTATCTGATAAACTATTTCCCGAATAAGTAGTAAAACCTTTTTTTGGAACTGGCTGTGATGCAAATTTTGTTGCGTCGTCTATCGCTTTTTACAAATATTTATTCATAAAATTAACCACTAACAATCTTTTTAACTTCTAAAAGGAGCGTTTCTATCTGTTTGGTTTTTAAATCTAAATCAAGGGTCCTGGCTTTAAGTTCTTCTAGAATTCGATTGGATTCTAATTCAATAGCGTTTGGCTTATTATTTTCTAGTAATAATTTTAATTCGTTAATAGCTGTTTTATCTGGAAGGATATTTTTTAAGCTTATTAAAGTGCGTAAAATACTTTCGTTTTGATTTTTAATAAAATCAAAATTATCTACTAATTGTTTTAAATTTTTATTTTTATCAGAAATAGATTTTGCAATTACTTCTAACGTTTTAGCTGTTGAATTATCGTAGTGTTGTAAGGCTGTCCCTAGGCTTATAATTAAATCTGTAACTGAATTAAACTGTTTGTTTTCTTCGTGCAGAAGATGTTGGAAACCTTTTTCAAAATGACAGATAAATTTATGGTTGTCAAGAGTAATAATACTTCGTTCCTTATAAGTATATTCAAGATTTAAATAACTTAGACGCTTGAGGTTTGAAGAATCGATTTTTTGAGGTTGTTTTTCTTGGATTTGAATAGTTCATTTCTCCATGCAACTTATATTTTCCCGATAAGATTTTCCTTTGATAGAGAATTATTTATTTATTATTCTTATATAACTTAGAAAATACTTTTAGACTAAAGAACGTAGTTGAAAACCATGGTCACTACATGTTTTCATTTTTATTCATACCTAATTTCCATGTTATTTTGAAGTTTACCATGTTCAATAAAAGACGGGAATTACGCACCCTTGCCACCCTATAAATTGACTCAGAGGGTTCTGCATCAAAATAATACTTTAATTTTGTACGACTAAAAACTAAATCTTGTAGTAACTCTAGAATCAACCTTGATCTGATACCAGATTGGGATTGGGGGTGTGACGACCCAGAATTTTCGAGCATTTAAAATCTGAATATTTAAATGATTTTAAATATTCAATAGAGTAATTCTAACTTGATTTACGATTATCACAATTTATTTGATAATTAAATTATTGAATTAAATAACTTGAAGTTGAATAAAATGTTGAATCTGGAATTTTAAGCCTGTTAAAAATAATTTGAAGGCTCATAAAATTTATATTGATAATGCTGAAGATAACAAAAGTTTTAAAATTAAATTTAACAGTGATTTGTTTAGTTTTGAAATTTTATAGTTTAAATTGAATTTAAAAATAGACTTCTGAGGCACAATCTCGGAATTCAACGAAACCAGTTCCATTGGATCCGTAATATTGTATTATTATCGGATTTCAAATTTCGTAGTAATTGGAGCAGTTCTGTGAGCGTACGATATATAAACGCGTTGAAAATTTACATCGAAAATTCTATTTAAAATTCTATTTATATATTCACGTACTATCCCTATCAGCTGCCTTCTTTCAAATCCTTGTCTCCTCTCATACTTGCCATCATCATCGTATCTTCCTTTCCCTTATCATCTAAGCTTCATCTCCCTCAAATAAAATTCACCGAAGCCTCCTTCATAATGGAATACTCAGAGAACTAAATTAATAATATAAAAAAAAAGGCCGAAGCCTTAATTCCTCAAATCAAAACCATCAGTTAAAAGAAAAGGGGGCCGAGCTTTACAAATGGATTTCGCATCTCTCGCGATTCGATTTCGCAAATGGGAAATGGGTTACGGGTCGCGGCGGTCGAAGAGGCATCGGGAAGAAGTATGCAAGGGAGTTAGGGTTTTCAAGCGTCGTGTTTGTGGTAGTCGCGTACACGAAGGCGAAGAAGGAATCTTTGGGTGGTCGGCGAGTTCGTGTCGCGAGGTGGAGGGCGGTGGTTCGTTCGATGCTATCAATTTGGGAGTCGCGATTCAGCGACTGATCTGGGCAAGGTATATTAATCCTGTTTTTATTTATTTGTTTATTTAACTCTATAAAACAAATACTGTTTTAATTTAGTTTTAAAACCAGATTACTGTTATACAACTCTACTATTTTAATTTAAGTTTAAAAATCAGATTCAATTTAATAACTGGATCTTACAGTAAGTTTTAAACTTCAGATTTTAAATATATATACATATAAAACCTACTTGATTATTTAAAGATAAGGTATTTTAAAAATCTATTTATTTAATTATTTTGTAACTTAAAAATTTATTTGTTTAGGAAATTTAGTTTACAACAAAAATAATTAGTTATTTAAATAAGGTGTTATAGTGATTAATTTGGTCAATAAACTTATTTAAGTATTTTAGTTGCTAATAAAATTTTTATATATATTTAAATAAAAAAAAAGGGGAATTAGTTTAAAATCAATTAATAAATGGAAATTTAATTATTCGGTTGGTACGAATATTAATAAACCATATGAATGTTTATACAAGGTCTAAAGCTATGAAGGAACAAGTCGAGATTTGGATTGGGATTGCAACATTTAAGGTGAGTTAATCTCACTCAGTTAATATAAATTTAAATTTAAATGATTGAATTTAAATAATTATTTGAATGGGTGAGATTGATTGATGTGCTATAGTATGGTAATTTTGGAATTGACATATTATATTTTGTTAACATCTGTGGATGTAGGTAAAACAGGTTGGAGGGATCCAACTGGATCCCTCAACATTTATTTAAATTATTCTATACCCTCTGTTGTGATTATTTGTTATTCTATGATGAACCTTACTGGAATATTGAATGCTATGGTTCGATTGGTTATGATTGGGTATAATGAATTTCCAAAAATATATAAATTAGATTTTGGAAAGAAATTAAAAGAAGTGAATTTGTAAATAAAATAATTATAGGATAAATAAAAAAAATGAATTGGAAAAGGAATGAAGTAACTGTAAAATTCTAGTAAATAGATCTTGAGAATAGAATGGAAATTTGAATAAACAGAAAGTTAATGAATATCAAATCTTCAGTGATATTAATTAAAAGAAGAAAACATTTATTTAAAATTTAAGATTTAAATTATTGAAAAGAACAAAGAAGAAAATGGGAAAAGCCTGAAATTTTGTATATTTCAGTTAAAGGTTTAAAATCAAACGAAAAATAATAACATTAATAATAAGTCCATAAGTAATGAATTTTGAAATGAATTAAGAAATTAAAGAAAGTTATTTCAAATAAAATAAATTGGAAATCAATTTGGGGAAAATTGTTTAAGTGCTTGAAGTTGGAATTTTCTCTGGATGGCCAAGTACACTTTTAAAAAAAAAAGTAAATTTGTATATATAAATTAAATGTTTTAAAGTTGTTCTTAAAGAAAGCAAGTTTTGTAAAATTCATTATTTCTAATATTTAACTTCTAAAGCAAGTATTTCCTTTTAATCTATTATAGCAATAATTATTTAAAAAGTGATTTAGTATTTTAAAAGTGAAAATCTGGTTTTATATTTTATTAAGTAACCTTATTTTCAAATATTCATATAGTATGTATTTTTAACAAATTATTAAAGAAATTTTAACTTGAATGTTTTAAAGTATTTTTTTTAAAAGTAAAGTGTTTTAATAGAAATGGGAACGTAACGTTGTTTAATAGAAGCTGAATTGTGAATTTATGATGAAGTTTGGAATTAAAACTCAAGTTATAAATTTAATTCGATTTGAATTATGGTAAAGTAAAGTGAATGGTGGAATCAAAACTTGAGCTATTAATTAAAATTTGACTTAAAGTGTTAACAAATTAAATATAGTTGGGAATGTGTCAAATAAATAAAAATGTAAATGGATTAAAATAGTAATGGTAGGAGTTGAAAATAAAATCTAAATAAGTGGAAATAAATTGGAAATGGCCATGTAATAAATTGGATGAGTTGAATCTGGAAAGTTAAATTTTATAATAACTAATCAAATGAAATTGCAGATTTAAAATGAAATTTAATTGAAATAGAATTAAGTCGAATAGAAGAGAAAATTTTACTTGTAAAATGAAAATGAGCTTAAGTATATAATTTAAATAAATTGAAGTAAATTAACTTAAATCTAAACAAATGGAAGACAATTGAATTTAATTCAACTTAAACTAAGTTAAATGATATTGGGATGAATTTAAATTGAGTAAAAATAAATTTTAATCGAAATAAAATTCGGTAAGTTACTGATAATGTATAATGGAATGAAAATTCTTAAATAAATAATTGTAAACCATTTAAATTATTAAGGGATTGAAATAACTTGAGACAATAGGGAAAATAGAATGTTTCAAGTTTACTAGAATGGTTTAAGTGAATGTGGATAAACTAATTATGTTGAATAAATAAATGGATAGAATAAATAAGAATCAAATGAAAGATGGAAGTAGAACTTATTATAAAAAGAAATGGAAATGAACTTAAGTTATTGACTTAAGTGAGTGTTGAATAAAATCCGAATTCAAAATGAAGTGTGGTTTAAATGAGTTGAGAAATAGTTATTGAATGAAATAGCTTAGATTGTTTCCGAGCTAAATAAAATAGTTTGGAGTAAACAAATATGAAATGAAATGCAAGTGAATGTATTCAAATTTAAAATGCAATGGAAATGAGAATATATGGATTGTGAATAAATTGAAAATGGAATAGCATTGAGTATAAATTGAGTTGAAATCCATTTAAATTGGTTATAAAACATAAGTACTTATTTATTCACTTTGATCTCGTTAAATTGCATAGAACAAATTATCATTTGATGTAAATAGGAGTAATTAAGATGCTATGAATTGATAAAAGTGAAATAGAATTGATTTTGAAATCAATTGAATTGACTATGAGCTTGTTTGGGGTTAAAATAAATTGAAGGTAAGCGATTTGAGTTTTAAACCATTCAAATTGAATAAAAATGGATATAAATAAGTTGAAACAGTTGAATTAGCATGGAAACTATATAAATTGCTTACGGAAAAAATGTTTGGTGTGAATTTCTTTTAGAATTCATATGTTTTAACTATTGCAAATAAGTGATATGCTGTTAAACTTCATATATTTGGCACTTATATGTTTAAATTGAGTAAGTACAGGTACCTGGAAGCCGTGTGGCTGGATTTGGTTGCGCTAACGGCTAAATAAATAAGCTACTTGCTTAAAAATGCTAAATAAGGTACGCCTACGCAATAAAAATAGGAAATATGAACTGTTTTTTGTTTTTCCGACCGGGTGGGTCGATGTATATATATTTATCTCTTTTGTCAAATTGCAAAAGCTCCTCCGTACAAAGGAGACTCTGCCAAAAAATTTCATAAATTTGGGAGTTAGAAATTTTTTGAAATTTTTTGGAAAATTTTGTTAACGACAAAACGATTTCAAATTGGAAACTAAAATAAGTTAGTAAATGAAACCAATTTAAAATAATGACATAAATTAGTTTTAAATGACAAATAAAATTTAAATATTCAGAGTTAAAGATAAATTGAATTCATATGGTAAGGAAAGAATCAATTTGAATAGAAATAGATATAAACTGAAGTGGTAAGACGGAAATAAATAAAGAAACATATAAAATGCTTATGTTAACTTAAGTAAGGAATGGTTAGTTTCTTAATTGGAAATTGATAATATAAATATATTCCAAGTTAATATTTGGATGAATAGATATTAGCATTTTGTGAAAAAGTCGATAAAATGTTTTGGGATATTGTGATTGGATATTAGTGCTAAGCAGGATATGCAGGTAATCTAAAGGGAAAAGAGAATTGGTTTTTGATTTCAAGAAGATAAATTTGAAATGCTCGACAAAAAGGTATGTATTTAAATTTGGTGTGAAATTTGATTGGGATTTAGATCGAGCCACTTGGCATTTTGTTTTCTTTTGGAATTTGGGAGGCCGTAGAGCTATTTTGTAGTTGTACCGAGCTAGCCGCGTAAAGGAGACGCTGGCGAAATTTTTCGGGAATTTAGGGAGTTAGAAAAATTTTGAGAAAATTTTGATAATTTAAAATTTAGTTTTAAATTGAAACTCGAATGATTAAACAAATAGTATAGTTTGAAACTATAGGAGAGTTGAGAAGTTAATAAGAATGATAATGGGTCTTTTATAAAAAGATAGTTAGTAAGATGTTGAATTGTTTGGTTTTGGAGGTAAGTAAACGGATATTGGACCATTCTTCCTAACTAATAATTTCGGGGACGAAATTCTTTTAAGGGGGGAGGAATGTGACGATCCGAAATTTTCGAGCATTTAAAATCTGAATATTTCATTGATTTTAAATATTCGATAGAGTAATTTTAACTTGATTTACGAATATCATAATTTATTTGATAATTAAATTATTGAATTAAATAACTTGAAGTTGAATAAAATGTTGAATCTGGAATTTTAAGCCTGTTAAAAATAATTTGAAGGCTCATAAAATTTATATTGATAATGCTGAAGATAGCAAAAGTTTTAAGATTAAATTTAACAGTGATTTGTTTAGTTTTGAAATTTCATAGTTTAAATTGAATTTAAAAATAGACTTCCGAGGCACAGTCTTGGAATTCGACAAAACCAGTTCCATTGGATTCGTAATATTGTATTATTATCGGATTTCAAATTTCGTAGTAATTGGAGCAGTTCTGTGAGCGTACGATATATAAACGCGTTGAAAATTTACATCGAAAATTCTATTTATATATTCACGTACTATCCCTATCAGCTGCCTTCTTTCAAATCCTTGTCTCCTCTTGTACATGCCATCATCATCGTATCTTCCTTTCCCTTATCACGCAAGCTTCATCTCCCTTAAATAAAATTCACCAAAGCCTCCTTTATAATGGAATACTCAGAGAACTAAATTAATAAAAAAAAATAGCCGAAGCCTTAATTCCTCAAATCAAAACCATTAGTTAAAAGAAAAGGGGGCCGAGCTTTACAAATGGATTTTGCATCTCTCGCGATTCGATTTCGCAAATGGGAAATGGGTTACGGGTCACGGCGGTCGAAGAGGCATCGGGAAGAAGTACGCAACGGAGTTAGGGTTTTCGAGCGTCGTGTTCGTGGTAATCGCGTACGCGAAGGCGAAGAAGGAATTTTTGGGTGGTCGGCGAGTTCGTGTCGCGAGGTGGAGGGCGGTGGTTCGTTCGATGCTATCAATTTGGGAGTCGCGATTCAGCGACTGATCTGGGCAAGGTATATTAATCCTGTTTTTATTTATTTATTTATTTAACTCTATAAAACAAATACTGTTTTAATTTAGTTTAAAAACCAGATTACTGTTATACAACTCTACTATTTTAATTTAAGTTTAAAAATCAGATTCAATTTAATAATTGGATCTTACAGTAAGTTTTAAACTTCAGATTTTAAATATATATACATATAAAACCTACTTGATTGTTTAAAGATAAGGTATTTTAAAAATCTATTTATTTAATTATTTTGTAACTTAAAAATTTATTTATTTAGGAAATATAGTTTACAACAAAATAATTAGTTATTTAAATAAGGTGTTATAGTGATTAATTTGATCAATAAAATTATTTAAGTATTTTAGTTGCTAACAAAATTTTTATATATATTTAAATAAAAAAAAAGGGAATTAGTTTAAAATCAATTAATAAATGGAAATTTAATTATTCGGTTGGTACGAATATTAATAAACCATATGAATGTTTATACAAGGTCTAAAGCTATGAAGGAACAAGTCGAGATTTGGATTGGGATTGCAACATTTAAGGTGAGTTAATCTCACTCAGTTAATATAAATTTAAATTTAAATGATTGAATTTAAATAATTGTTTGAATGGGTGAGATTGATTGATGTGCTATAGTATGGTAATTTTGGAATTGACATATTATATTTTGTTAACATCTGTGGATGTAGGTAAAACAGGTTGGAGGGATCCAACTGGATCCCTCAACATTTATTTAAATTATTCTATACCCTCTGTTGTGATTATTTGTTATTCTATGATGAACCTTACTGGAATATTGAATGCTATGGTTCGATTGGTTATGATTGGGTATAATGAATTTCCAAAAATATATAAATTAGATTTTGGAAAGAAATTAAAAGAAGTGAATTTGTAAATAAAATAATTATAGGATAAATAAAAAAAATGAATTGGAAAAGGAATGAAGTAACTGTAAAATTCTAGTAAATAGATCTTGAGAATAGAATGGAAATTTGAATAAACAGAAAGTTAATGAATATCAAATCTTCAGTGATATTAATTAAAAGAAGAAAACATTTATTTAAAATTTAAGATTTAAATTATTGAAAAGAACAAAGAAGAAAATGGGAAAAGCCTGAAATTTTGTATATTTCAGTTAAAGGTTTAAAATCAAACGAAAAATAATAACATTAATAATAAGTCCATAAGTAATGAATTTTGAAATGAATTAAGAAATTAAAGAAACTTATTTCAAATAAAATAAATTGGAAATCAATTTGGGGAAAATTGTTTAAGTGCTTGAAGTTGGAATTTTCTCTGGATGGCCAAGTACACTTTTAAAAAAAAAAGTAAATTTGTAAATATAAATTAAATGTTTTAAAGTTGTTTTTAAAGAAAGCAAGTTTTGTAAAATTCATTATTTCTAATATTTAACTTCTAAAGCAAGTATTTCCTTTTAATCTATTATAGCAATAATTATTTAAAAAGTGATTTAGTATTTTAAAAGTGAAAATCTGGTTTTATATTTTATTAAGTAACCTTATTTTCAAATATTCATATAGTATGTATTTTTAACAAATTATTAAAGAAATTTTAACTTGAATGTTTTAAAGTATTTTTTTTAAAAGTAAAGTGTTTTAAATTAATTTAGAAAAAAACTAGTTTTTAGCTTGGTGATTCCAGTGAAAATAGAAATACTTGAAATTTATTCTGAGAAAGGCAGATAGTTTTGAAAACTGTTTTCAAAGGAATTTGAAAGGTGAAAATATATCTTGTGAAGATATTTTTGAGATAAATAAATGATTTGGAAAATTATTTATTGTTTGATGGATGTTTGTGAATAGAAATTGATAGTTAAATAACCGACTATCAATATTGGACAATGCGTTGGTCGTTTCGAAGAGACCGGGATCGAGATTTATTTCTCGAAAACCACTTCGATCTGGTTTGTACGTTTTTGTGGAAAACGATTTTGGATTCGACGATGGAGCAGTGAAGTGCAAGGGCTAGTCGCTACTAATCCTAAGGATATTTCCAAAATGGATGTAGTAGGAGTAGTGCCTTCGGTTTCGTTCGAACCCGGGACAGACTTGTATGGATGAATGCTTGCGAAACATCGTCAGGTGGGCGATGGGCATTTTAAGGGATATGTTCTAAAAAGGTAACGCTTAGCCTTAAGCCTCATCAAATGGGAATGGCTGAAAATCAGGGGTTATGCAGCAAGGCTTCGTGGGTAGCCCCCACTGGAGGGTGAGGTCATCCATGTCTAGATGTCCCTTTTATTTCGGCTTAGTGGGCGGTTGTTGATCCCAACCGCGGGGTGATCTTGCTCGGGGCTATTCAGTAAGGGATGGTTCCGGTCTTGGGTTGCAGGGGAGTTAGGGTGGCTCCTCGGTACGCTGTTCTAGACCAGGTACTGTGACAGGTGGTACCCCAGTGCCTAGCCATTAGTTGGAATCCATTTTCCCTACGCACCCGTACGGTTTTGATTGTGTCCAATTATTGCTGAAACGTGAGATGAAAGCATTTCAGCTAGATTCTATTTTACTTTCTATAGACACTATTATAATATCAGAGGATTTTAATAAAAATTGTTTTAGCTATCGTAAGGTAAAAACCCGACATGTTTATTTGTGGCGTGGTCTTACGAGATGCTTTAGTTTTCAAAGGATTTTTGAAACTTTAATAATCAATTGGGTGTGATTTTCTCACGCTGGTATTCCAGACTGACTCGGGTGTTATTTAACTGTAATGCTCGGGTCAGGCCGAGTATTATAGGATACAGGATATGATGCTGTGGAGCTCAGGAGACGAGCTGGATGATGACACGTACCCCCGTACTTGTTTATATATATATTCCGCTGTGTTGAGTTGTTGTGTATCCATTGGTTTGATATTGATGTTGAGCTGTGATTGATGTACTCTGATGATGTAATATATAAACAGAGATATTTGATTTGAGTAAAGATCATTTATTATCTATTATATTTTATTCCGCTGCGATGGTTAGATTATGTTGTTGTTTTCTATTTTCTTCTTCTACCTCTGTTTCTTTAACCCAAATGGTTCGTATTTCTGTACAACTTGAGTTGATTGTTGCAGAATAGTGTTGACTCAAGGGGTACGGATTTGCGGGCGGTTACACTTGGTATCAGAGCTTAGGTTGGTGATAACCTTGGCTCTGGTGGGAATTACTCATAAAATAGAGTCTATAGTACTTTAAAATGAGTTTGAGCGTATTAATAGATATGAGTGCGTATTTGTTAGTGAATATAAATTGTTTTAATATTGTGTTGATTGATTTATTGAGTGGCATATGAACCTTCATCGGCACAGTCTGCGCAACTGTATTGAAGGGGTTTCTAAACACTTGAATAGAACAATCGACACGGTATTGTTTTAAATGTGGGCAAATGAAATAATTTTACCCAAAAATATATTTTCGATATGAAGGAAGTTTTTGTTAACTATTTTAGCTAACACATGGTTGCTTGGATGTTAGAAATGATAACATTAAAATATTATCATTGTTAAGTGAAAATTTAACTAGAAATTGAAATATAACTAAAGTTTAAGGGAATAAACTCATTATAAAATGAAATTTATAAATATGAATTATAAATGTAAATTATAAATTGAAATATAATCAAATGAGAATTTGAATGAGAATAAGCTGTGCAAATGAATTATAGTTAAAATTGGTTTAAGCAGGATTTGGAAATTTAAATCCCGGAAATTTGGAAGTGTTTATCGAAGTATTTGAAGATGAATAATAGCATTATTGTATGGAGATATTTCTGAAAGGAAATTGTTTTAAAGGGATTTTGAAAGTAATATAACATTGAAATCACTTGGATTATTGAAAAATAATTCTGATGATGATGGCCGCACCATCAGTATTCATTTTTGAATTTCTAAGTGACGGATTGCTGCCAAAACTGATTTGTTTAGAATAGCTAGTTGTTTTTGAAAATTCAAAGGGAATTTGTTGGGATAAAACCAGAATTGGTTTAATTTTTGAGAAATGTGATTTGAGATGTTGAAGATTTCAAAATGTTCTGAAACCAATTACCGGGTGTTTGAAAATCCTGATGAGATAGGTTGTAAGCTTATAAATTGAGATGATTTTTAAATCAGGAAGGAAATATAAGCTTTGAATGTTGGAATTTGAATTAAAACTGTAAAGTTTAAAAAAATGAAATTAACTTGGATTGGGAAATAAAAATTTAACTGGATTGGAATAAATTGAATAAGTTGAAAATAATATCCAGTTGTATTCGAATCAAGTTGAAATCGAATTGAGTTAAATAAAACTGAGTTAAAGTAAAATTGAATTGGAATGAGAATTCAATTGAATTCATGAATGAAATTAAATTCTTACCTGAACAAATGGAAAATAAATTGATTAAGGATTGGAATTGAAATAAATAAATAAGAATAAAGTGTAAAAGAATTATAATACATGGAATAAAATATGCTTGGGTTATAAATAAGCATAAGGCTTGAGTTAAAATAAAAGAAGAATATATTCAAGCCTATGATGGATGGAATTGTGTAAATAATAAGTTGTGACTTATAAAATTTGAAAAAGTGGAATACAAAGCCCAAAATTAATATTTTGATGAATTGGAAAATGAAAAGAAGATCAAAACTTGAATTATAAAATAAATTGAACTTAAGAAATTTTATGAAGTGATATTCGAAATTAAAAATCAGGTATTGAACTATAAATAGGAGAGAACTAAATTTATATTAAATTAGTTAATCAAATGTGTAAATGGGAACGTAACGTTGTTTAATAGAAGCTGAATTGTGAATTTATGATGAAGTTTGGAATTAAAACTCAAGTTATAAATTTAATTCGATTTGAATTATGGTAAAGTAAAGTGAATGGTGGAATCAAAACTTGAGCTATTAATTAAAATTTGACTTAAAGTGTTAACAAATTAAATATAGTTGGGAATGTGTCAAATAAATAAAAATGTAAATGGATTAAAATAGTAATGGTAGGAGTTGAAAATAAAATCTAAATAAGTGGAAATAAATTGGAAATGGCCATGTAATAAATTGGATGAGTTGAATCTGGAAAGTTAAATTTTATAATAACCAATCAAATGAAATTGCAGATTTAAAATGAAATTTAATTGAAATAGAATTAAGTCGAATAGAAGAGAAAATTTTACTTGTAAAATGAAAATGAGCTTAAGTATATAATTTAAATAAATTGAAGTAAATTAACTTAAATCTAAACAAATGGAAGACAATTGAATTTAATTCAACTTAAACTAAGTTAAATGATATTGGGATGAATTTAAATTGAGTAAAAATAAATTTTAATCGAAATAAAATTCGGTAAGTTACTGATAATGTATAATGGAATGAAAATTCTTAAATAAATAATTGTAAACCATTTAAATTATTAAGGGATTGAAATAACTTGAGACAATAGGGAAAATAGAATGTTTCAAGTTTACTAGAATGGTTTAAGTGAATGTGGATAAACTAATTATGTTGAATAAATAAATGGATAGAATAAATAAGAATCAAATGAAAGATGGAAGTAGAACTTATTATAAAAAGAAATGGAAATGAACTTAAGTTATTGACTTAAGTGAGTGTTGAATAAAATCCGAATTCAAAATGAAGTGTGGTTTAAATGAGTTGAGAAATAGTTATTGAATGAAATAGCTTAGATTGTTTCCGAGCTAAATAAAATAGTTTGGAGTAAACAAATATGAAATGAAATGCAAGTGAATGTATTCAAATTTAAAATGCAATGGAAATGAGAATATATGGATTGTGAATAAATTGAAAATGGAATAGCATTGAGTATAAATTGAGTTGAAATCCATTTAAATTGGTTATAAAACATAAGTACTTATTTATTCACTTTGATCTCGTTAAATTGCATAGAACAAATTATCATTTGATGTAAATAGGAGTAATTAAGATGCTATGAATTGATAAAAGTGAAATAGAATTGATTTTGAAATCAATTGAATTGACTATGAGCTTGTTTGGGGTTAAAATAAATTGAAGGTAAGCGATTTGAGTTTTAAACCATTCAAATTGAATAAAAATGGATATAAATAAGTTGAAACAGTTGAATTAGCATGGAAACTATATAAATTGCTTACGGAAAAAATGTTTGGTGTGAATTTCTTTTAGAATTCATATGTTTTAACTATTGCAAATAAGTGATATGCTGTTAAACTTCATATATTTGGCACTTATATGTTTAAATTGAGTAAGTACAGGTACCTGGAAGCCGTGTGGCTGGATTTGGTTGCGCTAACGGCTAAATAAATAAGCTACTTGCTTAAAAATGCTAAATAAGGTACGCCTACGCAATAAAAATAGGAAATATGAACTGTTTTTTGTTTTTCCGACCGGGTGGGTCGATGTATATATATTTATCTCTTTTGTCAAATTGCAAAAGCTCCTCCGTACAAAGGAGACTCTGCCAAAAATTTTCATAAATTTGGGAGTTAGAAATTTTTTGAAATTTTTTGGAAAATTTTGTTAACGACAAAACGATTTCAAATTGGAAACTAAAATAAGTTAGTAAATGAAACCAATTTAAAATAATGACATAAATTAGTTTTAAATGACAAATAAAATTTAAATATTCAGAGTTAAAGATAAATTGAATTCATATGGTAAGGAAAGAATCAATTTGAATAGAAATAGATATAAACTGAAGTGGTAAGACGGAAATAAATAAAGAAACATATAAAATGCTTATGTTAACTTAAGTAAGGAATGGTTAGTTTCTTAATTGGAAATTGATAATATAAATATATTCCAAGTTAATATTTGGATGAATAGATATTAGCATTTTGTGAAAAAGTCGATAAAATGTTTTGGGATATTGTGATTGGATATTAGTGCTAAGCAGGATATGCAGGTAATCTAAAGGGAAAAGAGAATTGGTTTTTGATTTCAAGAAGATAAATTTGAAATGCTCGACAAAAAGGTATGTATTTAAATTTGGTGTGAAATTTGATTGGGATTTAGATCGAGCCACTTGGCATTTTGTTTTCTTTTGGAATTTGGGAGGCCGTAGAGCTATTTTGTAGTTGTACCGAGCTAGCCGCGTAAAGGAGACGCTGGCGAAATTTTTCGGGAATTTAGGGAGTTAGAAAAATTTTGAGAAAATTTTGATAATTTAAAATTTAGTTTTAAATTGAAACTCGAATGATTAAACAAATAGTATAGTTTGAAACTATAGGAGAGTTGAGAAGTTAATAAGAATGATAATGGGTCTTTTATAAAAAGATAGTTAGTAAGATGTTGAATTGTTTGGTTTTGGAGGTAAGTAAACGGATATTGGACCATTCTTCCTAACTAATAATTTCGGGGACGAAATTCTTTTAAGGGGGGAGGAATGTGACGATCCGAAATTTTCGAGCATTTAAAATCTGAATATTTCATTGATTTTAAATATTCGATAG
Source organism: Allium cepa (assembly GCA_030765085.1). NCBI lineage: Eukaryota > Viridiplantae > Streptophyta > Magnoliopsida > Asparagales > Amaryllidaceae > Allium > Allium cepa. The sequence goes on from CM060939.1 coordinate 228,806,969, forward strand.
AGTAATTTTAACTTGATTTACGAATATCATAATTTATTTGATAATTAAATTATTGAATTAAATAACTTGAAGTTGAATAAAATGTTGAATCTGGAATTTTAAGCCTGTTAAAAATAATTTGAAGGCTCATAAAATTTATATTGATAATGCTGAAGATAACAAAAGTTTTAAGATTAAATTTAACAGTGATTTGTTTAGTTTTGAAATTTCATAGTTTAAATTGAATTTAAAAATAGACTTCCGAGGCACAGTCTTGGAATTCGACAAAACCAGTTCCATTGGATTCGTAATATTGTATTATTATCGGATTTCAAATTTCGTAGTAATTGGAGCAGTTCTGTGAGCGTACGATATATAAACGCGTTGAAAATTTACATCGAAAATTCTATTTATATATTCACGTACTATCCCTATCAGCTGCCTTCTTTCAAATCCTTGTCTCCTCTTGTACATGCCATCATCATCGTATCTTCCTTTCCCTTATCACGCAAGCTTCATCTCCCTTAAATAAAATTCACCAAAGCCTCCTTTATAATGGAATACTCAGAGAACTAAATTAATAAAAAAAAAATAGCCGAAGCCTTAATTCCTCAAATCAAAACCATTAGTTAAAAGAAAAGGGGGCCGAGCTTTACAAATGGATTTTGCATCTCTCGCGATTCGATTTCGCAAATGGGAAATGGGTTACGGGTCACGGCGGTCGAAGAGGCATCGGGAAGAAGTACGCAACGGAGTTAGGGTTTTCGAGCGTCGTGTTCGTGGTAATCGCGTACGCGAAGGCGAAGAAGGAATTTTTGGGTGGTCGGCGAGTTCGTGTCGCGAGGTGGAGGGCGGTGGTTCGTTCGATGCTATCAATTTGGGAGTCGCGATTCAGCGACTGATCTGGGCAAGGTATATTAATCCTGTTTTTATTTATTTATTTATTTAACTCTATAAAACAAATACTGTTTTAATTTAGTTTAAAAACCAGATTACTGTTATACAACTCTACTATTTTAATTTAAGTTTAAAAATCAGATTCAATTTAATAATTGGATCTTACAGTAAGTTTTAAACTTCAGATTTTAAATATATATACATATAAAACCTACTTGATTGTTTAAAGATAAGGTATTTTAAAAATCTATTTATTTAATTATTTTGTAACTTAAAAATTTATTTATTTAGGAAATATAGTTTACAACAAAATAATTAGTTATTTAAATAAGGTGTTATAGTGATTAATTTGATTAATAAAATTATTTAAGTATTTTAGTTGCTAACAAAATTTTTATATATATTTAAATAAAAAAAAAGGGAATTAGTTTAAAATCAATTAATAAATGGAAATTTAATTATTCGGTTGGTACGAATATTAATAAACCATATGAATGTTTATACAAGGTCTAAAGCTATGAAGGAACAAGTCGAGATTTGGATTGGGATTGCAACATTTAAGGTGAGTTAATCTCACTCAGTTAATATAAATTTAAATTTAAATGATTGAATTTAAATAATTGTTTGAATGGGTGAGATTGATTGATGTGCTATAGTATGGTAATTTTGGAATTGACATATTATATTTTGTTAACATCTGTGGATGTAGGTAAAACAGGTTGGAGGGATCCAACTGGATCCCTCAACATTTATTTAAATTATTCTATACCCTCTGTTGTGATTATTTGTTATTCTATGATGAACCTTACTGGAATATTGAATGCTATGGTTCGATTGGTTATGATTGGGTATAATGAATTTCCAAAAATATATAAATTAGATTTTGGAAAGAAATTAAAAGAAGTGAATTTGTAAATAAAATAATTATAGGATAAATAAAAAAAATGAATTGGAAAAGGAATGAAGTAACTGTAAAATTCTAGTAAATAGATCTTGAGAATAGAATGGAAATTTGAATAAACAGAAAGTTAATGAATATCAAATCTTCAGTGATATTAATCAAAAGAAGAAAACATTTATTTAAAATTTAAGATTTAAATTATTGAAAAGAACAAAGAAGAAAATGGGAAAAGCCTGAAATTTTGTATATTTCAGTTAAATGTTTAAAATCAAACGGAAAATAATAACATTAATAATAAGTCCATAACCAATGAATTAAGAAATTAAAGAAACTTATTTCAAATAAAATAAATTGGAAATCAATTTGGGGAAAATTGATTTAAGTGCTTGAAGTTAGAATTTTCTCTGGATGGCCGAGTACACGTTTTTAAAAAAAAAAAGTAAATTTGTAAATATAAATTAAATGTTTTAAAGTTGTTTTTAAAGAAAGCATGTTTTGTAAAATTCATTATTTCTAATATTTAACTTCTAAAGCAAGTATTTCCTTTTAATCTATTATAGCAATAATTATTTAAAAAGTGATTTAGTATTTTAAAAGTGAAAATCTGGTTTTATATTTTATTAAGTAACCTTATTTTCAAATATTCATATAGTATGTATTTTTAACAAATTATTAAAGAAATTTTAACTTGAATGTTTTAAAGTATTTTTTTAAAAGTAAAGTGTTTTAAATTAATTTAGAAAAAAATCTAGTTTTGTGCTTGGTGATTCCAGTGAAAATAGAAATACTTGAAATCTATTCTGAGAAAGGCAGATAGTTTGGAAAACTGTTTTCAAAGGAATTTGAAAGGTGAAAATATATCTTGTGAAGATATTTTTGAGATAAATAAATAATTTGGAAAATTATTTATTGTTTGATGGATGTTTGTGAATAGAAATTGATAGTTAAATAACCGACTATCAATATTGGACAATGCGTTGATCGTTTCGAAGAGACCGGGATCGAGATTTATTTCTCGAAAACCACTTCGATCTGTTTTGTACGTTTTCGTGGAAAACGATTTTGGATTCGACGACGGAGCAGTGAAGTGCAAGGGCTAGTCGCTACTAATCCTGAGGATATTTCGAAAATGGATGTAGTAGGAGTAGTGCCTTCGGTTCCGTTCGAACCCGGGACAGACTTGTATGGATGAATGCTTGCGAAACATCGTCAGGTGGACGATGGGCATTCTAAGGGATATGTTCTAAAAAGGTAATGCTTAGCCTCAAGCCTCATCAAATGGGAATGGCTGAAAATCAGGGGTTATGCAGCAAGGCTTCGTGGGTAGCCCCCACTGGAGGGTGAGGTCATCCCTGTCTAGATTTCCCTTTTATTTCGGCTTAGTGGGCGGTTGTTGATCCCAACCATGGGGTGATCTTTCTCGGGACTGTTCAGTAAGGGATGGTTCCGGTCTTGTGCTGCAGGGGATTTAGGGTAGCTCCTCGGTTCGCTGATTTAGACCAGGTACTGTGACAGGTGGTACCCCCGTGCCTAGCCATTAGTTGGAATCCATTTTCTCTACGCGCCCGTATGGTTTTGATTGTGCCCAACTATTGCTGAAACGTGAGATGCAAGCATTTCAGCTAGATTCTATTTTACTTTCTATAGACACTATTGTAATATCAGAGGATTTTAATAATAATTGTTTTAGCTATCGTAAGGTAAAAACCCAACATTTTTATTTGTGGCGTGGTCTTACGAGATGCTTTAGTTTTCAAAGGATTTTTGAAACTTTAATAATCAACTGGGTGTGATTTTCTCACGCTGGTGTTCCAGACTGACTCGGGTGTTATTTAACTGTAATGCTCGGGTCAGACCGAGTATTATAGGATCCAGGAGACGAGCTGGATGACGACACGTACCCCCGTACTTGTTTATATATATATATATTCCGCTGTGTTGAGTTGTTGTGTATCCATTGGTATGATATTGATGTTGAGCTGTGATTGATGTACTCTGATGATGTAATATATAAACAGAGATATTTGATTTGAGTAAAGATCATTTATTATCTATTATATTTTATTCCGCTGCGATAGTTAGATTCTGTTGTTGTTTTCTATTTTCTTCTTCTACCTCTTCTTCTTTGACCCAAATGGTTCGTATTTCTGTACAACTTGAGTTGATTGTTGTAGAATAGTGTTGACTCAAGGGGTACGGATTTGCGGGCTGTTACAGGGGGTTTAGGTAAAACATTTTTTTTCTTTTCTCTCTCTCAAAAATATGCCAGCACATATTGTCTGGAGAATTCTTTGTCCTTCTTGTTATCAATTTCTTCCTCATTTCTCTGTGCTTATTTATTTTTCCTGTTATGCTTCATATTTTTGAGACAGAGAAAAGATTAAAAAAAAGTCTTCCTGCTGCTCATCTGTGTAAATCTTCTTAAGCTTCCTGCTACTCATCTGCATAAGTATTCATGGATCAGGTAACGCTGGCAATTGCAAAGCAGTAATTAAAATGATTATAAAAAAATACAATTATGAATTATTAATATTTCATGACGTATAACGATTACTATTAAATTGAAAGATATGTTCATTATCGAGAAACCGGCAGGCTACCCCGGTATTATAGATGGAGTAATCAGTTTTTCAATCCAAATAGTAAATTAAAACATTTATCTTTGCTAGGATTATTGATATTTATTTCATGAAAATAAATAGCAATAAATCAGTTTCAGTTCTATTTTCAGTAGTCATGATATACAAAAACAACAAGAACCAAACTTTCGAAGCAAAGTAATTATAATTAATTGCATTTTCTCAAGTAGCAATACAAGACAACTTCAGTTAGCATAAGTAGGAAACTTTTAAAACAATAATATCTACGTGTTATTTGATCACTTAGAAGTGAATCCAGATAACTAAAACATCATACTAATTAGAGGAAAAGAAAAAATGATTCCCTTAGTAGTGGCGAGCGAAAGGAGAAAAGCCTAAACCAATTGATTATCGATTGGCATAGCTTGACCCTGTTGTCTGGGATGTAGGGCGAAGACTTCATTAAGCAGTCCTGTGGAGCACCTCATAGCTTCTTATAACATCAGTAATCTATATAACGGAAAATATAAAATACATATATCATATTTTAACTTGAGCTCAGCCTGGACACTTACAAACACTTGTCCTTAAAAATACTGAAAAACAATAAGCACGGCGAAAAATTAAACTACATCCATAGGCTGATGAAGATCATCAGTTCTTCGCTTGAAATTTCACACATCTTTAGCTAAACCTGAAACTACTTGGATCTGACCCAAGTATTAAAAATACCAAGGTCAGTCTGGCAAACCAGCACAAGAAACTTGAACCATAATCATATGATAGAGTCATAGATCAATGCCAAACAAACCTTTTTGAAAGAAAGGGTACATCATAAGATCGCAATGCACAAAATATAGACGGGTTTTTACTTTATGATAACAAAAATACTTTATACCGAAATAATTTTATATTATCATTAGTAAGCAAAATCCTTCTGCTTAGTCACCTTGCATCCCACGGACGACGGATTTTCAAGAGATATTACCGACTTCCGAAGACCTAGAACGTAAAAGGCACTGGTCAAGGTGTGTATCACCCCATCAAACATGCAAATCCACACAATACCATCACCAATGACTCTGCAACCAGCATCATTTCGCATAAGAATCTTCTTTTTCCTTTTCCTTTCAAAAGACCTGAAATAATTCTTATTAGGCGTCATATGGAAAGACGCTCCCATATCCAGCATCCACTAGTCCGATACATCCGATACTACCGTCATTTAAGTAATTGGATTTCCACAATCTGAATGGTACCACCCTTTCTACCCTACTGCATATAGGGGTAGTTCGAGCCAGACGTGGTACCACTCATCCAACCTAGCATACCTATAAGAGGGCTATTGGAAATCTCTAGGGCTACAGGCAGCCCTTTATTGGTAGTAGGGTAAGATGTAGCTTGGCAAGGAAATTTTGAGTCAAGGATACCGGATCTTTTACATGTAAAACCTATTACTCATGCAATTTGGGATCCTCATTTTGGTCAACTAGCTGTAGAACCATTTATTCGAGAAGGTGCTACTGACCTAGTAAATATCGCTTATTTTGGTCTTCCTCGGTGGTGGTATAGTAAATTCTCATGCTTGAAATATTTTCTGCTAGTTATCTTCATTAATAGGGATCAAATAAGTAAATGAAAAGACGATGATAATTTCCAGCTTAAAAGACTAATATTTTTTGACAAAACCAGTCGGTTTTTATTTAGTCATTGATGCATGGATATCCACAACGTTTCAATATTACAATATGCAATTTCCCCAATTTAGTTGAATTTTAGGTTTGTTAAAGAATAATTCTAAGTACAACTAAAGAAATAAAGAATCAACATTTAAAACAATACCCATAGGGTTCTATTTATGGAGTTTGATAGCAGGGTCTTTGAGGCATCCTTGCATTCGAGGCAGCATGGTTTTCGAAGTGGCTATTGCTACATCAAGCGATCATTTCAAATATAAAAAATGTACTATTGGACTTTACTGAAAGTGACTGTGCGTAGGACCGTGTAATATGGATATATGATAATACAGAGTATAGTGATGATAGCAATACAATAAATAGTGCGGAATATAAAAGCAGTATAATAAAAATAACACCAAAGATTTTTATACTGGTTCGGAACACCGTCCTACGTCCAGTTCCAGACTCCTTCTGGAATTTCACTAACAATCCTCACTTAACCCGGAGGAACAGGTATATACAACCTGAGCAGCAGAACAGGGACCTGAGCAGCAGAATATGATTTCGCCTCAGCAGCCGAAGAGGACTTCACACGCCTGAGCAGCAGAACAGGACTTCAACGAATACAAAAGAATATCTGATACTGTGTGTTCTTGATAACACTGATTTGTCTCTGATAGTACAAACCTCCTATAATCAAATCCTCAAGTGTATGAAGTGTATGTGAAGATATGAAAAGAAGGTGATGCTAAGAATCGAAGATTATGAAAGTTTATTTTGAGATTCAAAGCAATAATATGCTTGTTTGCTGTTTGAATGCAAGTATGAGAGCACAAGAAGAATATAAGAAAGTTAGAATGATTTTCAGTAAAAATGAAGTGTTTGGGAACATGTATATATAGTAGTTGGAGAGTTACTGCCATTGGTGAAGGGTTCTGACCAAAAGAAGCATTCATTTCCGTTCAGAGAAGGATTGCTTCCTTTCGTAGAAGAAGATGTCTATTCAAAATATGACAGTTGGGTTCAGGTCAGTCGACTGGTCGTTTTTGGTCAATCGACTGATTACAGAGTGTAAAAAAACTCTCGGGTTCAGGTTCAGTCGACTGGCTCGGATCATTCAGTCGATTGAATTTAAAAACATGCATATTTATGTTAAAATGCATAGATTCAGTCGACTGGATGATCTGGTTCAGTCAACTGAATTCTGTTGGCAAACAAAAATCCCTATAGCTCATTTGGTTAGTACACTTGCCTTCTAAACTAGTGACCCGGGTTCGAGCCTCGCTCCATGCATTTTTTGAAAACTTGATTTTGATTAAAATATGCATGCAAGTTTATTTGAATGTGAATGATGATTCTTGAGGAAAGATTTTAACAAAGCACTAAACTAGACTCTATATACATACTTGATGACTCTTGTTAAAAAATATACAACTATACGAGCCATACTTGAGTCGTTGAGTCTGGATGTTGGCGTAGTCGAAGATTCGTGAATATCATTTGCCTCTTGTCAGCATTCAAAACCTTATGATCCAACATTCTCCCCCTTTTTGATGATGACAACTTCATTTGCTACGAACGAATCTTTGACAAGCTTTATTGATCTTATCTCTCTTACTGAATATATTCCTGTAATTGTGCTATAGATTTCTCCCCCTGAATCTATGCTATATATTCCTGTAAATAATTAATCTTTTCTCCCCCTTAATCTGTGCTTGCATCGTTTATTCCTACAAATAGCGTTAGAGCAATATCTTTCTCCCCCTTTATCATCGACAAAAAGGAGAGTTTATATGATGATATAAATTATATTTCACATATAGAACAATATAAAACAAAATAACTGCTACTTATAATGTAAGGTATCAGAAAAATTAATATTTAAAGCATGCGATACCTAAGGTTCTTATAATTTCCTAATTTTTAGGAAACCATACCCATTTGGGTGTGGTTGAACCTTTATAAATATAATTTTTATTATTAACTACCATATCAAAATAATCATAAATGTATTTTTCTTTATTTTTCCAATTAACAGGAACTCAAATACTTAGATAATTTTTATTCATATTTCTCGTCAATGATTTTGTACTTCTAGAGAAATTATAAACATTATTGGTCATAACAGTATTTGAATTTCTATTGGATTTCGATTTTACTCGAAATTTAGTAGTAGCACTGACATTTTTACTATACATAAAAGCATATCTAGTGCTATTTCTATGATTAGTTTTATTATATCCTAAACCACTTTTATCATGTAAATGTCTAGAACTAGATAAAATCATATTTAAATCGTTTTGACCTTTATTAAAGTTTGTGACTTCAGTGTTAAGTTTATCTAATTTAGCTTTAAAGTCACAATTATTATTTTCAAAGGAAATATTATTGTTTTTCAAAATATCAATTTGCTTGTTTAATTCAGAATTCTCCTTTTTTAACGTACAATTCTCATTTTCGAGAAGGAAAATTCGAGATTCTGAATTATCTAAAGATGGTTGTAATAAATCATTTTGTCTTTTCAAATCCGTAATTTCTTTTGAAGAATTTTCTTTTTCTTTTTCAAACATAGTATTTTGTTCGTCTAGAAAATCTTTAAGAGCCTCAAAATTATTTTTCAAAACACCCTGTTGATAATCTAAATTTAACTTCTCGTTTTTCAATTTCTCATTTTCAAGTTCAACAGATTTCATCTTTTCTAAAATAATAAAATTAAGCTTTGAAATCTTATTGCTTATACTAAATAATTCATTATTATCTTTTCCTGAAATTTGTAAATCAGAAAGTACCTTTTTGTAGTCCTTACTGGTGGCTTTGACGGGGATTTTGCCTGTTGTATTTCGACTGGATCATTTTCTAGTCATTATTCTATGGTGTTGTGATGATCGATAGAATTCCAGGCTCTGATACCAAATTAAAGTGACTGTGCGTAGGACCGTGTAATATGAATATATGATAATACAGAGTATAGTGATGATAGCAATACAGTAAATAGTGTGGAATATAAAAGCATTATAATAAAAATAACACCAAAGATTTTTATACTGGTTCGGAGCACCGTCCTACGTCCAGTCCCAGACTCCTTCTGGAATTTCACTAACAACCCTCACTTAACCCGGAGGAACAGGTATATACAACCCTAAGCAACATAACAGGGACCTGAGCAGCAGAACAGGATTTCGCCTCAGCAGCCGAAGAGGACTTCACACGCCTGAACAGCAGAACAGGACTTCAACGAATACAAAAGAATATCTGACACTTGTGTTCTTGATAACACCGATTTGTCTCTGATAGTACAAACCTCCTATAATCAAATCCTCAAGTGTATGAAGTGTATGTGAAGATATGAAAAGAAGGTGATGCTAAGAATCGAAGATTATGAAAGTTTATTTTGAGATTCAAAGCAATAATATGCTTGTTTGCTGTTTGAATGCAAGTATGAGAGCACAAGAAGAATATAAGAAAGTTAGAATGATTTTCAGTAAAAATGAAGTGTTTGGGAACATATATATATATAGTAGTTGGAGAGTTACTGCTATTGGTGAAGGGTTCTGACCAAAAGAAGCATCCATTTCCGTTCAGAGAATGATTGCTTCCTTTCGCAGAAGAAAATGTCTACTCAAAATATGACAGTTGGGTTCAGGTCAGTCGACTGGTCGTTTTTGGTCAGTCGACTGATTACAGAGTGTAAAAAACTTTCGGGTTCAGGTCCAGTCGACTGACTCGGATCATTCAGTCGACTGAATTTAAAAACATGCATATTTATGTTAAAATGCACAGATTCAGTCGACTGGATGATCTGGTTCAGTCGACTGAATTCTGTTGATTAACAAAAATCCCTATAGCTTATTTGTTTAGTACACTTGTCTTCTAAACTAGTGACCTGGGTTCGAGCCCCGCTTCATGCATTTTTTGAAAACTTGATTTTGATTAAAATATGCATACAAGTTTATTTGAATGTGAATGATGATTCTTGAGGAACGATTTTAACAAAGCACTAAACTAGACTCTATATACATACTTGACGAATCTTGTTAAAAAATATATAACTATACGAACCATACTTGAGTCGTTGAGTCTAGATGTTGGCGTAGTCGAAGATTCGTGAATATCATTTGCCTCTTGTCAGCATTCAAAACCTTATGATCCAACATTTACTACTAAAAATATATATATGTATGTATGTATGTATCGTTCTACATAAGGTGAAGATGAAAAAAATTAGTTATTTAATCCACAAGTGGATGTACCGAATGGTGATTTTCTGGATTAGCATTACATATTCAATATATATTGGTTTGTACATGGTTTTAGGTACCTAAGCATTGTTTTCCATTAATCTCATTATTGTAGCAATGGAACTAGTATCACGTTAAAGAATCGACCAGAGCTACCATACTACTTGAATACTAGTTTGATGTTATACTAGTTTTGAGAGTATAGGACACTTAAGTAGTATTTGACGTTATTAATTTATTAAATAAGTAATAACTGATTTTCGTTAAGTAATGTATTGTGGTTTATAAATGGTTTTAGTATTAAATGAAATACTAATGATGTAATTAATTGTGGTTTAAAATGAAATCAAGTAAAAAAATTATGTCATTAAGAAATCAATGGATAAATAAGTAAGTTGTATATCAGTCATTTATTTGTATGACTGTCCTTGATTTAGATTCGAGTGCACGATTTGGAGGTGATTTACACCGGTCCGAGTTAGGATTTTCACTCGATTCTTCATGGCGAACACCTAATACGAATTTTTGATTTAATTTTGAAGTTTTATATATAGTATATGGCTATGCAATGAGAACTGAGGTTTCTAATCATGAAACCCAATGGAAGTCCGCAATAGAAAGTCAAGTGAGCGATACTAGTCCGAAGGTGAAATTTGTTTAATCGGGTGAGTGATCGAGAATGGTATTGCGTACGGATAATATATGTACATCGTACGGGCTTTAATATAATTATATGCTTTTGAAATTAGAAAATGCAAGTTATATGGTTTGATGGCAATTGTAAGGAATATACAGGTTCATGGAAGCAAAGGCTAGTTTGCAGCTTTTGATTTCATGAACAGAGTTTTATTTGCTCAACTAATAGGTTCACATTTATATAATTGTTGATGAATTTATATCATAGATATGAGAGACTACTTTGTACTTTTGTTTTATTTTGTTGGGTTTTGCCGTTGTGGTGAGTTGTAGTTTTCCAGATCGAGCCGCGCGAAAGAGGAGCCACCAAAACTAAGGGTATTGATGGCACTTTTCTTCCTTGGGAATTTCGGGGACGTAATTCTTTTAAGGGGAAGGGGAGAATGTAACGACCTAGAGTTTTTAACGCTTCAAATAATAATATTTAATTTATTTAGATATTTTGATTCAAATTTAATAAATAATACGACAACTAATTTTAATAAAATAACTTGCTTTCTGATGATGCATATTAATTGGTTTTATTTGATCTTTCAATAATTTTAAATTTAGAAAATATTTAAATTTATCGTTTGGCGATTTTTTGAAAAACGAGATTTTTTTGAATTTTAAAAAATGAAATAATCACTGTATATTATTATTGTTTTGAGTTCGTGTTGCATTTTTGTATGTGATTATATTTTTATCTTGTCGTTTGCAGTTCGTACGCTAACGGAAATCTACATAGCGAAATATCATGTAAAATAACCTACCTCTACACTAAGATTTTTTAACACAATTTACTTTTCTTTTCCTCTTTCATTTATCTTTTTATCTATTCTAGAATACAAAACAAGTAAGTAACTCAAAACTTAAAAATAAAGGTATAATTATATACTCCACTAAAAATTCATAAAATAAGAATATTCAAAAATGCTAAGTTAATGTGTTTCATATCATACCTTGGTTTTTGCAGCAGTTAATGTTTTTCACTCGTCTTTTCGGTGCTTTTTCCTTTCTTCCCAGAACACTACCTACTAATACAGCCAGCGTTTGACCACAGAGAAAATGATGCTTTATATCTCCTCTTCACTTACTCAATTTTAGGTATTTAGTTCGATCTCTAGTTTTAGCTTGACTAACGAATCGATATAGCAAAGGGGGATTTTCAAGTTTTACTTCGAACTCTACTAGAGCTGACAGGAATGCACAAGTTTGATCGAATATCATAATCGAAATATAATTAATCAACTAAATGAATTGAAAAACCGTTTTGAGTCATACATGCAAGAGTAACTAGCTAAAGTCCACAATGTAATTAACGATCTGGTAATGTGTTTTTATTTTTTTAAACTCGGTTATCATAATTCCAATTATAGTTTTTATACGTAGTTTTGAGTTTTGAGTTTCTTGATTGTTTTTATATTACATGTATGTAGAATTCTGCTTATCCAAATTTCTTAAAGTAGACATGTAATTAAAAAGTATGATAAATACTCAAATTTGACAAATATCCAAATTTGAGTATTTTCGAAATTATAAATTATTAGTTTTCTTGATGTTTATTTTTGTAAGAAAATTATTCTTAATTGTTAAAAACAGAAACCAATATCCACATTATGCATTTGCTCAATAAAACTAACCAGTATATAAAATACACATTTGTTCGTATAATCATTACGTAATTGGATGAATATAACATAATCAGGAGCATATAACTAAACACTGCAAAAATGATATTTGCTTTATTTTGTATATTATTCAGTGCCTAAATCAATTCAGTTTTATCTTTATAAATTATGGGTAATCTGGTTAATAAAAAAACATTTACAATTCACAGTTGAAACACTGATCATTCAAAATGCGCTAGAAACTAACAAATGAACTATAACAAAATGAAAACAAAAAATAAAATTCACAAATGAATAGTGATCATTAAATGAAATATTAAATGTTTGTGTTGTTTTTTTTTATTTTAAATTTTTTATGTTCTTTTCAGTTACTAATTTAGTTTATTACTTACATTATTGGCTTTTCAAAATGAATAGTTCTATTTGATAATGCACAGTAATGAAATATAACGGCGAATTAAACATTATATACTTAAATGAATAGTGACGGTGAATACTGTCATTTTAATTGCTGAGTTAATCCGACTTCTATAATGCCGAAACACTATAGATGAAACACTTTATAATCCGACATTAAATACTTGTAATCCTGACCTAGGATCAAATAGTACATTATTAACTATAGACTTGTAGTAGGTTTTAATTAGTAAATGAAACATTTAGTTAATGATTACTCCGAGATTACTTTATAACCTTAGTTAATACTTTTTAATCAAATATTATTTTTTTAATAGTAATCAAAAATTAATAAATATTCGGTATTAAATACCTGTTATCATTATTAACTAAGTAATTAGTAACCCTTACTTAATGATTACTCCGATAGACTGTTCCAAAGTCATTTTTTTAGATTAATTTTCCGAGTTAGTAATTTAGTTAATTAATAGTGATTTGTTAAGCACTAAATTGTGTTTCTTTACTATGCATCATGATGAAAAATTTGGTAATGGTCAAAATTTTAACTAGCATTCAATCCAATTTCATAGTGTAATTCACGTCTATAAGATCTTGATGCAAAACTCTGCATTCGCTTTGGACCTAAAACGAAAAGTTATTGACTGTGTAAATTTCTGATTTAAAATAATATAATAGCTTTACTTAACAACTCCATTATCAAATTAATTACAATAATTAAAATAAATTTCTATTCTTTCCAAAAATCGTTTCCCGCTTCCATACATTAAAGCCGAACCCATCATAGTGCCTACTCTCCTCTCTTACTTTCTCGTAGAAATAAGAAACCACTCGAAACCTTTTCCATTCCACTCGGCTTCTCCTCCTCTACTTGCTCAACACCACAGTATGATGTCTCCAACCCCAAATAAAGTCGCAACACCTAAGTATTACACGCACAACAAAGTTGTCGCGTTGCCTACACAGTGATCAGACATAACCTTATTTTCACCTAAGATGCCACTTCACCCAACAATCGTCATTTCATGCTTCAATCACAAAATCAAATACTATAACTTCAAAAATTTCAAGCCATAGCCCGTATCCATTAACTGTCGAACTCCTCCATGATGTTGTAACTTCTGCAAAGCATATTCAACCATTGATCTAGACTAAGGAAACCAAAAATTTATAAACTTTTATTTTCCTTGAATTTCTAAAATTGTTCTGATTGATTTTTTTTAAAAGAAGAGGATCGGCTGGCGTTTTCTTTGTCTGATTTCATTTGCTTGGTATGAGAAGAACGAAATCTGTGAAGATGGATAAAGTGATTTTTTTTCATTTTTTTTCTTTCAAAACATGAAAATAGAAACAAGCAGAATGGGGCTGAATAAATGCAGAGAGAAAGGAGTGGAATCGATCTTTGAAAAAAAAATTGATATACAAATTGATTTTTTTCATAAGTTTCTGATATTTGAATAGATGAGGTAAACAACAGATGTCTACGGCAAGTACGAAATGAAGACAAAAAAATGAGTAGGTAAGTGCAAATTGCTGGGTTAAAGGTTTGTCTTATTTCAAATTTTCGGTGTCCTGCGACACCGCTTTCCATTCGCGTACGGACTACAAACTAATGAAACAAATACACTGTCGCGATCAGAATAGCAGCACGAGCCCAAAACATAAATAATATACACTGATTATTAAACTCTTTAAAATTACAAAAAATGCCGTTATTTGACGATAAAACGTTAAACAGATATCTTAATATTTTCTAAATTAAAAATTACGAAAAAATCGGATAAAATAATTTATAATACGTCAACAGAAATTGAGTCGTAAAAATAAATACATATTGTCTGATTATTTTTTCAGACTGTTAATTGTTACAAATACAAATTGATTTCATTTTTATCGTTCTTTTATTAAAACTGTTAAATGAGTCGATTACACAATTTAAGACTAAAAAGAAATTTTGAATTACCATTTAAGTGTAAATTCATAGTCCAATTGTATTTAACAATCATTATATTTGAATTCGAAATATTAATTTTGATTTAAACTATATTTAGAAATTTGAGTTATTAGCTTTTGAAACCAATATTTAAATTAATTAAATATCTCAAATTCAAATGACCAAAATTCTAAGCTGTAATATTTTTTTCCACTTAAAAAAATTTCGTCCCCGAAACTATAAAGTAGAAAAAATGTCTCTAAACCCATTAACATTCCAAAATTAATCAGTTGAAATAGATTATTATATTTCTAACTTTTAAAGTTTTCGAAAAATTTCAACGGCGTCTTTTTTGTGTGGCTTAATCGGTACAACTACAAATCGCCACTACATGCTCAAACCAAGTAAAAAAAAAAGCCAAGCTGCTTCTCAATTAGGGACATAAAACCATCAAATGCAAACATCAATATAAACACGTATTTATTTGTCGAGCAATCAAATCTTATGAAATCAAAAACGTTAACTACCTTTATTTACATACCTGCAATCTCAATTACAAATAATATCTAAACATATAATTTATAGTTATACAATTTATTTAAGCCGTATGATGTAAATATATAATACATATGCAATACCCAATTTGATCGCTAGCTCGATCGTACAATTTCACTTTCGAACTTATCTTTCACACGAACATTCTAGTGCGGACTCAAATTCAATTCTATGGTTAGAAACTGTTATTCTCCTATCATAGTCATATACTATGATGGAGAATATTAGAATTAATCAAAAATCCAAATCCAGTTTTCGCCATCAAGAATTGAGTGAAAAATCCTGACTCGAATCTGTGTAAATCACCTCAAAATCATGTACTCAAGACAGGATCAAACAACTATGATTTAATTAAATTTTTATTTATCTTTTATTATCGATGTTAAAATATGAAATTTCCTCAATTCAGCGGAATTTTGAATTTGCTAGAGAATAATTCCTAGTACAACTAGAGAAAATAAAGAATCAGCATTTAAAATAGTACCCCTAGTGTCATGTTTAAAGAGTTTGATCACAGGCTCTTCGAGGTGTCCTTGCGTTCGATGCAGCATGGTTTTTGAAGCGGCTAGTGCTACATAAAACGAACATTTCAAATATAATAAACGTACTATTGGACTTTGCAACTAAAATGCTATATATTTATCATTTTACATAAAAATAAAATTAAATAATTTTTTTTTAATCCACATGTGAATGAGCTTACAAAAGTTAAAACTTAGATTAACTAGTAAAAATTATGAATATAAATAAAAGTTATATTATATAAAATATGTTTAACCTTATAACTTAATCCACCGTGCATTAACATCCAAATAATTTGAGGGATTAACATGGAAAGTGGATGTATTAACCAATCTGGTGGGTAAAAATAAAAGTGTACCAAAACTAAATTTTTACCAAACCTAACTAAAGGCACAATCAAAGTTTATATTAGATCTCGCTTAACTTTGATCATTAGCTCTTGGGATGGGCCGTCTGCTTCAAGCAATGTGAAGTTAGGTATATATGCTTGTATATACTCGAAAATGAGATGCCTCATATGTAACATGTATATACATCTTATTGTTTAACAAAGCTTAAATCACAATTAAAGTTTGCATTAGATCTCGCTTAACTCTAGGCATGAGCTCTTAGGGTGTATATCCTCAAAAATGAGATATCACATATGTAACAACCCTGATATTGGTGATTACCTGAAATATTATATTATAATGATAGTTATAGTTTAATGTTGAGAATAAAAATAAAATGGAGGAAATAAATTGGGAAAAAAATTATTATTTTAAATAAACAATGTGTTTGAGAATAAACATTGGACTTGAAATTTGATTGTTAGGAGATTTGGTTAAATAAGATGAAAATATTGGAATTTGGTTAGTTTGAGTTAATAAATTAAATAAGAGATATATTTCAACATTTAAATTGTTGAAATAAATATGAATTGATGAAAATAAAGTTTTAAAAACTTTAGTTTGTGAATTTGGAGTGAAAATAATCAATTTGTAATTTTATTTGAGTAAATGCAATAATATTGGAAATTAATGCCAATATTAACCATTTATTGATTTTAAAAAGGGGGAAAATGAAGTAAATTTTGTATTTTATTAAAATAAAAGATGAAATATTGATTGGAAACAATATTTTAATGATTCAAAAGAGTTATAATATTTGTTGTAATTTATTTGACAAGAAAATAATTTTTGTACAAATTGTTGCATTAAAAATAGTGTTTTCGTAATAAAATAGTGTAAATTATGTAATATTGATAAAAATAGGTTTTTATTCATAAAAATAACTTTTTATTGTTGAAAAAATATTTTATTTCTTTTAGTATAACAATTTTAAATTACATACATTTGGCTGTGTACATTTTTCTTAGCTTTAAAATAAGAGAATTAGTGTGTATGTTAATAAAAATGGGTTATAAGTGTACATTCCTTAGTAATTTTCTCTAAGTATATTTGGTCTTGTGCTATCAGGATAAGATTTGAATCCAAAACCCATTATCTGGATCCTTCTGCTAAGAAGAAATTTACAGTTCGTAGTTTTCTTCTTTCATCATCTTCTCAAAAGTTATTTACAGTAAATAGAAAATAAGAAACCATGGTCATCCTCTTGTAAATTCAATTTCCACCCAAAATTGCCGCTTATTCAAAGAATAAATCACCAATACAAGAAATGCGGAAGATAATCACAACCAATACTATAAAAATTTCATCAAAATCCATGAGCTTGATATGAATTTGTTTGTAACATGTTCTATTACTTTTGCATGTCTCTTTTCTAGCTTCTACATGTTACTGAGGATCATTTCTCCACTAAAAGCCATCATCTTCGTCTTGAAATCACACAAAAACCTTTGCTAAATCACCAGGTTAGTTTAGTACTCACAAATGCTAGCTAGAAAGGTTGAATATTGTGTAAGTTATTCATAGAATTACTTATTGTAAATATAAAAGTCTCTGTTCTTTGTTATCTAAATTCCTTTTTTCTGGTTACCATTTTGACTAACCATATCTTTCACGTTTCTTAACCAAATTCAATAATGTTGGATGTGCTGGAAAGCTTAGACATAAAGCTACAAGTTTCATGTTTTGAGTTTTCTAAAATTTTGATGTTTGCTTGATCAAATTGTGCTTGTTTGTTGCTGTCCCGAGAGCAAATCGACAGCAACAGCAATCACAGGCCTAAGAATTGTTTTGGCCATAACTCTTTCCTTTCTTAACCAAATTCAATAATTTTGGATTTTTTAGAAAGCTTAGACATAGAGATATAAGTTTTATGTTTTGCGTCTTTTGAAATTTTGAAATTTTCTTGATCTAGGTTATGTTGTATGTCTCTGTCCTAAGTGCAAAATGACAGGAATAACAATCATCAACCTTAGTATTGTATTAGTTCGTTTTTGCTCTCATTCTCGTTCGGTTTTGACGTTGTTTTTGAGATATTTTGAGAGTTATGATACCTATCAGTAGGCTGGCTATATTGGAAGAATTTGAAATTCAAATTTAAATGGAATCTGAATTGATTTTGGGATAAATTTGAATTGAATTCGTATTGAATTCAAGTTATCGATTTTGAGATATCCTTCTTAGTTTTTATTGTTTTCAAGAACGGTTTTCACTAAACCATTTTTAAAATATATGGAAATTTCAAATTATTATTATATAGTATTTTAAAATTATTTTTCTAAATAAAAATATATTTATTTCCTATAATAAAGAAATTTCAAATATTGGTTTTAATAATCGTTTTCGAAAAATCGTTTTAAATTCATGTTTTTCTCTAATAAAATTATTTTATAAATATAATTACTTATTTTTATGAATTTCTGACATATGAGAAAGGCAATTAAACGATAAGGTAAAATATGTGGTATGAGACACATGGATTTGCTTTATCGCTTAATATCGGACTTATACGATCGAAACTCTTTCGATGAACTGTTTGAGATGATTTAAGATGTTATTAAATTTTGGGCAGATTATATGGTCCGAGAACTTTAATTTAGGAGTATATTCGATGAAGGACCATTTTTAGATGTATTTCTTAATCGCCGATGAAATGAGGCGAATTAAGGGCTAGAAATTCCTATTTGGAACTATGATTGTAAATAACCATCTAGATGTTATTTTTACTTGTCGATCAAATGAGACAAGGCACGATGCCACTAGTACTCATCAATGAGATGAAACGAGTAGGGCATTGTATTTACTCGCCGATGAGATGAGGCAGAGTATATTTTCATGATGTTTATGACGTTTTACTAGTGTGATACCAACTAACGGCTAGTAAGCCGTTAGGTGTGAACGTATGGTATGGGGATGTACATTAACGCCTATTGGGTTCCTATCCGAGAAGTTGAGACGCATTCACTATGTTTACTAGTATTATAGACCACGAGTACTCAATTATAGTCATCATGATGTAGTTGCGAATCCGATCATCATGATATTATTAACTCGGGTCTTTGTGACTGGGAGTCATTATGATATTATAGACTATAGTCGTCACGATGTTATGATATTACTTGACTCCAGTCATCACGATGTTTATGGTACCAAATATTAGTACTAGTCACGATGTAAGCACGTGCAGTTTTCCATGAAGTTTTAGATTTTTTTGATTTTACCTTTTTATGAGGATGTTTATTATAGCCTTGAGTAAAATGAAGGCTTACATGTATTGATGGTTTTATGGTGATTTCTAATATGATGTTTTGAACTCTCATTGAGTTCTATTATGATGGATTTATGAGGTTTTAGACCATTTTATGATGATTATTTATATGGTTCAAATCCTTGCCTATTTCGCTTATATAACTATAGAAGAAGAACCATAGTTAGATAACCAATTGAATTCCCTTATGAAATCATGATGAACCCATAGATGTCTCACCTTAGAGATGATTTTGATGATACTTATATCGTTCCGTTGGTAACAACGGAATGATTCTCCCTTTTCTCCTATTACTGTTATCTTTACTAATGATAAGTTCTATCTAGCCCGACCCATGTATTTATTACTCGGGTTAGACCGAGTTGCAGGTTAGGTATGGATTTAGCTCACTCCTTCTTGGATCTGTTAGCTTGCTTTTATCTAGACCACTTTTTTTTGGACTTGGACATTGTACCTATTATTTTGTAGGATGGTTGTGTATGTACATTTTGTAGTCCATGCTACTTATGTATGTTGTATTATGTATGATGTATGGAGATGTATGTATACTTTGATCTGGGTTTGCTGTTCTACGACTGTTTATATTTATTTGTATATTGCATTTATTCTGAAACGGTCCTAAACCACCATGGTATTGTATTAGTTAAGGACTTGGTGTGTCGACCATATATGAGGTAATGGAAAAAAATATCGACATACTTAGCTCTTGGCTAATGCATTATCATGAGGGTTGCCCTTAGCCAGCCCTATTCTCTACATTAGTGGACAAGATTACTTTGTAATTCTCTTTACTAATGTGGATCTTGAGGTAGGGCGTCACAGCTTGGTATTATAGCAGATATATGCATAACAGTAAACAAGATTACCCTACATCAAATATAATACATTTGTACACATTCATCCCCAATCGTGATCCATCTTACTTTGTCCTTGTTTTTATTCGTGTCCCTTTTCGATTCCTTTGGGGTAGATAGAAAGGAAAATGTTAATCTAATTCCGTATTATTCCTTAATTTCTCCATTTGGATTGCTAATATATCTATCTACCCTATGAATAATCCTATCTTATCTTATCTTTCAGTTATGTCTGGTAGAGGTAGAGGACGCTCTTCGATGGTGGGATCGTCCAGTGGTTCTCGTCCCAAAGGTATATATATGTCTACCGATCAGATTCTCGAGCTTATTAGGAGCACTCAGCCTCCCGTTCCAGCTCGATCTTCTTATCTATGAAAATCCCATTTTCATGCATGTGTAGCGACTTTACTCATCTTGGTGGTAAGATCTTTAAAGGCATCGAGACAGTCTTGGAGGTCGAGGCATGGCTCAGTTCTTGTGAGCGCATATTTAACCATATGGAGATATCTAGCCATCGTCGCGTTCTTGTCGCATCGAGTGTGTTGCAAGAACGTGCATTGAATTAGTATGACTTTCTTGTGGCAGAAGTTGATGAGTCTACCTTAGAGTGGAATCAGTTCCTTGAGAAATTCAAGCTTAAGTTTGTTTCTGAATCGGAGAAAGCTATTCTAGCTCGACGTTTCCTTGATTTCAAACAAGGGAAGTCGATAGTTTCTGAGTATGTTGCATCTTTCGAAGCCTTATCTAAGTATGGTCTTGAGCACATTACTACTCCGTATAAGAAGAATCTTAAATTCGTCTCTGGACTTAAATAAAATTGAAGAAATCCCTTATGCTTTGTCTTGAGCTTTCTTTTGAGAAACTTGTGGATGTGGCCCTTCAGCTTGAAGCGGTCGAGAAAGAGAAGGATAGTGATGTTGAGGGTGAGGTTCGAAGAAATCCGAACAAGAAAAAGTTTTTTCGCAAGTCTAAGCCTTTCCACCCTAATAAGAAGAAGAAGCAAGGTGGATCCTCTTCTCGGTCTCCAACAACTCCTTCAGCTAAGCCTTTTGCTTATTTCAATTGTGGTTCGTCTAAACATCCTGTGAGAGAGCGTCCCAAGCCTAAGAGATAGCTCTATTGTAAGAAGGTGGGACATTTGATTTCAGCTTGTCCCAAGAGGGAGAAGAGTTCTCGTCAGGGTCATCTTAATGTAGCTACCACCTCTGTAGATGCTTCTCAGTCTCGAGGTATATTCTCTTCCATTTTACAGGGTTCTATTTTATTTCACGATCGTTCTATTCGAGTGCTCTTTGATACGGGTGCTTCTCATTCATTCGTATCGAAGGAACTCATCGATGCTTTATAGTTAAATGTTTCTTGCATGCTTAGTCTTCTTTGTGATAATGTTGAGATTATGATTTGTGGTTTTTCTTTCCATGCGAATCTGCGCGTGATTCCTTTTCTAGATTTGATATGATTTTCGTTATGGACTGGCAAGTTGGATACGATGCCAGGATTCTTTGTTTGGAGATGGTTTTATATCTTCATCGTCCTGATTCTCCTACATGGTTGTCTCTTTTGCTTTAAGAGTCGGATCATGACTCTATAGCTTCTTTATTTGTTCTTGATTCTCGAGACGATGATGATAATGTGTCTCGGATTCTTGTTGTTCATGACTTTCTAGACTTATTTGAGCCTGTTTTGGGATTACCACCCAAGCGGGCTATTGAGTTCCGCATCGACCTTATTCCAAGTGCACAACCAGTTAGTCATCCTCCCACAAGGATGTCTACTAAAGAGAATGAGGAACTCAAGAAGCAACCTGTAGAGCTTGAAGCCAAACATTTCATTCGATCTATTTCTTCACCGTGGGGAGCCGCAGTGGTATTCGTGAGGAAGTCCAATGGGACTCTTAGGCTATGCGTCAATTATCATAAGCTTAATGAGTTGACAATCAAGTACTTATTCACTCAGAAGGAGCTCAACATGCGACAACACCGTCGGCTCGGGTTTCTAGCTTCATATGATTTCGACATTCAGTATACCCCTGGTAAAGGGAATCGAGTGGCCGATGCTTTGAGTCATAAGCATTCAGCTATTGTTTCCATGATGATTGCAGAGTGGAAAGTTCTTGAGACTCTTTCCATGTGTGATATTCTTGATTGTGCTTCCACTTCAGATTCACCTATTCTATTGTATAGCATGAAAGCTCATCCTATTCTTCTTGATCGGATTGTCGAGGCTCGGTGACAAGACTCTAATATATCTGTTCTTATTCAGAAGTATAAGTCTGAATCCCATAATGACATTGAGATGAGGGATTTCAGCATCGATATTCATGGGTGTCTTTGAAAGAAGAACCGTCTAGTTGTGCCTTCTATTCCAGAACTTAGGCGGGACATTCTAGCCGAGTGTCACCGTTCTAAGTATGCTATTCATCCTGATAGCAGCAAGATGTATACTGATATACGTCGTCTCTATTACTGGAAGGCATGAAGCGAGATATAGCAAGTTATGTAAGCAATTTCGTGACTTGTCAGCTTATTAAGGCCGAGCATCAACGACCCAGTGGTCTTCTTCAGCCTTTAAAGGTTCCATTGTGGAAATGGGACCAAGTTTTTATGGATTTCATCAATGGCTTACCTCGTTCGAGGTTAGGCCATAGTAGTATTTGGGTTATTGTGGACCGTCTCACCAAATCCGCACATTTCATTCCTATTAAGTCTAATAGGACGGCATCTCTCTTATCGAAGCTATATATTAAGGAGATCGTGAGATTACACAGTGGTCCTTCATCTATTGTATGGGATCGTGATCCTCTTTTCATGAGTCACTTCTGGCAGAGTCTCTAGCAAGCTTTGGACACAAAGCTTGATCTTAGCACAGCTTATCACCTACAGTCTGATGGACAGATTGAACGAGTGAATCATATCTTGGAAGATATGCTTTGTGCTTGTACCTTGGATTTTTGTGGTAGTAGGGAGGATCATCTTCCTTTAGTTGAGTTTACTTATAATAATAGCTACCAATCATCTATCGGCATGGCTCCTTTCGAAGCCTTATATGGAAGGCTGTGTCGTTCTCCATCATGTTGGATTGAGTCGGGGGAAAATCTCATTCTTGGCCCCGAGTCTATTCGAGAATTATCTGAGAAGATCTGTATTATCCAAGAGAAAATGAAAGAGTCTCAGAGTCGACAGAAATCCTACGCGGACAACCGTAAGAGACCTCTTGAGTTCTCAATTGGCGATCTTGTTTATATTCGAGCTTCTCCTCTAAAGGGAGTGATACGCTTCAGCCAGATAGGGAAATTGGCACCATACTACATTGGGCCATTTCCTATCACAGAGCGTATCGGTCCTGTTGCATATCATGTAGCACTTCCAGATCAATTTTCTGGAGTTCATGACGTATTCTACGTCTCTTAGTTGAGGAAGTGTTTACGAGATTCAGATTCTGTGTTCGATTCTCGTGCTTTAGAGACGCTAGAAGTCTCTCCTGATCTATCATTCTTGCAGCATCCTGTGAGGGTTCTTGCTTTGGAGGTTAGACGACTTTGCAACCAGAGTATTTCGCTCGTGAAGATTCAATGGTCCGATAATCTCAATGACTGCACTTGGAAAACCAGAGAATTCATCGAGCGATCATATCCTGGATTCTTATCTTCTTATGACGAAGGTAAGAATATTCCATTTTAATCTATTCAAATATCCTTTGTTTGATGAAATAAAGTGTGTTGAATACAGATTTCCTCTAAAAATTGTGAGGATGCAATCTTATAAGGGAGGAGTCTGTAACAACCCTGGTATTGATGATTACCTGAAATATTATATTATAATGATAGTTATAGTTTAATATTGAGAATAAAAATATAAAGGAGGAGAAAAATTGGGTAAAAATTTGTTATTTTAAATAAACATTGGGCTTGAAATTTGATTTTTAGGAGATTTGATTAAATAAAATGAAAATATTGGAATTTTGTTAATTTGAGTTAATAAATTAATTAAGAGATATATTTCAACATTTAAACTGTTGAAATCAATATAAATTGTTGAAAATAAAGTTTTAAAAACTTTATTTTGAGAATTTGGAGTGAAAATAATCAATTTGTAATTTTATTTGGGTAAATGCAATAATATTGGAAATTAATGCCAATATTAACCATTTATAGATTTTAAAAAGGGGGAAAATGAAGTAAAATTTGTATTTTATTAAAATAATAGATGAAATATTGGTTGGAGAAAATATTTGAATGATTCAAAAGAGTTAGAATGATTTGTTGTAATTTATTTGACAAGAAAATAATTTTTGTACAAATTGTTGCATTAAAATAGTGTTTTCGTAAAAAAAATAGTGTAAATTATGTAGTATTGATAAAAACAGGATTTTATTCATAAAAATAACTTTTAATTGTTGAAAAAAAATTTTAAAAAAAATAATTTTAAATTTCATACATTTGGTTGTATACATTTTTCTTAGCTTTAATATAAGAGAATTAGTGCATATGTAAATAAAAATGGGTTAAGTACTCATAAAATGTTAGCTAGAAAGTTTGAATATTGTGTAAATCGTTCATAGAATTGCTTATTTTAAATATAAAAGTCTCTGTTCTTTATTATCTAAATTCCTTGTTTCTGGTTACCACTTTGACTGACCATATCTTTCATGTTTCTTAACTAAATTCATTAATTCTGAATGTTTTGGAAAGCTTAGACATATAGATACAAGTTTCATGTTTTGAGTTTTCTGAAATTTTGATGTTTGCTTGATCAAAATCGTGCTTGTTTGTTTCTGTCCTGAGAGTAAATCAACAATAACAGCAATCACGGGCCTGAGAATTGTTTTGTCTATAACTCTTCCGCTTCTTAACCAATTCAATAATTTTGGATGTTGTGGAAAGCGTAGACATAGAGTTACAAATTTCATGTCTTGAGTTTTCTAAAATTTTGATGTTTGCTTGATTAAAATCGTGCTTATTTGTTTATGTCCCGAGAGCAAATCAACAGCAACAGCAATCACAGACCTGAGAATTATTTTGTCCATAACTCTTTCATTATTTAACCTAGATAATTTGGATGTTCTGGAAAGCTTAAACATAGAGCTACAAGTTTCATGTTTTGAGTTTTCTACAATTTTGATGTTTGCTTGATCAATATCGTGCTTGCTTGTTACTGTCCCGAGAGCAAATCGACAGAACGGCAATCACAGACCTGAGAATTGTTTTGGCCATAACTCTTTCGTTTCTTAACCAAATTTAATAATTTTGAATGTTCTGGAAAGCTTAGACATAGGGCTATAAGTTTTATATTTTGAGTCTTCTTAAATTTTGAAGTTTGCTTGGTTGAAATTATGTTGTATGTTGCTGTCCTGAGTGCAAAATGACAGCAATAACAATCATCAACCTTAGAATTGTATTAGTTCGTTTTTGCCCTCATTCTCGTTCGGTTTTGATGTTGTTTTTGAGATATATTGAGAGATATGATACTTATCAGTAGGCTAGTTATATTGGAAGAATTTGAAATTCATTTAAATGGAATCTGAATTGATTTTGGGATAAATTTGAAATGAATTCGTATTGAATTCAAATTATCGGTTTTGAGATTTCCTTCTTAGTTTTTATTGTTTTCGAGAATGGTTTTCACTAAATCATTTTTAAAATATGTTGACATTTCAAATTATTATTACATAGTATTTTAAAATTATTTTTCTAAACAAAAATATATTTGTTTCCTACAATAAATAAATTTCAAATATTGGTTTTAATAATCGTTTTTGAAAAATCATTTTAAATTCTTGTTTTTCTCTAATAAAAATTATTTTATAAATATAATTATTTATTTTTATGAATTTCGGACGTATGAGAAAGGTAATTAAATGGTAATGTAAAACATGTAGTATGGGACACATAATTTGCTTTATCGCTTAATATCATTCTTATACGATCGAAACCCTTTCGATGAACTGTTTGAGATGATTTAAGATGTTATTAAATTTTGGGTAGATTATATGGTCTAAGAACTTCAATCTAGAAGTATATTCGATGAAGGACAATTTTTAGATGTATTTCTTAATTGCCGATGAAATGAGACGAATTAAGAGCTAGAAATTCCTATTTGAAATTATAGGTAAAAATAAACATTTAGATGTTATTTTTACTTGTCGATGAGATGAGACAAATCATGATGCCACTAGTACTTGTCAATGAGATGAGACGAGCAGGGCATTGTATTTACTCGCCGATGAGATGAGGCGGAGTATGTTTTCACGATGTTTATGATGTTTTACTAGTGTGATACCAACTAACGACTAGTAAACCGTTAGTTGCGAACGTATGGTATGGGACGTACGTTAACGCCTATTGGGTTCCTATCCGTGAAGTTGAGATACATTCACGACTTTTACTAGTATTATAGACCACACGTACTCAATTAAAGTTATCACGATGTAGTTGCGACTCCGGTCATCATGATGTTATTAACTCGTGTCTTTGTGATTGGGAGTCATTATGATATTATAGACTATAGTCATCATGATGTTCACGATGTTACTTGACTCCCGTCATCACGATGTTTATGGTATCAAATATCAGTACTAGTCACGATGTAAGCACGTGCAGTTTTCCATGAAGTTTTAGATTTTTTTGATTTCATCTTTTTACAAGGATGTTTATTATAGCCTTGAGTAAGATGAAGGCTTACATGTATTGATGGTTTTATGGTGATTTCTATTATGATGTTTTGAACTCACATTGACTTCTATTATGATGGATTTATGAGGTTTTAAACCGTTTTATGATGATTATTTATATGGTTCAAATCCTTGCCTATTTCACTTATATAACTATGAAGATGAACCATAGTTAGACAACCAATTGAATTCCGTTATGAAATCACAATGAACCTATGGATGTATCACCTTAGAGATGATTTTTATGATAATTATATCATTCCGTTGGCAACAACGGAATAGTTCTCCCTTTTCTCCTATTTCTGTCATCTTTACTAATGATAAGTTCTACCTAGCCTGACCCGTGTATTTATTACTCGAGTCGAACCGAGTTGCAAGTTAGGTATGGATTTAGCTCACTCCTTCTTGGATCCAAGTTGCAAGTTTACTAATGCTGAGAATAATAGATAATGAAACCCAAACACGAGATGGAAACAATCAACGATGAAAATCTAGAGAAAGACGAGCAAAGGATCGAATTAGGTCTGAAATCGTTACGAAGGAACCATACTTGATTTTTCTGCACGTAGTCATCTGTAGTGTACTTACTGCTCGTATCATGATGCAAATTTTAGCAGATAAATAAAAATTAAAGATAAATAGTCATATTGAATTAAATAAGACATTTATTTAATTATTAAATAGTATAATTGTGACTAAAAATTTAAAATTCTAACCAGGGATAAAAGAAAAATACAGATGTAAATAAACAAAACCTAAAATAAAATTAATGCATTTTTTAATTATAATATCCAATTATACTTTTATGTGGAGAAAAATCAGTTTATTTGGCTACAATGGTAGTCATTATTGACTTCAAAGGAATAAGTTTAATACATACAATATACACTTAAGCTTTCTATGATCGCTATGTTCGGTTGAGTTTATATAAACATATATTATGCAATTTTTGTGATCTGTGTGGATTATGATTACTGTAACCTTTATGATAAGTTGAGAACATGTCTTCTATAGCTTTTAGGATATTGTTATTTTCTACTAACTTTAGATACATTTCAGTATTTAGTATTTTCTACTAACCTGTTTTTTTATATGAGACCATATTTATTTACATTGTTATATATATAATTGTGTTACATTATTCTATCGCCATTTGTTATTAAATATAGTCTGACCGTTTATAATGTTAATAATACTCGAATCAGGCTGAGCCTTTTTCAGGTTTCAAGATGTTCAAATTTTGGTAGGCATATTATTATACTGGATATATGTATTTTGATGGTAAGAATAATGTATTTTATTGTGTTTGACACATTTTAATACGATGTTTGATTTTTGATGATGATTTGTATGTTTGATATATTGTGAGGAAATGTTAGATGTCTGTTGATTAAACTTATGATTTTGTTTTTTTTTTTATTTGTTGTAAAAATTTATGTTGGTAAAATATATAATTCTAGTTTATACATACATACATACATATGTGTGTGTGTGATTTATATATGTGAATTCGAGTTACAATATATACTGATATGTAGGTGTTGTTTGAAAATTAAATGGCTGTAAAAATAAAAAAACCATCGAAGTTAACTTGTTCCACTATGATTCATGACTAATGTTTATATCTTAAACTGTTCTAATTTTGTGAAACTCGTGTGTTTATTACTTTAAACCGAGATTATACATATAAATATTTAATTAAACATATTAAGAGAAAAACTACGCATATAACAAACTGTATTCCCGGTGTTATTATATAACATTATTTATGATGTTTTCCAATAATATGATTAGTGGTAGAGTCATTGCATTTTGGTATCAAAACAGAGTTATCGGTTAAAATAAACTAGAAAAACTAAATTCTAAATCAACAAAAGATAATCAAAACCATACATGAAAATATGCTTTACATTACCTCGTCAAACTACATAATTTCAGCTATTGTACATTGCCAATTATCAAAACCATGCTATCGGAAGTTATAACATCAATATAAGTACTACAAATTAGTAACTGAAGCTTGTAGAAGAAGATATAAAAAGTATGCTGCAATTATGGGCGCGTTCGCGGAAAGCTAAAGCGGGGCATTTAAGCGGAGTAGGAAGTTAAGCAGGGAATGCGTTTGTGGGTTTAAGCGGGTATTCAAGCGGAGTATGTTAATTTATGATTTTTAATTTAATTGATTTGTAGTTAAGTAATTATTGGTTTTTTGTGTAATATACGTTTAATAATTGCAAATGAAACTCATCTAGAAAAATTCGATATTTCATAAATCAGAACAATACATTTGAAATTCAAATAATAGAAAACAAACAAGCAGAACAAACCAAACAAACTAGAAAAATAAGCAAAATACACTAGACTCAAATGGTATGCTCTCTCCAGTCGAAAAATCACGATGCAAAGCGTCACCGTGTCACCGAAAAGGTCTGTTTGCACAAATGGCCGTGAACCAATCCACCACTCGCACCCGACAAACATCTCATCAAGCTCTTTGAATTTTAACGGAGCATTTCTCCTGTATTTTTGGTATCTACGTGCTGGACCAGTCCACCACTCGTTTGATTCGTCAAGGCGGTCATGCTCTGCATCCCATTCACCGCGACGTATCTCCAGCAATGTGTTCCACTCTCTCGATGTCCGTTTTAGATTGTCCCACTTGTTTATCATCTGCGTGTTGGTCCAATGGTCATTGAATCTGTCGTTGAAATCCGACTGAATAGCAGATAAAAAGCTGTTACTGCATCGCAAATCTAGGTGGTTGATGCATAATTTAATGAAAGCGTCCGTTCTCTGCTGTCTAATGAGCAATAGGCATAGATGAGGATTCAGCAGAGTGATTCATATGTTGTAGATCTGAAAATAAAAAAATAAAAAATAAACAAAAATCACAAAAAAAATATGTTGTAGATCTGAAAAATATAAACAAAATAGCCGAGAAAAATATATGAAATAGTACGTCAAATTGCAGGAAAAAAAATGAAGAAGAGGCGGAATGGGGCAGGTTTGCTGGTTGAGAATGGAGAAAAAGAGGGGAGAGATATAAATAATCATGGTTGAGAAATCAAGCCATTGGGTCCAAGCATCACGACGCATCGGAAACCAACGGTTTGATTTCCAACAGCATCGAAACGGTGGCATTTGGCCCGTTTCCGCTGCTAACACGTCGGACGCGTCGAAAGCGGAAACGGGGGTAAATGTGAGGTGCGAACGGTACCTATATGTGTTTAAAGATATGTGCCAGATGAGAAACCTTGATCGTTGATTCGATGAAAGAAACGAAGTATAATCGCTTAATAAGATCGCTACTTTATAGGATGTGATTTGGGGGACTTAATTCAAAACAAATGGCTTACTTATGTTAGCAAAGAATCACTAATTCAAAACAAATCAAAACAAATGAATTTTGATTAATAAAAACAAACACATCCGAAATGAAAAGGAATCAACAATGCATTTGAATTTTATAAAACAGCAATACTTACAAAATCTCACGAAAAGAAGATAAGATATAAGCATGAGCACAGAAAATGCATGAGGAAAAATATGTCACATAGCAAAGCATTTGAAATTTACTAGGAAATTTTGAAAGATAGTTGAGCACTTTTTAGGAAGTTCAAGGGAAATAAAAAAATCACCAAAATCACAAATATTCACAAATAATTTACTTGATGCTTGTGTTTATTGATACCAAACATTTTCATAGTCTAATAAAAAAACCTCAAAATTCCATCCATTATCTGCATTTAGTTCAATACACTTTACTTGAAACCAAAAATACCAATTACCGTATCAGAAAAGCAATCAAGTAATATGGGTATATAATGTTCTGAGTTATAAACCACCATGTAAATAATAATAAAACAAATTGAAGATACTTAGACCACAACTTTTTAGTTCATGTTCACATAAATGCTACATATAAGATTTATTAATTTATGACTTTGTTAATTACATAAATGTAACATTAATTCGACTTTTTGACATTCTTGTAGTTTTACCATTTTCACTACTTAATCATTTTGAATTCTTCAATAATTTTCAATCAACGATTAGTAGACCATATAATCTACGATCTGCCAATTTTAGAGGGTAAAGAAAAGGAGAGCTAAATATGATACAGTAAACGTCTAGTTATTAAACATTCGTTGACATCCTTGACCTTAAGGTTATGGAAAAAAGTTAACTAATACGTGTAAAATTTATCATATTTATTAAATTATGAATATGAATGTATATATCCACAAGAACTGTATTTTTGGTAAGTTCGTTTTCTTTAAAATTACCATATTATCCAATTTAACATTTAGCAACATTGAGATCCATAGCTCAAATGGATTATTAGTCACACTAAATAAAGGAAAAAAAATGTATAACTTACCAAATTGAGTCGGTCTATCTAGTAGTTTTATTGTATCAGCAGAAATATGGAACCACTGTAATTTCTCTTCTCTGCTGCGAGTTGTTGATTTAAAAGTACGCTAGTTGATGCTGATTGCTTACTTGATCAATTCGATGTGGGAAACTGGAGATCAATGGGGCAGCTATGAAATTGTTGGATGTGGCGCCATGAATTTTTTTAGCCGCCGTGAATTTTTAATGGCTAGGGTTTCGGAGAAGGGGAGAAAAATGAATGAGACGATTATGAAATGAAGGCTCGAATAATTGGAATGTCTTGATATCGAGTTAGGCATTATTCGCTGGCATAAGTTTCTTTTTACGCGGCCTGCATGTAAACTTTACTGAATATGTTACTTCTAACCGTTTCTTGCAAAAAATAAAAAAAAACGTTGTAATTTGAAGAAGCAGCAAAGTTTATGATCCTGATTATCATTACTACAAACTGTTTATATTTAAAATAATATAAAACTATGATACCAGTTCAAAACGAAGTAAAAGAAAAACTTATCCACATAACAACACACCAATAATTATTCTCAACTATTCCTCAAATATCTAAAATCAAGCTAAGTTAAAATGAACTAGAAAAACCAAATTCTAAATCAACAAAAGATGATCAAAACCATACATGAAAATATGCTTTACATTACCTCGTCAAACTACATAATTTCAGCTATTATAGATTGCCAATTATCAAAACCATGCTATCGGAAGTTATAACATCAATATAAGTACAACAAATTAGTAACTGAAGCTTGTAGAAGAAGATATAAAAAGTATGCTGCAATTATGAGTGTGTTTGTGGAAAGCGAAAGCGGGGCACTTAAGCGGAGAATTTATACGGGGTATTTAAGCAGAGTAGGAAGTTAAGCAGGGAATGCGTTTGCGGGATTAAGCGGGGCACTCAAGCGAAGTATGTTAATTTATGAATCTTAATTTAATTGATCTGTAGTTAATTAACTAATTGTTTTTTTGTGTAATATACGTTTAATAATTGCAAATGAAACACATCCAAAAAAATTCGGTGCTCCATAAATCAGAACAATACATTTAGAATTCGAATACTAGCAAACAAACAAGTAGAACAAACCAAACAAACTAGAAAAATAAGCAAAATACACTAGACTCAACTGGTATGCTCTCTCTAGTCAAAAAATCACGACGCAAAGCGTCACCACATTGTCGCATCGCCGAAACGGTCCGTTTGCATAAACGGCCGTGAACCAATCCACCACTCGCACCTGCCAAACATCTCATCAAACTCTCTGAATTTTAATGGAGCATTTCTCCTGCATTTTTGGTATCTACGCGCTGGACCAGTCCACCACTCGTCTGATTCGTCAAGGCGGTTATGCTCTGCATCGCATTCACCGCCAGGTATCTCCAGCAATGTGTTCCACTCTCTCAACGTCCGTTTGGATTGTCCCGCTTGTTTTTCATCTACGTGTTGGTCGAATCCGTCGTTGAAATCCGACTGAATAGCAGATAAAAAGTCGTTACTGCCTCGCAAATCTAGGTGGTTGATGCATAATTTGATGAAAGCGTCTGTTCTCTGCTGTCCAATGAGCAATAGGCATAGATGAGGATCCAGCAGAGTGGGTCATATGTTGTAGATCTGAAAATACAACAATAAACAAAAAATTACATAAAAAATATGTTGTAGATCTAAAAAATATAAACATAATAGCAGAGAAAAATACCTGAAATAATGCGTCAAATTGCGGGAAAAAAATGAAGAAGAGGCAGAATGCGGTAGGTTTGCTAGTTGAGAATAGAGAAAAAGAGGGAAGAGGGAGAGATACAAATAATCGCGGTTGGGAAATCAAGCCATTGGGTCCAAGCGTCACGATGGATCGGACGCGTCAGACGCGTCGGAAGCCAACGGCTTGATTTCCATCAGCATCGAAACGGTGGCATTTGCCCTGTTTCCGCTGCTAACACGTCGGACGCGTCAAAAGCGGAAACAGAGGTAAATGTGAGGTGCGAACGGTACCTATATGTGTTTGAAGATATGTGTCAGATGAGAAACCTTAATCGTTGATTCGATGAAAGAAACGAAGTATAATCGCTTAATAGGATCACTACTTTATAAAACAAATGCATTTGAAAAGGAATCAAAAATGCACTTGAATTTTATAAAATAGCAAGAACGCTTACAAAATCTCACGAAAAGAAGACAGAATATATGCATGAGCAAAGAAAATGCATGAGGAAAAATATGTCACATAGCAAAGCACATGAAATTTTCTAGGAAATTTTGAATGATTGTTGCGCACTTTTTAGGAAGTTCAAGAAACATAAAAAAATCACCAAAATCACAAATATCCACAAATAATTTACATGATGCTTGTGTTTATTGATACTAAACATTTTCATGATCTAATAAAAAAACCTCAAAATCGCATCCATTATCTGCATTTAGTTCAATACACTTTGCTTGAAGCCAAAAATACCAATTACCATATCGGAAAGCAATCAAGTAATATGAGTATATAATGTTCTGAGCTACAAACCACCATGTAAATAATAATAAAACAAAATGAAGATACTTAGACCATACTTTTTGGTTCATGTTCATATAAATGCTACATATAAGATATAAGATTTATTAATTTATAACTTTGTTAATTACATAAATGTAACATAAATTCGACTTTTTGACATTCTTGTAGTTTTACCATTTTCACTACTTAATCAATTTGAATTCTTCAATAATTTTCAATCAACGATTAGTACACCATATAACCTATGATCTGTCAATTTCAGAGGGTAAAGAAAAGGAAAGCTAAATATCATACAGTAAAAGTCCAGTTATTAAACATTCGTTGACATCCTTGTCCTTAAGGTTATGGAAAAAAGTTAACTAATACTTGTGAAATTTATCATATTTATTAAATTATGAATATGAATGTACAAATCCACAAGAACTGTATTTTCGGTAAGTTCATTTTCTTTAAAATTACCATATTATCCAGTTTAACATTTAGCAACATTCAGATCCATAGCTTAAATGGATTATTACTCACACTAAATAAAGGAAAAGGATTGTATAACTTACCACAATCTATCAAGTAGTTTTATTGTATGAGCAAAAATATGGAATCGCTGTAATTTCTTCTCTGCTATGAATTGTTGACTTAAAAGTACACTGTTTGATGCTGATTGCTTACTTGATCAATTCGATGTGGCAAAATGGAGATCAATGGGGCTGCTATGAAATTGTTGGATGGGGCGCCATGAAATTTTTTTTGTCGCCGTGAATTTTGAACGGCTAGGGTTTCAGAAAAGGGGAGAAAAATGAATGGGGCGATTTTGAAATAAGGGCTCAAATAATTGGAATGTCTTGATATCGGGTTAGGCATTATTCGCTAGCGTAAGTTTCTTTTTACGCAGCCTGCATGTAAACTTTGCTGAATATGTTACTTCTAATCGTTTCTTATAAAAAATAAAAAATCGTTGTAGTTTGAAGAAGCAGCAAAGTTTATGATCCTGATTTTTGTTGTCGTATGATAATGGTAGGCGATGTATATTGTGTGGGTAGGCATCAACCACGGTGACATATGGAAACAGAGTGCATCGAACCACTAAAACGAACCGGTAAGTGAGAAGTATATGGACAAATGCAAAATATAGTTTGCAGTTAAAAAGATGTTGAAAAATGAATCACCATAAATGAGAATAGTTTCTTTGTTGTGGACAGGGTTATGGGCTTTGTTGTGGACATGGAAATCAAGTATTTGTAAAGAAAAAGGAACGAGGCGGTAAAGGGCACTCGCAACGAGCTCATCGCAGAATAGTTTCTTTGTTGTGGACACAGTTAAAACACATAAATTAAATATGTTTCACAAACACACTGGAGTTTCGTCGAGGAATACCCAGAAAATTTGGCACAAGTTTTAAAAATCTAAATCAAAATTTTCCCTCAACTATAAATCTTTAGAATTGATACTTATATTCAGGAAGCTCGGATTTTTGTTTTGGTTAAAGCTGGGAGGGTGCGGCTGTAACATCCCGCCTTTTTGCACGATTTAAACAGACACACATGCCAATTCAAGCCATACGTAAGGGCGGATTGTTATGGGATAAATAAGAAATCAGAGAAAGAAACAGAATCTCACAGCGGAAGGATAAAATATAATAATCAAATATACAGTTCATAAATCTGTTACAAAAACCTTTGATTTATTTATACAATACATATCAGAGTACACATACCATATAACAATGCAGCGGAACAATATGAGTGTAGTGAAACCATATTATCTATAGTAATAATAATAAAATCTTCGTCTTCTTCCTCCGGAAATAAAATCTTCAATCCTGAAACGCTCGG
The DNA here is from genome assembly GCA_030765085.1 of Allium cepa. Taxonomy (NCBI): domain Eukaryota; kingdom Viridiplantae; phylum Streptophyta; class Magnoliopsida; order Asparagales; family Amaryllidaceae; genus Allium; species Allium cepa. The sequence continues at coordinate 228,842,883 of CM060939.1, forward strand.
ACTGACCCGAGCGAATTTGGAAAGACAAAAACACTCGAGTCAGAACTAAAAGATCTTATGTGAGTTACATTAACAGAAATAAATATGAGTGCAGTAACTCAAGAGATGCTCGAGATTTACATCTCCTAAGGATCCGTTAAACTATTTACTATGTAGTATATTGCGCTATTATAATAGTGTCTAATTGTAAAATAAACTTACTTTTAAATAGTGTTAAGGCTTTACATTTTCCACCTTAACACATTTATATATTCCCATAGTCTATACAGTACCGTAATCTCCCCCGTACTGGGCATCGTCAGAGGGCACTCCATAGGTATGGTACAAAACAAAATCGTATAAGGCGCGCTAGGGTAGGTGACACGGCACAACTAGGCAATGCCAGGGTAGATATACCAATTACGCTTCTGGGCCGATGGAAACGCGCAGCGCGCAGCTGCCGCCCACCTCGAACAAACTCCCCACATCAAAGAAATCAAAAGTGAAGGTGGCCACCGAAAAATCCAAAGTCAGAGTATAGTATCGAAGGGAAGTGTCCGATCAGAGGTGCTACCTCATTAACCCGTCAATCGCTCCTGTTTTAGCCACCTTATGCCAACTCACGGGAGTTGGGTCCACGTATTTACCTTACAGGAAACGCCGCCACCAACCTACTTCATTCTGGAATCTCCACCACGTACACGGTTAGTCAAAGTGGTTTTCGGTATCGACAGAGAGTATGTCCATATCTGATCCCGGTCTCTTTGTCAACCAATCGTTATTATAACACCGCGGTCATTTAAAATAATTACACTTTAAAACCAGAATAAAATATCCATTTCAAAACCATATAAATATGATATCATTTCCTTTTAAAACCCGAATTAATACGATATCATTTTATTGCAATATATATACTTTCCAAAATCATAGGGTTTTCAAAGTAAATATTTAGAGGTCAAAACTCTTGAATATAAAATTTCAAATTATACTACCTTGAAAATCATAACTTTGAAACAAGTTTCCATCTCTTAAATGGTCAAATATTAGATTACTTTTATAAAACAAAATAGCTTCTTTACATTTCACAAATTAATTCCAAATATCGATTTAAACTTCCAAATACCATTTTAATTCTTATATTTCAAAGCTTTAAATATTTCACCATTTCAAAAACAACTCATTTGACAAACCCATATATATCAAATTCAATTACTTATTATTTAGACTTGAAATGTTTACTTAATGAATTCAATATAATCCAAGTAAAACCTTTATCTTCACATAACTGGATATTCTTTCAATTTATTATATATTCATTTAAATCAACCTGATATTCATTTAAATCACTCTACACAAAATCAAGTTGTAAATCATATCCTTTAAAAATTCTAACTTTTTATTAAATTCCAATTTAACTTAATATTCATCTTCAACCTTATTCTCTTTTAAGTCATTAAAACTCTAGAATTTAAATTTGAAATAAATGCTTGATCTCAAAAAATCAAACTTTATTTTATACTTCAAATTCATTTTATACAAAGTTTAAAACCCAGAATTTACTATATATAAATAACCTTTATTAATAAACAAATCAAAACCCATAAACCATATATATAGCTTTACAAACCATAGAAAACATTTCAAAAATAATTTTATACATATACCGCGGTGCCTGTATAAAATTTTCTACCCTATGGTCAAGTGATACAGAGGTTTATCATTCCAATCCGCAATTTAAAATAAAATGCGGTTGTATATCATTTCAAACCGCAATCCCGAAATGACATGGAAATGCATGAGGACTTGCAGTTTATACAATATAAATATAGCATCCATTCATTCAAATATCAATCATCAACCAATTTTAATTCAATCATCATCAATTTAAACAAACATCAATGTATATAGCATATAAAATATAACAGGTAATAAATGACAGTTATTAACTAACAATTTATATTCAAAAATAAACTAATAACTATTAAATTGGAAGTTCATATGCAATAAAATAAATTTAATAACTGTTGATTTATATGCAATAAATAAAATTAATTAACAGTTAAATTAAATAAATGTGATTTAACAGAGATGATGCATAAAGCATGCCAAACAGTCATAAATAAATTTCTACTCATATCTAAAATCAATTTAACAAACATAAGAAATTCTAGAAGCTGTGAGTGGGTTAAAACACTCACCTTTTGAATTTAAATCGAATTTAAATTCAATTTAAACTCAAAAATTCGACGGTCTCCGAATTGGTCCAAACCAGCGTCAACAGATCTGGAATTTAATTACGATCCTAACAGAAAAAATCTCACATGAATCGGACTACGTATGAGAAAGTTATTCGAAAATTTCGATTGAAACAAAAATTAAATAAAACAAAATAAACAAATATACCCCATCACCATGCCACGTCACAGGTCACGTCCTTCTTCTCAAATTCGAGCACGCTACAGCACCAATAAAAAAAAACGGACAGTACTAACAGATTACGCTCTTCGAGAATTATGACATATAATTTTTTGGAATTTTTAGAGGAGTTTGAAATATTTTTTTTTATTTTTTTATTTTTATTTTGGACTGTAATTGGATCTAGAAATTTTGCAGCCATTGGAAGAGAAGAAGTTGAAGAAAAGAACACATAGAGAGAAATGAAGATAGATGGAGGCTAGGGTTTACACAGCCTATAAATAGACAAAGTGAAATAGGATAGGTGGGCACGAATCATAAACGCGCAAAACGGTTGTTGGCCCACCAGAATATTTTTTATTAATTGGATACGTTACGGATTAGTAAATAAATTAATTTCTTCCTCAGACATTTACATTGAATTTTAAACGTATTTACAAATGTAAATTTAGATGCTTCATTTATAAGTTTCAATATAAATTCACAATTTCATTAAATTCCAAATTCATAGATAAGTTTCCATTTCCAACTAAATTTCTAAATTACCGTAATAATTATCTTAGATTTTTATTCATTCTCAATAGATTTAACTATTGTAAATTGACTAAGTTTTCATACTATAAAAATCCACATTTCTATGTATATATACATTTGAATTCCCTACTAAAATATTTTATTTATATTTCGCAATTACTTCCAATCCATTTTTTTTGGCGTCACACTGTTACTTAAATAAATAGCCTATACCAACACTAATTATCATTAATTTGAAAACAGGTTACCAAATTTTGGATTTTATTAATAATTATTATTTATTACTTCATTGTTTATTCAAATTTAGATAATTTAAGATGTTTCTTAAATGTTGAGTACATTATTAACTTCAGCGTAAAACTTCAATTTTATTTTATCTACAAATTATAAATTAACTTTGCAGAAATCCTTTAGTTGACCTTTCATTTAATTATCCTATCTATTGGTATCCCATAGATGGGAATTCCTAAAACATCTCCGAATTCCAACTTTAATTTCGATCACATAAAATGTTCTATTCAGTTTTCAATAAATTCAATAAATTCAAATTATCATGTTCTAAATCCAAATGAATCCATATATCCTGCCTTCCATTCTTTTAATCTAACTAATTATCATATTCTGAATAAAGTTTACGTTATTTCCACCTATAAGCTACAAATAACAACGAATGTTGCATTTGATTTAGATTCTAAATAAATTGATGGGTAATAATTAATAATTCTCACTATTGCCCGATTTATTCCCATTCATGCTTAAATTACCACCAAACAATCATTAAATTTACCTATCTTTTATTGATTCCATAAAATCTATTTGCCCTGAGTTAGTTACTGCATTTATCAAATTCCAATTTCGCAATCACCTTAAATACATAAATTGGTATTGCATTAACATTTAAATTTATTAGCTTATGTCAACACTATTAACATTAATTGTAATGTATTACCAATTTTAGTCACTACCCTAACTACTAACTCATATTAACCTACATTATTCCCAAGAATTTCATTGGTTTTTCTTATATTAAATTTATCAACCATATTAATTAAGGTTTTTTAAAAACAATTAATAAAATTCCCATTAATATATACAACTTAGCAATCTATTAAGCATGGTATTATATTTCACGTAAATGTACATTTAATTACATTTATTACAATGTTATCCAAATAAATTGAATGATCTAAGTATATAACTCCTAATATCCACCCATCTTGCCTTAATCCCAAATAACATACAAATTAAACTACCCTTAATTTCAATTAACCCTATCATTACTTTTTATATTCCAAACAAATAAATTAATAATAGGTTAATTGAATCAGATTTACAATCCAACTTTAATTATTTGCAAATTTTGTCAGTTTGGACCACTTGGTAAATTCAGAATCCTTTAACAACTTCCTACATTAATTTATTTTTGAATAATCCCAAAATTTTCAATATTAAAGTACAAATCCAATTTATCAAAAATTAAAACTTAAATTTCAAGGAATTTATTTATTTAGGTTTAGATCCCGTTATTCACTAAAATTGGTTGGTATTTATTTCATTCGCCTCTTTAATTGTACGTAAATTTCTCATAAATACACCTAAAATTTCATTTAATTCCAACTGCTTCCTAATTTCCATTTTTACGTCTTAACACACTCTATATTAAACTTCTAGACATTGTATTACTTATCATATTAATGTAACCTTTATTTAGTGTATTAACATTTATTTCAATTCAAATTCTATCAACCAATTAAACATGTAACCTATTGCTATTGCTTACAAATTAAAATATTGCACCCATTGTCATCTTCTGAATGGAATTACTCTTTATTTCAAAACTTATCTAAATTTACATTGAGACCACATTTAATCCTCTTCGATAATATTAATCCTCAATTTATTAAATGGAATCAATGTACCTTGCATAACATGTTTTACGCATAAATTTTTAATTAATATTATTTCAACTTATTCCCCATATTCTCAATAATTACCTAACATAAATCTACGCTTATTTTATTCTACGTTCACACTTCCGTTACTCTCAAATCAATAAGTAACGTTCATATAAATAAATGTTATGTCAGTTTCCTATTTATTGTGATATTTTTATTTATTTATTACTGCATAACTTTACTTATTTTCTTCCCATCACTTTAAAATTAATCGTTAAAGTAACGCTTATCAATAGGCATCAAATTATTTACCAAATTAAAAGGTTTTGATTTTTTTAACAAATTAATTGACAGATTAATTAGGTAATGTATACGAATTGTTATTATACCCATAAATTTACGCTTAACTAATTAAATGCCTTACCTATATTCACTATCATCCCATTATATTCAGGTACAATACTTACACCAATTTTTATTGAAAAATTTATTCATATTCAAAACAAAGGCTTAAATTTCCATTGTTAAATTAGCGTTCAATATATATTTATCACCTTTTATTATTTCTGCTAAATTTTTATTACAAAATTCTATTAAATAAATTAAATCGTCGAAATTTACGGGTCGTTACACTCTCCCCCACTCAAAACTTTTCGTCCCCGAAAAGGAAAAAGAAGGATTTAGAATCTACATATCTTATTCAAAACATTACCTTATAAACAATTAAATTTACAATATCTGTTACTTTTCTTAAAATATACAAATTTACAACATTATCTTTTTATACTTAAATTTATTAGAGTTTGGAGAACCTTTCAAAATATTTCTAAGTCCAAAATTTAAATATCTAAGTAGTTCCAATCACTAATCATCCAAATTAATACAACAACCATCAATTTCCTCGAACATCATACATACAATTACAAAACAACCATACAATCACACAATCAAATAGTTGTTTGGGTTCAAACTTGAAATTGTACGGAATGAAAAATAACTATCAAGTGCATCATTTACTCAACAGTCTTAGATGGAACAAAATAGATTATTTATTCATCCAACAACTTCAAATTTCCTTACCCAACCAACCATAAATCAAACAATAACAATTCAAACCAACAACCAAACTAACTTATTATAAATTTCATGCTTTAGTTGTTTGATTTCCCTTTTTGTTTATATAGTGATTTTTTTTCTCATTCACATTTACTTATCAAAGGTTTGCTCATTCATTTTTACTTATTACTTACAATTATTCAATTCCATTAACTCGGGTCATGCTGGTTCCTTATATTTTGTTATAATTATTCATTCATTTATAATAGCATGTCCTTATTTATTTACTTTAATTCCTTAAGTTTTATAATCATCTATTTATCATGCTTACCTTTATTTATATTTACTTGGTAAAATTTCAATTATATCTTAAGTTATTGAATACAGCAAATTCCTTCGTTACCTACTATTACTTGTACAAATTTCTACTACATTTCTTATTAAACATTTCAACTTTTTATATTTGGTAAGTTATATATGTTAAAGAAAATGCAAATGAACTTATACAAGTTTTATCTCATCTTTTAATTAAATTTAATGTTCAACAATATTACTCTTTATCTCATATGTTACAAAATTCAAATTTCCCTTTATAACTTTGTATTAAATCTCTTACCTAAATTAGAGGTTTCAATTTATTAATCACTTACCTTTTATTTCACTACAATAATTTAAACAATTAATTAATGGAAATTTAAGAATTAAATACCGGGTTAAATTTCAAATTATTTTGAAATATTAGATAAATATATTCTTCTAACTTATATACCTCTAATTTTATTTAAAACAATTAAAAATTTATATCTTTTTCGAAAATGAATCTGCAGTAGAACTACTACAGTGGCCTTTCCCCTTCGAAACTCGAAAATGAAAGTCGATGATGCGGCCGCCATCACTGAAATTATTTTCCAACGACAGAGAGGAAAGTACAAAACATATTTTCTCAAAAATCCTCTTTAAAACGATTCTTCCGAATTATGTTAAATATTTATATCAGAAAATACTTATAAACAAAATTATTAATATATTTCAAAATCATTCAAAAGAAAAACCCCGGACTTAAGTTCTAAATTTCCAAATTTCATTTATCTTATTTTTCAATCTTATTTCTATTATTATTTACACTTTATTGCCTAACAATCAATCTATTGCAGCCAAATATAAATATGAACTGAATTTTTTTATTTTATATATAAAAATATAATAGGCAAATTTTTTTCATTCACATATATTAAAAACAAATATTATGTCGGTCTGTCCTATTAAGTGTTTAGAAATCCCTATTGATATCATAGCGTCCCATGCACCAACCAGAATTTATAAATACGAAACGGAACAAATTAACAGAATATTAAAATCTTTTTATAACACTAACAAATACGCTCTCTCATATATACACTCAGTGACTCCCATAGGGTATTACTACCCTACTAATAAAGAGTCAAACCCCACAAAGCCTAGATTTATCGCTAAACCAAAGCTCTGATACCAACTGTAACATCCCGCCTTTTTGCACGATTTAAACAGACACACGTGCCAATTCAAACCATACGTAAGGGCGGATTGTTATGGGATAAATAAGAAAACAGAGAAAGAAACAGAATCTCACAGCGGAAGGATAAAATATAATAATCAAATATACAGTTCATAAATCTGTTACAAAAACCTTTGATTTATTTATACAATACATATCAGAGTACACATACCATATAACAATGCAGCGGAACAATATGAGTGTAGTGAAACCATATTATCTATAGTAATAATAATAAAATCTTCGTCTTCTTCCTCCGGAAATAAAATCTTCAATCCTGAAACGCTCGGACTGCCCCGAGCGAATTTGGAAAGACAAAACACTCGAGTCAGAACTAAAAGATCTTATGTGAGTTACATTAACAGAAATAAATATGAGTGCAGTAACTCAAGAGATGCTCGGGATTTACATCTCCTAAGGATCCGTTAAACTATTTACTATGTAGTATATTGCGCTATTATAATAGTGTCTAATTGCAAAATAAACTTACTTTTAAATAGCGTTAAGGCTTTACAATTTCCACCTTAACACATTTATATATTCCCATAGTCTATACAGTACCGTAATCTCCCCCGTACTGGGCGTCGTCAGAGGGCACTCCATAGGTACGGTGCAAAACAAAATCGTATAAGGCGCACTAGGGTAGGTGACACGGCACAACTAGGCAATGCCAGGGTAGGTATACCAATTACGCTTCAGGGCCGATGGAAACGCGCAGCGCGCAGCTGCCGCCCACCTCGAACAAACTCCCCACATCAAAGAAATCAAAAGTGAAGGTGGCCACCGAAAAATCCAAAGTCAGAGTATAGTATCGAAGGGAAGTGTCCGATCAGAGGTGCTACCTCATTAACCCGTCAATCGCTCCTATTTTAGCCACCTTATGCCAACTCACGGGAGTTGGGTCCACGTATTTACCTTACAGGAAACGCCGCCACCAACCTACTTCATTCTGGAATCTCCACCGCGTACACGGTTAGTCAAAGTGGTTTTTGGTATCGACAGAGAGTATGTCCATATCCGATCCCGGTCTCTTTGCCAACCAATCGTTATTATAACACCGCGGTCATTTAAAATAATTATACTTTAAAACCAGAATAAAATATCCATTTCAAAACCATATATATATGATATCATTTCCTTTTAAAACCCGAATTAATACGATATCATTTTATTCCAATATATATACTTTCCAAAATCATAGGGTTTTCAAAGTAAATATTTAGAGGTCAAAATATAAAATTTCAAATTATACTACCTTGAAAATCATAACTTTGAAACAAGTTTCCATCTCTTAAATGGTCAAATATTAGATTACTTTTATAAAACAAAATAGCTTCTTTACATTTCACAAATCAATTCCAAATATCGATTTAAACTTCCAAATACCATTTTAATTCTTATGTTTCAAAGCTTTAAATATTTCACCATTTCAAAAACAACTCATTTGACAAACCCATATATATCAAATTCAATTACTTATTATTTAGACTTGAAATGTTTACTTAAGGAATTCAATATAATCTAAGTAAAACCTTTATCTTCACATAACTGGATATTCTTTCAATTTATTATATATTCATTTAAATCACTCTACACAAAATCAAGTTGTAAATCATATCTTTTAAAAATTCTAACTTTTTATTAAATTCCAATTTAACTTAATATTCATCTTCAACCTTATTCTCTTTTAAGTCATTAAAACTCTAGAATTTAAATTTGAAATAAATGCTTGATCTCAAAAAATCAAACTTTATTTTATACTTCAAATCCATTTTATACAAAGTTTAAAACCCGGAATTTACTATATATAAATAACCTTTATTAATAAACAAATCAAAACCCATAAACCATATATATAGCTTTACAAACCATAGAAAACATTTCAAAAATAATTTTATACATATACCGCGGTGCTTGTATAAAATTTTCTACCTTATGGTCAAGTGATACAGAGGTTTATCATTCCAATCCACAATTTAAAATAAAATGCGGTTGTATATCATTTCAAACCGCAATCCCGAAATGACATGGAAATGCATGAGGACTTGCAGTTTATACAATATAAATATAGCATCCATTCATTCAAATATCAATCATCAACCAATTTTAATTCAATCATCATCAATTTAAACAAACATCAATGTATATAGCATATAAAATATAACAGGTAATAAATGACAGTTATTAACTAACAATTTATATTCAAAAATAAACTAATAATTAAATTGGAAGTTCATATGCAATAAAATAAATTTAATAACTGTTGATTTATATGCAATAAATAAAATTAATTAACAGTTAAATTAAATAAATGCAATTTAACAGAGATGATGCATAAAGCATGCCAAACAGTCATAAATAAATTTCTACTCATATCTAAAATCAATTTAACAAACATAAGAAATTCTAGAAGTTGTGAGTGGGTTAAAACACTCACCTTTTGAATTTAAATCGAATTTAAATTCAATTTAAACTCAAAAATTCGATGGTCTCCGAATTGGTCCAAACTAGCCTCAACAGATCTGGAATTTAATTACGATCCTAACAAAAAAAATCTCGCATGAATCGGACTACGTATGAGAAAGTTATTCGAAAATTTCGATTGAAACAAAAATTAAATAAAACAAAATAAACAAATATACCCCATCATCATGCCACGTCACAGGCCACGTCCTTCTTCTCAAATTCGAGCACGCTACAACACCAATAAAAAAAAAACGGACAGTACCAACAGATTACGCTCTTCGAGAATTATGACATATAATTTTTCTGGAATTTTTAGAGGGGTTTGAAATATTTTTTTATTTTTTATTTTGGACTGTAATTGGATCTAGAAATTTTGCAGCCATTGGAAGAGAAGAAGTTGAAGAAAAGAACACACAGAGAGAAATGAAGATAGATGGAGGCTAGGGTTTACACAGCCTATAAATAGACAAAGTGAAATAGGATAGGTGGGCACGAATCATAAACGCGCAAAACGGTTGTTGGCCCACCAGAATATTTTATATTAATTTGATACGTTACGGGTTAGTAAATAAATTAATTTCTTCCTCAGACATTTACATTGAATTTTAAACGTATTTACAAATGTAAATTTAGATGCTTCATTTATAAGTTTCAATATAAATTCACAATTTCATTAAATTCCAAATTCATAGATAAGTTTCCATTTTCAACTAAATTTCTAAATTACCGTAATAATTATCTTAGATTTTTATTCATTCTCAATAGATTTAACTATTGTAAATTGACTAAGTTTTCATACTATAAAAATCCACATTTCTATGTATATATACATTTGAATTCCCTACTAAAATATTTTATTTATATTTCGCAATTACTTCCAATCCATTTTTTTGGCATCGCACTGTTACTTAAATAAATAGCCTATACCAACACTAATTATCATTAATTTGAAAACGGGTTACCAAAGTTTGGATTTTATTAATAATTATTATTTATTACTTCATTGTTTATTCAAATTTAGACAATTTAAGATGTTTCTTAAATGCTGAGTACATTATTAACTTCAGCGTAAAACTTCAATTTTATTTTATCTACAAATTATAAATTAACTTTGCAGAAATCCTTTAGTTGACCTTTCATTTAATTATTCTATCTATTGGTATCCCATAGATGGGAATTCCTAAAACATCTCCGAATTCCAACTTTAATTTCAATCACATAAAATGTTCTATTCAGTTTCCAATAAATTCAATAAATTCAAATTATCATGTTCTAAATCCAAATGAATCCATATATCCTTCCTTCCATTCTTTTAGTCTAACTAATTATCATATTCTGAATAAAGTTTACGTTATTTCCACCTATAAGCTACAAATAACAACGAATGTTGCATTTGATTTAGATTCTAAATAAATTGATGGGTAATAATTAATAATTCTCACTATTGCCCGATTTATTCTCATTCATGCTTAAATTACCACCAAACAATCATTAAATTTACCTATCTTTTATTGATTCCATAAAATCTATTTGCCCTGAGTTAGTTACTGCATTTATCAAATTCCAATTTCGCAATCACCTTAAATACATAAATTGGTATTGCATTAGCATTTAAATTTATTAGCTTATGTCAACACTATTAACATTAATTGCAATGTATTACCAATTTTAGTCACTACCCTAACTATTAACTCATATTAACCTACATTATTCCCAAGAATTTCATTGGTTTTTCATATATTAAATTTATCAACCATATTAATTAAGGTTTTTTAAAAACAATTAATAAAATTCCCTTTAATATATACAACTTAGCAATCTATTAAGCATGGTATTATATTTCACGTAAATGTACATTTAATTACATTTATTACAATGTTATCCAAATAAATTGAATGATCTAAGTATATAACTCATAATATCCACCCATCTTGCCTTAATCCCAAATAACATACAAATTAAACTACCCTTAATTTCAATTAACCCTATCATTACTTTTTTTATTCCAAACAAATAAATTAATAATAGGTTAATTGAATCAGATTTACAATCCAACTTTAATTATTTGCAAATTTTGTCAGTTTGGACCACTTGGTAAATTCAGAATCCTTTAACAACTTCCTACATTAATTTATTTTTGAATAATCCCAAAATTTTCAATATTAAAGTACAAATCCAATTTATCAAAAATTAAAACTTAAATTTTAAGGAATTTATTTATTTAGGTTTAGATCCCGTTATTCACTAAAATTGGTTGGTATTTATTTCATTCGCCTCTTTAATTGTACGTAAATTTCTCATAAATACACCTAAAATTTCATTTAATTCCAACTGCTTCCTAATTTCCATTTCTACGTCTTAACACACTCTATATTAAACTTCTAGACATTGTATTACTTATCATATTAATGTAACCTTTATTTAGTGTATTAACATTTATTTCAATTCAAATTCTATCAACCAATTAAACATGTAACCTATTGCTATTGCTTACAAATCAAAATATTGCACCCATTGTCATCTTCTGAATGGAATTAGTCTTTATTTCAAAACTTATCTAAATTTACATTGAGACCACATTTAATCATCTTCGATAATATTAATCCTCAATTTATTAAATGGAATCAATATATCTTACATAACATGTTTTACGCATAAATTTTTAATTAATATTATTTCAACTTATTCCCCATATTCTCAATAATTACCTAACATAAATCTACGCTTATTTTATTCTACGTTTACACTTCCGTTACTCTCAAATAAATAAGTAACGTTCATATAAATAAATGTTATGTCAGTTTCCTATTTATTGCGATATTTTTATTTATTTATTACTGCATAACTTTACTTATTTTCTTCCCATCACTTTAAAATTAATCGTTAAAGTAACGCTTATCAATACGCATCAAATTATTTACCAAATTAAAAGGTTTTGATTTTTAACAAATTAATTGACAGATTAATTAGGTAATGTATACGAATTGTTATTATGCCCATAAATTTACGCTTGACTGATTAAATGCCTTACCTATATTCTCTATCTTCCCATTATATTCAGGTACAATACTTACACCAATTTTTATTGAAAAATTTATTCATATTACAAACAAAGGCTTAAATTACCATTGTTAAATTAGCGTTCAACATATATTTATCACCTTTTATTATTTCTACTAAATTTTTATTACAAAATTCTATTAAATAAATTAAATCGTCGAAATTTACGGGTCGTTACAGCGGCAACCATATGAGCAGTTTGATCATTGCGTTAATAACTAGGGTTCCTGTTCACGATCGATTCAAGGCAAGATTGGGAAAACGGAGACTGAGGTGGTGGTTAGCATATGGAGGTGCACCTGCCATAAAATTTTGGGATGTATTTGGAAAAAATTTGTCGCACGAGACTCCACTGTCGCATTTCATTGCGAGAATTCATGCGTGATGTTAAGGTGGCAGGGTGATGGGGGAGGCGAAGCTGAACATGTAGGGGGTTTCAAAGTGGCATAAAGTTGATCGAAAAGGGAAGAGACAGTGTGCATCATTCGTGCATAGGGGATACACGGCGTACAGATCGAGGAAGAAGAAGCTCTCCGGTAGGCGGGCTAGATTCAAGTTTATGGGTCAGTTTGATTCTATGCGTTGGGCCATAAAAAAAGAGAGAGGGAAAGGAGTAAAGAAAAATGAAATTGAAAATTTTCTAGTGAGATTTGATGCATGCGAATACCCTTGGATTGGGAAGATGAGGTTTGGGTTAGATTTCGTGGGCTTAGGTTGAATGTTTGATGGGGTAATTCAAAATTTTATAATGAATTAGTTGTCAATAATTTATATTTAAAAATCAATTTCTTATAATTTGAATAACACTCTCATACGAGGTCCGATTGAGATGAAACTTCTCGCGTTGGATTCGTAATAAAAAGCACTTCGCAATGGAATTGGTTGGATGCATTTGGAGCCAGTTGAATTTTGAATTATAGCCGAACGCTGTTTAACTACATACCGAGCCAGGGCGCGAAAGCGACAACTAGAACTCTGGTGAGTTAAACTCACCTTTCTGATTTATCAGTATACTATTGTGTATATTGAATTTATTTATATCTTCTTAAATTGATTAAATTGGTTGATTGGTTGAAATTGGATCTAGGATAACAATATAGAGCATCTCGAAATGCAATTAGGTTTGTTTGAGTTTATTTTAAATTTAACGTTATCAAGTATCAAATCATATATGAAGCGGCTAAATAATATTGTTAGTTTACGATGTTTAACTACAACGCTGCTGAATTAGAATATGTTAGTGTAATCTATTTGGCCAAATAAACATCATCGGGTAAATGGAAGAATTGTGTGGAATGAAAATCGATTAGCAGAATAAATTCATGTTCAGCTATTATATTTTAATTTGGATACACTTTAAAGTGCTAGAGGATTTATACTAGATTAGTGACATATTAACGATTGATTGTTAATTATGAATTTGATTTACATATATGCTATTATCATGTAAATGCATGTGATTAAACTTGGGAAGTTAAATTGGAATTAAATGGCAGCTTGTTAAGTACCATTGTGATCATTAAGCCTTTTTTAGAATTCGTAATGTCACGAATGCTGTTTAACTTTAAAATTTTATAATTTGAAGTAAAATATCTTATTTAATTATTATTACATATATGCAAATTGTTTTGTTTAAATAATTATTTTACAAATATTTTGTAAAAATATTTAACAAAGTTAATTATGTTTAAAATAATTGTTTATCTTGTTTTATTTAAGATAATAAATTATTAAACTAGATAAGCATCTCTCTGAACCTAAATGCATTTCAAGGAATGCATCTCACTTAAACGATTATTTAATGATTAATAATTAATGTTTATAATTATTAGTTAAATACTTAATTATTAACAATTATATAATAATTATATAATAATTAAGGCTAATATTTAATAATTAATAATCAATTATAAAATTTAATACCTATGATGTGATATTTAGTACAATAGTTAACTTTAAATAATTATTAATTAATAACGACTATTAAATTTTTTAATAATTAATAAGTAACCAATAATTAAGAAAAATATTTAATAATTCAGAATTAATAAGAAATACTAATAATTGAGAAGTAATATTTAGCATTTGATATTTTATCATATACACTAACACAACACCAAGGAAATGATATTTTTACGCAGTCTATTATACACTTTTAACATATCATACATTTTTTCCATGAAATATAAGAACCCTTTATCATCCAAAACATCTTCCTTAAGATAATATAGATCCCGACCCACTCTTTTCCTTGCTTTTTCCACAACCACAAGAGCACTGGGCAGTAGGTGGTAGGCTTAAGATCGGTACGTGGAGGACGAGCTAGCTTTGAAGTTGTTGTATATTTTTCATTTCTCTCCATATATCTACTTATCGTATTCAATACTTGGTATGCTCCAACAACCTCTACTTAAAATGCTATATAGCAAGGTTGAGGTTCGTCCCAAAGAAATAAAATCAAGAGAAGTTTGTCGTGGAACAAAGAAGATAACGACTTGATAGTGGCTAGTGGTATGCTCATTGCACCCTTCAATGTTATTTCGATTGTCCCATCCTTAGAAAAAGAGGAACGTTTGGGGCTTAAAGAGCAAAAAATTAAAGATTTTGGAAGTACAAGTTCAACAAAATGCAGACTGAACAAGAGCTTCGAAAGAAAAGAGTGAACTTAAGAAGGCTTATGAAAGACATTGCATAAAAAAGAAGAAGGGCATTTAACAAAAATATTTCTCTTCTGTCTGGGTAACATTTAGAGTATGTTTTAGAAAAAAAGAAGAAACATTTTAGGGTTCGACATCAAAGACACTAAGAAGAAGAGGGTAAGTTGTAACGTGTAGATGTCTTGTAACGTTATGTTTTTTATTTTATTTTTTAATTATTATCGTATTTTCTTATCGCAATTTGCATGAGTAAGTTTTAATTATTGGAAGCACTTTGTGTCGTATCGAACGACACTATTTATTTTCGTATTTAAGCATTAAAATTTAGTTATTTCACTTTATTGAAAAATTAAAAAAAAAAATCTTAAATTCTAGCATATTTTATACTACTATAACACAAATGGTGAAACGAATACCATTTATATACCTAGATGGTTTTGGTTTTTTGAATATTGCTTTAAACCGGAAGCGATTTTTAGAAATAGTTTCGAGTATCGATGAAAATTACAAAATAAAATTTTAATTTTCCTCATTTTTTTCCACTGCTCGAGGAGAGAAAAAGTTGAAGTTACTTTTCGCTTTTCATCACCAGAGACGCTGTATCTATCAAACATTGTAATTATTTAAGCTTGTTCCATTGGTCATCTGTACCTAACGATAGATCTTAGATTTTAAAACACCCTCAGCACCCTCGATTACTACATTTTGGTTTGGGCCTTATTTTGTTCACCGTTCAATTTGGGCTCAAGTATATTTCAGACTAAAAAAAAAAGGCCTAACCCTAATCAGCTCCCTATAAATCATCTCAATCTGCTACCCCCTCTTGTGTCTTCAGTTCAGACAAACCCATCTTCTCCTCCTTTTTTCTTTTGCAATTCTCAATTTTTTTAATCACTCTTCCTCATATGCTAGTTTTATACTCATACGATCTACAGTTGCGATTTTTCACATGTTAAACTATATAGTAAATAATTTTAGTATAAGATTATTATTAGAGTCGGAATATGATGATTGTTATTTGCCGCCCCAGTCTTAGTTCTGACCAGAATCAGACACTGGTGACTGGCTTTTACATAATTCAGTCTGATTCCCTTTGCTATAGATGGTTTTTATTTTACGTTTTTGGTCGAAGTTATTATTGGAGATATGATGATGCAAATTCCATACTAGTTTCTGTATTACAAATGATGAACAACTATCATGCACTACCATCTGATCTGTTTGAATTTGTTACTATAATCATTTTTTATTAATTATATATGCTATGTGTGCAGTCTGTGATGTAAACCTTAATTTTGTGCTGATAAATTATGATTATATAGAAAGTTATCACCATCTTTCGGCTGAGATTGCATCAGTTTGTATCTTAATCTTTAATTTTGAACGGGGAATTGCTTGTTACACAGAAATTGCCACATGGTATCTGATTCTTAGCAAACATAAGTTGCTAAGAATCTCGTTTAGTTGGCAGAAACTAACAATCTCAGGCCTGCGACACTGGTTGCTTTGTTCTTCGTAAGCTTCCTGTTACCACATTCCTGATTACATTTTGTAAATTTGGATTGTTTGAACGTCAGTCTGAATTGATATGTGCGTAATAATCTTCGTCGATACGTTTTAACGTTGTAATTTATTTTGTGTAGCTATTGTTTTTTTGCTGATATATG
The DNA here is from genome assembly GCA_030765085.1 of Allium cepa. Lineage (NCBI taxonomy): Eukaryota > Viridiplantae > Streptophyta > Magnoliopsida > Asparagales > Amaryllidaceae > Allium > Allium cepa. The sequence goes on from CM060939.1 coordinate 228,860,149, forward strand.
AATAGATGCGCCTTTGATATTGCTTTTAATTCTATTAATGATTTAAAAAGATTAAGTCTTCAATCTCGTCCTTCCGTCTTTTGTGTTTTTCTTTCTCCATCTCACCTTTATGTGTGTTCATTAAGCAAATATTACGGCTGCGATTACGATAAATAATTGAGTGCGTGAGTTTAGTTTGTTTATTCCTTGGCTGGTTACATAATCTCTTGGGAAAGGTTATCTTACCATAAGTCAGTGAACGGTATTTCAGGTGGGACTCAGTCGTTTCTTTGGTTGAAATGAAGATTTTGGAACATTGGTCGGTATTCCAGACATTAGATCTAATTAGTCAATGAAGGTATGCGTTCAGGTATTTCTTCTCCATGTGTTTTGACGTAAATGCAAGTAAATTATGCAGTTTCCCTAATAAATGTTAGTTGCTTTTTTCACAGCTGTGTAAATTTTCTATGTTTATTGAGTAACAGTGAAATTTTATTAAAGTCGATAGGGTGGTTTTTGGCCGTTGGAACTGTTACGAATTGTTTTTGTTCCTTACAAAATCTAGGTTTTCAATTTAGCCTAATAGTCCAATCTCCTAATATGAATCATGTTCAATCCCTGCTACCGACATAATGTGAAATGACAGAAAATAGTCGGACAATCAACTTTAAAGTGTTGGCGATTTGAAGGTAATCGTTTATAGTTAATTAGTTCTTTTAGCTTTGGTTTTTCGAGTTAGAATCATCTCTGCATTAGAGAGAAATGTGGTAGAAAGCGTGATAAAATGAAGCTAGGAGATCTATAAACATAAAATAATGCAATGAGTACTAAGTTGTATAACGTTTATCTTAGTAAGACTGAAATTTTGGGTTATAATTATTTTTTTATTTAATTCTATAAAGTTAGTAGAAAAGAGAAAGTTCTGTTAATTTGGTATTACCCTTCATATAAAGAGCCATTGAAATCATCGTTTTAGAAGTTATATTGATAAGGATAACATTAGAGTAATTATTTACAGCTGCATCCGTAAAAGTTATTTACAGCTGCATCTGCATCCGTAGTTATTTACAGCCATTGAAATTGATTAAATCCGTTTGCATCTGCATCTGCATCTATAAAAGTTAAATAGTTTTTGTTTTAGCGCAATAAAAGATGTTTGTTTAATATTTTATAAATTAATAGATTTTATCATGTGCACTTGTTAGTTACATTAATTAACTGTTTGAAACAATTAATTATCATAGTTATTTTAGTTTTAGCATCTTTATAGTTAATGAGATGGAAAAATACATATAAGTTAAATCTCAGTTTTCTTGGTATAATTATTGTTTTGTTGGTTGTTATCTGAGGATAATTATTTTGATATTTGTCTGCATTTGCAGATATTTGATATTGGGAAATTATTTTAGATGTATGTGGATTTAAAGATAATTACATCTGAAAACTTTTGTTCGGGCAAGGCTTTTGTACACGTTTTCAAATTATTTTGTATGTATGTAGATGTAAAGTTTTGTACATCTGAAAACATTGGTTGGGACAAGGATTGTGTGCATGTATTTATGTTAAAAAGAGGCAATCATTTCAATGCATTTTGTTTAGGGTAGCTGCATTCCATAGAATGCTTTTAGGTTCAGGGTGGTGCATTTTTTCAATGCTTTCATAAGTGAATATAAGTTATCTAATTGTATTCCTTCGAATGCATACGCCTCTGCATTCCTTGGAATGCAATTAGGTTCAGCTCCTAACATCTTCAGCTGTTTCGCTAGGGAAATATTTGTTGGTTGAAGGTTTGAAGAAAGATGTTACAAATGTATCTATTCAAGGTGCTTAAAAGCAGAACAGAAACAAAATCATAAACGAAATTAAAGACGATTAACTGCTGTCTTATTACTACTCTTCTCGTTGCTGGGGGATTTATCTGTGGATGGGTACTACGCATCTTCGCAAATTTGATAAATAAATAATTACTTTGGTAGTTAAATCGTATAGCCCTTTTTAGTTTCTGCAACGGTGGCAAATCATTTTCTGTATCTTCATTTCAGTTGTTATTAGACAGCACATGCTTAGCATGCATTTCACTTGTTTTCACTATTATGATGTGGTTATTGTGGTAGAGTTAAATTATTTATGAATTAACTGCCTAATCTGTTATTATTTATTTAATTATATACACACCATTTGTTATTATTTTAATTATACTAATTAATTAATTTAAGTAAGTAATTAGTTATTCTTTAATTACTTATATTAATTAATAATTAAAGAGTAATTATTAATTGATTAAAAGAATAATTAATTAATGCAAGTAATTAAAGGATAATTATGATTAGTATTTCTAATTAGTTTTGAATTATTAAATATCTTTGTCAAATATCAAATTTTTGTTAGTTATTAATATTTCAAGTGGTCGTTACTTAATAATTATTTTTAGGTTACTTTGCACTCATTATCACATCATGAGCATTAATTTTATTATTAATTGTTAAATATTAGCTTTATTTGTTATATATATATTTTGATAATTAAGTGTTTATTAAAAGTTAGTAAATAGTAAATATTCGTTCTTAATTATTAAGTAATCTTTTGAGTGAGATGCATTTCTTGTAATGCATTTAGGTCTAAAGAGATGTATTTTTTAGTGCTTATATGTTATTCAATTACATTCCGAGGATTGTTTATAGGTTCAAAGAGATGTTCGTTGATGAATCTAAAGATGAATCTAAAGAAATGTAATTGTATAACTTTTAGCTAGAGATTCTAGTTAGTTTTGAATTATTAAATATCTTTCTCAAATATCAAAATTTTATTAGTAATTAATACTTTTAGTGGTCGTTACTTTATAATTTTTTTTAGTTTACTTTGGATTGATTGTCACATCACAAGCATTAATTTTATTATTAATTGTTAAATATTAGCCTTAATTGTTATATATATATTATGATAATTAAGTATTTAATAAAAATTAGTAAATAGTAAATATTTGTTCTTAATTATTAAGTAATCTTTTAAGTGAGATGCATTTTTTGTAATGCATTTAGGTTTAAAGGGATGTATTTTTTCAGTGCTTATACGTTATTCAATTACATTTCGAGGATTGTTTAAAAGTTCAAAGAGATGTTGTTCGTTGATGTATCTAAAGAAATGTAATTGTATAAGTTTTAGCTAGAGATGAATCTAAAGAAATGTAATTGGTTAGCATTTATGCGTCACTTTTGGCTAAAGATGAATCCAAATACGGTGTATTGTAATGACGGTGTATTGTAATTGTCTAACTTGTAAATGTTGGAAAAATGCATCTATCTCAAGCTAAAAACATTCGAAGGAATGCATCTCATTTAAAAGATTGTTTAATAATTAAAAATTAGTATGTAATTATTATTATTTAATTGTTATGATTTAATATTGAATTAATAATATTTGTATAATAATCAAGGTTAATATTTAAAAGTTGATAATTGCTGGGCTTGTGTTTGAAGAGACTTATTTTCGTTTAACAATTGTGTGCACTTTTTAAAAGAATTCTCTCTTTTAGTATTTTCATTGAATTTCATTTTCAAGCGATTTCATGTTAATTTTTGATTTCTTAATTTTTCATCAAAATGTTTGACACTTATCACATTTGGGCATCCTACTTTGATAGGTTTTAAATAATTGGTTAAATTATTCATTTAATTTTATCAAAGCGTTGTTTTGTAATTGAAGTTTAACGTATTTTTTTCGAAGTCGTTCAAAACAGCAATTTTCTTTGTCGAAATAAATAAGTAATTCACAGAGTGAGCGAGTTTTGAACTTTGCTTGCCTTATTATTGTAGCTATCAGTCATATTTCCATGAAGGCATACATCTGCTTTTTCACTGTTAGTATTTTGATTATCTTCATCACTTGTATTTCATGTTGTTGTGGCATTTTTCCGTTTTGATTTCTTTTCAAAATCGTGTTAAAATCTAGGATAATAGGGCCTGATATCACATGATTTGTTACAAATGATCCCGTGTTCTTCCGAGTTGTCTAGTACCTTGATTATTCTGATTTTTAATTCTTGATTTGGAGTTGGATTTTCGTATTTGTGGTTTCACCTTTTGAATTTCTTCATTATTAATACCAGCTCAACTGCTCCATCATAAACATTTTCATCACAATTGTTTTTTACCAATCCTGTTGAGCACATTTTTTTAACTGAGTCGGTTTTGGAGGATTTTTCATTGTTGTTGACTTTTGCACCATATATTGCATTAAAAGTATTACATTTTTATTGTGCATTTTTATAATGAGAGATGAAATTGAAATTATCTTGATTAATATTAGAATGTAATATATGCATAAAAATAGCATTAATTGAGATAATTTTCTTATCTGTTATATCAAACTCATTTTCAATAATACCCCAATATTTAATATTAACAAATTTTAAATAAAATTTCATTTTAAATTTCTAATTTTTAAAAAATTTGATCCATCGAAAATAGAAGGAATAATATTGGAACGATCCTTAACAAAAGTATTATTAAAAGATATCAATTTAAAACAAAAACCGATTTTTGAAACACGAATCTTTCAAACAAAAATTGACTTTTCCTAGCTCTGAAATCACTTGTAGGATCGATTTCACCCTAAAGGTAGGATAAATAGGGTGATTGTATTAATTATAAAAACTAAACGTGGAAACTTATAAAATAATTTCAACACAGATTAATAGTGGCATAGAAAAATAGCAGAATTTACCTAGGTTCGGAAAACCTTGTTTACGTGCTGTCCCTAAAGTTTCTACTAGAAATTAGATAGTCAGACGTTTACACAACTAAACTCGCGACATTCGCTATTGACTAAAACTAATTTTGCGCTTAAAACTCTGTCAAAACTCAGCCATTGAGTTGTGAATTTTCAAACTACGCTACGTAGTTTGTCCTCTAATCACACGACTAGAAATTTAAACGGTTTAAAATTTAAAGCCAAATGTAAACAACAATTTAAAAATAAAAACAAAAACCCCAATTAAAAAATTAAAAAGCCCTTAAAATAAAGGTTGGTCTTCTTTTAATAATTCGGGCTGATCCACTTTTATATGTTTCGTTAGTTTCTGTGAGTATGGTGGCCGTTCTTTTTGCAGCTAAATTAGGGCTTCGTCCTTCTCTTCAGAAACTAGGGTTTTTGAAATTCGAAGCCTGCGGCTGTAAATGCTCGATTGAATTATTGATTCGGCGTTCCTTTGTTTGGTTTCCTTTGGTGCACTTCGACTGATTTTAATTGATCGAATTCGAAAGGCTTCGGTATGCACTTTCTGCTTTTTTGCTTTTCTGTTTGTACGTTTGAATTCGATAGATCTATACCGAAGATGATTATTGCAATTTATAGAAGTCGAACTCTCAAATTTTTGTTCATACAAATATACTTGAATTTATCACATAATTTGCTCGGTTGTTCGATTAATCTGACGTTGATGATTTTACCGACTCAATCAAATTTGTATAGTTGATGCTAGGTTGGATGACACGGTTTTGAATCCCTATCGTGGTCATCACGGTGTTGATTTTGATTTGACTTCTCTCATTTTTTATTTCATGAATTTCTGGCTTTGACTTGAATTTGTCACGTGATTTTTTGGTCGGATTTGACTCTTTCTATCTTTGTGTTCATCACTCTATTGTTTGCATTTACATTATTCGTGTATGTGATGGCTTCGGTTTTCACTGTCCTCACATGTACATGCTTCATGTCATACTTCCATGGTCTGGTTCTCGGCCTATGATGTTCATGTAGTCTAATGCATTTGGTTCTTCACTTGTTCATTTGAGTTGTTGAAGTTCCACTATTTTGGTTGACATTGTTTATATACATGATTTTCATTTGGCTTGTTCTTAAAGTTTATAGCTTGGTCCCCTGTTCTCTGTAGCACATACATGTTTACTTGTAGATTTGAGCCTTGTGATCTTCATACCATTTGTACAGACTTCATTTGATTTGTTGGCACTGACTTTTTAGACTTAGTTTGTTAAAGTTGCTGCTTGTATGTTTTTCCTTTGTTGGTTTGTGATGCACTTGTTTTGTACTTAAATGTAATGCATATCAATCACCATTTTTGCTTGCAGCTAATAGCTCGGGTTTGATCTTGTGCGCGCGTTGTGATTTTATTTATATTGCACCTGAGTTGAACTCGGCTATTCATTTGGGTTTGACATGTACTCACCTGTCTCTGTAAATCAATCAAGTGTATATCGGTGTGCACGGCTTTGTGGCATGTACAGTGATAAACTGTGTATGTCACGTTGTTCGTGTGTGATGAATTTAAATGTAAATGATGATGAACAACCCAAATAACCGAGTTAAATAATATTTTTGAAATTCATATTTTATTTTATATTGCAAAAATATTTCTTTTTAAATTTTACTGCGTTAGTGAATATTTTTGCAGATTGCTCAGATGCTGGATTCTAATTGGAATGAAGTTGAATATAAAATACGAATTGAGTGAATGAGTGATGTGTAGTGAGCTTAAATGTAAATATGAAATTGTGATGAATTTGTATTGAAAATTGTATATGTATAGTGAGAACTTGAATTTGTATTATTCAAAAATGTAATAAATATTTGTTTGAATAAAATTTGCGTTTGAATTCGAATTCTTTGTTATTTAATTTATTCAGCAAATATTTATTTAATCTGTTAAAAATAAAATAGTGTATTAACAAATACATTTAAATGAATGTATATATGTTTATTATCATCAAACAAAAATCATGTAAGGGCATATTCAACAATTTGCACAGTTTAGACAAGTATAATAGTATATATAACTTTAAATACTTTTATAATATAATATGTATATATATTTATATGCTTATATATGTATAAATTATTTTGAAATAAAACGATTAAATATATAAGCTAATATATACGTAAACGGGAAGAGATTATAATAAAATTGACATAAGATTCAAAAATAAGAATAATATAACTGATGCATTGATTTTTAATTCTTGTGACATAGTATATATATATATTTTTTATCGTAGCAGTCGTTAAATCTGTATGTTGTACTGATAGCTTTGTGTTATTAATCAAATCAAGTCTCAATATTCTCATTAGTTTTAATTGATCACAACCTATGAATATATATAAATTTCGACTCTATATATAATATAAATACTTACTCCCTTTGAATTTTTGACGCTCTATATCCTGCATTCTTAACGTTTCTCCTTTTTATCGACAAAAAGGAGTAAAAGTATGAAGTCATAATGTCATATATATTGTGAAGGAAACGATAATTCATATATTAAAATATCATAAATAAGAGTTTTGAAATAATTCGAAAAGATTGGTTATTTAATACAAGCCATATCGTTGCGAAATAAAGACTAATGTTTTCATAAAAAAATAACACCTTATGTCATCATTTGCTTACCCGTATCATCATGTGATGTTTGACCACCACTATCGTCTTCATTTCCACCATCGTCGCTGCTACTTGCTTGATCATCGAAAGACCAAGTGAATACAGGTTGCTTACCCGGATCACCTAATATAGCCGTGGAAGTGTCGGATGAACATGAGATAGTTTGGCATAACTTCGTAAAAAATCCCTTAACCTTATCAAGCTTTTTGTCAACTTTAGTGATATGAGATTGTGGAATTTGTTGGTTATGGCATATCATAGAAATTGATTCATGTGGAGGAAGCCTCGGGTTAGTTATCAAAATTTCGTTTTGTTGACAAATAATTGATTTTTGGCGAGTTGGACCATGAGATGCTTCGCCATGTTGTTGTGATTGATCTTGAGATAATTGTCGTTGAGTTGATTCTTCGAAAGTAATGATAAGAGGTGGTCGAGCAACTGGTAGCTTTATTAATGCTAAAGTTCGAGAGTTTAAATACTTAACGGTAGAAACCGACGAGTCAGGTTTTGAAATCTTACACGCCTTCAGCAGTCGCGTAATATACTCACCATAGTAGATGACATTCATTCAATCATTGTTGAAGCGAAAGAATTCATTAAGAATTAAATATAGTCAATTGACTTTAATATTTCCGAAAATAGTATAAAAGGCTTTAAAGTTATGTTCATAAACAAGTTCATAACTTCCGGTTTGCGGAGTTACGGTTTTCATTAACGCACAGTGTATAATTTTTGATTTTGGTCTTAAGGACATGTACTTGAGTTGGTGCATATCGTCCTAAAAAATAAATGACTTATATGATCACGAATGACCATATCACAATCAACGTTGCTCAATTCCATACCATCATTTCAGATCTTAAAATGTGAGCCATTCGATCTAAAGACAAAATGACGGGTTTTCCACAAACTAGACTTTATACACAATCTTCTTGGTTTTGGAACGGTTTGGTGACCAAATTTAGAATTCACATAAAATAGTTTGATCATAGTTTGATTAATTTTGTGTTTATTGTTGTCAATGTTGAATAAAGATTAAAAATTGCTCATACGAGCTAATTTTTGTATATGGTATGTAGAAAAATCGGCAAAATTTGCAAACGAACCTTCAAAATTATGAGAATCTTTCATTCTCCTCCATCTCCTAATTACGGTATCATCGAATATCCGTTGTTGGATTTGCTCATTTGAAGAAGGTTGGAAGGATGAAGATGCTTGTCATTTTCTCTTTGGAGCTATTAATATGCTTGTCAGCTTTGTATAATCAACACATATCCTCAAGGAACCATCAGATTTGGTGACAAAGATCATAACTGCTCTCCATTCTGAAAAACTCTGCCTATTTAAACCTTTGGAGAGAAAGTCTTCAATCTGCTTTTTTAACTCGACCTTCTCTCTGGGTGCCGTCCATCTGGGTGGAAGAACAACATGTCGAGCTCTAGGAATAAGATCAATGCAGAATTCTATTTCTCGCTTAGGAGGTAGAGAAGTGACTTCACCAAAGACATCCGGAAAGAGGTGGAGTCAAGATCACTAGGTTGAGAATCAAGCGAAAATGTAAAATTGCCTACATAATCCTGAGGTATTCGACATCCAATTACTAAAGGCTCGCCCAGCTCGCTAACCAAGGAAACAATTTGAGCCTTACAAAAAATGACTGCATTATAACGCATTAACCAATCACCTCCAAGTAAGATATCAAATGCATGGAAACCCAGAACATAGAAATCTCCGATAAAATGACACTTCTTGTAATGGAGTTTCGTCCCTTTACAAATCATACTAAGATTGGCGGGACCACCGATGGGATTAGTCATGTATAAGGATGAAGTTGCCAATTGAGTTTGCAAGATGTGCTCAAATTTATTACAAAGATCAACAGAAATAAAGCTATGAGATGCTCCAGTATCAAAAAGAACTCGAATAGGAAAATCTAGCAAAGTAAAGGTGCCCTAAAGAGTACCATGGGTATCACTGGAAAAAAGAGGAGTGGAACTGGCCATGGCAAAGGCTCCAGATGTCTGGCCTCTCTACTGAGTGGGATAATCCTTCTTGAGGCTGTAAGAAAAGGTGGTGGATGTTGTTCCTGGTTGTCTGAGTTGGAGGAACAATGGCTCCGATAGGAGAAGGACAACTGTTTGCATAATGACCCTTCTAGTCGCACTTGAAACAAATGATGGAAGATAAGTAAAGAGATCGCTTCTGAGAAGAATAACAAATACCCTGATAATTCTTCCATTTCTTCTTCTGCTGATGAAAGTTGGCCATCCTCTTCTTTGAACTGCTAGAATTTCCCTAAGATGCTGACACAGCCTACTTTCCCTTGGAATTAGGGTTCTCGAATCTAGTGGCCATATCCTAAGAGAAGTACATGACTAATCAAACGGTCATAATACTCTGGGCGAGCACCATGGATAAACTTCTCATTCTTTTTGAGCGGGGAGTTGATCAAACAGAGCCCAAACTTAGATAACTCATTAAACTTCCTCTCGTACTCTACAAAAGTCATATCCCCTTGCTCAAGTTCCATAAATGCCTTATACAACTGAAACTTCCCGGCTTCGGGCATCCAATTAGTCACAAAAGCATCCCTGAAAATACGGATCCAAGATAATGATAAAGTTCAAAGAGATAGATTCCAAAGAGATAACCTAGCAAAAGGACAACTAAAGATCTCACCTAAACTGCTGCCAAGTGATATTTGCCTTAACATTCTGAGCGGTAACTGACTCCCACCAATCCTGAGTGAACTTCTGCAATTGCTAAGTAGCTAACTGATGTATCCGAGTATTAGTGATCTCAAGTCTGATGACAATCCTCTCCAAACTCTTCAGCCATTGCTGAGCCTAAATGATATTCTCTGCTCTAGTGAACTTGGTACCTCCAAGCTGGGAGTACTCCTTACGAAGAGTGGTGAATTTAACCAGCTGAGCTGGTGGAACGGGAGCAACAACTGGTGGTGCGGGGGCATTTCCACGACCCCTACCTCGAATGTTCCTACTGTTACTCATCTGGAAAAGGCAAGAATGGATTTTAGAACAAAGGTAAAGTTTCAATATTCAAAAGAAATTCTAATCAAAGAGAATCCTAACTAAGAATTTCAAGCTCGAACGAAGATGATTATATAATTAATTTTACTCATTCTAGGGTATTACTACCCTATCTTCAATGAGTTTTTACTCCATAAGCTAAGTTTTGCCTAAACTTGGCTCTGATACCGACTGTAACGACCCGCCATTTCGAACCATTCAAATTGACAATAATCCACGCTTGTCAGATTTGAATTGCTCAAAACAATAGATTGTTATTTATATTTGGAAAAATTTAGCATATAAAGTAAATAAATCAATCATAGAATCACAGACACAGAATAATACAACAACACATAGCAGAATAGATAAATAGTACTTTATGAAGCTACTACAGAAATATCATAGTTTAAAGCCAATACAACAGAAATCCCAGATACATAGAAGTCTCTAACAAAAAAGAAAAAGACAAGTCTGAACATAAATAACTGGAAATAATTAAAATAACCGAAAGTTGATTAGATAAAGATAGATCTCCAAGCAAAGCTCCAAGCTCCAAAGATGAGTCTCAAATGCTGTGACACTAAATCTGACCCGAGCATTAAGTAAAACACAGAACACTCGAGTCATGATTAACATTCTTATGCAAATAAATCAACTCAAGAGAAATGTTCAAGTGAAATGCAAATATACCTGAAAGGATGTTTGGGGATTCCATCCCTTAAGGATCCGTGGAACTATCTACATACATAATACAATATGCTACATAGATAATGTCTACAGTAAAATATTAAAATAGCGTTAAGGTATTACCCATATCCCCCTTAACATATTTTATATAAATGCCATAGTTTATACAGTATTGTAAACCCCACCAAACCGGTGGGCTATTAGGGAGCACTCCATATGTACGACACAAAACAAACTTATAATGGGATCGATAAGGCATATGACAGGCACACGAGGGAATGCCCAGGGTAGGATACTACCGTTTTGCGGATCCGGACTGGTGGTAATGCATAGCAGCTACTACCGTCCACCTCGAGACACACTCCCATAATCAAAGGTGTGCACCAATCAAATCACAAAGTAATAGACAATGTTTCAAAAAAGCATGCTTGATCGGAGGCGTGACCTTACTTGGCCCGATGTGGCTCCTGTTTTAGTCATATCAAGCTGACCTGAGGGGGTCTCGACTGCGTTCATACCTCATACAGTAGCGTTCGCCAACAATCCTACTTCATTCTGGATTCTCCACCACGTGCATAGTTGTTAAAGTGGTTTTCGGTATTAGCAGAGAGTATGACAATATCTGATCCCTGTCTTTTTAATAACCAAATGCTTACTTCACACCGTGGTCATTTTATAAAACACCTTTATAAACATTTTGAAATCATAAAATTAAATCAAAATTAAATATTCAACTTCAATTATATTTAAATTTGAAAATTTTCACTTAATCACCTTTAATCAAATAAAATTTAAAAAATCATGTTCTTTCAAAATCCCAAAATCAATAAGTTCAAATCAATTCTTATTTAAATTCAGTTCTTAACAAATTAAATTACAAGTCAACTTTAATTTATCTTTCTAACCTTTCTTTATTAAAGTTATTACAAAAATCTGTTTTAAAATATTAACATAAATTCAAATAAATATTTAAACATATTATATATATATTGGTTAAATTAAATTTTATTAAAATAAATTTTATTAAATTAAATTTTATTTTATATGTTTTAAAAATAATAAAGTTATAAGTAAAATCTCATAATTTACATTTTTATAACTTAACGTATAAATTTAAAATTTCCAAACATATAATTTTTAAAAATCTAATTTTACACACATATTATAATAAGATCTTTATACTATATTTTATTTAAAATCAACATTCAATTTAAAACTCATGTTAAAATAAAATCTTTATATTATATTTTTAAAAATCAATATTCATTAAAACACATATTTTCAAATTTTGGAAATCATTTTAAAAATAGACCAACGGTATCCGTATATAATTTTCTATCCTAAAATCAAGTGATACAGATATTTATCATTTCAGTCCACAATCCCAAAATTTAAAATCAGTAAATTCGCTTGGGTTTATCATTTCAACCCATAGCGATTTTTCCTAATCTATAAGATCATTCCGGTATCTATCATTTCAACCCACAGTGATTTTCCTAACTAACAAGGAACTTGTAGTGTGAAACAATAGAATAATAACATAAACGACATAACATATCAATGAAAAGCATATACCATAATTAACAATTTAAATATAAGATATATACTAACATGTTATGGTGTCATATGTCAATTAACAAAGGTGAACAAATGAAAATAATAACATATCATACTTAACGGTTTAATCACTAATCAATTCAAATTTACTAACATATTCAAATCGCCATTTCATGTGAAATAAATTTGCTAAACATATGAATGTCAATCGTGAGTGATCGCTCAATTTTCATGGCTATAAAAACAAGCGAAGAAAGTGACACATACACGCACACGGGTAAGCGACAAAGGTAGAAACTGTTGCTGTAATATTCGGCCAACGACGAAACAAAGCAAAGCTAATAACTTGAGTTCGACGAAAACTATATATATATATATATATATATATTATATAAAGGAGGTGAAGGCTAGGAGTTGCTGCCTTGAAGTTTGGGTCGACAAGGGTTTTGGCTGGTCGAGCAAAGCGTGCTAAGGGTTGCGGCTAGGAGGTGTGGTGATGGAAAGGGGGCGTTGCGTCTTCGACACTCGGATGGAGACGCGGCTACGGCAGAGGGAGGTGGATGCAGAGGAGGGGATGGCAGTGGAAGGCTGTTGCGAGGAGAGGGCTACTGTGGGGTTAGAGGCGGCTGCTGGATGGCTGTGTCGATCGGTTCAGACAGCTATTGGAGGCAGTGTGGCAGAACAAGGCTTGGTTGAGGGAAATGGGGTCCGGTATGGGAGGTGAAAACTGGAGGTGGGTCCGTTGAGGGCGCTGGTGTGCAGAGGGCTAATGATGGTTCGGTCGTTGGAGGAAAGCTAAGAGAGAGAGAGGAGTGGAGGTGGAAAAGGCTGTGGAAGGTGAAGGGTTTTGGGGATGGGTCGGAGCATAGGTTGCCAAGAGGAGAGGCAAAGAGCTGGGAAGGGGGGTGGTCGGCCGCATGGAGTAGTGGTGGGAAAAGCTGGTGGAGAGATGGGCAGAGGGAAGGTTGATGGTGGGCATATGAAGGTGACGAGGCAGTGGAAGGGAAGAGTCGGGTTTGAAGGAAAACAAGAGGCAGGTTCACGTAACACATATAAATGCAAACTTTAATTACATACGTACGTACGTACGTACGTACGTACGTACATACATATACATATACATACATACATATACATATACATACATACATACATACATACATATATACATATACATACATACATACATATATATATATATATGTATGTATGTATATTTTAGAAGAAAAGCATATAACGAACTAGAGGGAAGAAAATGAGAATGAACCAGCTAATGTGGTGGGAATAAGGAAAGTTAGGAATTGAATTCAGGAAATAATAAAAGCTAGTGACCATTTATTTTCTCACAGAGGGATAAATGAATGGACATAGGAAAACCCAAAAGACTCAAAATGGATACCGATACAGCTAACCGTTTCGCAGATTTCGCCGTGATCGGACGTCGAAACACACAAATGAATATACTATGGAGATCAGCACGATAAGATGAACAAGATGGTACATAGATATCAGAGACACGACCTACCTAGCAAAACTTGATTTTCACTGTCATAATGCTGCTAAATCGTCGAAAATAAGGTAAACGGAGGTAGAGCAGTCCAAATTCGGCGAAACGGAGTATGACGTCTCACTCAAAAAATGTTCTATATTTTTCTTATATAAAAATATCCAAATTCAAAAGTAATTTATTTCCATTAAATTTTTAACTGATTTTAAATTAAAATTTCACAAATGAACAAACATACATATTTTCTGGTAAAAATCTGCCACTTGCTATGTTAAAATAAACGTATCTCAAATATCAAGTTTCCATTGCAACATTTTTTTGTTTAATTTCTGAAAATTTTTAGTTAATTACGTTATTTAAATCATTTAAATTTTCCAATCGTTACAAGATTGCACTGTAAATAGGCGAGAATCGTTCTTGGTCGTAGATCCTGTCGCTTGAATGGATGGAAGATGGCTGGAAAGTTGGTTGAGATATGTGGCTGAGAAACCTGCTAGCTGTAATTTCATACAGGGTGCGTGTTTTGTGCAAAGAAAGGTGGCAACCTATAGAAGTTGGTACACTTTTGACGGATAGGCTACAGTAGTAGGTGTACTAAGTCGTATCAGGATGCACATTTTAGCATCTAGCACATTTCTCTGGGCGGCTGGATGGAGAGAAGCTTCTTGCAAAGTGATGGTTGGTTGCTTGTTGCCGAAGCTTCTTGAAAACAAAGCTAAAAATGCTAAGGCTGGAGCATGAAGAACGAGGTTGAGACATAGTGATGGGAAGGGCTGATTGGGTCGGTCGAAGGAGCGATGGCAGAGCCAGACCATATACATGAATCTTTGAGCGAGTTCAAGTCATATGTGATGGATGTGTCTACTCATGCCAGGCTGGGTCAAACATGAGAGTCCAGGCCAGCCTCTCCGTGATTTGCTTATTGGATTTGCTGAGATGAGGCCAAATTGAATATGGGCCAGCTGGAACTGGGCCAGGTTGAGAAGTACTGGCTGACATGGATATAGATCGAGCCTTGATGTGCTGGTTGGAAAATCATACTTACACAAAATGTGAGCAACATTTTGAGCAAGGGCAGGCATGATAAATCAAGAAGATCCTACCAATCAGCCCTTTTGCTTTACATTTAATGTATGCCACATGTAGCGTTATGCCATTTGCTATGATAGTTCACTTTTCCAAATGTAGCAGGGGCTCATGTTTCTAACATATGAGATGACAATAGCATTGATTACACCTAGATGGTCAAGATCTAATGACCTTTTCAATCCAATGGTTGTGATCGAGGGGGTAGGTATATAAATACCCCTTACCTTGCTCTTCATTCTTTAGTGAAGCTAGAAATTGAATTGTTGCCATTATTTCTTCCAAAGAACTCCTAAAATATCTCAAGTCTTTCATCTTCTTCTTCTTTGTGAACAGTAAGCACCTTCACCTTTTCTTTGATTCTTCTATGCTTTTGAATGGTGGAGCTTTGGCTATGGAAAAGAATTTTTTTTGCATCACTATTTTATGGTTTCCTTTTGAGTTCTAATTCTATGTCATTGGTTGGCCGGAATTCATGCATTTTTGGTCATCTTTTGAACGTAGATCAACCATCGTTTCCATATAAATGGTGGTCAATCGATGTTGGTGATCTTTTCAATGGCCTGTGATTTTCAAAGATGTATTAGTGTTAGCCTGCAATTATAAGCCTAAGTTAATAGTCTTACACTACTGGGAAGCATGCCATATAATACTTATCAGTGGATGCATGAAGGTACGAAATATAGTATATGTAAATACACCGAATATTATTTATGAAAGAAAGGATGTTTCAGTATTGACTAAAAATAAATATAGTGTTAGTTTGTTATGAATATTTTGTATATTCTTATGAAATAAATCTATTAGAATAATCGAATTTGTTGCATGAGCTATATAACATAGAACTATTTAAAAAATTTATAATTAATTTTGAAATTATGGATTAAGTTACAGTTTTGAGGAATATTTCATTATATCATATGGCTATGAACCATATGGTACTGATGAAATATATCTCAAAAGATTAAGGGCGAAGCATCAATCTAGTGGGATAACAAAAGAGTTGGTGAACTCTTTGAATAGATACATATGATTGTATGCAATTCATGGTCTGACAATACAAATTAGTTCTACATACTTTGTTAAATTCATTGATGAATTATCATAGAAATGAACATGTGCATTTGATGCACAAGTAGTATAGCTATGATAAATCCATAAAATTGAATATAGAAGTAGAAAAAATAACATGCAGATGTAACTCAATTTGATTGAATTGGTAAATGTGTTGAAAAGGGTCCAAAGGTATCTAAAACCCAATAAGATTCAATCTCAAAAGCCGTTTCTGCCTACAATGCACAATGATGTATCGATAAGGAGTAACTTGTTCAAAAAAGTACAATTAGCGATGAGTGAAATTGAGTTAACTTCTTTCTGTAACGTCATGTAGCTACGAGTAAGTACATTGG
Source organism: Allium cepa (assembly GCA_030765085.1). Taxonomy (NCBI): domain Eukaryota; kingdom Viridiplantae; phylum Streptophyta; class Magnoliopsida; order Asparagales; family Amaryllidaceae; genus Allium; species Allium cepa. Next base: position 228,876,799 of record CM060939.1, read on the forward strand.
GTTAAAATTAATTCATCTAAAAACAAATCGATTTTCTATATATATGGCAATTCATAAAATGTTTATGAATACCTATTCCATTGGACTAAGAAATAATTGTTGTTTCAAGAAACACCAACTTCATATTGAAGGAATTGCTTTTAGAAATTATTGGTAGTAAAATGGATTTGAATACAATCCAAAGATAAAATGATAATGAAGGATGGAATAAAATTAACTTAACCAAACAAACACGGAACAACAAAATGTCAAATAATAAATCTTACACATTAAAGAGAAATTATGAATTTTATTAACACTGATAAAAGAACTTCCTCGATTTTAAATAAGCCATTAAGAGTATTGACTCTACTATATGGCATGATGCGTAAATCTGTAATGGATTCCAAGTACATTACTAAAATATAATTTTGATAGTGTTACCCAAAGGATGATCAATTGACTGCAAAAGTGTCTTCAAGAAGAAGATCAATGCAGCTGGAATATAAGCCATGTTGAAAATAATAACATCGTAAATTTCAATTGTTTAAAATAATGTAACAGATTCGACATTCAATGTGCTTTAGTAAATTCATGTTTTACTTACAAAATTTATCACTTGATGTGACTTTGAGTTTTGGTACATATATCTTGAAACCGAAATTATAAATAATGATTTAGAATAGACTTTTAGCGCATAACAACCAAAATGTCTCAAAGCCAATGGGAGAGATGACTCAGTTTGTGAGTATTGGATATGATCTGAGAGATGACACAAAAGTATTATTCGACAAGCATCATAGTTAAGCAAGTATTAACAGGGAAATCATAGTTTGAATTTCAGTCAAAACGTAGAGGAAGCATATGTCTATAAGAAAGAACATTAAAGGTGCCAAAAAAGTACTCAAGGTAAACAACAAACTTATGGTTATTACTAATGTACTAATGTTAAAATCATTTAAATTTGCTTGTTTAATTATTGATATAGGATTTAAAAAGACATCTTTCATAGTCAATACAAAAGGATGTTAGGAATGTCCCAAAACGATATCAACAAAAACTATATCAATTTTTTTGATATGAATCATATAAGATGGGTTTCTTATGCATTAGCAATAGGAATCATCATAAAAGCCATATTGTCTACTATATCATACTTCGCTCATGTATTTGATACATGTAGTAAGCAATAAATTAAGATTAATATATGAAAATTGAGAGCGTTCTCAATTATTTGTGAAATATTATAAAATTATTTATAAAACAATGAACTCATTATGAAGGAGTTCACAAATTTGAACTTCATAAGTGGTATAGTAGGTTAATCCTACACTCATGTTCAATCTTATGTTAAGAACTTTAACTTGGAAATGTTCTAAAACAATAAGCAGTGGTTGATTCAACCAAAGGCGAAGTACATCACCTTGAATAAGCACTGCAATAAAAGAAGTATAAATGAATACACAAATTTATAATTGAGCCGGGGTAATTCCAAATGTTAAGAATCCCACGATATTGTTATATGATAACAGTGCTGTGATACCATTTGTAAACGTTGGAGAGAGCTGATTGATAGAGTAGATAATTAAAACAAAATAGCATTCCTATCTACTAAGGGATTGACGTATGAATAATTATGTTTGATGTTGGAACACTGTTACTATTTAATTAAATGCGTGTATGTAAAATTATATGTATGCATATTGATGTATGAAATCGATAGAATATTAGACTGGATTTAAATGGAATAAATACTAAATGGGTTTAGGAAGTTTTTAAGGTTCAGTTATCCACTTGTTTATGCTGCCTATAAGGGAGAAGTGGAGAAGTTTTCAAATAGATTTGAAAAAGGGAAAGGTAGTTAAAAGGAAGGAAACCGGTCGTCCTTTTATAATAGAAATTGATTACCTACTTTATTTTGATTCATTACCTATTGCTCTTTCTTCTTCATCCTCTAATGACCCAAATTTTCATAGAACCTATGGCTAAAATTCCTAAAAACAAAATCAAAATTAAATTAAATTAAAAAGGTGGTTGTTATCTCTTGATTTTTTCAAGATCTAGAGGTTGATTCATTCGGATCTAGGAGCCTAATACATCATTCAAGGTGCGTTCTTTTGGCTTCATTTTAAGGTGAAATTCTAGTGTTATTTATTCAATATTCATCTTGTATATATGGTTTAGATCTTTTGCATACCACATCTAAATATGAGCTTGTCTATTTAACATGGATTAAATTCCTTCTATCACATCTTCTTTAATAATACATGTTCATAATGTTAATTTAATTTAGATCCATTTTGTGCTATACCCGTTTTGATTACACATGTTCATCTTGCTAACATTGCATCTATCATATGTTACATCTTATTTGATTAGTTGTTCATGTTGTTCGTATTGTTTAAATCTGAAATTTACAATGAATTTAAATGTGCCTAAGTTATCATTTTTTGTTCTTGTTTTGGATATTATTGTTTAACAAAAAAACAATTTTGATTGAAACCCAATTTTAAATTAATTACTATGATTTTATTATTTGTTGTATATATACACAAAGTAGGTAAACAAATATGTCATCGATTTGAAATAATTTGGAAATTGAATATAATTTTTTTACATGATGTTTGTTTGATATGATGCTTTTGATTATTGTATGCTTTAGTTTGAAAGTTGTTTAAAAAAAACATAAAATATAATTGGACTTTTACGCAACATATCATAAATCTTTTGAATCACACTTAAGTTAAAGTTAAATTTTAATTTTTTAATTTTAATTTTAAAACATATATTAATTTACAACCTTTATACGTGTATATATATGTATGTATGTCATTTTCATTTGTAATTAATTACATATACGTATATATGTGTACGTTATTTTAGTTCAAAATTCACGAAATGGGCTTCTGTGTAAAATCACATATTTAATTTTCAAATCCATCCTAATTTGAAATTAGATTCAAACTTATTAATTTTTGATTTCAAAATATGAAAATGGTTAAAACTAATTTCTATATGGATATATGTTTATGAGTTTAATTGTTGATTTGAAATAGGATTGAATGAATGAGTAAATGAAGGAGGAAAGTCCTCCATCTTTTCTTCTTTATTAATGCCTACTTTAATTCATTAATTGTCTTGTTATAAATATAAGTTATCTTTTAGTTGTTAGTAAAACATTTTTTTAACATATCATGTATAAGTGTAAATATACATATGTTATTATTATTATTTACATGTTTTCAAAATAAAAGTATAGACAACAAAGGTATATATAAATGGAGATTGTATCTATTGCAGTGTAAATCACAATACCAATATACGTACATATCTATATACACTACTTACATGCTGCACTAACACTTTACACATATGAATGTATTTGATACATTCATTATTATATATGTTTGAATTTAAATTAAATTTAAACTTCCTTTTAACTAGATTAAATAAAATAAGATTTTACGTAGAAATTTATTAGATTGGATTTAAAGTTTACTTATACTTCATAGGTCCAATAGATCCAAGATAGGAATATTTTGAAATCTATCCGTTTCACTTGCTTTCAACCGGTCTAGTTCCATCAATACTAACCAAGATCCTCTAACCATGCTATTTGTTGAGGAGCAGAATAAAACTAGGATTAGTTGTTCACATTGGAAGACATGATGATAAGATCTTGAATACTAGACTTCAAAGAAAAAGGACTAAATAAAGTCCATGACTCTAATTCGAACTGCAGCATCTTGTAAAGGAATCATATATTTAGCAATTATTTTCCAATATGTCTTGTAATTTATGTCATGTCCTTGGTAAATATAGTTGGTAGTCATCTTAGTATAGCTCACTTTCTATTTATACGTAAGTACCATATGTCATTCTGCGAGACATATATAGGAGTGGATCCATAGGACTATTTATAAGCCCTATCAACTTCCGTATGCACCTCTCTCTTAAATATAACGCATAAATTTTTTTAGGAGACACAATCAAAGGAAGCCATTCCATGGATAAATTATGGGCAACCACCACCTCATTTAGATTACATATTTTAGACGTGTTCCATTGATTCCAGCTAATATAAGTAGCCTGCATATGATCGATGTGATAACGTGTGTTAGAGAAGAAATGAGCTACTGTGTCATTTTTTTGCTCTATTTCCCTTTCATATGATTTAAGTCTAGGGTATGATGTTTTCTTAATATTTTCTTTCACAATATACCCACAAACAACAATATAGTCGAAGAACCGATATTGCAAGTAAGAATATATGATATACTTGAATAATTATTTGACTATGATATAGGATTACTTAACATGTCAATATACCTGAAACAACTCGACAAAACCCATAACATGACCAATTTTGGTCACAACTACATCTTAGCTTTAGTATAGCTAAACCCTAATCAAAATGCTGAGCTACATCCAAATAATGTACCGACCCAAAGTACCCTAGTCTAACTGTGTTATTTGTTGTCCTGAAAAAATGTACCCATCGTAGATGACACAAAAATCCTAACAATATGGTCCAAATCCTCTGAATTTTGCCTTCTATGGTTCTGATCAAAATATTTAACAGCATGAAACAATGCAGCAATTCTGACCATTATATCGAACTCATCTAGCAATGAGAGGAATCGACGAGCACTATTATAAAAACTCCAACCCTAATCATAGAGAATACTTTGAGTGCTCAAGCCAACAAATATAAATGTCAACATGGTAAGATATAAAGTTGTATATCCTATCTCGACTTTTGGAAATAAAAAGGTATGTGTTGTACATACTATAGCATGCATATGTCGATTTGTTAATATTTCTAGTCCTATATCCATAGATCCACAAAATATTTTCACAATTGGATCTCTAAATAGGGGATGCATATTTAATTTTTTTTCCACCAATTTAGTGTTGTTGTCAAAGCTCTATGACATCTCATTTTATCGATTAAAATACAATTGTAACATAAATAAGTATTTGACTAATGCAAATTAAAAATAACTAATTTATCATAATGAAAAAAGAGATAAACCATAAGCTCATTCCAAGTCATAAAGGTGTGATGGACACCTTCCTACAGCATGGTGGAAGATCAATGCGGGAATGTCAATGAAAATGTTGGAATTAGGCCAACAAGCAGTGAGGTAAATGGGCAAATTATAAAGAAATACTCATTATTGGATCTTCATTGGGCCTATGCAGTCTAATTCATTTTGAACCTTTCTTAATTTTCTGTTAAATAAAATCAATATTTTATTTGAATTTATAAACAAGGCTTAATATTATATATATATTATGTTATGTTATATGTTGTGTGTGTATATATCTTTATTAATAGTCGGTTTGGAAGCGCAAATTTTTGGCCCGACCGTAAACTTCCAAAATTTCCCTTTATCTTCTTTAATAATAGTTGTATAGCTTCGGTGTCACACTTTTTGGTGTTAGCGTGAACTACCAAAAATGTCCTTAATACCAAATCTTAATATCACTTGAGAATAGGATCTAATAATTAAATTTCTTTTACAAATTCAAAACATCCATCTACAAATATCATATAATCTTAGTATCACTTAAGAATAGGATTTAACCAATAAAACTCTTTTACAAATGTAAAACATCTATCTGCAAATAATATCAAATTTTAATATCACTTAAAAATAGGATCTAACAAATAAATTATTAATTAATTAAAAAAACAAAAAAACAGATGTTGCTACATGGAAATAAAATATAAACTAACAAAAATGATTTCAATGGTTAAATATTTCTATGATTCATTTTCTCTTGAATGTGCTAACCATATACAATTTGCATAAGAACAATTCCCGTGCCATCATCAAGCGCGAAGCACGTGCCGTAACGCTCGTCTTTGATAATAGTTGTAATAGTTTTGGTGTCATACTTTTTTGGTATCAACGCGAACTATGAAAATGCCCCTCTATATATTATCAAATCTTAATCATTTAAAAATAAGATCTAATATTAAACTTCTTTAGAATTCAAACGCCCTTGAAAATAAGGTCTAACAATTAAACATGTTTTACAAATTCAAAACGCTTCTAAAAATAAGATCTAAAATTAAAATTTCTTTACAAATTCAAAATACTTCTTTACAAATACACAAATCTTAATATCAATTGAAAATAAAAAAATCATTTTTTGACTAACTTAAACATATACAATTTATAAAAAAACAATTCACGCGCACAACGCGTGCTGTAACTATGTATATGCGTGTAGTCATATACACATATATGTGTGCATGCACATGCAATAGAATAATGTGTACATTGTTTGACCGTACCTATGTATAAATGTTGGGATTTAATGCAACAGACATGTTAGCTAACCCTCTTACATTCAATTTACTATCTAAATATGTATATATTTACATCATAATAATATATGTAAGTAAATATATATTAAAAGTTAGTTATAATTTTTTTATATATAAATCATTAATAAATTATATATATATGTAAATATATATATATATATATATATGTATGTAAATAATTAAATTAATTTGTAATTTTTATAACATATACGTATATGTATTACTTAATATGAAAGCTGTGAATAATTTAATAAGATAATATATTATTTTATTTTAAACTAATTTATACAGTACAAATACATAGATAAATATATAATTAGATAAATATACATATATATATATATATTAACATAAATAAATTATATTTTTTAATTATATTTCTACGAATACTTCTCTTGACCATACATATAAAAATTTTTACGTATAATTTTCTTTACTTTTTTTGCATTTTAAATTATTTTAGAACTTAAAATCGCTATAAAATATATAAAAAATATAAAATATTATTTTTGAAAATGTTATGTATAATATATATTATGTAAAAGTTTATACAAAATTTTATTATTTGTAATATATATATACACACACACACACACATAAAAATTTCATTTACACAAACAATTTTAAGTAAAATAAATATTTAATATATTTATACGAAATAAATAAAACTTCTTTAAATTTGCCGTCGAAAGCATTTCATGCATGAATACATTTTTCAAAATTTTTAAACATATGATATATATATATAACATTAATCTTTTAAACATGGATCAATTAAATCATTTAATAAAATTATTTATATATAAAAAACTTAGCAGGTGGTGTGACTCTGAGATGTAAATTAGGCCATTTCATATAATTTAATAAATTCACAATAATTTACAAATTAATTAAATCAAACGGTAAAAGTGAATATTTAGTGTTTTTATTGTGTCACTCTTAGCTGCAAAGTTGGCTAATAATTAATATTGAACATTTCAAAAATTAACGTTCACATGTCACTTAGCGGATGGTGTGACATTTTGACCAAATTTATCGCTTACTTGGTTTAGGTAAAATCCAATTTTACTTTGCTAAGCGTTACCCAGAAGTGATAATTACTTACACCAATTCTCTTCATCAAAACTATATCACTTTGGACTTATGGAATTCGATAATGGTAAAAATCCCAATATTTTTCATATTTAATTCTACACTTCAAACAAAAAGACCTTGGTTCATTAATTAAAATTATTATTAATCGAATTGCTATGGCTAAAGACTTTGACTTTGAGTTGACTTCAGTTGACGAAGATACTAACCTCATATAGATGAGTAGAAAAATCCTCTCTTGAATAGTGTTTTACTTTGAATACTTCCACTCGACCCAATTGTAGTCGTTTGATGGATGTTGTGCCATGATTTATCTATAATCAAAGCAGAACTTCCACATTGAAGCTCAACAGTATTCTCAAGTCGGGAGAACTATGTCATTTTGTCACATCGATATTTTCGGTTTAACCTTAGTTATATTAACCAACTGAAACAACCCGACTTTCTTACCATAGAAAATCACATCATTTATTAAGAAAGAAAGGGATAGAAAAGAGAAAAGAAAGAAGAGAAGAAAGAAACAACATCAAAATCTAAACAGCGGAACGAATAAATTATATTAATAACATAAACATTACATAGTTTACAACCACTATCAGAGTTACATAGATATGCATCACATACTAGACAGTTATAAACACCTGTCTAGTTATACAACTCAATACAACACACAAGAACAACTCAAAGAAATCTACACAGCGGAATACTATATCTACATGCAGAAGCCTCCTGCTCCATCGCTCCTCCACAATTCGTCAAAGCTAACCTGAATCCCTTGGCTACTCGTAAAAATTTGAGTACCCAAGAGTTTAAGAAAACAGAAGATAAACTCCGGGTCAGACATGGTTCTGGTGTGAGTAACAGGTCAAGGTTGCTTAATTTTCAAAAACCTTTTGGAAAGAAAGGTATCACGTAAGACTTCCCACACATAAACATGGAAAAGTTTTTACCTTATGCTAACCAAACATTTGATAGGAAATCCAATGATATTATAATAGGTCTAGGGTTTTCAAATAAATATGAAATAGCCGAAATTGTTACATTATTAAATTCCAGCTACTAGCCACAAAAGTGGGTAATACAATCAAAACCGTTGGCACTTATTGGATTTTGGATTCCATACAATGGCAGGGCTACTGGGGTACCGCCCGTCATACTACGTGGCCTAGATCAACGTACCGAGGAGTACACCCGCTCTCCTGCAACACAAGGCCGGACCCATTCCTTACTAAACAGTTCCGAACAAGACAACCCCACAGTTGTAGCTAGCAACCGCCGCACAACCGAATATAAAGGAACTTCTAGACAGGGGTAAATCTCACTCTCAAGTGGGGGCTACCCATGAAGCCTTGCTGCACCTTCCCTGTTTTAGTCATTCCCGGTTGATGAGGCTTGAGGCTACGATTACCTTTAGTGAACACATCACTTAGAATGCTCATCATCCACTTGACGATGTTCTGAAAGCATTCAATCCATACAAGTTCGTTCCGGGTTCGAACGAAACCGAAGGTATTATCTCATTACACTCATTTTGGAATCACCCTCAGAGTTAATGACGATAACCCTTGCACTCTGAACCACCATCTCGTACCTATAAGTACTATTTCCGTCAAACTCATCACGGAATCACCCCCAGAGTTATACTGACGAATAGTCCTTACACCTCGAGTCTTCACAAAGCTCTACTTGGATTCACGACCTAACGTTTAAATGGAATCGATGTGGTTTTAGGATATCCAAATATGGAAACCCAATCCCGGTCTCATCGAAATCCAAAGCGTGTCTTTTAGGTTCAAGTTGTTTTAAAGTTTAAAACAGTTCAATTATTTATATACACACAGATAAATAACTCACAAATCATAATTGATAATCAACATTATCGAATAACAGGTAATCCATATATCACCATCACAATAGATAATCTATGTTATCATCACAATGCAACCAAGCATTCATACCACACAACACTACTTATCTCATTTCTGAGATCTCAAAGCATCCAAGACAATCAATGTCATCATACATACATAAGCAAAGTTTTACTTATATCACATCGATAATTAATTTAAAATGAATTAAATTAACCATCTCCATCTCTAATTAATTTAAAATGAATTAAATTAACTACTTTATCTTTAATTAATTTAAAATAAATTAAATTAATTACTTTACCAATATAAATCTTGGTTACTCAACCATTTAATTAATTACAATCAATTAATCATTCATTATTAATCACCTTAATTAATCACCCTTGATTAATTTCTCTTAATTACATTCATGTAATTATCTTTAATTAATTTCACAAATTAATTATTCTCAACTAAACAGTAATTAACCTTTACTTACTTCAATTAATTAATTAACTATAATCAATTACATTAATTCTTAATTAATTACATTTACTTATCATTGATCATAATTAACCAACTTTAATTATATCATTAATTATAGTAATTAATGATCTTTAATTTTACTTAATTAATTATCTTCCTAAATTAATTACCTTGAGTAATTAACTCATAATTATTAATCATCCCAGATTAATTATATTCAGTAATTAACTAACTAAATTACTTAATTAAACCAAATTAATTATCCCTTAATTAATTTCTTAATTAATTACTAAGTAATTTAATCCAAATTACTTCATTCTAAAACATATTCATTTAATTACATTATGTAATTATCAATCAATTACTTAACTAAGTAATTTCCAAATCATTAATTACATGCCGTAATTATCTTTAAAACCCATGTGTTTAAAATTGATTAAACTTAATTAATTAAAATAAACAATTACATTAAACTATATTAATTACATTAAGTAATTAATTTCTTAATTACTTCATCAAGTAATTACACTCAAACCATTCACAAATGATTATTATTAAATTAATTAATCTAATTAATTATAAAAAATTAACCATATTATTTAATTGTTAAATAATCATGGTTAGTGACCTTCATTAACCATTCATTAATTATTTTTATTAAGTATTTAACTTAGATAATTATAAATTAAATTATCTTTAATTATCCATTAATTAAAGTCTAATTATTTGATTAATTAAGTGTTAATTGTCACTTAATCAATCCTTAATTATTTACTTAATTAACCTTGATTAAAGCTTAATTACATAATTAATAATTCATTAATCATTAATTTAAAAATCTAATTAATGATCTTATATATAAATTGATTAATCATTTATCAATATTAATTATTCCCTAATTAATTAATTAATTAAATTAATTAATTAATCTCAATTACCTTATTAATTAAATCAATTCTAAAACATTAATCTTTAACTTAATGTTAAGGTAAAACCATTTCTTAATTATGTTTTAAAACATTTTTTTTGAAACAGAGTACTTTTGAAATTACTTTTAAATTTCATTTTAAATACAAGTTTTAAAATAAGAATAATTTAAACTTATCAAAGTTTAAACAATTTAAAACTTTTTAAATTGCAAGACAAACAAGTGTTTGTCTTAGAATTTAAATTCATAAGAATTTTGAAAACAAAAACTCATTTCAAAATTTCACTAACTTCAATTTATATTTAAAAACTTCATTTTCTAAAAAAAGTTCAACCACTTTACAAAATAAAGTAGTAACTTAAGTTCAATTTTTATTAAAACTTCATTTTATTTAAAACTGAGATTTTGAATTAAACTTGAATTTCTAAAATTCAAATTTAAATTTAAATTTGATTTAAATTTTCCTTAACAATAAAACTTCAGATTTTAAAAATTTTAAACCTAGATTTTAACAGGTTCAGTAACCTGAAAGAAAGACAGAGCAAACCCGAGAACCAACAAAACTACTTCGAGTTAGCAACCTGATTACTCCGAGTCACCCACCCATCTACTTCGAGCAAACCCAACATCTCCCTTGTAAACAAACTAGACCCAAACACTTCACCAGACATCTCATCGCTATGCATATGCACGGCGACCACCGCCTTCTCTGATCATCAGAGATGATCGAACTCCAACCAGAAACACACCAATGCCTAAATGACATCATCAAATTGAACCATTAATCAAGAATTACATTCGAACCATACATTTCCCAAACCTGGAAAATTAAACAGGTTTCTGCCCAAAACCTGTCAACGGCGATCTCTCACCGCCCCGACCACCAGATGTTCAACCCCTCCGGCCTCAACCTCAACCATACACCATCTACCAAACCCCAAAACATCATAGCACTCGGTCACTTATTCAGATTGAAATGATCAAATTCATAAAACTCATCAAAACTAGGGTTTAACAATGAAATTCAAAACTGCATCCACTCTAATAAGATTTAAATCCATTCATGATTTTTCTGAGCATCAACTAACACATATCTACTAATCAGAAGAACCCCAAGCTTTCTCAGGTCATAAATCACAAGAAATTGCTAAAAATCCATTTATAGTTCAATAACTAACTGCACACACCTAAAAATACATATTCTTAATTTAAAAATCAAGTTTTTATCATTACTTTTGTTTTATGATACTGAATCACAAGTTTAACATGTTTGAGTTTTGACAGAGATCAACATGCACTGATACATTCAATATACCAGAGGCAAAACAACTTCTATCTTAGTTTGATTTAATTTTTTTAATCCTAATCTATGATAAGCAAACATTTATTTTTATTTTAAAAACCAGATACTATCACAAATTTAAATAAATTGTAGAGTATTCTTTTAAATGGGAAGATGGATCTGGAAACACAGTAGAGCATAAACAACATGTATTCACAAACATATTTACATCAGGCTTTTATAAACACAAACAATACTTATTTATAAAACATTTAACATGCAATCTATTTAAAATTTAAGATTTAAAGTTAGTCACCTTTATTTAAATGCAGAGCTTCAGTTTGTCCTTTTTGAAATTTGCAGAAATAAAAATGCAGGCATGATAAACTGGAACTTGCAAAATGCTTGAACTTGAAGCTTTGAAAAAAATAGAAATGCTTTATGTTTTCCTGACTAAAATTCCTTGCATGCAGATGCTTTTGAACAAGCTTCAAATCTGAAGTTGTGCAGAGAGAAGATGTAGGCTTGATCAATTCCAGGTGACATGAAAAATTCATTTCCAGATTTATAAACAGAATGCAGACCTCTTTTTGAAAATGAGGAATTTGAATATGCACATTTTCTTGATAAAGGATTTGTAAAATTGTAACAATCCGCATATTTGTTGATTTTATATTTAAATATTTTATTTAAATATTTTATTGATACTCGGAATTTAGTCCGAAAAGCTACTTTTTGCATACGGTCGAATTAGGACTCGGGACCACTCCCATTGAGTTTAAAATGCCGTTTGCGACCTTTTTGAGTATAAGCTTCGTTATGTTTGGAGAAAGTTGATTTTTGCTACTTTTTTTCACTTTGGGTTTGGGTTTGGGCTCATCCCTATGTTTAACTTATACTCAAATCTGAGCCACTCCTCCCCATTCACCCTCACTTTCTCCTCTTTTCAGTTTTAAAACATCAATGGTGGGAGAGATGGGAAATTAAAACTCCAAAACCCTAGTTTCCTTTTGCAAATCAAGCTCTAGCTCCAAACTAATAGAAGAACCCATTGGTAAGCTTCTCTTCTTCTTCTCCAACTCATTCTCTTATCAATTTCAGAAATTCCTAAACCTAATTTAGGAAATGTTTCTCTTGCTAGCTTAGAATCAAGCTTCTTGAGTTGGATTTGAAGAGTGGTTGATTCTCTTATGCTTTCAAGCTTCTTTTTCAATTGCTTGGGTTCAAAGGTGAGATTTTTATCTCACATCTATGCTTATATTTATCTTCGAATGTTAGGTATGAATTCCTAACACTTATTCGTGTGCATTTGCTTTTGGTTTGGATTGATTTGGTGAATATTCCAATTTTTGGTGTTTTGAGTTCAATTCGTTAAAAATCCTAACTTTGATGTTTGAACATGTTTTTGGTGATGCATCGAGGAGCATATAGGGCCGGGTAGTCGATAGGCATAAACCCTTAGCGCCGTTGCTCGAGCGAATGCAATTTGATCGAGTTTGCATCTCCTTTGAATTAGGGCTGGGGAGTGCTGGCAACAGGTTCGGCCGACCGAGCCCCTGGGCCGGTCGACCGACCTGGTGCCCCGAGCACTTCCAACCCCTGGTTCGGTCGACCGAGCTCTGTGGCCGGCCGACCGACCTGGTGCATTTTTGCCTATTTTACCTAGTTGTTTGAATTTCCAACTTTAATCAATTCGTGTTGTTTCCTATGTGTTGTTATGACTTTGATGACTCCTTTTTAGGGATTTTTGAATATCCATTTTGATGGATTCTTTATCGGTTTCGTTGGATTTTTATTCACGTTTTCGAATGTGAATTTTAGTGATTGATTGTTCCTACAATCTTCTTTGTGATTTGTCACTTTAAAAATATAAAGGTTTTCTATACTAGTAGTAAATATCAAAACTCTTTCTTCAAATGATTTCAACACTATTTTAGTACAAAGCTCGTTTCTTAAACCGTCTTCCAATCTATTAGTATATACAAACCTTTACCTCACTCGTATGAGAAATCTAATTAAACGACTTAGTAAAACGAGTGGTATGAAACGCTTGCGTTTACTTCGTCGGTTAATTTTTGGACTTGTTCGATTGAATCTCTTGTGACAATTTTATAGTGGAGATCTACAGTTTGTTCGTAAATATTTGAGTTAAACAAGTGGTTATGGGACATGAAGCTAAACTCATATATTTACTAGCTTAGTGTAATTGACACTTCTCATTGATCATGACGATCATCTTTGTGATTTAGACTAGCAATGTGCGATGTCTCTTTGTCTGCGAGGGAGACTAAACCCCGTTTTGTGGAGTTTCGACTCGAATTGGTGGGGTAGCAACCCATGGTCTTCGGGCCGTTTGTGGAGCTTCGGCTCAATTTGTGATGGTTAGCAACCATGGAATTAGCGTTCCGTTTGTAATACACGTGTTGGCGAGCTTTATGCTCCCGTTTGTGATAGGCCTCCCCCCTTTTTGTGATTTCTAGATTTCTTGAGATGATCTCTAGAATTTGTGTTTCACCAATTTTCGTGATTTCTATTGATAAGTTTTATCAATATTTGTACATTGGTGAATTTGTGTGTCATTGACTTTTGTGATTGACATTGATACAATTGCCAATATTTGTGGTTTGATGAACGAAATAAGGAGTATGACATTTCTTTGATTCTTGTGTAGATTTTGTGATATTGATTAATCTCTTGTTGATTTTCAATTACTTATATATAACACAGCTTGGCATTGTGATTATTATGTGTTTAGTCATATCTCTTACTCTATATCGTTTCATCTGATATTTATAGCTAGACTGATCCGTTTATTATTTTCTTATTAAATAATACTCGGGTCAGACCGAGATGTTACAGGTGCTTCTGCTTGACTTCTCATCCAGGATCATTACTCTGACTTTTGGCTAACTACTTAGATTAGTAGTTTATTTCGTTGTATACACTTGAGATATGGACTCATAGTTGTATTCTTTTGTATAGCACGTGTTGCTATTCTTTTGTATTATTGTGGATCTTTTTGACCACTACTCTGATATACACTTTCATGTGTTAGTTATATATATTCATATCTTCTTCCGCCTTTGTGATTTGAATTATCTGTGATTGATTTGTGTTATGCTTATTCTATATTTGTTTCCGAAGATTATTATTGCCACTGTGTAGTAGCTTTGTGTTTGTTTCGGTATGTCGGATTTTCCTCTTGAGATAAAATGCATGTTATACTATCTGACATATCGGTGCTCGCGCAAAGCAATTACACGGATGGTCGCTCCTCAACAGCCTTATTCTCCGTGCTAGTTGACAGCATTACACCGTAGTGTTCTTGGCTAGCGTGGGTATAGAGGTGGGGCGTCACAGCTTGGTATCAGAGCGAAACTTCGGAACAATATGGAATAATATAACAAGGATCATCGTCCTAAGTCCATCTTAGGAGTCGTGCTTTAGGATTTAATTCGAGTCTTCGTACCGATTCATCCTATTTTCCTTATGATTCCTTGTTTATCTATCAAGATTGCTTGATATTCAATTTGGTGAATAACCTTTTTCTTCTTCTTCTTCTTCTTTCTTTTTAAAGGGAGAGAAATGTCTAGACCAGGTCGCCCCAGAGCCGTACCTTCTACCACTCCACCCCAAGATGGAGTTTTTTGACTGCTCAACAACTTCTTGATTTAGTGACAAATGCTCAAGCAGCTGGAGCTAACCCGGAACCTACTCACCCAAAGTCGGGATTTGCACGCTTGTGCAGCAATTACACTAATTTGGGTGGGGAGCCATTCAAAGGTTCCGAAACTATTATTGAAGTGCAGGCTTGGCTAAGGTCATGCGAGCGAATCTTTTCTCACATGAATCTTATTGACCTTCACCGAGTTCAGGTGGCCTCTAGTATGCTCCGAGAAAGAGCATTGGACTGGTACGAGCTTCTTATTTCGGAGATTAATGAAGCGGATCTCACCTGGGAGCAATTCCGTGAACGCTTCGAGTTGAAATTCGTACCAGAAGCTGAGAAGGTGACTTTGGCTCGCCGTTTTATAGACCTTGTTCAAGGTGAATCTTCCGTGGCAGATTATGTCGCGTCTTTTGAATCTCTCTCCAAATATGGGGTTGAATACATCAACACCCCATTGAAGAAAAATCAGAGGTTCGTCTATGGCTTAAAAAATAATCTCAAGAAGCCGTTACTTCTAAAATTAGAAGTTTCTTTCGACCAACTCATTGATATCGCTCTTCGTCTTGAAGAGGCGGATAGGGAGAATGATGTTGAAGTGGTGGGTTCCAAACCAAACTTCAACAACAACAAGAAAAGGCCCAGTAAATTCAAAGGCCCTTATCCCAATAAGAAAGGGAAGCAAGCGACCTCCGTGGCAAAGACTTCTTCCTTTGGTCGTGGGGAGTGCTATAATTGTGGTTTGAAGGACCATTATGCGAACAAGTGTCCCAAGTCTATCTCTTGTCGCTACTGCAAAGGTCCCGGTCATGTTATATCTTCATGCCCCAAGCTTCAGGGCAAGAAGGAGGGGAAGCTTAATGTTGCTCAAGCCCCTGGCAACACATCTCATGGCCAAGGTATTTCTCATTCTATTCTGGATGGAATTATTTTATTTCGTGATCATCCTATTTGAGATCTTTCTGATACGGGTGCGTCCCATTCTTTTATATCAAAAGAACTTGTTGATACTTTTTCTTTGGATGTTTTGTGTTTAATGACTTCTTTGAGAATTGCGAATCCGGTTGGTGGATCCGCAACAATCAGTTTATTGTGTAAAGATGTCGAGATTATTTTGTGTGATTTTTCTTTCCTGGCCGATTTGCATGTCATGCGTTATTTAGGCTTTGGAATGATTTTGGGAATGGATTGGCTTAACCGTTATGAAGCTCATATCCTATGTCCTGAGCGGACTATTCATCTTCGACATCCTCAATCTATTAATCAGGTTTTTATTAATCTTAAAGATTCGGATTCCAGCTTGGTTGCATCTTTATATTCTTTAAATCCTCGTGACGACGACGACGATGATGATGGTGATATTATTTCTCTTATTCACGTCGTTCGTGAATTTTCTGACATATTCGAGCCCGTTTTAGGATTACCACCTAAGCGAGCAATTGAGTTCAGAATTAATCTCATTCCTGGAGCTCAACCTATCACTCGCCCTCCTTATCGTATGTCCAATAAAGAAAACGAGGAGATGCGTAAACAATTATCCGAATTGGAGATGAAGCAATTTATTCATTCTAGTTCCTCGCCTTGGGGAGCTTCGGCTATTTTTGTGAAGAAATCCGATGGTACACTTAGGCTTTGCGTTGACTACCGCAAGCTTAATGATCTTACTATCAAAAATAAATATCCTTTACCTCGGATTGATGATCTATTCGATCAACTTAGTGGTGCTAGAGTCTTTTCGCAATTAGACTTAGCTACTGGATTTCATCAGCTTCGTATTGCAGAGGATAGCATTCCTTTGACATCGTTCCGTACTCGTTATGGATCTTATGAATGACTTGTTATGCCATTTGGTCTAACGAATGCTCCGGCTTATTTCGTTGACCTTATGAATAGAGTTTTCAAAGACTTCCTCGACCGGTTTGTTCTCATCTTTATTGATGATATTCTTGTGTATTCAAAAACCGAGGAGAAGCATGAAAAACATCTTCGGATTGTGTTGGAAACTCTTAGGAGTAATCAATTAAAAGCAAAATATTCTAAATGCCATTTTTGGCAATCTCGTGTGAAGTTTCTCGGTCATATTATTTCCGAATCCGGAATTTCCGAGGATCCTTCAAAGATTGAAGTGATTCAAGATTGGAAGAGACCGGAGAGTGTGACAGAGATTCGTAGTTTCCTTGGATTGGCAGGTTATTATCGCCGTTTTATTAAAGACTTTTCTAAGATTGCCGTGCCTCTCACTAGCTTAACGAAGAAAGGTGTTAAATACATTTGGTCGGACAAATGTGAAACTTCTTTTCAGAAATTAAAAGAACTCCTTTCTGATCTCCTATTCTTGTTATTCCCGAGGGGAATCAGGATTTCGTTGTTTATACCGATGCTAGTCGCGTTGGTTTGGGTGCCGTTCTTATGCAAAGAGAACGTGTTATTGCTTATGCTTCTAGGCAATTGAAGCTTGCTGAGACTAGCTATGCCACTCATGATTTAGAGCTCGCGGCTATTGTTTTTGCTCTTCGGATTTGGCGTCATTATCTTTTAAGGGAGAAATTTGTTCTTTATACCGATCATAAATCCTTGAAGTATTTATTCTCTCAAAAGGAACTTAATTTGCGTCAACAGCGTTGGCTCGAATTTCTTGCACCATATGACCTTGATATTCTTTATACTCCCAGAAAGGGTAATCGTGTCGCCGATGCTCTTAGCCGTAAACAACAAGCTGTTGTTTCTATGATGATATCCGAATGGAACGATCTCGAGGTCTTATCCACTTGTGAGATTCGAGAGCGCGTATCCGATTTATGCTCATCATTTGTTTTATGTAGCCTTGAGGCTCATCCTTCTCTTTTGGACCGCATTCTTGAAGCTCAAAGGCTAGATCCTGAATTGGCTCTTCTTGGCCAAAATTTTAAGGATAAAATTGATATTGAAGGTTTGAAAGACTTTGATATCGATTCTCGTGGCGGCATTAGGAAATTTGGTAGACCTGTCGTGCCAAATATTGGTGATCTTCGTAAAGATATTTTAGAAGATTCTCATCATTCTAAATTTACCATTCATCCCGGTAGTAGTAAAATGTACGCTGATATGAAGCGTCTTTATTGTTGGGAGGGAATGAAACTTGACATCGCTAACTTCGTTAAGCGTTGCATGACTTGCCAACTCGTTAAGGCCGAGCATCAAAGGCCCGGTGGGTTATTGCAACCTTTAGAAATTCCAATTTGGAAGTGGGACCAAATTTCCATGGATTTTATAGATGGCCTTCCCCGTTCTCGTTCGGGTCATGATAGCTTATGGGTGATTGTTGATAGACTTACTAAATCTGCCCATTTTATTCCCGTTCGGTCTAACCGAACCGTACCTCTTTTGGCCAAACTTTTTATTAAAGAAATTGTTAAATTGCATGGAGTTCCTACTTCTATAGTTAGTGATCGTGATCCATTGTTTACTTGTGGATTTTGGAAGAGTCTTCAAAAAGCTTTGGGAACGAAGCTTAATTTTAGCACCGCTTATCACCCCCAGTCCGATGGACAAACCGAGCATGTGAATCAAACTCTTGAAGATCTTCTTTGTGCATGTGTTCTTGATTTTGGTGGAAGTTGGGAAGATCATATTTCACTTGTTGAATTTTCCTATAATAATAGCTTCCAATCTAGTATTGGTATGACACCTTTCGAGGCACTCTATCGAAGGCCATGCCGATCTCCTTCTTGTTGGCTTGAGGCCGATGAGAAGCTGGTTTTAAGTCCAGATTTTATTCGTGATTCCACAGAAAAGATTGATCTTATTCGTCATAGGATGAAAGAAGCTCAGAGTAGACAAAAATCCTATGCCGATAACCGAAGAAGGAAATTAGAATTTTATGTTGGAGATCTTGTTTTTATTCGTGTTTCACCTATGAAGGGTGTTGTAGTTGCAGTCGATCGGGAAAATTAGCGCCTCGATACATTGGACCATTTCCTATCGCCGAACGTATTGGTTCCATGGCTTATCGCCTTTTATTACCGGCTCAAGTTTCTGCTATCCATGACGTGTTTCACGTTTCTCAACTTCGGAAATGTCTTCGAGATTCCGATTCTATTCTTGAGCCCGGTGTTGTGGAAGAGATTGAAGTTTCACTGAATTTAACATATGAGCAGCATCCTGTTCGTATTATTGCTTCGGAAGTCAAACGTCTTCGAAATAAAGATGTTCCGCTTGTTAAAGTTCAGTGGTCTTCAAATCCTAAGGATTGTTCTTGGGAGTCTAGAGAGTTCATCGAGCGATCACATCCGGACTTACTTTCCCATGCTCTTTGAGGTGAACTTCTTATTTCAAACTTCTTTTGTTTTGAATATGCTTTTATGGTTGTTACTATATATCTTATTCTTAAATATTGCGGGGACGCAATTTCTTTAAGGATGGGAGTCTGTAACAACCCGCATATTTGTTGATTTTATATTTAAATATTTTATTTAAATGTTTTATTGATACTCGGAATTTAGTCCGAAAAGCTACTTTTTGCATACGGTCGAATTAGGACTCGGGACCACTCCCATTGAGTTTAAAATGCCGTTTGCGACCTTTTTGAGTATAAGCTTCGATATGTTTGGAGAAAGTTGATTTTTGCTACTTTTTTTCACTTTGGGTTTGGGTTTGGGCTCAGCCCTATGTTTAACTTATACTCAAATCTGAGCCACTCCTCCCCATTCACCCTCACTTTCTCCTCTTTTCAGTTTTAAAACATCAATGGTGGGAGAGATGGGAAATTAAAACTCCAAAACCCTAGTTTCCTTTTGCAAATCAAGATCTAGCTCCAAACTAATAGACGAACCCATTGGTAAGCTTCTCTTCTTCTTCTCCAACTCATTCTCTTATCAATTTCAGAAATTCCTAAACCTAATTTAGGAAATGTTTCTCTTGCTAGCTTAGAATCAAGCTTCTTGAGTTGGGTTTGAAGAGTGGTTGATTCTCTTTTGCTTTCAAGCTTCTTTTTCAATTGCTTGGGTTCAAAGGTGAGATTTTTATCTCACATCTATGCTTATATTTATCTTCGAATGTTAGGTATGAATTCCTAACACTTATTCGTGTGCATTTGCTTTTGGTTTGGATTGATTTGGTGAATATTCCAATTTTTGGTGTTTTGAGTTCAATTCGTTAAAAATCCTAACTTTGATGTTTGAACATGTTTTTGGTGATGCATCGAGGAGCATATAGGGCCGGGTAGTCGATAGGCATAAACCCTTAGCGCCGTTGCTCGAGCGAATGCAATTTGATCGAGTTTGCACCTCTTTTGAATTAGGGCAGGGGAGTGCTGGCAACAGGTTCGGCCGACCGAGCCCCTGGGCCGGTCGACCGACCTGCTACCCAGGCACTTCCTGCCTCTGTTTGGAAGTGCCGGTTACAGGCCTCGGCCGACCGAGCCCCTGGGCCGGTCGACCGACCTGGTGCCCCGAGCACTTCCAACCCCTGGTTCGGTCGACCGAGCTCTGTGGCCGGCCGACCGACCTGGTGCATTTTTGCCTATTTTACCTAGTTGTTTGAATTTCCAACTTTAATCGATTCGTGTTGTTTCCTATGCGTTGTTATGACTTTGATGACTCCTTTTTAGGGATTTTTGAATATCCATTTTGATGGATTCTTTATCGGTTTCGTTGGATTTTTATTCACGTTTTCGAATGTGAATCTTAGTGATTGATTGTTCCTACAATCTTCTTTGTGATTTGTCACTTTAAAAATATAAAGGTTTTCTATACTAGTAGTAAATATCAAAACTCTTTCTTCAAATGATTTCAACACTATTTTAGTACAAAGCTCGTTTCTTAAACCGTCTTCCAATCTATTAGTATATACAAACCTTTACCTCACTCGTATGAGAAATCTAATCAAACGACTTAGTAAAATGAGTGGTATGAAACGCTTGCGTTTACTTCGTCGGTTAATTCTTGGACTTGTTCGATTGAATCTCTTGTGACAATTTTATAGTGGAGATCTACAGTTTGTTCGTAAATATTTGAGTTAAGCAAGTGGTTATGGGACATGAAGCTAAACTCATATATTTACTAGCTTAGTGTAATTGACACTTCTCGTTGATCATGACGATCATCTTTGTGATTTAGACTAGCAATGTGTGATGTCTCTTTGTCTGCGAGGGAGACTAAACCCCGTTTTGTGGAGTTTCGACTCAAATTGGCGGGGTAGCAACCCATGGTCTTCGGGCCGTTTGTGGAGCTTCGGCTCAATTTGTGATGGTTAGCAACCATGGAATTAGCGTTCCGTTTGTGATACACGTGTTGGTGAGCTTTATGCTCCCGTTTGTGATAGGCCTTCCCCCTTTTTGTGATTTCTGGATTTCTTGAGATGATCTCTAGAATTTGTAATTCACCAATTTTCGTGATTTCTATTGATAAGTTTTATCAATATTTGTACATTGGTGAATTTGTGTGTCATTGACTTTTGTGATTGACATTGATACAATTGTCAATATTTGTGGTTTGATGAACGAAATAAGGAGTATGACATTTCTTTGATTCTTGTGTAGATTTTGTGATATTGATTAATCTTTTGTTGATTTTCAATTACTTACATATAACACAGCTTGGCATTGTGATTATTATGTGTTTAGTCATATCTCTTACTCTATATCGTTTCATCTGATATTTATAGCTAGACTGATCCGTTTATTATTTTCTTATTAAATAATACTCGGGTCAGACCGAGATGTTACAGGTGCTTCTGCTTGACTTCTCATCCAGGATCATTACTCTAACTTTTGGCTAACTACTTAGATTAGTAGTTTATTTCGTTGTATACACTTGAGATATGGACTCATAGTTGTATTCTTTTGTATAGCACGTGTTGCTATTCTTTTGTATTATTGTCGATCTTTTTGACCACTTCTCTGATATACACTTTCATGTGTTAGTTATATATATTCATATCTTCTTCCGCCTTTGTGATATGAATTATCTATGATTGATTTGTGTTATGCTTATTCTATATTTGTTTCCGAAGATTATTATAGCCACTGTGTAGTAGCTTTGTGTTTGTTTCGGTATGTCGGATTTTCCTCTTGAGATAAAATGCATGTTATACTATCTGACATATCGGTGCTCGCGCAAAGCAATTACATGGATGGTCGCTCCTCAACTGTAACGACCCTAGATTTTAATTTAATTTAAATTTATAATTAAATGAATTTTTGAATAAAATTGTAAGATAAATTGATTTAAATGGAAGCGAGTTTCCCCGATTCGACTAGAAAATATATAAAGTCATATGGATTTGACAATTTGTATATATGTGAATATATATTTAAATTGGATTTGAAATAAAATCTTAAATAAATGGTTTTAAAAATAAATATATAACTATATATGTATATACATTAGATATGAATTGTAAATGAATGGTTTAATAATAATTGATAATAATAAGTATTACAATTGATGGTTAATAATAATTTGAATTTATAAATTTAATATAAAACAATAAATATTAAAGTAAAATAAACAATTTAAGTTAAAATAAAAGAGGAATAAAAATAAGACAATGGAACAAAAGAAATGACAAAACAAAGTTTAAATATAAAGTGATAAAACAAAGCAAAAAGAAATATAAATTCAAAATATAAATACAAGTTAATAAACAAATCTGCAAGCCACTAATATCTCCAGCCGAAATCAAATTAGCATACTCAAAGCAAACAAAACATATAGTCATGTACCCGTGTCAAATGAAGAAATAAAATATAGCCTGCATAAAGTTGTTAGTAATTAATGCAAGCATACCAGCCATGCCTATTATACTAAACAAAACAAAGAAAAGTGATAAAGGACTCATGCATTTAATACAAAACATCTCAGCCATGCTTATTGAATATACAAATAACATCACCTGTACAAAATGTTATCAACTTGTAAACTTTTTGTTATATACATCACTTTCTTCATCTCAGTTTTCATTCATTTTAAACTGAGCAAAAGAAAAGAAAGAAAAAAATCAAAACTACAGCTTATAAACACAGAATTTTTCTCTGTTCTTCTTCCAAAAACATCCAGGGGAGCAAATATTTCTACCCAGAAATTTCCTTTTTGTGTGTTAATGCCTGTGAGTAAACTTCTTAACCTAAAGGCTTGAATTTGTTACCTTTTGATGATGATTGAAAATGAGGTTGTTTCGATATGTTTGCATGATTGAGTTTATCTGAATAAATGCTTTGAGTTACTCTGTTTGATTTTGTATACATCTGTATAATATATACAACCTGTCGCTATTACTTCCATAGGCTTGGATTATTTAAAAAAAAAATCTAAATCTATTCATACAATCAGAATTTGACTTCGATCCATGAATGAAATATGGTTATGATAATCCATTAGCAATTCTAAAGATAGTTTAAGAATGTTCATTTCAGTAATTAACCCAAGATTAAGAAAATACAGAGTCAAGTAAACTATCAAAATACAAAATATTTTCTTTCAATTATTTATAGGCTTATGTTTTTAAATCAAAGCAAGATGTTTGAATATAAATCAAGCTTTAAACTTGTTTTCAACCTGTCAGTAGAGTATGCCCACTGGAAAATGATTTACATGGAAACCATAAATTTTATGTTATATTCAAATATTCTAGATTGCTGATTCAACTGTATAACTTGAATCTATACACAAAGGTAGGATTTTTAACATAAAAATGGTGATTTTTAAGGAAGTATTCAAGATGCATTTTAAAGGGAACCGAAAATGTTTTTTTTTGTGAATATCTGATGATCCAACGAATATTAGATCTTGTAATTCGTTTTGGAGCTCGCTTGATCCTCATCGATCCTAGGAAAAATCTTAAAAAAATTATCTATTGCAATAATTTTGTGAACGAGCTGTAATTAGGGTTTAAGGGTCTGTTTTGGTCAATGGAGAATATGAGATCGCCGCGACGTCGGCGAAGCACTTGGAGCGGTCGCACCAGGGGGATTCGAATCATTGGGTATAAGGGAGGTTTCGAGCAAGATGGCATGTTCGCAGGTGGCCAGAGAAGGTGGTTTGAAGCGGGTTTTAGCAACCCAGGTGTATTCTAGTTGAACCCAAATTCTAGATTCTCGAATTCGTGATAGTTTTTGATTCTGGGTGGTTCGATGGATTGTGGAAGTCAAAGTCGACTTGCTGGGGTGGTCGCAGGTGTCGGAGCGTTTCCGGTGATGGGTGCATGTGCACAGTCTCCGTGCACAGTTGGGTTGGGAAAGAAGCGAAGGAACTCGGGTTTTCACTCGAAGCAGTTCGAGTTCCTCTCGTGCTCGTCTCGGGTAGGAAGAAGGGGATGCGAAGCGTGCTACTCGAGTGTTGACTCGAGTCTGTGTTAGGGATTTTGGAGAGTTGTTCGGGATTTTACTGTGAGGAGTTTCAACTTATACCAAGTTACTTTGAATAAAGGAAATTGTTAACAAGTTTTTTTTTTAAAAAAAAGAAAAAGAAAAAAAGAATGGAAGTTTTACAAACTAAAGGAAAGTAACAAGATTTTTTAAGCTAAATATTAACAAGTATCAAATATAAATCATAAAGCAAATGTCTTGAATTTAATTTGTTTGACTTGATAATCTTCAAAAGAAATGTGATAATGATTCAATGTGGTTTTGGAATCTCAGTTTTAAAATATAATAAAGTTTTTAAATTTAGATATTTTGAAACAACTTTAAAGGTTTTTAAAGTAGTTTTATAAATTGATTAAAAGATAAATAGATTTCATTTTAAACTTATAAAAAGAAAAAAAGAAATTTCAAATGTAAATTTGAAATAAATGTTTTCAACCATATTTGTAGTGAAATTAAAATCGATAACAAGAATAAGTTTACTTTTAGTAAATGAAGATTAAGGATTTAAATTCATTAACTATTAAGATAATTAGAATGGATAAATTGATGATTTGTATAGATTAAATTAGTAATTATAAGTTTGAATGTATTAATTAAAGTTTAATGAATTAAGTAATATAGATTAAATTTTAATTAATTAATGAATCATTAATGGTTAATCAAACTTATAATTAATAATGATTGATGTAATTTAATTACTTTGGAAAAGAAATTAAATGAATGTTAATGAAGGTCATTAAAGATGATGTATAAATGAAGTAATTTGGGGTAATAAGTAGTTAATTTAATTGAAAATACATTGAAAAAAATTAGGATTAAACGAATAATTAATCCTACTGGTAAATGACTATTGGATGTTTGACCTTACTTATGAATGATTGTATTGTATGATATGTCTAGAATTGATTGTCCTAATTGATCTGTGATATTTTGTACTGTGGATTGAGCAGTGTATGATTCATTTATTTATTTACATTGATATATATCTGTGATCTGTAAGATAAGCGTTATACTTTATATCGCTTATCAACTATATTTCTGTGTTTTAATCTGTGATGATTGATTGATGTTGCACTATTGTGTTAAACCCCTGGACCACACTTATACACACACCAATATGGATTTCACGAGGAAATCGATTAAGTCACAGATTTTGAAAAGATTTTTAAAGTTGAATATTTAAATTCAAATGTTTTGGAAATGGATTGGGTTAAAATGTGAAAAGCTTTTGGAATGGAATTTTTAAGATGAAATTATTTTGAATAACTTGATTAAATTTTGGAATTTAAATAATTTGATTTAAATTTGAATTCCAAAGTGTGAAACTGAATACTATGATTTAAAACTAGGGATTAAAGATGTTATACCAGTTATATATGGGTTAAACTATTTTAAAAATATTGATTTCGAAATATGAATATAATTCAGGGACTTTAACTCGTGTAAATGTAATTGGATTTTTTCGAAACGAAAACTGTTTGTTTTCACATAGTAAAAGCTTTCACCTAATAAATGAACGTCCAATTTGTGTTAAAAAGAATTTCAAGTTTGAAAATGAAAATAACTTCCAAGTTATCGAAACGGTTTGAAATTATAAGTTGAATCTTTAATTTAAAGATTTAACGAGTTAATCCTATCGAAATGAAATTGTTTTGGAAATCTATGAATTGATCTTTGAGAAATAAATCTTTTTGTTTAAAGATTTAGAATGGTAATTTGTTTAAACCATTTGAAAGAAAGTTTTGGGTTTTAAGTTGTGGCTTAATTGAAATCCCAATATCCATATGTTTTTAACTATTGCGCCCACTGTTCGGTTTAGCCGGGAGAGGACCTTTGTGTCATATATCCCATTTCGAATATGTGATATGTCGTTATGGATAGCATTTGAAGACCGGTGTTGAAGACCGGATATTTTTGAAAATGAAAGGACAACTCGTCGAATGTCTTTGCATCGACTGGTCCTCGGTATAGAGACTCCATATGTGATGGGAAGTCCGAACGTGATTAGTGAATATCCGGATTGCAAGGACTTCTTTGTAAGTGCCTTCGGTTCTGTTCGAGCCCGGAACAGACTTGTATGGATAGTATGTCTGACATTACAAATTGAGATATAAAGCTGATTTCTTTCAAATATATTTCTATTGGTGGCGGAGAATTTATTCTTTTAGCTTAACACCCTTCTCTGAGACGTACGAGCTCAGAGGTTATGTAGTTGAAGGTTATCAGCGATATATTCCCAATTTGGTAATGTGACATGCTGAGTGTTGCCGTGAAATGATCATTGTGTTGATCGTTTGTGATAGGATCATTTGTTTGATCGTTTATCTTTGTGATCATTTCTATGATCATTTGTTGACCCAAAGCACAGCTTTTGTATAAAGCGTGGCTTTGTGGACGTGACTTCGTCGAGCCTCACACCCCGGAATGGTCAAAACAGGAAAGATGCAGCAAGGTTATGAGGGGTAGCTCCCTTTAGGGTATGTGCATTTCCTTTTGGAAAAGGGTGGTATCATGGTATGGAGCCTAGATGCTTACTCATGTTGAAACACTTTATTTATGATTGTGTGATGATGGTGACGAGCGCTCGGTTAAAGGTCCCAAAGGACCGGGGGATGGCATACTCGTGTCAGTAGTTACCCAGTTAGGGGTAACCCGGCCTTGTGTTGGCAGAGATCCGGTTTGGTTCTCGGGGACGTCCTTCTAGAGGCGTTCTCATGTGGCAATGGGAAGTTCCTTGGCCTGACCATTTGTTGGAAATCCAAAGAAACAATATGAGCCTTGTACGGTATTAGTTGTAGAACCTGCCATCTAATATGGTAGCTATAGTAAGCATAATATAATGTTACCTATGCTGGCTAAGATTTATATTCTACTTTCGAAATGTTTTCTGCACTTTGCACTTATAGTAATAATATCAAAGAAATTGCGTACGAAGCATCTTTGACTATCATAAGAAGAAATATCCTCCAAGTCTGCGTTTGCATTGTGTGTGTGGCGGGAGGTCTTATGGTAGTTACATTTTCAAAAAAAGCATTGCGAATTGATTTTTAAAATCTTTTGTTGAATGTTTTAAAAATAAACTGTTTTTGTTGCTCACACCAGTCCCACGACTGATCCAGAGTTTATTGTTTCTTTCTTAAACTCTGGGTGCTCATTATTTTCTACACGAGCAGTCTAGAGTTGGGTTTTTCAGATAGTCAGATGTAGTGGATTATCTGGAGTTGGTTCAGTCTCTGGACCACACCGCACTTGCTTATCTTTATGCATCGTTATTGGGAGTTCGAGCTATTGCTGGATTGGTTCTTGGAAATGGAGTTGCAGTTCTCGGAGTTCTCTTTTGAAGACTATCTTAGAGTTATATTGTTCCGCTGCTAGATGTCATCTATTTTCTTTTCCGCTGCTATTTATTGTATCATATCTCTGATGTATATTGATATCTATTGGATCATTTGTTGTATCAGATATTGTATAAAAGCTGTATATCAATGTATTATTCTTTTACTCCGCTGTGTTGTTTACTTAATGTTGTTATAAGCTCCGGCGAATCGGATTTGAACGGTCGAATCTACGGCATTCGAGTACGATGTAAAGTATGGATGTCGATTTTCGAGCGGGAAAAATCCGAGTCGTTACATTTGGTATCAGAGCTAAGGTTGAAACTTTAGCTCAGGAGTATAACACATTAAGTAGCTCATTAGAGATAGGGTGAAGTATCCCTAGAATGAGTAATCCCTAAGATATCCGTTTGAGTGCCTCAGTAAATTCTCTTACTATTCACCGATAGTAAGTATGAGTGCAAGAAGAGAACGCGATAGGGGACAGGGGAGTATCACTATAAATGGTCGATGCCCTGCAACAATGGAAACAAACTTTCTCTATCAATCTCTTTCGATTCATCTTTCCAAATTCTTTTGATTCGCTTCGTGGCAGTTGCAAGAAGAAGTTTCGATGCGTTGATGCTCTACGAATCGTTGTAGAAAATTCTTGCTTCGTATTTCATCGGGTTCTTATCGGCTTTTCGATTTAAACCTTAATGAATATAAATTGGAAATTCTGTATAAATGTGAAATTTGAAATTGAAAATTTAAATAAATTGGAAATTTGAAATTGAGTTAAAATTGATTAATAGAATATGAAGGATAAATTAAATTGTATCGATAAAACGATTTCGTTTAAAACCAAATTTTGAAATTCTGTTGTAATTTCTTGGGTTGGTCGAAGTCCGAAGAGGGACAAATTGGTATTTGTTCTGAGATATTCCGACTTGAGTTTGGAATTCATATCTTAAGTTTGAGGAATTATAGGAGATCGAATCTGTCTATCTCTGTGTTGTTTTCATGCCTGCGAATTTCGAGGACGAAATTCTTTTAAGGGGGGATTTTGTAACGACCCTAGATTTTAATTTAATTTAAATTGATAATTAAATGAATTTTTAAATAAAATTGTAAGATAAATTGATTTAAATGGAAGCGAGTTTCCCCGATTCGACTAGAAAATATATAAAGTCATATGGATTTGACAATTTGTATATATGTGAATATATATTTAAATTGGATTTGAAATAAAATCTTAAATAAATGGTTTTAAAAATAAATATAAAGATATATATGTATATACATTAGATATGAATTGTAAATGAATGGTTTAATAATAATTGATAATAATAAGTATTACAATTGATGGTTAATAATAATTTGAATTTATAAATTTAATATAAAACAATAAATATTAAAGTAAAATAAACAATTTAAGTTAAAATAAAAGAGGAATAAAAATAAGACAATGGAACAAAAGAAATGACAAAACAAAGTTTAAATATAAAGTGATAAAACAAAGCAAAAAAGAAATATAAATTCAAAATATAAATACAAGTTAATAAACAAATCTACAAGCCATTAATATCTCCAGCCGAAATCAAATTAGCATAGTCAAAGCAAACAAAACATATAGTCATGCACCCGTGTCAAATGAAGAAATAAAATATAGCCTGCATAAAGTTGTAAGTAATTAATGCAAGCATACCAGCCATGCCTATTATACTAAACAAAACAAAGAAAAGTGATAAAGGACTCATTCATTTAATACAAAACATCTCAGCCATGCTTATTGAATATACAAATAACATCACCTGTACAAAATGTTATCAACTTGTAAACTTTTTGTTATATACATCACTTTCTTCATCTCAGTTTTCATTCATTTTAAACTGAGCAAAAGAAAAGAAAAATAATAATCAAAACTACAGCTTATAAACACAGAATTTTTCTCCGTTCTTCTTCCAAAAACATCCAGGTGAGCAAATATTTCTACCCAGAAATTTCCTTTTTGTGTGTTAATGCCTGTGAGTAAACTTCTGAACCCAAAGGCTTGAATTTGTTACCTTTTGATGATGATTGAAAATGAGGTTGTTTTGATATGTTTGCATGATTGAGTTTATCTGAATAAATGCTTTGAGTTGCTCTGTTTGATTTTGTATACATTTGTATAATATATACAACCTGTCGCTGTTACTTCCATAGGCTTGGATTATTTAAAAAAAATCTAAATCTATTCATACAATCAGAATTTGACTTCGATCCATGAATGAAATATGGTTATGATAATACATTATCAATTCTAAAGATAGTTTAAGAATGTTCATTTCAGTAATTAACCCAAGATTAAGAAAATACAGAGTCAAGTAAACTATCAAAATAAAAAATATTTTCATTCAATTATTTATAGGCTTATGTTTTTAAATCAAAGCAAGATGTTTGAATATAAATCAAGCTTTAAACTTGTTTTCAACCTGTCAGTAGAGTATGCCCACTGGAAAATGATTTACAGGGCAATCATAAATTTTATGTTATATTCAAATATTCTAGATTGCTGATTCAACTGTATAACTTGAATCTATACACAAAGGTAGGATTTTTAACATAAAAATGGTGATTTTTAAGGAAGTATTCAAGATGCATTTTAAAGGGAACCGAAAATGTTTTTTTTGTGAATATCTGATGATCCAACGAATATTAGATCTTGTAATTCGTTTTGGAGCTCGCTTGATCCTCATCGATCCCAGGAAAAATCTTAAAAAAATAATCTATTGCAATAATTTTGTGAACGAGCTGTAATTAAGGTTTAAGGGTCTGTTTTGGTCAAGGGAGAATATGAGATCGCCGCGACGTCGGCGAAGCACTTGGAGCGGTCGCACCAGGGGGATTCGAATCATTGTGTATCAGGGAGGTTTCGAGCAAGATAGCGTGTTCGCAGGTGGCCAGAGAAGGTGGTTTGAAGCGGGTTTTAGCAACCCAGGTGTATTCTAGTTGAACCCAAATTCTAGATTCTCGAATTCGTGATAGTTTTTGATTCTGGGTGGTTCGATGGATTGTGGAAGTCAAAGTCGACTTGCTGGGGGTGGTCGCAGGTGTCGGAGCGTTGCCGGTGATGGGTGCATGTGCACAGTCTCCGTGCACAGTTGGGTTGGGAAAGAAGCGAAGGAACTCGGGTTTTCACTCGAAGCAGTTCGAGTTCCTCTCGTGCTCGTCTCGGGTAGGAAGAAGGGGATGCGAAGCGTGCCACTCGAGTGTTGACTCGAGTCTGTGTTAGGGATTTTGGAGAGTTGTTCGGGATTTTACTGTGAGGAGTTTCAACTTATACCAAGTTACTTTGAATAAAGGAAATTGTTAACAAGTTTTTTTTTTAAAAAGAAAAAGAAAAGGAAAAAAAGATTGGAAGTTTTACAAACTAAAGGAAAGTAATAAGATTTTTTAAGCTAAATATTAACAAGTATCAAATATAAATCATAAAGCAAATGTCTTGAATTTAATTTGTTTGACATGATAATCTTCAAAAGAAATGTGATAATGATTCAATGTGGTTTTGGAATCTCAGTTTTAAAATATAATAAAGTTTTTAAATTTAGATATTTTGAAACAACTTTAAAGGTTTTTAAAGTAGTTTTATAAATTGATTAAAAGATAAATAGATTTCATTTTAAACTTATAAAAAGAAAAAAAGAAATTTCAAATGTAAATTTGAAATAAATGTTTTCAACCATATTTGTAGTGAAATTAAAATCGATAACAAGAATAAGTTTACTTTAAGTAAATGAAGATTAAGGATTTAAATTCATTAACTATTAAGATAATTAGCATGGATAAATTGATGATTTGTATAGATTAAATTAGTAATTATAAGTTTGAATGTATTAATTAAAGTTTAATGAATTAAGTAATATAGATTAAATTTTAATTAATTAATGAATCATTAATGGTTAATCAAACTTATAATTAATAATGATTGATGTAATTTAATTACTTTGGAAAAGAAATTAAATGAATGTTAATGAAGGTCATTAAAGATGATGTATAAATGAAGTAATTTGGGGTAATAAGTAGTTAATTTAATTGAAAATACATTGAAAAAAAATTAGGATTAAAAGAATAATTAATCCTGCTGGTAAATGACTATTGGATGTTTGACCTTACTTATGAATGATTGTATTGTATGATATGCCTTGAATTGATTGTCCTAACTGATCTGTGATATTTTGTTCTATGGATTTAGCAGTGTATGATTCATTCATTTATTTACATTGATATATATCTGTGATCTGTAAGATAAGCGTTATACTTTATATCCCTTATCAACTATATTTCTGTGTTTTAATCTGTGATGATTGATTGATGTTGCACTATTGTGTTAAACCCCTGGACCACACTTATACACACACCAATATGGATTTCACGAAGTCACAGATTTTGAAAAGATTTTTAAAGTTGAATATTTAAATTCAAATGTTTTGGAAATGGATTGGGTTAAAATGTGAAAAGCTTTTGGAATGGAATTTTTAAGATGAAATTATTTTGAATAACTTGATTAAATTTTGGAATTTAAATAATTTGATTTAAATTTGAATTCCAAAGTGTGAAACTGAATACTACGATTTAAAAATAGGGATCAAAGATGTTATACCAGTTATATATGGGTTAAACTATTTTAAAAATATCGATTTCGAAATATGAATATAATTCAGGGACTTTAACTCGTGTAAATGTAATTGGATTTTTTCGAAACGAAAACTGTTTGTTTTCACATAGTAAAAGCTTTCACCTAATAAATGAACGTCCAATTTGTGTTAAAAAGAATTTCAATTTTGAAAATGAAAATAACTTCCAAGTTATCGAAACGGTTTGAAATTATAAGTTGAATCTTTAATTTAAAGATTTAACGAGTTAATCCTATCGAAATGAAATTGTTTTGGAAATCTATGAATTGATCTTTGAGAAATAAATCTTTTTGTTTAAAGATTTAGAATGGTAATTTGTTTAAACCATTTGAAAGAAAGTTTTGGGTTTTAAGTTGTGGCTCAATTGAAATCCCAATATCCATATGTTTTTAACTATTGCGCCCACTGTTCGGTTTAGCCGGGAGAGGACCTTTGTGTCATATATCCCATTTCGAATATGTGATATGTCGTTATGGATAGCATTTGAAGACCGGTGTTGAAGACCGGATATTTTTGAAAACGAAAGGACAACTCGTCGAATGTCTTTGCATCGACTGGTCCCCGGTATAGAGACTCCATATGTGATGGGAAGTCCGAACGTGATTAGTGAATATCCGGATTGCAAGGACTTCTTTGTAAGTGCCTTCGGTTCTGTTCGAGCCCGGAACAGACTTGTATGGATAGTATGTCTGACATTACAAATTGAGATATAAAGCTGATTTCTTTCAAATATATTTCTGTTGGTGGCGGAGAATTTATTCTTTTAGCTTAACACCTTTCTCTGAGACGTACGAGCTCAGAGGTTATGTAGTTGAAGGTTATCAGCGATATATTCCCAATTTGGTAATGTGACATGCTGAGTGTTGCTGTGAAATGATCATTGTGTTGATCGTTTGTGATAGGATCATTTGTTTGATCGTTTATCTTTGTGATCATTTCTATGATCATTTGTTGACCCAAAGCACAGCTTTTGTATAAAGCGTGGCTTTGTGGACGTGACTTCGTCGAGCCTCACACCCCGGAATGGTCAAAACAGGAAAGATGCAGCAAGGTTATGAGGGGTAGCTCCCTTTAGGGTATGTGCATTTCCTTTTGGAAAAGGGTGGTATCATGGTATGGAGCCCAGATGCTTACTCACGTTGAAACACTTTATTTATGATTGTGTGATGATGGTGACGAGCGCTCGGTTAAAGGTCCCAAAGGACCGGGGGATGGCATACTCGTGTCAGTAGTTACCCAGTTAGGGGTAACCCGGCCTTGTGTTGGCAGAGATCCGGTTTGGTTCTCAGGGACGTCCTTCCAGAGGCGTTCTCATGTGGCAATGGGAAGTTCCTTGGCCTGAGCATTTGTTGGAAATCCAAAGAAACAATACGAGCCTTGTACGGTATTAGTTGTAGAACCTGCCATCTAATATGGTAGCTATAGTAAGCATAATATAATGGTACCTATGCTGGCTAAGATTTATATTCTACTTTCGAAATGTTTTCTGCACTTTGCACTTATAGTAATAATATCAAAGAAATTGCGTACGAAGCATCTTTGACTATCATAAGAAGAAATCTCCTCCAAGTCTGTGTTTGCATTGTGTGTGTGGTGGGAGGTCTTATGGTAGTTACATTTTCAAAAAAAGCATTGCGAATTGATTTTTAAAATCTTTTGTTGAATGTTTTAAAAGATAATCTGTTTTTGTTGCTCACACCAGTCCCACGACTGATCCGGAGTTTATTGTTTCTTTCCTAAACTCTGGGTGCTCATTATTTTCTACACGAGCAGTCTAGAGTTGGGTTTTTCGGATAGTCAGATGTAGTGGATTATCTGGAGTTGGTTCAGTCTCTGGACCACACCGCACTTGCTTATCTTTGTGCATCATTATTGGGAGTTCGAGCTATTGCTGGATTGGTTCTTGGAAATGGAGTTGCAGTTCTCGGAGTTCTCTTTTGAAGACTATCTTAGAGTTATATTGTTCCGCTGCTAGATGTCATCTATTTTCTTTTCCGCTGCTATTTATTGTGTCATATCTCTGATGTATATTGATATCTATTGGATCATCTGTTGTATCAGATATTGTCTAAAAGCTGTATATCAATGTATTATTCTTTTACTCCGCTGTGTTGTTTACTTAATGTTGTTATAAGCTCCGGCGAATCGGATTTGAACGGTCGAATCTACGGCATTTGAGTACGATGTAAAGTATGGATGTCGATTTTTGTGCGGGAAAAATCCGAGTCGTTACATCAACAGCCTTATTCTCCGTGCTAGTTGACAGCATTACACCGTAGTGTTCTTGGCTAGCATGGGTATAGTGGTGGGGCGTCACAGAAATGATAATGATCATGCTTTGTTCACAGATTTGATTTTGATGAGGAGTTTTGATATGGAGATGTTTTGAAGTTGACTGATTTTTTAGACTTGTATATGATTTGAATATGCAGAAATTTGAAGAGGAGTTACTGTTTTTAAATTTGAAGAGTTTTGAAGTTTTCTTTTTGATTAAGGAAATGAAAAAGCAAGTATGAATGAAGATGCAAGTTTATATAAATGAATTTTCAGATTTTATCAAATAAAAGAAAATTAAAACAATTTGACACTTGTAAACTTATTTCAACATTTGTCACTTTGAATGCTTATCTTATAACACTTGTCCTTTTATTTAAAAAATAATTTTTTAGTTTATAATAAATATGTATATAAATTTATAAAAAGAAATAAGAACAAACCATGTTTATAAATAAAACTTATACATATAAAAATTTAAATCAATTAAAATTTATAAATTGGAATTTTAAATTCAAATCAAATCCAAAATCAATTATTTTCAAATCAAGTTATGTATATATAAATTCAATTTGAAATAAAAATTGCAAATTTTATTCAAAACCTATTTATAAAGACAATACACTATTAATATTATTTTTATAAATATCTTATTATTAAATTAAAATTATTTTAAAAGAAATTATATTTTTGCTAATAAATTATCCATTTTATTAAGCCATAAAACTTTTTTGTTAATTCATTTTAAATTTAAAACCCAAGCCAAATTATTTTAAACATTTAATATTTTTCCTATCAACTTTAAAATCATATATTTATTTATTAAATAGTTTTAAAAACTTAATATTTAATAAAAATCAAAATTTCCAAATTAAAATGTATATATTAGAATTTTAAAACATGATTCACTTATTAAATTTAAACTAAAATCATTTATTTAACTTTGGAAAGCTTAAATATTTAATAAAAACAAATTTTCACATTACTACAAATATTAGAATTAGAAAAAATATGTTTTATTTATTAAAATCAAAACAATGCTAATCTATTTAAAACATAAACCATATATTCATATTGTAAATAGAAACCAATTTTATTATTTTTAAAAGATAAAATAACCAATTAAATAATTATTGAAGAATATTATTAAATCAATTTGAATTATTATTAAAAAAATATCAATATCAATTTAATTTTTAATACAGATTATTAAATTGATATTGTTAAGTATTTCGGGATATTACACCAACAGAAAACTATCGAGTGATTCATTCCATAGTTATCCAATGACTATCAGTATGTAACCCCCTTTATACCTCCAACTGTCATGAGTAATAGGCTGCTAATATTTGAAAAGCGTTATGTACTATAGTCTTAACGGATGTATCAACATCTGGTCTCGATACACCTTGGCATGGAATATTTAAAACAGTATGTTTATTTAATTGTGATAAATCACTGACGTTTACAATGCATTGTAACTACTATCATAAAAATACCATTTATGGACTTTATATTAAATATACTTTTAATTAAATTAATTAATTAATATACAATACATTATATCAAGTATATAATAGAAAGAAAACACCTTTTATTTCGAACAAGATTGATTACGAGTTAGATATGTATAATAAATTAAATAATTGCCCCTAGGGCATATCCTAACTCTATCAATCTTCAACTTGCACTTGGGGATTATGGAATCTTAATCCCATCCCATCGATTATCTTGATGAGAACCTATCAAGTTAGATCTTTTGTGAATTGATCTGCTATGTTGTTTTAATTATCTACTCTGTCAATCAATTGTTTCCAATGCTGATAAACTACCTTTACCATGCGGAACTGTTCGGAGCATATTTCTCGACTTCTAGTGGACTCTTGTCATTACATTGTTATCATATAACAATCATTTTGTATTCTTAATACTTTGGAATAAACCCTAGCTCAGTTATAAATTTCTGCATCAATATTTATAAATTGTTTTCATCGTGGCGCTATTCAAGGCGATGTACTTAGTCTTTTTGTTGAATCAGCCACAATGTTTCATTTGGAACAATTCTAACTTAAAGCATCTTAATTAGGGTTTGAACACTAATTTAATATTGGCATATTACACTCTATATCACTCATGAAGTTTGAGTTCGTATACTCTTTCATGAGGAGTTCATTGTTACTACAAACAATTCTTTAGTCTTTCGTAAATGCTCAAGAAAATTCCAAACTACCATTTAGTGATCTTAATTTGAATTTGATATTTTGCTTTATGTATCAAATATGTAAGAAAATTATGATTTTATAGACAAGACAACATATATGATAATTTCTATTGCTAAGCGTAAGGAATCCATCTCACATCTTCCTTATTAAACATTTTAATAAGGTACCTTTGCATATCGGCTGGGACATTCCCAACATTCTTTATACTTAATAAAAAGATATACTTTATAAATACAATATTGAGCATTATACAACTAAACTATTATTGATTTTAACAAAAGTACATTGTTGACAATCAGCAGTATGTTGTTTACTTATAGCCTAGAAATATCTACGTACGTCTTAGTGGTTCTTTCTTATGGACACACGCTTCCTTTGTATTTTCACTGAAAATCAAACTATTCGGTATTTTTATCAAAATACTTATTCGATTATGATGCACACAGAATGATACTTTCGTATCATTTTCTGGATCGTATCCGAAAATCCCAAAAACTCAATATCGCTTCCAATGACTTCGAGACACTTTGGTTGTTATACACAAATAATTTATTCTAAATCATTATTTAGAATTATCCATTTCAACAAATATATACCAAAAAAAGTCATACCAAACGATAATTTTATGGCTAAAAAAATATGAATCGACATGAGCACATTGAACGATGAATCTATTACTTTAAGTTCAACTATTGAAATTTATGATTTTATTCTTATCAATGTTGCTCATATTATTCCAACTACATTAGACTTTCTGTGACACCCCACCTCTATACTCATACTATCCAAGAGTATTACAGAGTAATACTATCACATAATATGGAGAATGTGGCTATATGGGATATGCACATGAATATTCCCTTGGACTAACACTGGTACGTTAAAAAAAAAACTGATAAATAACTAATCTATACGTATACAGTATCAGTACAAAGCAATAGACATGTGTGTCTCCAAGAAAGAACAATACATAATATATAGTACAGAGTCAATCGCAGCAATAACATATAATATATAAAATAACTTAATGTTATAAGAATACCATACAACTCAATGTCAATTATATACATACATACAATGAATCTGATATCATATACAATCCTAATATTGTACTCCTCTAAGCGTAGTAAAACACAAGCTGGTCATGTCGTCCATGTACTTGAAATGTCTCGGACTGACCCAAGTATTATATAAAATAATAAACGAGTCAGACTATATCTAAATATACGGACCAATACCTACATAAATATAGGATATACATAATATAATGGTGATGACATTAACAATAGTATAATATAATAGGTACACTCTCAACACAGCAAAATGGTGCCATCACCCATATAACACATCAAATTAGAATTCACATAAAACAACATCGTATGAGAGAATCATCCATACGTTAAGATCACAATCAAATCCAAAAATAAACAGTAATGAGATATACTCAAGTATAATCGGACAAGAACACTATAATGTCCAAACTCTCAATCTCACGATATAAATTATCATCACAGAAAAATAAAACCATCCAACAAATAGGGATAATACATAACAATGCCCTAATATAATATCATATAATCAATAGATAATGTGAGATGACCCATCAAATCATTCAAATGATATCCAATATCATACAAATCACAAAAATAATCTGTCACAATCAATTAATAAGGTTATCTTTAGAATACCAAACCAAAAGTGTGGATATACAGGGACTGACTACACTTTAGACTCAACCAGTCTATAGTCTAGTCAACTCATCACAGGAATAAGACGTATATGCCAATCCACTATGCACACATATACGATGAATCAAACAGGAGACTAACCGCCGCTTACTGCAAGCCTGATCAGGAACACAGGTTTACTCGCAACCGTAGAGTAACCATCTATTCCTATAGTCTTCAAGGTATATGTCAATCTACAATACCCACATACCCTGAATCAAATAAGGAGACTGACAGCCGCCTACCACAAGCCTACTCCAGGAACCCAGGTCAAGTCGCCTACCGCAAAGTACAATCTATTCCTACAACCTTCAGTTATTTCGATGGATATCGTGACCCCATCCACTAGTGGCTCGTCTACGCGTAGCTCCGGTCATGAACCTGCTTTGCCCCAAATGGTAATAGACTGCTGGCCTAAGAGACACAAGGGGATAAAGGAAACAACTCATCTGCCACTACCAATAATGTGATGCGCATCAAAGGGACATATAACTATAGTATCGCGGATCTAGGGTGCAACCCTATGATTAGGCCGCCAGGGTGGATACTGGCCAATCTGGTTCACTTTCGAAAAATAAAGGAAGTTGGACACAATATGGATGGTCATATAGTACTCATATCCTATCACTTCACATATTTCTAGTACTAGGTCGATACATGGCTCTCATAAGTCAATATCTAACAATATGACACCCCTCGTTGAATACAACCTGGACATATGCGTGTAATCCCCGTTTGAGTGACATTTACTTACAAAGATAACCAAACAAATGACATAACGGTGTCCCATACCACCGCATATCATTTGAATAATTATTCAATATTCATAAGCTACACTTGATCCACACTATATATATCTATATGACGATTCCAATGAATAAGTGGAAAAGTATTACCGAAAATCCCATACCAGATGGTATCACTGCACTGTTTATTCAATTTTCTCGTCACACTGAAATAAAATCTCACAAATCAAAGAGAAGGTTTTTATCACCCTATCATCTTTACAATATAAAACGAATCAAAACTACATCATTGGTGATTCATTCATGATATCAAAATCAATAAGGGAAAATGGTAAATAAATACAAAAAATATAGATATCATGCTTGAATCTCATTTTAATTCAGAAATGAAATAATAATAAACTTCAAATAAACATTTTCATTAAAAATTTAAATCAAGTATCCAAACATTCATATAAAACATTCAAATAAATTTATAAATCAGATATCTTTTATAATAAAAATCAATACAACAATATTATTATTTTCATAATACATTTTATAAAATAGCTATATATTACATTTTTCTTTTATAACAAATTCAAACTTGTAACTTATTATAATATCGATTTAAAAGGGATTTATAACCAAAAGAAATCTATATTTATATTTGGTTTTAATTAATTTTTTTTAAATGTATCTAGATTATTTATAATTTAATTAAAGTATTCATGAAATACCTTTAATAAGATTTTGAAACTCTTGAATAATTTATTTCTAAGCTTTCCAAACATTTATTAGAATAAGCAATGAATAAATATCTATATAAGTATAATTATGGAGTAAAATCACTCCACAAACATATCAACTAACAACGATATAAATATCGTTAGACCTAAGTCGACTTCCATCAAACTCCGGTTAGACGTAAAATTAATACACATCAACATACACTAAATATTTTGTTCAATTCACAAACGGACATAACTCTGTTCACAACTTATTTTTCCATCCACATAATCATCTAACCATCCATACATCAATCAATCCCAATAGTGAATGGGGTAATTCAATTCAACCAGGAATTTATCACCAGCAAGCATCTAAACAAGCAATGGGAAATAAAATGATATAAATGATTTATGAGTTAAGAAGCAACTCACCAAATTATCGAACGAAATCACTTACTGCCAGCAACAAATCACAATCAATCTCATACAACCTTCCAAAACGCACAGTCAAACCCTCCTTCATCACGTTGCCATTACATTCACCCAGCATCCCCAACTCCATGCTCGTATCTCCTCCATCGCACAACACCACCACATCATGTCAACTATTCCAACCACCAACAACCGGAACCCACATCGCCATCAACCATCACCGTATGCCTTCCCCTTTCGCTGCTAGCACAGGTCAACAAAACCCTCCTCCGCCTTCATTGACTTCAAAATCATGCAGGCTTCAATCATGACTCCTGGTTGCACGAACCACAACCGAGCTTCACACCCTCACCGACGTTGAGCTTGTCGTCGGCACTTCTGCCTCCAGGCAACGAGCATGCCTTGCTCGATAATTATTCTATTAATTTTTTTCCAGGTAATTAGGTTAAAAAGAATGAAAATGGGGGTTACGGTTGGCTTGAGTTAGTGAAGTATGAGAGTTTTCTAGATAGAAGTAGAAAAGGCAAATAAGCTTGAATGAATTTGAGTTTGCTTAACTAAGGCT
This sequence comes from Allium cepa, assembly GCA_030765085.1. Classification (NCBI taxonomy): domain Eukaryota; kingdom Viridiplantae; phylum Streptophyta; class Magnoliopsida; order Asparagales; family Amaryllidaceae; genus Allium; species Allium cepa. The sequence goes on from CM060939.1 coordinate 228,918,432, forward strand.
AGTACTAATTAACTATTTTTTTTCCTTTTTTTACTATCAATTGGGGATTAGGATTAGAAAAAAAAAGCTATAAGAGTTTAGGTTTAATCCAGGAGCAGAAAGATTTTTCTAGCGAAATGTGTACGAGACACGAATTTGGGCCTATGTTTAGATTTTAAGGAAAATATAGATTTTTTCCTTATATTAAATTCAATTTAATTCAAGTATAATGTTAGTCTAAATTATATTTATTTCTCCTTATTTATTTTATAAAATAATATTATTTTCCATAATTATAACTTATTTATAATTTAAAAGTCACAATTCTGCAATTTAAATCCATTTATAAAATAATTACCATACCAAGTTATCAAACAAACAGTCAAATTCCAATTTAATTGATTAAGTTACCATTATTAATATTAATCAATTATTAATTAAAAATAGGATTGTTATAGAGTTCCTCCCTTAATGAAATTGCATCCTTGCAATTTCCTATAAGGAGAAATTTATAACAATTTTGATTATACAAAACTTAACTATACCATCTTTACCTTTATTTGTATACAAGTTCTTTCCATAAATAAGAATAACTTTATAGGATTACAAAAACTTCATTAAACAAATATATCTCATATTCATGTTTTACATAGAAATTCCATTTCATTACAAATCAAATTTAATTTGAATTCAAATTCTCATTGAATAACCCTTAAAATATTTCATAAACAAAAGTTTATAATCCAAAATTCCTTTCAAAACATTTAACTACATACCATGAGCAATACTATATTATGTGCACCTACACTTAAATACATACCCTAGACATTAAAAGTCCCTGAATTTATGAACATATGAGCATATGAGCACACCCACACATCCAAACAAATACATAAACACGCAACAAGTTGATACATACAAGACAAGAGCGGTGTGCATAGATGCAATAGTGCAACAATGGTACAACAGCCAAATCAAAACATGGATTAGACTCAACACACAAAGACATATGCACTCATATTTGTCCAAAGTATAGGTATTAATTGTTGGAAATTTTCAAAATAGTTTTGGGTTTGTGTTCGTTTTTTAAGAGGGAAAAAGTGGAGGAAGAAGGAAGAAGAGGGGATGGATAGTCCTACATCTTGGAAATTAAGAGAATGTATTGATTTAAATATAGGATTCTCTAAGGAAGGTTGGACCCTTTAGGCACCCAAAGCTTTGATTTGATGTAAGGAGGGAAGTTATGCATCACCACCACACACGCGCGCCGCTGCCACCGTCTGTCCATCCTGCCGACCGGACCAGGTCCGAGTTTTGGGTTTGGGTCTAAAATTACGAATTAATTTTTGTTAACAGGCTGGATCCAGAATCTAAGTATGAACAAATATTCTTGGCGGGTCATTTGTGTAACAACCAGATATTTTAGCCATTCGCATCCACACACGTCGGACTTGAATTGTTCAAAATATCAGATTGTTAATATAAATTTGGCAAACCTCAGCAAATATAGTAAATAAATCAACCATAGAATCACAGACGTAGAGTAATATAAAACAATGCAGCATAAAAGATAAATAGTAGTTCAAGAAGCTACTATATAAATATCAGAGCTAGAAATAAAATACAACAAAATATCTCAAATACAGTGAAGTCACCAGTACGAACAGATGACTTCTCTGAACCAATCAATTGAAAAGCTGAAAGCTAAATCAATAGTTTGATCTCCAACGCAGCTCCAAACCCCAAAGGTGAGTCTCAAATGCTGTATCGCTCAGTCTGACCCGAGCGTAAAGAAAAACACAAAACACTCAAGTCAGGATTAACATTCTTATATCAATAAATCCAACTTAAGTGAAATATCAACTAAAATACAAGTAGCTTAAAGGATGTATGGGATAACCATCCTCTAGGGATTCGTGGAACTATGTACAATGTAGAAATATGCACTATAACACCGTGGTCATTTCAAATTAATTTATACTTCAAAACGAAAATATTATTTTCATTTCAAATATATCTATTTCCCAAAATAGTATATATACATTAAATAATTTATAAAGTAAAGTATTTATAAATTCCTCAAACTTCACAAATCGCTTAAAAATCAACTCGACTTTCCCATTCAAATTTAATTCAATCTCAATTTACCAATTTCCATTTGATTCATTTTCCGACTAAACAAATCCAAATTTATCGATTTCAAATACAGCTTTGACCCACAATTAAACCATTTAAATTTCAGTGAAATTCAAAGTCAATATATTTCGAAGCTTTAAATATTCAACATTTCAAAGACTAAATTTGATAATTTCATTTATCTCCTAATTTGACTTCACTATTATTTAGTTTTGAAATATTCGCTTAATAAATTTAGAATTATTTATATGACCCTAAATTACATTTCTTTATACAATACCTTCGATTTCTATAGATGTGAAATATCCATTAAATTACTTAAATCAAAATCAAGTTATAAGATCATATTTTCAAAGTTTCAAATTCAATAGCTTCAAGTCGATTTAATTAAGTAAATTCCTTAATTAAATGCAATTTCGATCAACTCAACTTTATCTTCCTTAATTTATACAAATCATTGAAAATCTATTTAAAATATAATACTTCACATATTATATTAATTAAGTCGAACTTTATTAAATTTAAGTTTATTATTGAGTCTACTTTATATTTAAACATATTTATATAAAATATTTCAATATTAAATAAAAAACCATAGGAATTATTTTCAAAATATTTATATATAGACTAACGGTGCCTGATAATTCTCTAACCTATGGTCAAGTAATACGGATATTTACCATTTCAATCCGCAATTTAATATATACGGGTATATATCATTTCAACCCGCAATCCCAAATTCAATTCAAATGAAAATCCCTTGGGTCTATCATTTCAACCCATAACGATTTTGTTCTATTCTACAGACCATTCGGGTACATATCATTTCAACACATAGTGAATTCTACACTAACAAAAAACTTGCAGAGTGATGACAATACGGTAATAATAATAACAGGAATATATCATAAATAACAATATAATATAAACAATAGGATATGGTGTCATATCCCACAGGCGAATAGTTACATAATAATAGCTTATATATCACAATTTAAAATAACAAACAACAACAATATTTCAATTATCGTTTCAATTGAAATCAAATTTAATAAATATAAGAACGTTAATCGTGAGTGATCGCTCACCTTTCGAGGCTAGAAAGATTTGTCACTGAAATGAGTTACGAATCCAAGCACGAATTTCAAAGCAAAAGCAGGATTGGCACAATTTCGACGAACAAAGCTGATATATAAAGATGTTGATGGGAATAAATCAGAATCAACATGATAGAAGCAACATTGATATATATATATATATATATATATATATATATTATCCATGGAATAAATATTTAATTTTGAAACAAATATTAAAATAACATATTAAAATCATTGTTTTAAATTAAACACATATATCAAAAATCAAACATATATATATATATATATATATATATATATTTAAGAATCCACCTTAAATTTTAAAACATATACAACTTAAAATCTCCATATATATTTTTATGATTGATAATTATTATAAAACCAATACAAATATACTTTATTAAAAAATTAATGCTGTATTGAAAACCGCATATATATATATATACACACATACTATAACTACAAGCAAATACAAACATCTTATCAAAATCATTATAAAAAAATGACAATCGCGGCTTATATTTCTATATACAAACTTGATGTATAAACCTAGTGTGAAAAATATAAACTCACGCATAAAGGAAGTCTGCAGCCCAGATTTTTTTAAAGCAAACTATAACATATATATATATGTGTGTCATAATTAAATTAATACTTTATTAATATATATACGCGAACAAAACTTATGGATAAAACAATATAAAATCATACCGTCGAAAGAAAAAGCACATACTAACCCATATATATGAACTCCAGGCTCACTAACGAAAATAATATACTTTAATAAGAGAATTATATAACTTTATAACTTTAAAACTATATATACATATATATTCTACTGTATCCAAGAACATTTGACTACATACATATGAAAATATGAAACAGGACTTACATATATGTATATGCTATCATTGCATACAATAATATAAATAATATAACATATATGAACATCTTTGTATATAAGCAAATGTAAATAGTTGAAATATATATAACATCTTTAATTATACTGGCATATAATTTTTTTTATATAACTAACCTTGTATAAAATAAGTAAATACACACGAGAAGGTATGGGAAGATGGAGGCTGAAGGCGGGGGAAGGACTCGGGAGCTAGGTGGATGAGTTGCGGCTTGGTTGGTCGAGGAGGTGGCCACGCTCGGCAGGGAAAGCGGCACGAACGGAGGTGGTTCGGCCATGGGACAAGGCGGAAAATTTGGTTCAGGGAAGAGGCTAGCACGGCTACAAGAAAATCAGAGGGTGTTGATGATGGGAATGGTGTTTGGGTTCGCCGCTAGGAGGTGGTGGGTTACGCGCTCTGGTGGTGGGCGTGACTGCATGGAAGGCCAGGAAAAATGAGCGTGGTTGGTGCAAGTTGAACGCGGGCAAAGTGGTAGAGAAAATTTTGTTTCTGGCGTAGGCTGAAAGGTGGATTTGAGGAATGGTGAAGATGAGCAGGTTTAAGGTAAGAAAGGAATGCCAAATATTGATATAATTTATATAAATGGTAAGGAAACAATACAATTGAGTGAGTTTTTGGTCAATGAATATGTTGTTTTTCAGATTGTTCATGCGGTTAATCACGCTTCTCATCAAAACTATTTGCCTTTCAGCATTCATCTAGTAGACATATAAATCAGATACAGATCTTCGGTTATGATCAAGACGTGCAAACCATGCATTTTATAACATAGACTAGATCCGGTCAATGGTTGGTTTCACATATGATAAACAGAAGTTTCTAAGATAATAGCAGTATGCTAATTTAAGACCTGTTTGGACAATGAATATGGACTATATTAAATAAATAATTAATCAACAAACTGGAATTCAATTAATCCAATCATACAGCAAGCAAATGCATGGATATGGATATGGATCTAGCATATGCCAGACTTCATGAAACAGTTAAAGATAATAACTGTTGATTTTCAACCGTCGAAATTTTGTAAGGTCACAAAACTCAAAAGACCAAAATACAGAACCGATACGGTTAACCGTTTTGCAGATTCCGCTGTTTACTGGACTTCAAAACACAGAAGTGAATATACCACAGAGATCATCACGACGAGACAATCAAAATGGTATACAAATATCAATGATAGGATCATCCTATCAAAAGTCGATAATCGGTACAGATATACGTTGCTATTCCGTACGAAAAATCCGAATGGAGCTAGAAACGTTCGAATTTCACGAAATGAATTTCACAGTCCGATTCAGAGTGTTCTAAATAAATTTTCTTATGTTGACATATTTTGGTTTCGGAACACTTTTAAATTCAACAGTTATTAGCTGATTTAAATTGAATTTATAGCGACAGATAGAACATTTACATTATTCGACAAAAGTTTGCCATTTTCTATGTCTAGATGGACGCATAGAAAAAATTAGATTTCCATCATAAAATTCTATTGTTTGATTAAATGGTAGAAAATGAAGGGAATGGGAAATCAACGGTTCAAAACGGATACCGAAAATGGAGCTAATTTGCCAGAATTAAGATAAACAATGCAATAACAGACCAAATTTGGAAAAATAAAAGATGACGTCTCACTCAGAAGATGGTTTAGGAATTCATAGTGTAAAAATATTCAGCCTTGGAAAACATTTTATTATTATCAAATATTAACTGATTTAAATTGAAATAGAATTTACGCACAAAAATAAACATTCATATTATATGATGAAAATTTACCAGTTGCTATGTTTAATTAGACGTATTCGAAATATTAAATTTTTATTCCCAAATTCAAATATTTAAAATTTCACAAAATTTCAGTTAAATATATTGTTAAAACAAATAAAAATTATTAAAAATTTATGGGTCGTTACACTCTCTCCCACTCAAAACTTTTCGTCCCCGAAGAGGAAGGAGGTAGGAGAATAGAACAACCCGAAAGAAAAATAGATTGAAAGACAAGGATAAACAATTAATTTAAAACTATATAAATTTGCTTGAAATATTCATTTGAAAACTTCATTTGCAATTCAGTTATCTTTAATACTTTCAAAACTTTGAAAGCCCATTTGTAAAATTTCTTGCTTCCTTTATAAATACCATTTATATGTTTAAATAACACCTTTATAAATATATGAAAACTGTTTGAAAACAATTATTACATCATTAGTTATATTTACAATGAAGCTATTGAAAATATTGAATTCATAATTCACAACTTATAAATTTTACCTCAAGATACTGTTCAAACATTATTAATAAATCAAAAATCATTTTCTCTAAATAAATTTTATTTAATCAATAACTTCTAAAATATTAAAATTTTCTATTAAACCATTTAGTATATAAATATACAATACTTTAAAAGGATATATTCAAAAGGGAACGGAAGGCAGATTCGAAAAAACAGAATATAGGTGAATAAATAAAGCTAAGGAGATAAGGTAAATTCCAAAGAATAGTATCAGCCATGAATAGTTAATTTAGAACCATAAGAATTTCAATTTCCAAAATTAATACAAAATTTCTTTGTTGTAAATACTATTATAATAAAATACCTTTACAATAGAATACTTTTATAATAAAATACGTTTATATCGAAACAAATTTTCCTTTCGAAAATACTTTTATAACTCGATGTTTCAACAAGTTTATCCTCGTTCTTGCAGACTCTGGCCATGCGTTGATCAGACGCAAAGCTAGAATTCTTCAAGTACTTAGTAGACCTGTTTCAACGCCCAGTAAATATACTTGAAAAACCTTCAAAACCAATATAGAAAGTACAATCCAAACAAATCAAGCGAATCATGGATCGCAGATACACAATGGTTACGCCTAGATCCCCCAGGATACATTCGTACCTTTAAGAAATCACTGCTTTACGAATTCCGCCATGATAACCAAAACCCGTGGACCGTAGGATAGACAATGGTTACGCCTTGATCTCCTAGGAAACATCCATACCCTTTAAGCAATCTCTGCCTTGCGGATTACGCCACCACAACAAAACCGGTAGACCGCCGATACACAATGGTTACGTCTGGATCCCCCAAGAAACATCCGTACCCTTTAAGCAATCTTTGCCTTGCGGATTACGCTACCACAACCAAACGACCATGGGTTACGCCATGGTAGGACACTCGAGTATCACATCTGAAAAATCAAAGAGAATAATATCGACAGAATGAATCTACAATGTGGCCACAAAGCGGATATCAAGCAGAAGGCACTTTCCATATCTTTGCTTTGTAAATATGCACCATATAGTACCTTTTCAAATCAATTTCAAATATTATACTTATATAAAGTCCATTATGTATAAGATTTCATTTTCAAATCGATTACCTTCCAAAATCAATAGTATATCCAATCATACTTATATAGACTTCGATTATATAAGATTTCACTTTTCAAATTGAGTACCTTTCCAAATCAATAGTTTTTGAATCAACTTCATACTTATACAAATCATTTTATATAGTTTCGAAAACTCCTAAATCAAGTATTTAGTAAAATAAGGTTCTCAATTTCGATTCGTTTCAATATCAGTTCAGTTTCAAAATCATATACGATTTCACCAAATTATTCCTTCCAAATTTAATATCTTCAGTTTCAAAGTTTCCAAAGTAATGGGTTTAGAAAATGATCCTAGCTTCCAAATCATATAATTTACGTTAAACAAATTCATTCCCAAAATCATCATATGATACCGGGTTTTAAATTCCAATCTATTTTCGAAACCAAATATTTTTCTCAAAATCAATTATACCCAGAAATGATTACCAAGTTTATAGCCATCCCTTTAAACCTTTAAACTATTTATTTCTCTTTGAAAGATTCAATTTACCCTTTGAAAATCATGATTCTACATATACATATATATGGTTTTATAAAAGAAGCCACGAAGTTAAAACATTTAAATTTTATCCAAAACATTTCATATTAGTATAATTCAAAATAGTCTTATTCATTTACCTAACAAAACAGTTTCAAACTTATTCAAATCATATTACTTCATACTTTATCAAATAATTTTTACTTTTCGAAATTACCTAGCTTTAAACATTAAACCTTGATTTGGAAGTGTTCGAACATTCGAAATAGTCGGAAAATCAAATTTTAAATCCAAGAGTCAGAAATCATCAACCAATCAATCAATTTCAATATATAGGGTCAAATCCAAAACTCGAGGACTAAACACCGGCTCACTTCAAATCGTTTCAAATATATATACATATATCTTTCGAATTATACTTCAGAATTTGAAATCAAAATTGGTTTCGCAAAATCACTCGCATAGCAAAGCTACTAAAGTGGCCTCTCCCTCACTCTGAAACTCGAAAATCAATGTCGATGATACATGCACTCATCACCGAAATTATTTTCCAGCGACATAAGTGAGTTCTGGACTTCTATTTTCTTGAAAACTTCTTTGAAATTTCTTTTTTCGAAACCATTGGAACTCATTTGAAACATTTCTTATTCAAAAAATACTTTTTAATCATATTATTATATATTTTCCAAATCTTAAAACCAATTTCAAAACACCAAAATTCAACTCCTCGAATTTCCAATTTAAAATCCTTCAGTTATAAATCATTTTTAGATAAATCAACTTCTTATAAAATTTTCAAAATTTCAAATCCTTTCGAAACTTCAAATTCTCGTTTTTAAAAGATATAACATCCTTATCGAAAACATTTTCACTTTTATATATAGAATATAATCATACTTATCAAAATAAAATTTCGATATACAAACAACCCGATTTTTCAAAGGATGATTCAAGAACGGATTTCGAAACAAAGATAGAGATTCAAATAAAAGGAACCCTAATCAAATAGAATTCAGATTCGAAAATAGGCCCGAACAAAGATGAGATAATTAAATTACAAAACAAAAGATGGATATACTTATATAAATCACGGGCGACCTTAACTGGATCAACCGTGATTTCAAGAATATGATCGATGTGGAATTCTAAGGCAAATCGTCATTCGATCGCGAGAGACACAATTCAGCATAACAAGAGACAACAACATCAAAACCGAGGGTATAGAAATCTTCGGTGAATCAATGCCAACTGTAAAGGAGTTTTCACCCCCTTTACAAATCATTCAAAGATTGGCAGAATCGTCGATTTTTATAGAGATCATTCGAAGTGGAGTTATGTGATACTCTAGAATCAAGAAACACGAATCAAGGGAGAAGATAATGGATTTTGGAACCGCAGGGAACGTTCCAAAGTCCAAAGGAAAACCAAACCAAAAAGGAAGAACTTCAAGCTCGAATGAAAGTGATTCTGCAAATAAATTTACTATGTATACTAAGTTTGCCTAGGGCCAAAGCTCTGATACCAATTGTAACAACCCGATATTTCAACCATTCACACCCACACACGTCGGACTTGAATTGTTCAAAATATTAGATTGTTAATTTAAATTTGGCAAAACTCAGCATATATAGTAAATAAATCAACCACAGAATCACAGACATAGAGTAATATAAAATAATGCAGCGGAGTAGATAAATAGTAGTTCATGAAGCTACTATATAAACATCAGAGTTAGAAATAAAATACAATAGAATATCTCATATACAGCGAAGTCTCAACAGATGACTTCTCTGAACTAATCAACTGGAAAAGCTAAAATTTGAATCGATAGTTGGATCTCCAACGAAGCTCCAAACTCCAAAGGTGAGTCTCAAATGCTATATCGCTCAGTCTGACCCGAGCGTAAAGAAAAACACAAAACACTCGAGTCAGAATTAACATTCTTATATCAATAAATCCAACTCAAGTGAAATATCAACTGAAATACAAGTAGCTTAAAGGTTTTTAGGGATTACCATCCTCTAAGGATCCGTGGAACTATCTACAATGTAGAAATGTACACTTTAACACCGTGGTCATTTCAAATTAATTTATACTTCAAAACGAAAATATCATTTTCATTTCAAATATATCTATTTCCCAAAATAGTATATATAAATTAAATAATTTATAAAGTAAAGTATTTGTAAATTCCTCAAAATTCACAAATCGCTTAAAAATCAACTCGGCTTTCCCATTCAGATTTAATTCAATCTCAATTTATCAGTTTGCATTCGATTCATTTTCCGACTAAACAAATTCAAATTTATCGATTTCAAATACAGCTTTGACCCACAATTAACCATTTAAATTTCAATGAAATTCAAAGTCAATATATTTTAAGCTTTAACTATTCAACATTTCAAAGATTAAAGTTGATAATTTCATTTATCTCCCAATTTGACTTCACTACTATTTTGTTTTGAAATATTCACTTAATAAATTCAGTATTATTTAAATGACCCTAAATTACATTTCTATATATAATACCTTCGATTTCTATAGATGTGAAATATCCATTAAATTATTTAAATCAAAATCAAGTTATAAGATCATATTTTTAAAGTTTCAAATTTAATAGCTTCAAATCAATTTAATTAAGTAAATTCCTTAATTAAATGCAATTTCAATCAATCCAACTTTATCTTCCTTAATTTATACAAATCATTGAAAATCTATTTAAAATATAATACTTAACATATTATATTAATTAAGTCAAACTTTATTAAATTTAAGTTTATTATTGAGTCTACTTTATATTTAAACATATTTATATAAAATATTTCAATATTAAATAAACCATATATATTCCCTTTCAAAACCATAGGAATTATTTTCAAAATATTTATATATAGAACTATAGTGCCTGTATAATTCTCTATCCTTTGGTCAACTAATACGGATATTTATCATTTCAATCCACAATTAAATATATATAGGTATATATCATTTCAACCCGCAATCCCAAATTCAATTCAAATGAAAATCGCTTGGGTCTATCATTTCAACCCATAATGATTTTCTCCTATTCTACAGACCGTTCGAGTATATATCATTTCAACCCATAGTGAATTCTATACTAATAGGGAAACTTGCAGAGTGATGACAGATACGATAATAATAATAACACGCATATATCATAAATAACAATATAATATAAACAACAGGATATGGTGTCATATCCCACAGGTGAACAGTTACATAATAATAGCATATATATCACAATTTAAAATAACCAACAGCAGCAATATTTCAATTTCAATTGTCGTTTCAATTGAAATCAAATTTAATAAATATAAGAACGTTAATCATGAGTGATCGCTCACCTTTCGAGGCTAGAAAGATTTGTCGCTGAAATGGATTACGAATCCAAGCACGAATTTCAAATCAAAAGCAGGATTGGCACGATTTCGACGAATAAAGCTGATATATAAAGATGTTGATGGGAACAAATCAAAATCAACACGATAGGAGCAACAATGATATATATATATATATATATATATATATATATATTATCCATGGAATAAATATTTAATTTTAAAATAAATATTAAAATAACATATTAAAATCATTGTTTTAAATTAAACACATATATCAAAAATCAAACATATATATATATTTAAGAATCCACCTTAAATTTTAAAACATATACAACTTAAAATCTCCATATATATTTTATTGATTAATAATTATTATAAAACCAATATAAATATACTTTATTAAAAAATTAGTGCTGTATTGAAAACCGCATATATATATATATATACATGAATATACATATTATAACTACAAGCAAATACAAACATCTTATCAAAACCATTATAAAAAGAAGGACAATCGTGGCTTATATTTCTATATACATACTTGTATATAAACCCACTGTGAAAAATATAAACTCACGCATAAAGGAAGTATGCAACCCATTTTTTTTTAAAAAGCAAACTATAACATATATATACGTGTGTCATAATTAAATTAATACTTTATTCATATATATAATCGAACAAAACTTATGGATAAAACAATATAAAATCATACCGCTGAAAGAAAAAGCACATACTAACACATATATATATATGAACTCAGGCTCACTAACGAAAATAATATACTTTAATAAGATAATTATGTAACTTTATAGCTTTAAAACTATATATACATTTATATACTACTGTATCCAAGAACATCTGACTGCATACATACGATAATATAAAATAGGACTTACATATATGTATATAATATCACTGCATACTATAATATAAATAATATAATATATATGAACATCTATGTATATAAGAAAATGTAAACAGTTGAAATATATATAACATCTTTAATTATACTGGCATATAAATTTTTTTATATAACTAACTTTCTACAAAATAAGTAAATACACACGGGCCGGTATGGGAAGATGGAGGCTGAAGGCGGAGGAAGGACTCGGGTGCTAGGTGGATGAGTTGTGGCTTGGTTGGCTGAGGAGGTGGCCATTCTCGGCAGGGAAAGCGGCACGAACGGAGGTGGTTCAGCCATGGGACAAGGCAGAAAACTTGGTTTAGGGAAGAGGCTAGCACGACTATAGGCAAATCGGAGGGTGTTGACGATGGGAACGACGTTTGGGTTCCCCGCTAGGAGGTGGTAGGTCGCGCGCTCCGGTGGAGTGCGTGAGTGCATGGAAGGCCGGGAAAAATGAGCGTGGTTGGTGGAAGTTGAACGCGGGCAAAGTGGTAGAACAAATTTTGTTTCTGGCGAAGGCTGAATGGTGGATTTGAGGAATGGTGACGATGAACTGGTTTAAGGAAAGAAAGGAATGCCAAAGATTGATATAATTTATATAAACTATAAGGAAACAATACAATTGAGTGAGATTTTGGTCAATGAATACGTTTGTTTTTCAGATTGTTCATGCGGTTAATCATGCTTCTCATCAAAACTATTTGCCTTTCAGCATTCATCTAGTAAACATACAAATCAGATACGGATCTTCGGTTATGATCAAGATGTGCAAACCATGCATTTTATAACATAGACTAGATCCAGTCAATGGTTGGTTTCGTATACGATAAACAAAAGTAGTTAAGATAATAGCAGTGTGCTAATTTAAGACCTGTTTGGACAAAGAATGTGGACTATATTAAATAATTAATTAATGAACAAACTGGAATTCAATTTATCCAATAATATTGCAAGCAAATGTGTGGATATGGATAGGATCTAGCATATGCCAGATTTCATGAAATAATTAAAGAAAATAACCATTGATTTTCAACGGTTGAATTTTGAAAGGTCACAAAACTCAAAAGACCAAAATACAGAACCGATACGGTTAACCGTTTTGCAGATTCCGCTGTTTACCAGACTTCGAAACACAGAAGCGAATATACCACATAGATTAGCACGACGAGATGATCAAAACGGTATACAGATATCAGTGATGGGATCATCCTTTCAAAAGTCGATAATCGGTACCGATATACGTTGCTATTCCATACAGAAAAATCTCAACGTAGCTAGAAACGACCGAATTCCGTGAAACGAATTTCGTAGTCTGATTCAGAGTGTTCTAAATAAGTTTTCTCATGTTAATATATTTTAGTTTCGTAACACTTTTAAATTTAACAGTTATTAGCTGATTTAAATTTAATTTATAGCGATAGATAGAATATCTATATTATTCGACGAAAATTTGGCATTTGCTATGTCTAGATGGACGCATAGCAAAAATCATATTTCCGTCATAATATTCTATTGTTTGATTAAAAGTAGAAAATGAAGGGAATGGGAAATCAACGGTTCAAGACAGATACCGAAAACGAAGCTAATTTTCCGGAATTAAGATAAACGAAGCAATAGCAAACCAAATTTGGAAAAACGAAAGATGGCATCTCACCCAGAAGATGGTTTAGGAATTTATTATGTAAAAATATTCAGCCTTGGAAAACATTTTATTATTATCAAATATTAACTGATTTAAATTGAAATAGAATTCACACACGAAAATAAACATTCATATTATATGATGAATATTTGCCGGTCACTATGTTTAATTAGACGTATTCCAAATATTACATTTTTATTTCCAAATTCAAATATTTAAAATTTCACAAAATTTTAGTTAAATATATTATTAAAACAAATAAAAATTATTAAAAATTTACGGGTCGTCACAATCTCCCCCACTCAAAACTTTTCGTCCCCGAAAAGGAATGAGGTAGAAGAATAGAACAACCAGAAAGAAAAATAGATTGAAAGACGGGGATAAACAATTAATTTAAAACTGTATAAATTTTCTTGAAATATTCATTTGAAAACTTCATTTGCAATTCAGTTATCTTTAATACTTTAAAATCTTTCAAAACCCATTTGTAAAATTTCTTGCTTCCTTTATAAATACCATTTATATGTTTAAATAACACCTTTATAAATATATGAAAACTGTTTGAAAACAATTATTTACATCATTAGTTATATTTACAAAGAAACTATTGAAAACATTAAATCCATAATTCACAACTTATAAATTTTACCTCAAGATACTTTTCAAACATTATTAATAAATCAATAATCATTTTCTCTAAATATATTTTATTTAATCAATAACTTCTAAAATATTAAAAAATTTCAATTAAACCATTTAGTATATAAATAAACAATACTTTAAAAGGATATATTCAAAAGGGAACGGAAGGTAGATTCGGAAAAACAGAATATAGGTGAATAAAAAAAGCTGAGCAGATAAGGTAGATTCTAATGAATAGTATCAGGCACGAATAGTTAATTTAGAACCATAAGAATTTCAATTTCGAATATTAATACAGAATTTCATTGTTGGAAAATACTTTTATAATAAAATACCTTTATATCGAAACAAATTTTCCTTTCGAAAATACGTTTATAACTAAATGTTTCAACAAGTTTATCCTTATTCTTGCATACTCTGGCCATGCATTGATAAGGCGCAAAGCTAGAATTCTTCAAGTACTTAGTAGACCTGTTTCAACACCCAGTTAAAATACTTGAAAAACTTTCAAAATCGATATGCAAAGTACAATCCAAACAAGTCAACCGAATCATGGATCGCAGATACACAATGGTTACGCCTGAATCCCCCAGGAAACATCCGTACCTTTAAGCAATCACTGCTTTGCGAATTACACCATGATAACCAAAACCCATGGACCGTAGAATACACAATGGTTACGCCTGGATCCCCTAGGAAACATCCGTACCCTTTAAACATGTGACGCCCCACCTCTATACCCATGCTAGACAAGAACACTACGGAGTAATGCTGTCGACTAGCACGAAGAATAAGGCTGTTGAGGAGCGACCATCCGTGTAATTGCTTTGTGCGAGCATCGATATGTCAGATACTATAACTTGCAAATCTTTTCAAGTGGAAATCCGACATGCCGACACAAACTCAAAGCTACTACACAGTGGCTATGATGTCTTCGGAAACAAATATAGAAATAAACATAACACAAATCAGTCATAGACAATTTCATATCACAAAGGCGGAAATAGATATGAATATTACACATAAAAGTGTATATCAGAGTAGTGATCAAAAGGATCCACAATAATACAAAGGAATAGATACAAGTGCTAGACAAAAATATGTATACATCAAGGAGTCTGTATCTCAAATGTATACAACAAAAACTACTAAACTTAAGTAGTTGGCCAAAAGATCAGATGAAAGTCCGATAAGGAGTCAAGCAGAAGCACCTGTAACATCTCAGTCTGACCCGAGTATTATTTAAGAAGAAAATAATAAACGGACCAGTCTAGCTATAAATATCAGATGAAGTGATATATAATAAGAGATATGACATAAACATATAATAATCACAATGCCAAGCTGTGATAAATAAGTAATTGAAAATCAACAAGAGATTAATCAATATCACAATAACCTACTCAAGATAAAAAGGAATGTCATACTCCTAATTTCATTCACCAAGCCACAATATATGACATATATACCAATGCCCATCGTAAAAGTTGGTGAAACATAAATTCCAGAAATCAGCACACGAAATCCAGAAATCACAAAAAGGTATGTGCGAGCGGAATCACACAAGTGGTGTCTAGGCTAACCGAAAAAGTATGTGTGAATGGAATCACACAAGTGGTGTCTAGCCTAACCAAACAGCAAAAAGGTATGTGTGAATGGAATCACACAAATGGTGTCTAGGCTAACCGAAAAAGTATGTGTGAATGGAATCACACAAGTGGTGTCTAGCCTAACCAAACAACAAAAAAGTATATGTGAATGGAATCACACAAGTGGTGTCTAGGCTAACCGAAAAAGTATGTGTGAATGGAATCACACAAGTGGTGTCTAGCCTAACCAAACAGCAAAAAGGTATGTGTGAATGGAATCACACAAGTGGTGTCTAGGCTAACCGAAAAAGTATGTGTGAATGGAATCACACAAGTGGTGTCTAGCCTAACCAAACAGCAAAAAGGTATGTGTGAATGGAATTGCACAAGTGGTGTCTAGGCTAACCGAAAAAGTATGTGTGAATGGAATCACACAAGTGGTGTCTAGCCTAACCAAACAGCAAAAAGGTATGTGTGAATGGAATCACACAAATGGTGTCTAGGCTAACCGAAAAAGTATGTGTGAATGGAATCACACAAGTGGTGTCTAGCCTAACCGAATCACAAGCAAAGAGACATCGCACATTGCTAGTCTAAACCATAAAGATGATCGTCATGATCAAAGAGAAGTTTCAATTACAATAAGCTAGTAAATATATGAGCTTAGCTTCATGTCCCATAACCACTAGCTTAACTTAAATATTTACGAACAAATTTATATCTCCACTAGAAAATTGTCACAAGAGTTTCAATCGAACAAGTCCAAGAATTAACCAACAAAGTGAACGCAAGCGTTTCATACCACTTGTTTTACTAAGTCGTTTAATTAGATTTCTCATACGAGTGAGGTAAAGGTTTATATATACTAATAGATTGGAAAACGGTTTTATAAACGAATTTGGTATTTAAATAGTATTGAAATCGTTTGAGGAAAGAGTTTTGATATTTACTACTTGTATAGAAAACCTTTATATTTTTAAAGTGACAAAGCACAAGGGGGATTGTAGAAACAATCAATCACAAAGATCACATTCAAATACATGCATAAAAATCCAAAGAAATCGATCCGAATCCATCAAAATGGGTATTCCCAAAAATTCCAAGAAGATAAGTCATTAAAGTTGTAGCAGCAACAAGTGGGAAATAACACGAATCGATGGAATTTGGAAACCAAGCAAAAACATGCAAAAATAGGCACAATAAGGCAAATTGGTGCAGGTCAGTCGACTGACACAAAGGTCCAGTCGACTGAACCAGAAGCAGGGAAAAATAATTTCCCGCAGTCAGTCGACTGAGCTAAAAATTCAGTCGACCGAATGCAGGGAAAACAGAGGTCCCGAGCCTCTGTTAGTGCCTTCGGAATGCCTATGTGCTACAGCCAGTCGACTGACTCAAGGGTCCAGTCGACTGACTGGCACCAAGGCTGTTTTCCAGCCTATGAAATGAAGATGCAATTTTCTTCAAAATGCAATCGAGCGAGCACGGTCACTAGGGGTTTATGCCAATCGACTACCCGGCCCTATAAGCTCTTCGATGCATCACCAAAAACAAGTTCAAACTACAAGGCTATGATTTTTGAAGATTTGAACTCGAAACACTAAAAATTGGAATATACACCAAATCAATCCAAACCAAAACCAAATGCACATGAATATGTGTTAGGAATTCATACCTAACAATCGAAGATAATCATAGACCTAGATGTGAGATTAAAAATCTCACATTTGAACCCAAACGAATGAAGAAGATGCTATGAAGCAATGGCAAGAACAAGCACTCTTCAATTCCAACTCAACAAGCTTGAATCTAAGCTTAAAGGAGAAACATTTCCTAAATTAGGTTTAGGAAATTTCTGAAATTGAATGGAGAAAGAGTTGGAGAAGATGAAGGAGATGCTTACCAATGGGTTCTCTTTGAATTTGGAGCAAGAACTTGGATTTTGCTATGGAACTAGGGCTTGGAGTTTTAATTCTTTTTCTCTTCCACCATTGTTGAAAGCTTGAAGAGTTAGGAATTAGAAATGAAGTAATGAAGAGTTGGAGTGGGTTGGGACTGAGTTAGTAAGTGGGTTCAGCCCAAACCAAAGCCCTAAGTAAAAAGCGGCAAAAATCAACTTTCTCCAAACATATCGAAGCTTATACTCAAAAAGGTCGCAAACGTCATTTTGAACTCAATGGGGGTGGTCTCGAGTCGCAATTTGACTGTTTGCAAAAAGTAGCTTTTCGGACTAAAATCCGACTAACGATAAAATATTTAAATAAAATATTTAAACATAAGATCGATAAATATGCGGGTTGTTACAGACTCCCCTCCTTAAAGAAATTGCGTCCTCGCAATACTTAAGAAGAAAATAAGAAGCAACAACCATAGAAGCATATCAACACCAAAGAAAATTGAAATAAGAAGTTCACCATAAAGAGCACTAAAGAGTTAGCAAGAACGGGATCGCTCAATGAATTCTCTAGTTTCCCAAGAGTAATCCCTAGGTTTTGAGAACCAATGAACTATCACAAGAAGAACATCTTTATTCCGAAGGCGCTCAACCTCCGAAGTAATGATGCGAATGGAATGTTGCTCATAAGTCAAACTTGGTGAAACTTCAATTTCCACAATATCACCGGGCTCAAGAATAAAACCCGGAAACATAAAAGCATTTCCGTATATAAAAGACGTGGAGAACGTCAAGAATAGCAGAAAATTGAGCCAGTGTAAAGGCGTAGTACAAAAACGGTACGCCCAATGAACCGCTAAACCGGAACAATGATGTAGTATAATAACAGTACATCCGATGAACCGAACACCATAAAAGAACATCAGACGCGAGTCCATAAAAAGAAATGAGATGAAACTTAATAAAACGAAGTACATCAAAACATTCGATGAACTTGGCAAAGAGATAATTCCATTCAGACATCATCAAAGAATCAACACTTGTTGCCTACGACAAAACGTATTGGCAACATGATTTCCCTTCCAGGAATAAAAAGAATATCAAGATCATAAGATGCCAGGAACTCGAGTCAACATGGAGTTCCATATGAGAAAATAATTATTCCAAAGATTTATGATCGGGATTGAGAACAAATTTCTCGTCTAAAAATGATGATGCCAAATTTTTAAAATTAAAACAATAGCCGCGAGCACTAGATCATGAGTGGCATATCTAGTCTCGATAAGCTATAATGATTCAGAAGCACAAGAGATAGCACGTTCTCCTTTGCAAGAGAACGACATCCAAACCAATACGACTAGTATCGGTACAAATAGCAAAGTCTTGGTTCCCCTCCAGGAATCACAAGAATAAGAGTATTAAAAAGAAAGAATTTCTTTTAAATAATCTTCTTTCCTGAAAAGTTTAGACTTTCAAATTACATTTATCAATATGTAATAATCTTTGTAGAAAAATTTACTATTTTCAAGTTAATATACTGTGTCTGATTGTCTCATCAAAGCGTTTAGGAAATTCCTATCGATAACGTTGATCAAGCGCATCGACCAAAATTCTTAAAGCACTCAACGGGCAATACAATCACAAAATCATCCTTTATAGGATAAATAAATCTCTTAAAAAGTTTTAAGAATATTCTTTGTTCGTTTCAAGAACAAAATCCAGTTTTACTTATAAATAAATCTTATGAAAAAGATTTGCAAAATTTTAAATTACTATTTTCATCCAAAATCAATAAATACAAGAATGGAGTCATCGAGATATTCATAGAATATTCGATCTAAAAAATGGACGAAATAAGATGGAAAAACTGAATGACAAAATAATTCATTCATAGAATCATAACGAGTGCGGAGTGCGTAAGTGGAATGCTAACTTCCGCAACTCGTAGCAAATGAAAACCAGTGGCAAGGTCAGACTAGAAAGACCTTAACACCACACAAAAGATTTCTTAGGTGATAATCCTAAGACAAACTCAAAAATACCGGAAAATTTCTCAAACTAGATGAATGAGAGAAATAACACTTTCCTTATAAGTGGGCTTTAAGGAATAAAATGATGCCATCAAATTGAAATCAAAATCATAAGGAAAAATAGAAATCTGCTTAACAGATTGAAAATGTCGAAGATGAATAGTCCACTTGAAAAATAGGATATGGGCTTCACAATGATTAAGCCGATCCTTTCAAAAAAATCAATTCCGAAGCCTAAGTAAAAATATCGGCTCGGAAAGAAAAGTCTCATAAAATAATTTCGACATCAATAAAAAGCAAATTGAGTGTTGCGGATCTACCATCCGGATTCACAATCCTCAAAGAAGTCAGCAAGCCCAAAATATTCAAAGAAAAAGAATCGACAAGTTCTTTTGATATAAAATAGTGAGCCATATCAAAAAGAACTCAAATAAGAAGATCATGAAATAAAACAATGCCATCAAGGATTGAGTGAAAAGTACCTTGACCAAGAGAAGTGTTGCTAGGGGCTTGCTCAATATTTAGCTTTCTCATGTCCTTGTTCAAAAGTTTGGTACACGCAGATAAAAGATGACCCGGTTTCTTGCAATAGCGACAAGAATGGGGTTTTGGACACATATTCACATAGTGTTCCATAGACTTACAATTGTAGCATCCTCCACGATTAGGGATTGGAGTCTTTGCTACAAAAGTAGTTTGCTTCACTCTCTTATTGGGATTAAGGCTTTTGAACTTAGTTTGCCTCTTCTTGGAAGTCCCAATATCACAAACACTTCCTTTACCAACCTCTCCATGAAGAAGAGTAACATCCACAAGCTGATTGAAAGAAACTTCAAGTTTCAAAGGTAGAACCATTTCGGGGTTCTTACTCAAAGCATAGATAAACTCTTGATTCTTTACAAGATCCAAAAGTTGTTGAGCAGACATGAATACTCCATCTTGGGGAGTAGCACTAGATTGACCGGCGCTGGGACGGCCTGGTCTAACCATTTCTCTTCTTTAAGAAAGAAAGAAAAAAGAGGAAAAAGTTATTCTCAAAATAAATATCAAGCAATCTTGATAGATAAAACAAGGAATCATAAAAGAAAATAGGATAGGATGGTACGAAGACCCGAATAAAATCCTAAAGCACAACTCCTAAGAAAGACTTAGGACATGATCCTTGTTATAATATTCCATATTGTTCCGAAGTTTGGCTCCGATACCATGCTGTGACGCCCCACCTCTATACCCACGCTAGACAAGAACACTATGGAGTAATGCTGTCGACTAGCACGGAGAATAAGGCTGTTGAGGAGCGACCATCCGTGTAATTGCTTTGTGCGAGCATCGATATGTCAGATAGTATAACATGCAAATCTTTTCAAGTGGAAATCCGACATGCCGACACAAACTCAAAGCTACTACACAGTGGCTATGATGTCTTCGGAAACAAATATAGAAATAAACATAACACAAATCAGTCACAGACAATTTCATATCACAAAGGCGGAAATAGATATGAATATTACACATAAAAGTGTATATCAGAGTAGTGATCAAAAGGATCCACAATAATACAAAGGAATAGATACAAGTGCTAGACAAAAATATGTATACATCAAGGAGTCTGTATCTCAAATGTATACAACAAAAACTACTAAACTTAAGTAGTTGGCCAAAAGATCAGATGAAAGTCCGATAAGGAGTCAAGCAGAAGCACCTGTAACATCTCAGTCTGACCCGAGTATTATTTAAGAAGAAAATAATAAACGGATCAGTCTAGCTATAAATATCAGATGAAGTGATATATAATAAGAGATATGACATAAACATATAATAATCACAATGCCAAGCTGTGATAAATAAGTAATTGAAAATCAACAAGAGATTAATCAATATCACAATAACCTACTCAAGATAAAAAGGAATGTCATACTCCTAATTTCATTCACCAAGCCACAATATATGACATATATACCAATGCCCATCGTAAAAGTTGGTGAAACATAAATTCCAGAAATCAGCACACGAAATCCAGAAATCACAAAAAGGTATGTGCGAGCGGAATCACACAAGTGGTGTCTAGGCTAACCGAAAAAGTATGTGTGAATGGAATCACACAAGTGGTGTCTAGCCTAACCAAACAGCAAAAAGGTATGTGTGAATGGAATCACACAAATGGTGTCTAGGCTAACCGAAAAAGTATGTGTGAATGGAATCACACAAGTGGTGTCTAGCCTAACCAAACAGCAAATAGGTATGTGTGAATGGAATCACACAAGTGGTGTCTAGGCTAACCGAAAAAGTATGTGTGAATGGAATCACACAAGTGGTGTCTAGCCTAACCAAACAGCAAAAAGGTATGTGTGAATGGAATCACACAAGTGGTGTCTAGGCTAACCGAAAAAGTATGTGTGAATGGAATCACACAAGTGGTGTCTAGCCTAACCAAACAACAAAAAGGTATGTGTGAATGGAATCACACAAGTGGTGTCTAGGCTAACCGAAAAAGTATGTGTGAATGGAATCACACAAGTGGTGTCTAGCCGAACCAAACAGCAAAAAGGTATGTGTGAATGGAATCACACAAATGGTGTCTAGGCTAACCGAAAAAGTATGTGTGAATGGAATCACACAAGTGGTGTCTAGCCTAACCGAATCACAAACAAAGAGACATCGCACATTGCTTAGCTTAGTAAATATATGAGCTTAGCTTCATGTCCCATAACCACTAGCTTAACTTAAATATTTACGAACAAATTTATATCTCCACTACAAAATTGTCACAAGAGTTTCAATCGAACAAGTCCAAGAATTAACCAACAAAGTGAACGCAAGCGTTTCATATCACTTGTTTTACTAAGTCGTTTAATTAGATTTCTCATACGAGTGAGGTAAATGTTTATATATACTAATAGATTGGAAAACGGTTTTATAAACGAATTTGGTATTAAAATAGTATTGAAATCGTTTGAGGAAAGAGTTTTGATATTTACTACTAGTATAGAAAACCTTTATATTTTTAAAGTGACAAAGCACAAGGGGGATTGTAGAAACAATCAATCACAAAGATCACATTCAAAGACGTGCATAAAAATCCAAAGAAATCGATCCGAATCCATCGAAATGGGTATTCCCAAAAATTCCAAGAAGAGAAGTCATTAAAGTTGTAGCAGCAACAAGTGGGAAATAACACGAATCGATGGAATTTGGAAACCAAGTAAAAACATGCATAAATAGGCACAATAAGGCAAATTGGTGCAGGTCAGTCGACTGACACAAAGGTCCAGTCGACTGAACCAGAAGCAGGGAAAAATAATTTCCCGCAGTCAGTCGACTGACCTAAAAATTCAGTCGACCGAATGCAGGGAAAACAGAGGTCCCGAGCCTCTGTTAGTGCCTTCGGAATGCCTATGTGCTACAGCCAGTCGACTGACTCAAGGGTCCAGTCGACTGACTGGCACCAAGGCTGTTTTCCAGCCTATGAAATGAAGATGCAATTTTCTTCAAAATGCAATCGAGCGAGCACGGTCACTAGGCGTTTATGCCAATCGACTACCCGGCCCTATAAGCTCTTCGATGCATCACCAAAAACAAGTTCAAACTACAAGGCTATGATTTTTGAAGATTTGAACTCGAAACACTAAAAATTGGAATATACACCAAATCAATCCAAACCAAAACCAAATGCACATGAATATGTGTTAGGAATTCATACCTAACAATTGAAGATAATCATAGACCTAGATGTGAGATTAAAAATCTCACCTTTGAACCCAAACGAATGAAGAAGATGCTATGAAGCAATGGCAAGAACAAGCAATCTTCAATTCCAACTCAACAAGCTTGAATCTAAGTTTAAAGGAGAAACATTTCCTAAATTAAGTTTAGGAAATTTCTGAAATTGAATGGAGAAAGAGTTGGAGAAGATGAAGGAGATGCTTACCAATGGGTTCTCTTTGAATTTGGAGCAAGAACTTGGATTTTGCTATGGAACTAGGGCTTGGAGTTTTAATTCTTTTTCTCTTCCACCATTATTGAAAGCTTGAAGGGTTAGGAATTAGAAATGAAGTAATGAAGAGTTGGAGTGGGTTGGGACTGAGTTAGTAAGTGGGTTCAGCCCAAATCAAAGCCCTAAGTAAAAAGCGGCAAAAATCAGCTTTCTCCAAACATATCGAAGCTTATACTCAAAAAGGTCGCAAACGTCATTTTGAACTCAATGGGGGTGGTCTCGAGTCGCAATTCGACTGTTTGCAAAAAGTAGCTTTTCGGACTAAAATCCGACTAACGATAAAATATTTAAATAAAATATTTAAATATAAGATCGATAAATATGCGGGTTGTTACAAAACAATCTCTGCCTTGTGGATTACACCACCACAACAAAATCGGTAGACCGTGGATACACAATGGTTATGCCTGGATCGCCAGGACACATCCATACCCTTTAAGCAATCTCTGCCTTGCGGATTACGATACCACAACCAAATGACCATGGGTTACGCCATGGTAGGACACTCTAGTACCACATCCGAAAAACCAAAATTAAAGAGAATAGTATCGATAGAATGCATCCACAATGTGGCCACAAAGCGGATATCAAGCAGAAGGCACTTTCTATATCTTTGCTTCGAAAATATGTATCGTATAGTACCTATTCAAATCAATTTCTAATATTATACTTATATAAAGTCCATTATATATAATATTTCATTTTAAAATCGAATACTTTCCAAAATCAATAGTATATCCAATCATACTTATATAGACTTCGATTATATAAGATTTCGCTTTTCAAATTGAGTACCTTTCCAAATCAATAGTTTTCGAATCAACTTCACACTTATGCAAATCAATTTTATATAGGTTCGATAACTCCCAAATCAAGTATTTAGTAAAATAAGGTTCTCAATTACGATCCGTTTAAATATCAGTTCAGTTCCAAAATCATATACGATTTCACCAAATTATTCCTTCCAAATATAATATCTTCAGTTTCAAAGTTTCCAAAATAATGGGCATAGAAAATGATCCTAGCTTCCAAATCACATAATTTATGTCAAACAAATTCATTCCCAAAATCATCATATAATACTGGGTTTTAAATTCCAATCTATTTTCAAAACCAAATATTTTTCTCAAAATCAATTATACCCAAAAATGATTACCAAGTTTATAGCCGTCCCTTTAAAACTTTAAACTATTTATTTCTATTTGAAAGATCCAATTTACCCTTTGAAAATCATCATTCTACATATACATATATATGGTTTTAAAAAAGATGCCACTAAGTTAAAACATTTAAACTAAATTTTATTCAAAACATTTCATATTAGTATAATTTAAAATCGTCTTATTCATCTACTTAACAAACAGTTTCAAACTTATTCAAATCATATTACTTCACACTTTATCAAATAATTTGTACTTTTCGGAATTACCTAGCTTTAAACATTAAACCTTGATTTGGAAGTGTTCGAACATTGAAAATAGTCGAAAAATCAAATTTTAAATCCAAGAGTTCGAAATCATCAACCAATCAATCAATTTCAATATATAGGGTCAAATTCGAAACTCGAGGACTGAACACCGGCTCACTTCAAATTGTTTCAAATGTATATACATATATCTTTCAAATTATACTTCAGAATTTGAAATCAAAATTGGTTTCGCAAAATCACTCGCATAGCAAAGCTACTAAAGTGGCCTCTCCCCCACTCTGATACTCGAAAATCAATCTCGATGATGCGTGCACTCATCACCGAAATTATTTTCCAGCGACATAAGTGAGTTCTGGAATTCTATTTTCTTGAAAACTTCTTTGAAATTTCTTTTTTTCGAAATCATTTGAACTCATTTGAAATCATTTGAAACATTTCTTTTTCATAAAATACTTTTTAAATCGTAGTATTATATATTTTCCAAAATCTTAAAACCAATTTCAAAACAACGGAATTCAACTCCTCGAATTTCCAATTTAAAACCCTTCAGTTATAAATCATTTTTAGATAAATCAATTTCTTATAAAATTTTCAAAATTTCAAATACTTTCAAAACTTCAAATTCTCGTTTTTAAAAGATATATCATCCTTATCGATAATATTTTCACTTTTATATATGGAATAAAATCATACTTATCAAAATAAAATTTTGATATACAAACAACTCGATTTTTCAAAGGATGATTGAAGAACGGATTTCAAAACAAAGATAGAGATTCAAATAAAAGGAACCCTAATCAAATAGAATTCTGATTCGAAAATAGGCCCGAACAAAGATGAGATAATTAAATTACAAAACAGAAGATGGATATACTTATAAAAATCGCGGGCGACCTTAACTGGGTCAACCGTGACTTCAAGAATATGATCGATGTGGAATTCTAAGGCAAATCGTCATTCGATCGCCAGTGACAGAATTCAGCATAACAAGAGATAACAACATCTAAACTGAGGGTATAGAAATCTTTGGTGAATTAATGCCAACTGTATAGGAGTTTTCACCCCCTTTACAAATCATTCAAAGATTGTCGGAATCGTCGATTTTTCTAAAGATCATTCGAAGTGGAGTTATGGGATACTCCAGAACCAAGAAACACAAATAGTGAGAGAAGATAATGGATTTTGGAACCGCATGGAACATTCCAAAGTCCAAAGGAGAACCTAATCAAAGAGGAAGAAATTCAAGCTCGAACGAAAGTGATTCTAGAAATAAATTTACTATATATGCTAAGTTTGCCTAGAGCCAAAGCTCTGATACCAACAGTAACAACCCAATATTTCAACTATTCGCATCCACACATGTCGGACTTGAATTGTTTAAAATATCAGATTGTTAATTTAAATTTGGCAATACTCAGCATATACAGTAAATAAATCAACCACAGAATCACAGACACAGAGTAATATAAAATAATGCAGCGGAATAGATAAATAGTAGTTCATGAAGCTACTATATAAACATCAGAGTTAGAAATGAAATACAACATAATATCTCAAATACAGTGAAGTCTCCAGTACGAACAGATGACTTCTCTGAACCAATCAAGTGGAAAAGCTTAAAGCTGAATCGATAGTTGAATCTCCAACGAAGCTCCAAACTTTAAAGGCGAGTCTCAAATGCTATATCGCTCAATCTGACCCGAGGATAAAGCAAAACACAAAACACTCGAGTCAGGATTAACATTCTTATATCAATAAATCTAACTCAAGTGAAATATCAACCGAAATACAAGCAGCTTAAAAAATGTTTGGGATAACCATCCTCTAAGGATCCGTGGAACTATCTACAATGTAGAAATATACACTATAACACCATGGTCATTTCAAATTAATTTATACTTCAAAACGAAAATATCATTTTCATTTCAAATCTATCTATTTCCCAAATAGTATATATAAATTAAATAATATATAAAGTAAAGTATTTGTAAATTCCTCAAACTTCACAAATCGCTTAAAAATCAACTCGACTTTCCTATTCAAATTTAATTCAATCTCGAATTATCAATTTCCATTCGATTCATTTTCCCACTAAACAAATTCAAATTTATCGATTTCAATTACATCTTTAAATAGAAGCATCAATGATATATATATTTATTATTATCCATGGAATAAATATTTAATTTTAAAACAAATACTAAAATAACATATTAAAATCATTGTTTTAAATTAAACACATATATCAAAAATCAAACATATATATATATATATATATATTTAAGAATCCACCTTAAATTTTAAAACATATACAACTTAAAAACTCCATATATACTTCTATGATTAATAATTATTATAAAACCAATATAAATATACTTTATTAAAAAATTAATGCTGTATTGAAAACCGTATATATATACACACACACACACACACAGATATATATATATATATATATATATATATATATGAATATACGTATTATAACTACAAGCAAATACAAACATCTTATCAAAATCATTATAAGAAAATGACAATCGCGGCTTATATTTCTATATATATACTTGCTGTATAAACCCAGTGTGAAAAATATAAACTCACGCATAAAGGAAGTCTGCAACCCAGATTTCTTTTAAAGCAAAGTACAACATATATATACGTGTGTCATAATTAAATTAATACTTTATTAATATACATACTCGAATAGAACTTATGGAAAAATAATATAAAATCATACCGCCGAAAGAAAAGGCACGTACTAACCCATATATATGAACTCCTGGCTCACTATCGAAAATAATATACTTTAATAAGAGAATTATATAAATTTATAACTTTAAAACTATATGTATATATACTACTGTATCCAAGAACATCTGACTGCATACATATGAAAATATAAAATAGGACTTACATATATGTATATACTATCACTGCATACTATAATATAAATAATATAATATATATGAACATCTATGAATATATATGAACATCTATGTATATAAGCAAATGTAAACAGTTGAAATATATATAACATCTTTAATTATATTGGCATATAATTTTTTTATATAACTAACCTTGTATAAAATAAGTAAATACACACGAGTAGGTATGGAAAGATGGAGGCTGAAGGCAGAGGAAGGACTCGGGTGCTAAGTGGATGAGTTGCGGCTTGGTTGGCTGAGGAGGTGGCCACGCTCGGCAGGGAAAGCTGCACGAACGGAGGTGGTTCAGCCATGGGACATGGCAGAAAACTTGGCTCAGGGAAGAGGCTAGCACGGCTACAGGCAAATAGGAGGGTGTTGACGATGGGAACAGTGTTTGGGTTCGCCGCTAGGAGGTGGCGGGCCGCATGCTCCGATGGTGTGCGTGACTGCATGGAAGGCCGAGAAAAACGAGCATGGTTGGTGGAAGTTGAACGCATGAAAAGTGGTAGAGCAAATTTTGTTTCTGGCGAAGGCTGAAAGGTGGATTTGAGGAATGGTGAAGATGAACAGGTTTAAGGAAAGAAAGGAATGCCAAAGATTGATATAATTTATATAAATGGTTAGGAAATAATACAATTGAGCGAGTTTTTGGTCAATGAATACGTTTGCTTTTCAGATTGTTCATGCGGTTAATCATGCTTCTCATCAAAACTATTTGCTTTTCAGCATTCGTCTAGTAGACATACAAATCAAATACAGATCTTTGGTTACGATCAAGACTTGCAAACCATATATTTTATAACATAGACTAGATCCGGTCAATGGTTGGTTTCGTGTACGATAAACAGAAGTAGTTAAGATAATAGCAGTATGCTAATTTAAGACCTGTTTAGACAAAGAATGTGGAGTATATTAAATAATAATTAATCAACAATCTGGAATTCAATTAATTCAATCATACAGTAAGCAAATTCGTGGATATGGATATGGATCTAGCATATGCCAGACTTCATGAAACAATTAAAGCAAATAACAGTTGATTTTCAACGGTCGAAATTTTGAAAGGTCACAAAACTCAAAAGACCAAAATACAGAACCGATATGGTTAACCATTTTGCAGATTCCGCTGTTTATCGGACTTCAAAACACCGAAGTGAATATACCATAGAGATCAGTACGACAAGATGATCAAAATGGTATACATATATCAGTGGTAGGATCATCCTATCAAAAGTCGATAATCGGTACCGATATACGTTGTTATTCCGTACGAAAAGAATCCAAACGGAGCTAGAAACGTCCAATTTCGTGAAACGAATTTCGCACTAATTCAGAGTGTTCTAAATAAATTTTCTCATGTTGACATATTTAGGTTTTGGAACACTTTTAAATTCAACAATTATTAGCTGATTTAAATTGAATTTATAGGGATAAATAGAACATCTATATTATTCGACGAAAATTTGCCATTTGCTATGTTTAGATGGACGCATAGGAAAATTCAAATTTCCATCATAAAATTCTATTGCTTGATTAAATGGTAGAAAATGAAGGGAAGGGGAAATCAACGGTTCAAAACGGATATCGAAAATGCAGCTAATTTGCCAGATCTTAAACGAAGCAATAGTAGACCAAATTTGAAAAAACGAAAGATGACGTCTCACTCAGAAGATGGTTTAGGAATTTATTGTGTAAAAATATTCAGCCTTGGAAAACATTTTATTATTATCAAAATTAACTGATTTAAATTGAAATAGAGTTTACACACGAAAATAAACATTCATATCATATGATGAAAATTTACCAGCTGCTATGTTTAATTAGACGTATTCCAAATATTAAATTTTTATTTCCAAATTCAAATATTTAAAATTTCATAAAATTTCAGTTAAATATATTATTAAAACAAATAAAAATTATTAAAAATTTACGGGTCGTTACAATTTGAATGAAGAGACGCGACCGTTGAGTAATAGTTTTAAACCGTTGTGAAAAGTCGCAACCGTTTGTAACGGTTTTGGACTGTTGGAAAGGATGCGACACTTGACGAACGGACACTTCCTCACTACTATAAATAGTGACATCCAGAAACCATCAGAATATCACAATCTCTTTTCTTTCTATCTCATTCTTCTTCCTTCAGATCCGCGACGTCCAAAAAGTGTTGCAGAACAGTGCCTTTCACCAAAGTTTGCGATGCTTGAAAGGTATTGCAAACGCAGAAACATTGCTGATTGGTTTTCTTCTTCTTCATTCTATTCTCTACTAAATTGCATCATCAGAATTCAAATTTGAGTGTTCGTACAAGTTTTGAATCCGATTACGCTGTTTCAAGGCTTCATTGAATCCTGAAGTCGATAGTTTAACAACCCGTTTGTACCTGTTGGGTTGAGCTATTGTCTAAAAGAATCTACACAGAAAATCCTTGAAGTCAGAAGTACAGTAGTTATAATCTTCATCTTTCTCGAATCATCGTTACAAATTTCCAACAATTTTTAGAAAATATGTCAACCATGGATGGTTCGAGTTCAATCAATCTCAATGCTCTTCAAGTTATGAAGCTCTTCAAGTTATGAATCGACATTTAATGCGATTGGAGTGGTTTGATGGTGAAAACTTCACTCGTTGGCAAGGAACGATGAAATTCTTTTTGATCACCATCAAATTATTCTATATTCTTGAAGATAACTTGGAAGAAATACCAGAGGAAACTAATCAAGATACAGACAAATTGAAAGCAAAACGTGCACAGCGCAAAGAGAATGATTTTCTACGCACAGGGCACATACTGAATGCATTGTGTACTCCTGTCTACAGCGCACATAGGACTTTGGAAACTGCAAGCGCACTTTAGACTGCACTAGAAAGCAAATATCAAAATGGATCCAATAAGTTCAAAATTGGACAAGTAAGCAAAATTCTACTGTTAGTGAATCAACTTAAGGATGCTGGAATAAATCTCCCTGAATCTTTTTTTGTTGGTGTTATAATTTCAAGACTTCCTAATACTTGGAATGATTATAAGAAAAAATTAAAACATGCGGAAACAGATTATAATTTAGACGGTTTACAGCGTCATCTTCGTATTGAAGAGGACTCTCGTAAACATGAACTAGATGATAATCTGGAAACTGAGTCTCATTCTAAGGCAAATAATGTTTAAATTACTGGCAAACTAAAGCCTAAGAATGAGACACAGTTTAAGAAGAAAAATTCCGACAATAAAAAGAGACGTGCTTGTTACTACTGTAACAACCCCGACCACTAAGCCCGAGTCTGCCGTCAACGGAAGAAATAATAAAAGGTGAATGTGGTCGAAGACTCGCTTGTGGCTATAGTGCAAGAGGCGAACTCCGTTAGCAGAACTGATAATGATAGGTGGTTTGATACTGGAGAAACCATTCACGTTTGCAAAGACCGTAATCTGTTTAAGATTTACGAAGAAAATAATAGAGAAGCCGACAAGGTTACTGGATCAAATAACGTTCCAAGCAAAGTTTTGGGAAAAGACACTATAGAACTTACATTTACTTCTGGAAGATTCCTTCATTAGTTAATGTATTTTATGTACCTGATATGTGTAAGAATTTGGTTTCTGGATACCTTCTTAACAAAGGAGGATTCAAGATGGTGTATGAGTCTGATAAGTTAGTGTTCCAAGAATGACAAATTCATTGGACAGGGATACTCTTGTAACGACATGGTTAAGTTGAATCCAATAAATAAATCTTCTATTTATATTGTTGATTTTGTTAGTTTATGGTATGGTAGACTAGGACATGTTAATTATAATTCCCTTAAAAATATGCATAAGCTAGGATTAATTTATGATTGTGATTTCGATATTATCTCTAAATGTGAAATATATGTTCAAGCAAAAATACACCGAAAATACTTTAAATCTATAGAAAGGAAAACTGGCTTGCTTGATTTAGTATATAGTGATGTGAGTAACTTAAAAAATCATATCACTTATTGTGGTAACCAATACTATATAACATTTATTGATGATTATACTAGATATGCATATGTGTATCTAATGAAAACTAAAGATGAGGCCTTTGATAAATTTTAAATTTACAAAGTAGAGGTCGAAACACAATTAGGAGTTAAAATAGAAGTATTACATTCAGATCGAGGTAGTTAATATTTCTCAAATGAATTCACCTTATTTTGTAAACAACAGGGTTTAGTTCACCAATGCACTGCCCCATATGCACCACAACAAAATGGTGTTGCTGAAAGGAAAAATAGAACTTTAATAGAAATGGTTAATGTCATGCTCATAAGTTCAAACTTACCTTATAACATATAGAGTGATGCTATGTTATCTGCATGTTATATCTGAAATAGAGTACCACTTAAAAAGAATAATGTTTCACCTTATGAATTATGGTTTAATAGGAAACCTAATCTTACAAGACTTAAAGTTTGGGTTTGTTTAGCCTATGTTAGAAAACCAGACCCTAAACGACCAAAGTTAGGATATAGGGCATTTAAATGTGTTTTCATAGGATATTCACTTAATAGTATAACCTATAGATTCCTAATTCTTGACACCTTAGAAGTTATAGAATACGTAAATGTAGAATTCTTTGAAAATCAAACTGTTGAGATTCCATTGAGATCATCTAGTCCAGAACCTAATACGATTGATGATATCAATGACGATGACTATGCTTCTGCTCAAAACAGCATGGAAGTAATAGTACCAGATAATAGTATTGAACAAAGGAGAAGTAAAAGAGCAAGAATAGAGAAGGACTATGGTCCTGACTTTATTACATATCTTATAGAAGGCAGTAAGAACGAAGTCCTTAATGTGACAAGATATGTCATGAACGTCGATGATGACCCCAAAACTTATTCCGAGGCTATGAGTTCCTGAGATTCAATATTCTGGAAAGAGGCTATTAATGATGAAATGAATTCCATATTATTAAACTAAACTTGGGTTTTAACTGATTTACCTCCTGGTGCTAAACCTATAAGATGTAAATGGATATTTAAGAAAAAATTGAATACAAATGGATCCATTGATAAGTTTAAAGCCAAATTAGTTGCTAAAGGGTACAAGCAAAGACATGGAGTAGGATATTTTGATACATATGCTCCAGTTGCTCGCATATCTTCTACACGCTGTTTAATAGCACTTGCATCAATTCATAAATTGGTTATACATCAAATGGATGTAAAGACTGCGTTTCTAAATGGAGATTTAGAAGAAGAGACATATATGGAACAACCTGAAGTTTCAAAACCCCAG
The DNA here is from genome assembly GCA_030765085.1 of Allium cepa. NCBI lineage: Eukaryota > Viridiplantae > Streptophyta > Magnoliopsida > Asparagales > Amaryllidaceae > Allium > Allium cepa. The sequence continues at coordinate 228,952,123 of CM060939.1, forward strand.
GTCAAGAAAAGAAAGTTAAAAATTAGTAAAGTCTCTTTATGGCCTGAAGCAAGCTCTTATGCAATGGTATGAGAAGTTTGATAAAATAGTATTGTCATATGGATTTATTGTTAATGATACTGATAAATGTATTTATAGCAAATCATACAACAACGATTATGTTATAATATGTTTATACGTTGATGACATGCTAATATTTGGTTCCAATATATCATGTGTGAATGAAACTAAGAAGTTGCTATCTTCTAAATTTGATATGAAAGATCTAGGAGAAGCTGACGTAATTCTGGGAATTAAAATTATTAGGAAAGAGGGGGAGTTGTTGCTAATACAATCTCATTACATTGAGAAGTTCCTCCAAAAATATGGTCATTATAATGACAAACCAACACCTACTCCTTTAGATCCAATTATTAAATTAGAAAAGAATAATGGATGTACCATTTCTCAACTTGAGTATTCCAGAATTATTGGGAGTCTTATGTATGTTATGCATTGCACTAGACCAGGCATAGCACATGCTATAAGCATGTTACGTCGATTTACTAGTAATCTGGGTTTCAAATATTGGAAAGCTATTTCCAAAGTTTTTAGCTTATTTGAAAGGAATCGTTACCTATGGTTTATCTTATAAAGGATATCTTGCTGTAATAGAAGGATATAGTGATGCAACCTGAAATAATGTAGAATCAAAATCCAAGTCTACCACTGGATGGATCTTTAAATTAGGAGGTGTTGCTGTGTCTTGGGTTTCCAAGAAACAGACCTATATATATGACTCAACAATGTTGTCAGAGTTGGTTGCATGAGCAGATGCTTGTAAGGAAGCGGAATGACTTAGGAATTTATTGATAGATATCCCTTAATGGAAGAAGCCATCTCTAGCAGTCTTGATTAATTGTGATAATCAGGCTATAATATACAATGCCTCAAATAAGACATATAATGGGAAGTCTAGACATGTGAGTATAAGGCATCAAATGATAAGAAAGTTACTCAAAATTGGAGTAATAACTGTTGATTACATAGAAACAAAGAAAAACTTGGCTAACCCACTCACAAAGAGTCTTCCAAAGGCAATGGATTCTATAAAATCAAAGGAAATCGGACTAAGGTCTGTGAATGAAGGTTAACCATTCTTGAAAGAAATCCAACTTATGTTTTGAAAAGGATAGACAAAGTTCAGTGGGTATCAACAAGTTAAGAGAAAGATTATGGAACACTAAATCAATAATCGCATAATATTTAGTGTTGGATTCTGCAAGAACAAAGGATGGATAATATATCCTTAATAAATCTAGTTTCCTTAAAAAGTTGTATCGTAAAAACACCTTAAGAGACTTACCTATATGAGGATGGAAATCAGGCTATTTCCTAAGAAAATAAGACCGCTTTCAAAAGTAGACTCATAAACTCAGGATTTAAGCACATGGCCATTAATATGCTGAGCATACAAAGCACTCTGTATACGAAAATCAGTATGTGTGACTGTTCCGGTACTATCACTAGGGGTGCTTGGTTCAAGATATGTTCACCATAGACCTCGATAGAATATTGAATAGTTTACACTAAGTGAAGGTTCAAATCCAAAAGATACCTATCATTTATGTATTGGTTTCCATGATAATGCAAAACTTGATCTTGGAACTACATTGGCTTGATTCCACTTGGGTATGTAGGTAGTCACTCTAGTAATGCAGCTGGCTGTTTTATTTATTTTACTTATTTTACTTATTTTTAAAATGGGGGGAAATTGTTGGAAATATTCAAAATAGTTTTGGGTTTGGCTTTTTTTTTGAAGAGGGAAGAAGTGGAAGAAGAAAAAAGAAGAGGGGATGGATAGTCTCACATCTAGAAAATTAAGAGAATGTATTGATCTAAATATAGGATTCTCTAAGGAAGGTTTGTCCCTTTGGGCACCCAAAGTTTTGCTTTGATGTGAGGAGAGAAGTTATGCATCACCACCACACGTGCGCGCCACCGCCGCCGTCCGTCCGACCGACCAGGTTTGGGTCTAAAATGACGAATTAATTTTTGTTCATGTTATCCCATTTTTTTGGTCAAAACTGGAATATCAACAAATGGACGAGGAATTATGGATATCAGGATTGGAGATCAGTTGGAACCAGGGCTAGGATCGATATCGTCAAAATTTGGTTGAACTCCGATCGGGACGAAATTAATTGGAGATGATGATAAGGACTAGGAAAGACTATGTTTCAAATTTCAGGTTAATCGGAGTTCGTATGAAGAAAATATGATGGATTCAAGGTAGGAAAGGTATGTTGTTCGAATCCATCAAGGTGGTGCTCGGTTCGAATCCATCGGATTCGAACCCATCAGGTTCGCATCGATTGACGGCATGACACAGGGACGGTTCGAATCGATACAGTTCATATCGATCAACATAAGCGCGGCTTGATAAAGTTCGTATTGATGGCGGTTCAAATCGATGAAGTTCGTATCGATCAGGGAAGGAGGGGAGTCGGCTTCGTGGATTCGAAGGAGGGGAGTCGGCTTCATGGATTCGAGGCAATGGATTCGAAGAAGATGGACTCGAGAGAGATGGATTCGAAGGAGATGGATTCGAGGGGGATGGATTCGAAGGATGTGGGTTCGAAGCATGGGTTCGAACCAGGCAGAACACACGAAGCTTTGAACTTGAATCGATCATATCTTCCAAACCGTTGATCCAAATGCAATGAAATTTTTACAGGAGCTTACATACACGTTGAAGAATGTTCTCACCGAATTTCAGCTCAATTGGACGATTTCTTGATCGATTCGAACCTTACTTCGAATCGATCCCAAGGTGGGCCCGGACCTCCAGATTTCGGGCGTGTGGGCCCCCTCACGTGCCTGAAGCGGTCTTCCCGGATTTTAGGAGAAATTTCAGCCTCCTACGCTTATAAATAGAGCCCCTGGTCATTCAGAAAAGGGGTCGGAGATTCTAGAGAGAGAAAACACGCTTGGACGCTGCCAGAATCATTCCATATCATCATTGCGGCTATTTATTTCAAGTGTTGGACTTTGTAACTGCTGTAATCATCTGTAATCATCAAGGATAATCAATAAAAGGATAAAAACTTTGGAGTGGACGTAGGCCGGAGATAGCCGAACCACTATAAAACTTGTGTCTCTGTTCTTTATTTTGGGATTACTGTTTAATATTTGCTGAGACCTGAGATTTGTGTTTGAATATTATTGATTTGTATTCATACACTGGTGCTTTCGCGGTATTCGGGGTTTGTGACCAATTTTGGCTCAAACACTTTGGTGCTTTCACCGAGAAAGACTAGCACCCGCTACATCGGATTTGAAAGTTGGATTTGAAGATTTTAAAAAGTTTGGATTCAAGGACAATGACTAGACAAAATAGTAGAAGACAAAGGGCTGAGCGAAGCCAACAGGAAGGAAGTCAACAAGCATCCTCCGGAGCTGGGGAAGGACAGGCCTCAATCTACATAACCCGGGATGAAATGGAGGCTATGGCAAACTCTTTGCAGGAGAGATTGTTAAAGAACCAACAGGAAATGATGCAGACTTTCTTTGAGCAAATGAGAGCTGCAGGGATGCAGAACTTAGGAACAACTACAGCCGCTGTGGATGCAGGACAGGAGATTAGGGTCGTGGAACCCAATGGAGGACAGGATACGGAGCCACAAAGCAATCAACAATGGCATGGGGGCAGGCCCACAGGATCCAATACAGGAGGACCTTTGGAAGGAGTTCAACAGGCTAGAGCTAACGTTGCTGCTAGTGAACCACATGAAGAGTATGTACCGGAATTCCCTCGGGGGCAACCCCCAACAGACAATGCTGGATTAGTAGAAATCATTAGAAGAACTGTACGAGGTGGTTTGGCCAACAAAGACTTGGAAGGAGTGAATAGGAGTCCATTCGCTCAGGAAATAAGGATGGCTTAGAATCCACCTAAGTTTAAGTTGCCTAGCGTGGAGGTATATGATGGCAAGGCAGATCCAACAGATCACTTGATGAGGTACACCAGACATATGGAGGTGCTGGGGGCATCGGAGGAAGTGATGGCCCGATGCTTCCCTTTGTATTTGACGGACTTAGCTGCGATGTGGTTTAGGCAGCTGGAAGAAGGATCTATCAGGACTTGGAGGGAATTAGTGGAAAGGTTTTTGGGGCAGTTTCGGGTTCATGTCAAGAGACCGAAGAACGTGATGACATTAACATCGGTGAAGCAAAGAATGGATGAATCGCTTAGAGCTTTTCTAACTCGATTCAGTGCGGCAGTTGCTTCGGTGGATCGGCCTGATCCATCGATGGTTTTAATGGCAGCAGTATCAGGAGTCAGGGAGGACTCTGATTTCAAGGTATCTCTGATACGAGATCCCCCATAGGATCTCGACGAATTCTTTCACGAGGCAGAAAGGTTCCTTCGGCAGGAGGATGCGAGTACGGATTTAAAAGTGAAAAAGGTTAGTGCAATCGAGGTTGGAGCAATATCCAGCGGTGGTTCGGATAAAGACAAAGGAAAAAGGAAATTGGATAATGATTCTGGAAACGCTAGGAAGCGATGGAAAGATCCAAAGTTTTCCACATACATAGGATTGAACGAGACGCTGGAGCGGATATACATGGATACTCGGAATCGCCTTCCCTACCTGAGGCCAGCCAGGAGAGATCCTTCTGAACGAGAGAGGGCATCAGGGAGGCATTGTCTCTTCCATGACTTAGACGGACATGACACCAACAGCTGCAGGCACTTGAAGGATATAATCGAGGAGCATGTAAGGAATGGACAGTTACAACAGTATGTCAGAGCTCGGAATGCAACGGTGGAGCAGGAGCAACCACCGACAACCTCTCGCCGTGATGATGGGAGACCCGGGGATGGTGGTCGATTGATCATCCACTAATCGGGATAATATGGAATAAGTAGCGAACTATTAGCAAGCAACCAAGTCATTTACACATGTTCGGGGACGGAGATAGCCCCTAGGCATGCTCTGAATGATGATAAACTGCAACGCTATGGTTTGTGAAATCTATCTTTTGCTTTTGGATTGGACACTACTTTTCTTTTCGGATTTTGGTTTTGTAGTTTGAATCAAGCTCCTGGTTTTGCTTTCTTTTGATTTGGATTTTTCTTTGGACGGTTGTTTCCGGTTTTGAATGTTGGTTTGGTTTTCTGGTTTTTTGGTTTATGATTTAGATTTTTTGGGTTTGGATGATGGATTGGATTTTGATTGGATTTTCATCTGGTTTTTGATAATTGGTCGTCGGGTATGGATTATGCCTGGCAAGGGGTGAGTCACTTTGTCCGAACGTGGTAGATTGACTCATTCAGGTCGCTGAGTATGGACTATGCTCAGCAAGGGTCCGTAGTGACCAGGATTCGGCCTAGGACTTAGGCCCTGTATTATCAATTGTTATTTTCAGATCGTTGAGTATGGACTATGCTCAACAGGGGTCCGGAGAGACCAGGATTCGGCTTAGGACTTAAGCCATGGCATTGTACATCGTCCAGGGACACTGGACCAAGGCCATCAAGTGTGGATTACGCTTGGCAAGACCGGAGAGGTTATGGACTTGGATATCAACCCGGAGAGGTCATGGATTCGGTTATTGGCTATTGGATAAGGATGGATTGGGACTCAGTTGTCGAGTTCAAATGGATATGGAATTGGCTAAGGCTTTGGTTACGGGATTTGGAATCAGGCATCGACTCGAAGCAGTCAAGGATGATATACTCTGGCAATGTGGCTATGGACTTCGGTATTGGATTCGGTACTATTCAAAACACGCCTTGTTATCACAAGGCATGTTTTGGGGGGCAAAATGTTATCCCATTTTTTTGGTCAAAACTGGAATATCAACAAATGGACGAGGAATTATGGATATCAGGATTGGAGATCAGTTGGAACCAGGGCTAGGATCGACATCGTCAAAATTTGGTTGAACTCCGATCGGGACGAAATTAATTGGAGATGATGATAAGGACTAGGAAAGACTATGTTTCAAATTTCAGGTTAATCGGAGTTCGTATGAAGAAAATATGATGGATTCAAGGTAGGAAAGGTATGTTGTTCGAATCCATCAAGGTGGTGCTCGGTTCGAATCCATCGGATTCGAACCCATCAGGTTCGCATCGATTGACGGCATGACACAGGGACAGTTCGAATCGATACAGTTCATATCGATCAACATAAGCGCGGCTTGATAAAGTTCGTATTGATGGCGGTTCGAATCGATGAAGTTCGTATCGATCAGGGAAGGAGGGGAGTCGGCTTCGTGGATTCGAAGGAGGGGAGTCGGCTTCGTGGATTCTAGGCAATGGATTCGAAGAAGATGGACTCGAGAGAGATGGATTCGAAGGAGATGGATTCGAGGGGGATGGATTCGAAGGATGTGGGTTCGAAGCATGGGTTCGAACCAGGCAGAACACACGAAGCTTTGAACTTGAATCGATCATATCTTCCAAACCGTTGATCCAAATGCAATGAAATTTTTACAAGAGCTTACATACATGTTGAAGAATGTTCTCACCGAATTTCAGCTCAATTGGACGATTTCTTGATCGATTCGAACCTTACTTCGAATCGATCCCAAGGTGGGCCCAGACCTCCAGATTTCGGGCGTGTGGGTCCCCTCACGTGCCTGAAGCGGTCTTCCCGGATTTTAGGAGAAATTTCAGCCTCCTACGCTTATAAATAGAGCCCTTGGTCATTCAGAAAAGGGGTCGGAGATTCTAGAGAGAGAAAACACGCTTGGACGCTGCCAGAATCATTCCATATCATCATTGCGGCTATTTATTTCAAGTGTTGGACTTTGTAACTGCTGTAATCATCTGTAATCATCAAGGATAATCAATAAAAGGATAAAAACTTTGGAGTGGACGTAGGCCGGAGATAGCCGAACCACTATAAAACTTGTGTCTCTGTTCTTTATTTTGGGATTACTGTTTAATATTTGTTGAGACCTGAGATTTGTGTTTGAATATTATTGATTTGTATTCATACACTGGTGCTTTCACGGTATTCGGGGTTTGTGACCAATTTTGGCACAAACAGTTCACAAGCCAGATCCAGAATCTAAGTTTGAACGGATATTTTTGGCGGGTCATTTGAATGAAGAAACACGATCGTTTAGTAACAGTTTTTAACCGTTGTGAAAAGTCGCAACTGTTTGTAACAGTTTCGGACTGTTGGAAAGGATGCGACGCTTGACGAATGGACACTTCCTCACTACTATAAATAGTGACGCCCAGAAACCATCAGAATATCATAATCTCTTTTCTTTCTATCTCATTCTTCTTCCTCCAGATCTGCGACGCCCAGAAAGTGTTGCAGAACACTGCCTTTCACCATAGTTTGCGACGCTTGAAAGGTGTTACAAACGCAGAAACGTTGCAGATCGGTTTTCTTCTTCTTCTTATTCATTCCGTTCTCTACTAAATTGTATCATCAGAAATCAAATTTGAGTGTTCTTGGTCAGATCAAAATTGTACAATTTTTGAATCCGATTACGCTATTTCAAGGCTTTATTGAATCCTGAAGTCGATAGTTCAATAACCCGTTTATACCTGTTAGGTTGAACTATTGTCTAAAAGAATCTACACAGTAGATCCTTGAAGTCAGAAGTACAATAGTTATAATCTTCATCTTTCTAGAATCATTGATACAAATATCCAATGTTAATTATATTCAAACCAATGTATAAATGTTAAAGTTTGTTTAAACACATAATTTATATGTATATACATGCCACAAAACACGAAGCATGAAAATTATATATATAAATGCGAACTTCTGCTTTGTAAAAAAAATATGGATATTTGTATTTAATATAAGTAAACTTGTACTTTCCTTTATAACTTTGCTTGTCATAAAAAATGTGATCTGTACTGCCTTGTACATAATATTTAAATAGTTTAAGCTTTCTTTCCATTATAATACCAGACCTACTTTCTTGATATATTGATTTACACACCACACATATATATAGAGCTACACACTTGCATATGGAGTGAAACATTGAAAATCATAGTATATATATGTATGTAACTATACATACATACATATACATACATACATACATACATATACATACACACACATACACACACACACACACATATATATAACAACAAAAATAATTGAATTGACAAGACTTCAGAGTAGGGTAAATATGAGCCTATGCAAAGATGTACCCATATCGACTTGCTCTACAAAAGCAGTATACCAATGGAATAAAACACATGAATAAATATACAAGTGCGTGTAAGTGAAAATAAACTAAAATACTCGAAAACAAGTGACTTAAACGCAAAAAATCAGGTTCACAAAACTTGCAAATAGTAACATAAAAACAAACACATTCACATATAAAATTACACACACACACACACACACACATATTGACACGTTAAAAGCCTGCATTCTATTGAATTATTTGGCCTACACATAATCAACATTCACCTCCTAGCCCTGATTAACTCATGTATTAAAGTAGGTTGCAAGAACTTGTTGTAATTTTTTTTTAATCAAAGGAAATGTACGACCGTTGAAATTTGATAATTTGCAGTCGAGAAAAAAAAAGTGATTATGTACTGCATAGCATTCTGTACATACATCACTGAGTATTTATATTATTACATTGCATAGCTATATTGGTTATATGAGCTCATTTCTATGAATACCCGAAGCCCATTATAATACACATATTACATTGCATTATAAGGTAAATTCAACTACCCGTATTCATTATTACGCCCCCTAAAAAACACTTAGGGTTTTTGCCCTAATGGCGGCTCCAATTATGTCTGATGCGATCTCTTTTTTTTCCTCAAAAAATAAGTCGAATCTAAGAGAAAATTAGTTCCACATCACTCATATGCCACTATTTCTTCAATCAATGTGAAGAAATCACAGAGATTCGGGTAGATCCTGGATCTCACAATTAACGAATTTAGGAAGTCGACTAATTTTGGTGAAAAATAGTTCAGTACTTCTTAGATATGTGTAGATCTGTTGCTGTTGAGTTAAATATATGTTCGATGTTGGAGAAGAATTGAGGTTTGACTTGGATTGTAGAAGTGCCTCTTCATGTGTAGATCTGCCGCTGTTGAGTCAGATCTATGCTTGATTTGGCCCAGAAGTCTCCTGTCTTTCACCTACCTTGAGTTCAGTCTTTAGTATGGTAAAGTTTCTTGCTGACAATGATTTTGTGATAATATCTGCAATTTGGTAAGTTAAAGGTACGTGGTTTACTTACAGTTTTCCTTTTTATTACTTGATCACGAACAAAGTATATATATCCATTTCCATGTGCTTAGTTTAGGAATGCAATACTGGGTTGGCAGACAATGAAATCGCGCTTACATTATTGCTCCATAATATTGGTTTTGTATTCAAGTTTGCTTTCAGTTCACTTAGTAACAACTGTATCCACTTAATCTCTACCGTTGCACATGCTATGCTTCTATATTCTGCTTTGGTGCTTGATTTAGATACAATCTATTGCTTTTTAGAACACCAAAAAACTGGATTTTTTTCCAATATATATACCATGCCCTGTGGTGGATCTTCTATCATCAAGATCTGTACCTAATCTACATCTTCATTTCCAATTATATTCAGATGTTTGCACGCTTTAAACTTCAGCCATGATTAATAGTGCCTTTTAAGTATCCGAGTATCCTTTTTACAGCTTTCCGGTGTTAATCTTTTGGGTCCTGCATAAATTGATATACTTTGTTAACACTGTATGATATTTCTGGTCTTATAATGGTTGCATATTGCAATGTGCCAACAATACTTCTGCACTGTTTACTAATAAATACGGGTTCTCCCATGTGTTTTGACAGATGATGATTTGTCACCATTGGTGTTGGCAAAGAATTTGCTGCTTCCATTTTTTCTTTGACTAAAATTTCCATGATGTACTTTCTTTGACAAAGTAAAATTTCTGATTCTACACTCTTGTAACTTCAATTCCCAAAAAATAGCTTAATGCTCTAAGATCTTTAATTGAAAATTGTTTATCTATAAGTTGAATGAGATTGTTGATCTCTGACTCAACGGTATCTGTAATAATCAAACCATCAACATATATCAGTATATATATAGTTGAAACATTATTGATTCTCGTAAATAGTGAGTTATATGATTTGGTAGGATGAAATTCTAGACTTGTTAATGTGAATTTTAGTTTATTAAACCAGACTCTAGGAGCTTGTTTAAGTCCATATATGGTTTTATTTAGTTCGCAGACTAATCTTTTATCCTGCATGTAGCCTTTTGGTTGCTCCATGTAGACTTCTTCCTTTTTAATTACCATTTAGGAAAGCATTGTTTACATCCAACTGTCTGGTTTTCCAATTTTAGTGTAATGCTACTGTGATGCCCCACCTCTATACTCACACTAGCTAAGGACATTACGGAATAATGCCGTCGACTAGTATGAAGAATAAGGATGTTGAGGAGCGACCATCAGTGTAATTGCTTTGTGCGGGTACCGATACGTTAGACAGTACGCCATGCATTTCATTTCAAAAGGGAATCCGACATATCAAATATGAACTCAAAGCTACTACACAGTGGCTATGTGGACTTCGAAAACAAATATAGAAATAAGCATAACATAAATCAGTCACAGATATTCATATCACTAAGGCGAAAACAGATATGAGTATATCACATAAAAGTGTACATCAAAGTAGTGGTCATACAAGATCCATTACATCACAAAAGAATATGTATACATCGAGAAGTCTCTATCTCGAATGTATAAAAGAAAAAACTACTAAACTAAGTAGTTAGCCAAAAGTCAAAAGCTAGTCCCTGCTAAGAAGTCAAGTAGAAGCACCTGTAACACCTTGGTCTGACCCGAGTATTGTTTATGAAGGAAATAATAAATGGATCAGACCGAGGTGTTACAGGTGCTTCTACTTCACTTCTTAGCAGGGACTAGCTTCTGACTTTTGGCTAATTACTTATTTTAATAGTTTTTGCTTTTATACATTCGAGATAGAGACTCCTTGATGTGTACGCATTCTTTTGTCTAGCACTTGTACCTATTCTTTTGTGATGTAGTGGATCTTGTATGACCATTACTTTGATGTACACTTTTATGTGATATATTCATATCTGTTTCCGCCTTAGTGATATGAATATCTGTGACTGATTTGTATGATGCTTATTTCTATATTTGTTTCCGATGTCCACATAGCCACTATGTAGTAGCTTTGAGTTCGTATTTGATATGTCGGATTCCCTCTTGAAATGAAATGCATGTCATACTATCTGACATATCGGTACCCACACAAAGCAATTACATAGATGGTCGCTTCTCAATAGCCTTATTCTTCATGCTAGTCGACGACATTATCCCGTAGTGTCCTTGGCTAGTGTGAGTATAGAGGTGGGGCGTCACAGCTTGGTATCAAAGCCAAACTTCGAAACAATATAGAATATTATAGCAAGGATCATTGTCCTAAGTCTCTCTTAGGAATCTTGCCTTAGGATTTAATTTGAGTCAATGGACCCGTTCTATCCTATTTTCTTTTATGACGCCTTGTTTTATCGATCATGATTGTTTGATATTCATTTTGAGAATAACCTTTTTCCTCTTCTTTCTTTCTTTCTTAAAGAAGAGAAATGGTTAGACCAGTCCGTCCCAGCATCGGTCAATCTAGTGCTACCCCTCAAGATGGAGTATTGATGTCTGCCCAGCAGCTTTTAGATCTCGTAAAGAATGCTCAAGCCGTCGGACCCATTCCAGAGCCTACTCACCCTAAATCGAGGTTTGCACGCTTGTACAGTGATTATACCAATTTGGGTGGAAAGCCATTCAAGGGTTCCGAAAGCGTTATAGAAGTTCAAGCTTGGCTTAGAACATGCGATTGTATCTTTTCTTGCATGAATCTTATTGATCTACATCGTATCCAAGTGGCTTCTAGTATGCTCCAAGAGAGAGCATTAGATTGGTATGAGCTTTTGTTTTTGAGATTATCAAAGCGGATCTTACTTAGGAGCAATCCCAAGAAATATTCGAGTTAAAGTTTGTGCCGGAGGCTGAAAAAGTAACTTTAGCCCGACGCTTTATTAACCTTGTTCAAGGTGAATCTTCTATGACCGATTATGTTGCATCTTTTGAATCCCACTCTAAATATGGGGTCGAGTACATTAATACCCCAATGAAGAAAAATCAGAGGTTTATTTACGGGTTGAATAAGAACCTCAAAAAGCCATTACTTCTAAAATTAGAAGTTTCTTTCGACCAGCTTATTTCGTTGACCTTATGAATTGAGTTTTCAAAGACTTCCTCGATCGGTTTGTTCTCCTCTTTATAGATGATATTCTTGTTTATTCTAAAACTGAGAAAGAGCATGAAAAGCATCTTTGGATTGTGTTGAAAAATCTTTGGACCAATCAATTGAAAGAATTTTTTTCTAAGTGACACTTTTGGCAATCCCGTGTGAAATTTCTCGAACATATTATTTCTGAATCCAGGATTTCCATGGATCCTTCAAAGACTGAAGTGATTCAAAATTGGAAGAGACCGGAGAGGGTGACGGAAATTTGTAGCTTTCTTGGATTGGCAGGTTATCACCGTCGGTTCATAAAAGACTTTTCAAAAATTTCCGTGCCTCTTACTAGTTTGACAAAGAAGGGAGTTAAGTACATTTGGTCAGATAAACGTGAAGCTTCCTTTCAAAGATTAAAAGAATTCCTTTCCGATGCTCCTATTCTTGTGATTCCCGAAGGGAACCAAGACTTTATTGTTTATACCGATGCTAGTCATGTTGGTTTGGGAGCCGTTCTCATGCAAAGGGAACGTGTTATTGCTTATGCTTCTAGGCAATTAAAGCCCGTTGAGACTAGATATGCCACTCATGATTTAGAGCTCGCGGCTATTGTTTTCGCCCTTAGTATTTGGCGTCACTATCCTTTGGGAGAGAAATTTGTTCTCTATATCGATCATAAATCTTTAAAGTATTTATTTTCTCAAAAGGAACTTAATTTGCATCAAAAACGTTGGCTCAAGTTCCTTGCATCTTATGATCTTGATATCCTTTATACTCCCGAAAAAGGAAATTGTGTTGCCGATGCCCTTAGTCGTAGGCAATAAGCGGTTGTTTCAATGATGATATCCGAATGGAATGAACTCGAGACTTTATCATTTCTGAGATTCGAGATCGTGAATCGGATTCGCGTTCATCTCTTGTTCTATGTAGCCTTGAGGCTCATCCATCTCTTTTGGACCGCATTCTTGATGCTCAAAAGCATGATCCCGAATTGGCCCATCTTAGCCAAAATTGTCGAGGTAGTAATATTGATGGTTTGAAAGACTTTGAAATCGATGCTCGTGGCGGCATTCAAAAATTTGGTAGACTTATTGTGCCAAATATTAGTGGTCTTCGTCAAGACATTTTAGAAGATTCTCATCGTTCTAAATTTACCATTCATCCCGGTAGTAGTAAAATGTATGCAGATATGAAAGGACTTTATTATTGGGGTGCAATGAAATCTGATATTGCTTACTTCATTAAGCATTACTTAACTTGCCAACTCATAAAGGCCGAGCATCAAAGGCCCGGTTGGCTATTGCAACCTTTGGAAATTCCAGTTTGGAAGTGGGATTAAGTGTCCATGGACTTTATTGACGGTCTTCCCCGTTCTCGTTTGGGCCATGATAGTTTATGGGTAATTGGGGATAGACTTACAAAATCCGTCCATTTTATCCCCGTTCGGTCTAATCGGACCGTACCTCTCTTGGCCAAACTTTATGTTAGAGAAGTTATTAAATTGCATGGAGTTCCTACTTCTATTATTATCAATCGTGATCCATTATTTACTAGTGGATTTTGGAAGAGTCTTCAAAAAGCTTTGAGAACAAAGCTTAATTTTAGCACCGCTTATCATCCTCAGTCCGATGGACAAACCGAGCGTGTGAATAAAACTCTTGAAGATCTTCTTCGTGCATGCGTTCTTGATTTTGGTGGAAGTTGGGAAGATCATATTCCTCTTGTTGAGTTTTCCTATAATAATAGCTTCTAATCTAGTATTGGTATGGCACCTTTCGAGGCACTCTATAATAATAGCTTCCAATCTAGTATTGGTATGGCACCTTTCGAGGCACTCTATAATAATAGCTTCCAATCTAGTATTGGTATGGCACCTTTGATAATAGATTGAAGATTCTAAAGGTGTTGTTGAAGAGGGATCAATCTTTGCTTGTTCTAGAGCTTCTCATTTGTTGTTTGGGGGTTAAAAGGTGAGTTATTGAACTCACATCTATGTCTATCCCTTTGATAGTTGTTAGGTATGAATACCTAACATCTATTCCTTATTCATTTGCCTTTAGATTGAATTGGTTTTATGTATATTCAAATTTTGATGTTTTGAAGTCAAAAATCTTTAAAATCCTATCTTTGATGTTTGAACATGTTGTTGGGGTGTATCGAAGTGCCTATAAGGCTGGATTGTCGCTTGGCACAAATCCCGAGTCTGCGTGGCTCGTTCGATCGCGTCCGGTTAGGATTTATTTTGCCCTTCTTAGGAGTTAGGTTGAAAATACTGCAAATGACAGTTCAATCGACTGAACTGTAAGATCAGTCGACTGAAACTGGAAATAGAAAGTTCCTGTGCCAGTATTAGTCGACCGACCATTCAACTTAGTCGATTAGGCCTGGAAACCAAAAGTTTCTAGACATAGTATCAGTCGTCTGACCACACAGTACAGTCGACTGAATCTGCTTATCTCAACCAAATTTGCCGATTTTGTGTGGATTTCCAATTTTAAATCGATTCTCGTTGATCCGATTAGTTGTTATCACTTTTGTTGGCTTTGATAATTTCTTTTTTTGGGATTTTTGGGAATATCCATTTTGATGGATTTGGTATCGATTTCTATGGATTTGATTCACGTCTTCGTATGTAAATTTTTGGTGATTGATTGTTTTTTAAATTATTTTTGTGATTTGTCACTTTGAAATACAAAGGTTTCTATACTAGTAGGAAATATTCAAACTCTTTCATAAGGATGATTTCAACTCTATTTTAATACAAAGCTCGTTTATAAAATCGTTTTCCAATTTATTAGTATATACAAACCTTTTCCTCATTCATTCGAGAAATCCAATTAAACGACTTAGCAAAACTAGTGGTATGAAACACTTGCGTTTACTTTGTCGGTTAATTCTTAGACTCGTTCGATTGAAACTCTTGTGATAATTTTTGAGTGGGAATCTACAATAAGTTCCAAAAAATTTAAGGTAAGCCAGTGGTTATTGGATATGTAGCTAAACTCATTTATTTACTAGCTTAGTGTAATTTACACTTATCGGTCAACGATGATCGTTTTTTGATTTAGACTAGCGATGTGCAATGTCTCTTTGTTTGTGTGAGGGGCTACACCTCGTTTGTGGAGTTTCGTTCAAAAGAGGTGGGGTAGCGACCCATGATCTTTGGGCCGTTTGTGGAGCCTCGGCTCAAAAATTGATGGTTAGCGACCATGGAATAGCATTCCATTTGTGATGCACGTGTTGGTGAGTTTCATGCTCCCGTTTGTGATAGGCCTCCCCCTTTGTGTCTTTTGGATTTCTAATTAATGATATCTAGAATTTGTGTTTCGCCAATATTTGTGATTTACATTGATAAGTTTAATCAATATTTGTGTATTGGTGAATATGTTAAAGAACATGACTTTCTTTTCGGTGTTTGAGAATATTCGAGATATAGTATGATTTTTATTGTCATCTAATGTATACTTGTCACAGTATGGCATTATTGTTATTATACGTTTTTGTCATATCTCTTATCCTACCTCATTTTATATGATATTTATAGCTAGACTGATCCATTTATTATTTCCTTCTTAAATAATACTCAGGTCAGACCGAGGTGTTACAGGTGCTTCTACTTGACTTCTTAGAAGAGACTAGCTTCTGACTTTTGGCTAACTGCTTAGTTTAGTGGTTTTTTCTTTTATACATTCAAGATAGAGACTCCTTGATGTATACATATTCTTTTGTCTAGCACTTGTACCTATTCTTTTGTGATGTAGTGGATCTTATATGACCACTACTTTGATGTACACTTATATGTGATATATTCATATCTGTTTCTGCCTTAGTGGTATGAATATCTATGACTGATTTGTGTTATGCTTATTTCTATATTTGATTCCGAAGTCCACATAGCCACTGTGTAGTAGCTTTGAGTTCGTATTTGATATTTCGGATTCCCTCTTGAAATGAAATGCATGTCGTACTATCTGACATATCGGTAATCGCACAAAGCAATTACACAGATGGTCGCTCCTCAACAGCCTTATTCTTCGTGCTAGTCGACGACATTACCCCATAGTGTCCTTGGATAGTGTAAGTATAGAGGTGTGGCGTAAAAGAAGAGAAATGGTTAGACAGGCCATCCCTGCACCGGTCAATCCAGCGCTGCTCCTCAGGATGGAGTATTCATGTCCGCCCAGCATCTTTTAGATCTCGTATAGAATGCTCAAGCCTTCGGACCCATTCCAGAGCCTACTCACCTTAAATCAGGGTTTGCATGCTTGTGCAGTGATTATAGCAATTTGGATGGAAAGCCATTCAAGGGTTCCGAAAGCGTTTTACAAGTTCAAGCTTGGCTTAGAACATGCGGTTGCATCTTTTCTCGCATGAATCTTATTGATCTACATCGTGTCCAAGTAGCTTCTAGTATGCTACAAAAGAGAGCACTAGATTGGTATGAGCTTTTGGTTTCTGAGATTATCGAAGCAGATGTTACTTGGGAGTAATTCCGAGAAAGATTTGATCTAAAGTTTGTGCCGGAAGCTGAAAAAGTAACTTTGGCCCGACGCTTTATTGACTTTGTTCAAGGTGAATCTACTTTGACGGATTAGGTCGCATCTTTTGAATCTCTCTCTAAATATGGGGTCGAGTATATTAATAACCCATTAAGGAAAAATCAGAGGTTTAGTTATGGGTTGAATAAGAACCTCAAAAAGCCATTACTTCTAAAATTAGAAGTTTCTTTCGTCCAGCTTGTTGATACCACTCTTCGACTTGAAGAGGCGATAAAGAAAGCGATGTTGAAGTTGTGGGTGCCAAACAGAACTTCAACAACAACAAGAAGAGGCCTATTAAGTTCAACCCTAATTCCAACAAGAAAGGGAAACAAGCAACTTCAGTAGCAAAGACTCCTACCTCTAGTCGTGGGCAATGTTACAATTGTTGTTCTAAGGACCATTATGCAAATAAGTGTCCGAAGCCCCTTACTTGTCGCTATTGCAAAAGTTCAGGTCATACTATATCTTCATGTTCCAAACTTCAAAGCAAGAACGAGGGAAAGCTAAATGTTGTGCAAGCCCCTAGTAACACTTCTCATGGTCAAGGTATTTCTCATTCTATCCTTGATGGCATTAATATGTTTTGTGATCTTACTATTCGAGTCTTTTTGACACGGGTGCATCCCACTGTTTTATATCAAAAGAACTTGTTGATACTTTTTCTTTAAATGTTATAGGCTTGATGACTTCTTTGAGAATTGCAAATCCAGTTGGTGGATCCACAACACTCAGTTTACTTTGTAAAGATGTCGAGATTATTTTATGTGATTATTCTTTCCGAGCCGATTTTCATGTCTTGCGTTACTTAGGCTTTGGAATGATTTTAGGAATGGATTGGCTTAACTGTTATAAAGCCCACATCCTATGTCCTGAGAGGACTATACATCTTCGACATCCTCAATCTGTTAAGCAGATTTCTATTGCTCTTAAAGATTCAGATTCTACTTTGGTGACATCCTTATATTCTCTAAACCCTCAGGATGACGATAATGATGATGAGGACGATGTCATTTCTCTCATTCACTTCGTTCATGAATTTCCCGACAAATTTAGCCCACTTTAGGATTACCCCCTATGCAAGCAATCGAGTTTAGAATTAATCTAATCCCTGGAGCTCTACTTATAAATCCTCCTCCTTATCGTATGTCCAATAAGGAAATGGATGTGATGCGTAAACAATTATCCGAATTAGAAATAAAGCAGTTTATTCGTTCTAGTTCCTCTCCTTGGGGAGCTTCGACTATTTTTGTGAAGAAATCCGATGGTGCACTTAGACTTTGCGTTTGTAACGACCTGATATTTTCAACCATTCGCATCCACACACGTCGGACTTGAATTGTTCAAAATATCAGATTGTTAATTTAAATTTGGCAAAACTCAACATATACAGTAAATAAATCAATCACAGAATCACAGACACAAAGTAATATAAGGCAGCGGAATAGATAAATAGTAGTTCATGAAGCTACTATATAAACATCAGAGTTAGAAATAAAATACAGCAGAATATCTCAAATATAGTGAAGTCTCCAATACAAACTGATGACCACTCTGACCGAATCATCTGGAAAAGTTGAAAACTGAATCGATAGCTAGATCTCCAAGCGAAGCTCCAAACTCCAAACGCGAGTCAAATGCTGAATCACTCGGTTTGACCCAAGCGTAAAGCAAAACACAAAACACTCAAGTCAGGATTAACATTCTTATATCAATAAATCCAACTCAAGTGAAATATCAACTGAAATACAAATAACTTAAATGATGTTTGGAATAACCATTCTCTAAGGATACATGGAACTATCTACAATGCAGAAATATACACTATAACACCATGGTCATTTCAAATTAATTTATACTTCAAAAACAAAATATCATTTTCATTTCAAATATATCTATTTCCCAAAATTGTAGATATAGATATATATATTAAATTATTTATAAAGTAAATCAACTCGACTATCCCATCAAATTTAAGTCAATCTCAATTTATCAATTTCCATTCTATTTAGTTTCTGACGAAACAAATTCAAATTTATTGATTTCAACTACAGCTTTGAACCAAAAATAAACCATCTTAAATTTCAATGTAATTCAAAGTCAGTACATTTCGAAACCTTAAATATTCAACATTTCAAAGACTAAATTTGATAATTGCATTTATCTCCCAATTTGACTTCATTATTATTTAGTTTTGAAATATTCACATTCTTCATATAACCTTAAATTACATTTTCTATAATTTACCTTCGATTTCTTTAGACATGAAATATCCATTAAATTACTTAAATCAAAATCAAGTTATAAGATCAGATTTTTAAAGTTTCAAATTCAATAGCTTCAAATCGATTTAATTAAGTAAATTTCTTAATTAACTGCAATTCTATCAGTTCGACTTTATCTTCCTTAATTTATACAAATAATTTAAAATCTATTTAAAAATATAATACTTAACATTTTATGTTGATTAAATCAAACTTTATTAATTTAGGTTTATTATTGAGTCTACGTTATATTTAAACATATTTATATAAAATATTTTTATATTAAATAAACCGTACATATTCCCTTTCAAAACCATAGAAATCATTTTCAAAATATTTATATATAGACCAACGGTGTCTGTATATAATTTCCTATCGTATGGTCAAGTGAAACGGATATTTATCATTTCAATCCGTAATTTAAATATATACGGGTAGATATCAGTTCAACCCGCAATCCAAAATTCAATTCAAATGAAAATCACTTGGGTTTATCATTTCAACCCATAATGAAATTCTCCTATTCTAAAGTCCGTGTGGGTATGTATTATTTCAACCCACAGTGAATCCTATACTACAGGGAACTTGTAGAGTAATAAAAATAATATAATAATATAACATGCATATATCATCAATAACAGTATAATATAAACAATAGGATATGGTGTCATATCCCACTGGTGAACAGTTACAGTTAATAGCATAAATATAACAATTTAAATAACTACAGCAGCATATTTCAATTGTCATTTCAATTGAAATCGAATTTTATAAATATAAGAACATCAATCGTGAGTGATTGCTCACCTTTTTAGGCTAGAGAGGATTTGACGATGAAATCGAGTTACGAATCGAAGCATGAATTCCGAATCAAAGCAAGATGGCACAAATTCGACGGACAGATCCGATAACAGAAAGCGATGGAATCGAATCAAATTAGCTTGATATAAAAATTTAGACGAGGTGTATATTATATTATTATCTTCCTCAACCCAATATTAAGTTTTAAAAAAATACACATACATTTTGAAATAAATCTTTAATTTTAAACATGTATATATGTATATATATGTTGAAATCAAAATCTACGTATATATTTCAAAATCATATATAAACTTATAAATTTAAAGCTCAACATAACATATATATGAACTAATATATGTATGCAGCATTCTATATCATCTATATAAAGTAGCTAATATATATATATATACACACTAATGTACCAACCCTGTTACATAACTTTATAAAAGACATTCTAGAAATCTTATAGGCAACCTACTGTGTAATTCATGTATGCTAGCCGACCGTTGCATATATCCAAAAGACAACAACTGTATATAAACTATACACCTCACAGCCTATATTATTATATGTATTACTTAGATTATAATTTAACATTATCCTAATAGTACTAAATATGAAAATAGGAATTAAACATTCACAGTAAAACCATTCAAACCCTTAATATAAAACTCTGCACAAATCTTCCAAGCGTTACATATATATGGATATATTTTATAATGTAAACTTATGAAATAAAACACCTACTTGTTGAATACAAACCAAAATCACATAAAAAATGCTAGCGTATCTCTATAAATGAAATCAGAAAACAAAGTTCAAAACCAACTCATATATTTACATATACATGCTATACACAACCCTTTTTAAACATATATAAAACTAATATACCTATAATTTATAATACCTTATAGATAAACTAATATAATAATACTTTAAACACATGATATATAAATTTTATATAAATAAACATACCCCATAATGTCACGTACAACACAAGGGAAGGAGGAAGCTTGGGTTGAGGAAGGTGGTTGTGGCCGATGATGTGTGCGCGGCTGTGCGATGGATATGGGAGATACAGGTAGTCGTGCGAGTCAAAGTGGCACGATAGGTCTCGGCCTCATGCGGTGGGAGGGTGAGCTGATGAAGGTGGGTGGTGCTCGGTTTGCTGGCCATGGAGGAGAAGGCGTGGTGGAGCGAAACAGAGAGGGGGAGGAGTGTGAGGGCGGAGCCGAGAAAAATAAAGGAGCAAATCCAAAATGAAACAGAGAAATGAATGGGGTAGATCTGAATGTATATGCTACAACAATGTGATAACCTGGAATTCTAGGCATCTGTAATTGATAATAATTGGGTTAATTAAAAGAAATACTGAATTGTAGATTTAACAAACGAATCTAATCGTAAATATTTATGTATGGATAAACATTTATTTGATCATATCTTAATATAATCACTTAAATTTGACAAATTATTCTTTTAAAAATAAATAATAATGATTGTTTATATAAGTAAATTATAAAAATTGGCAAAATTATTAATTTCAAACCAATAATATTTCTGTGTTATTTTTAGATAAATAGAGTTAAAAAATAGGGATTATTAATTTCAAATTGAATTTAGGCTTGTTTAAATATATGAATTTATTTTGAATTGATCTTGAATTGGATTTTTAATTGAATTTAAAGAATTGAATTTGCATTTGAAATTTAAAAAGGGAGTATATCTTAAATATATTTTGGTTTAAATTAATTTGGTTCAAACATAAGTTATTTATAAACGAATATTTACATAAATTCACACACACACACACACACACACACACATATTAAAAATTTAAAGGCTTATTTTTAAAAGACAAACATTAAATACATTGAAATGTATTACATAAAAATATATGAATTTAAATAATTCAAGTTTAAACACTTGTATACATATGGGGGCATGGTTTCAACATTTGTAAATTATGTAGCACATAAGTTAACAAGTGGCAAATTTACCTTAAATCTAAAACAAAATTTAATTAAATAACACATGTAGAAAAAAAAAATTATATGCAAACTGAGATTTTCAGATTCAATTTCTCTATTCTTTTGTTCTTCATCTTTTCAGTCAATAAAAAAAAACCCTGCAACCCTGTAAATCAATTGTTCTCAAACCTGAAACCAAATTCAAACTAATCTGAAATGATTCTTTAATCTGTAAACATTTATTACTCAAGCTCTGTAAACAACCAACGTCTGTAACCATTTGTTCTTCAAATCTGTATCACTTTCAAGAATGCATGCAAGTAGATCTGAAGCAAAAAAATCAAAGTTTTCAAAGCTAGCATTTCAGATTTTAAAGGCAAACTCTCCAGTTTTGAAAGAATGAAAGCAATTTCAGTTTTAGAGCTCCCAGGTTTCCAAGTTCTGTTCAAAATTTGCTTTAGCTTCTCTGATCATCATATCGGTGAGTAAACATACCACCTCGAAGTTTAAATCTTGATAATTGATTCATGGAAATCTTGTGCTTGCTATTTTTGTAAATATGAAGTTCTGTGTTGTTTTGCTGTTTACTGGAAGTTATACTTTGACATGTTCTTCAATATTTCAAGCTACTGAGTAAAGGAAACAGAGAAAATCTTAAATACTTCTTCATATAAATAATTTAAACTTTGGAATTTAAATTAAACAAGTTTGTTTGAACTAAAGTCAGAGTTTGGGATTTTGTTTGGGAAGTTACAGTGGGATATAAATACTGGATATTTAAATTTACAGGGAAAGAGAACCATATGTTAAAATTCGAATGTTTTAAATCGTGGATTTGATTTCATATCTTGATTAAGCGTACAAAGGAAAGATTTTTAAAACAAAAACGGTGATTTTTAGGTAAGTATACATGGTGCAGTTCTTATGTGAACTCGAAATGCAATTTCATCAATTTCTGTTAGTTTAACAAATTTTAAATGTTAAAGTTTGTTGTATAGCTAGCTTGAGGGTTCTCGAATATAGGAAAAATGCCAGAATTTTTTTCTAATGCGAGATTTGTTGAGTAGAATCGATAAAAGGGTTTGGGCTTGAGTTTTCCCTGTGTTCTGTGAATTGTAGATTTCGTCGCCACGTATTGATCGTACCATTCGAAATTCTGAGAGATGGTTGAGGAGAGTATGGACGTGGTGTGGCCGAAGCGTCGTTGCCATGGTGATCGGCATTCGAGAGGTGAGGTTTTTTTTCTCGTAGTTGTTCGAGTTGTTAGTACGAGCTTCAGGCATTTTTCGATTTCACCCTCTTTGCGTAGTTTTGAGTTTTGAATTCGTATTGTTGGTCGATTTCTAGTTTGTAGGAGATGACGAGGGTCGCCGGAGGGTCGGCGAACCACCGTGCACGTGCACGGTGGCGTAAGGTGTCTGTGGGGTCGCGTTTGAGTCGTCGCGAGTTGTGCCTCGAGAAATTTGGGGATCTGCACGAGTTCGACCTGGTGGTTTAATTTATGCTTAAGTTAAATTATACTTACTGGAAATATAAAGAAAAGAGGAGAATAAGAAGAGTACGAGAGGGGAAGAGTGACTCGGGAAAACTTTTGGAATACGCGAATGGTGACTCGAGTTAGATAGGGGAAGCACCCGGGTGGTTCTACTTTCAAACTGCAGTATTTTAAATAAGAATGAAGTTAAGCAATCTGTGTTCTATCAGGATTTACATTGTAAATTTAATAAATGCTTAACAATTTGAGTTAAAACTTTAATATAAGTTAAATTATTTAGTTAATGTATAACAACGTTTAAACTCTTAACTAATATTTTAATTAAGTATTTAATTTAAGTGAAGTATGAAATTAATTAATATTAAGTTGTGTAGTTAATAACAAATCAAGTTAAAGAAGATTCTTTTAAATGTTAATTTAAATGAATAGTAATTAATTAAGAAAATCATTAAGAGTAATTACTTTATAATTGTGATTAAAGATTAACTAATTAATGATTATGTGATTAATAAATTTGTAATTAACTATTTGAAGTTAATTAATGAATGACTAGTAGTTAAGTAATTAAGTAATTTAATTAACAAATGGCTAATGATTAGTTGGTAATTAAGAAATACTTAATTTCTAATTAAGTTGTGTTAATAAAAAAAATTAAGGTCTATTAATTAATAAAGAATAATTAATCTATAATTAAAGATTAATTAATTAGTTATAGGGTAGTTAAGGAATGAATTACCCAGTTATATTTAATGAGATGGATGTGATTAATTAATTTGTCGATTAGTTAAAGATAATCATTTGATGTGGGATTAAGTAGTAATTACTTAATATAATTAATGAGGTGTAATTACTTAGTGAAGTAATGAATGAATAATTACTGGATGTAATTAAAATTAAAGGAAATTACTTATTGGGAAGTAATTAAAGGATAATTTCTTAGGGAAAGTAAGTAAGGGATAATTACTTAATATAGTTAAAAGATTTATTAATGGATATAAATAACTAAGGGAAGTTAATTACTAATGTGATTAATCAAGATTGATTGATGAATTAAATTGTTTGAGGGTAATTAATTTGTATGATTAATTAAAGGATAATTACTTTATGTAATTGAAGAAAATTAATCAAGGATGATTAGTGAAATGAATAATTAAAGAATGATTAATTAATTAATTTATAATTAATTAATGTTAAATAAGCAGGATTTAGGGTGACTGAAATAATTAATTTAAATTTTTTAAATTAATTAGAAATGGTATGACTTATTTATCTTGCTTGTGTATGATTTAAAAATATTGCATGCTTTAGATTGGTTGATATCTCGGATATGTGATTTATGATGCTATGTGATATGATATGTTGGGTTTAAAACAAGATAAAGTAGTTATCTATCGATGATGAATTAATGTGTATAGGTGACACCCTCTATTTGAAGTTTGAATTGTGTTTCAATTGGAATAATTTGCGATGAGATGGTATTGAATTCGAAGAGACCAGAGTCGGGATTAGTAAATACCCGAAACCACTTCGATTCTTTATGGATTGATAAGTGAAATCAATAGGCTGGTTTAGATGATTTAAGTGAATTGGACCATTTAATTTAAGTTTTCGACACTTAGAAATTTATGTGTAAAATAGGTGATGTCTATAACAACTTGTGAAGTTGTATATTGATATAAGATACCCGGGTTCATATAAGTTGTATGCTTTTGTATTTTATTTTAGTTGGGTTTACTCATGCTGGTTTCCAGCCTGACCCGGGTGTTACTTTGATGTAATGCTCGGGTCAGACCGAGTATTACTGATTTTCAGGTAAGGACGTTCTGGATCTCAAGAGGCGAGCTGGATAGCAGGAACGTGTGGTGCGTACCCCCTGTATATATTGTAGTATCTGAAACAGATTGATTTATCTATCCTGTGTTTGTAAATATGTTGCAACTCTGATATATTAAAGAGTAATTTGACAAGTACAGTGTTCCTTTGTATAACTATTATTTATGTGATATTATATTTTGATCCGCTGCGAATGTGAGGTTTCTGTGTTTTGGTGTTTCTGGTTCTTCTTTTCTTCTATCTCTTTTCTTCTTTTCCTAACTATCTAGAAATTTCAGGATCGGAATTTCTGGGTCGTTACATTTGGTATCAGAGCTGAAGGTTAAGCGAGAACCTTGGCTCTGGTGGGATTACTCATTAAGGATAGGGTAAGTGGTACCCTATAATGAGTTGAGTATGTATATATATGAGAGCGTACTTGTTATTTTCATATATAAAGATTTTAAATGATTTTATGTAAGAAGAAGAATATATTTTGATATATAAGCAATATTTATTTCTAATAAATATTAAGGGAATTTGGTTGTTAAATTATTGAATTAAATTAAGAAATAATAGAAATACAACTAAATTGGAATTAAATAAAGATAAGTTTGGAATGGATTCAAACTAAAAGTGAAATCTTGAATTGGAGAAGTATTTCAAAATAAGATGAATTAGAATTGGTTTCAAACCAGAGAAATAGAATGTTATTGTGTTTAATAATGGAATGATTGTTTTCCAATTAACAATAAAATGTTTTAAGGAAAGTAACCATGTAAAGAGAGTAACTTGAAAATTTGAAAGGATGTAAATTAAAGTGGGTTTCAAATTGTTAAAGTTCTGAATTCAAAATTTAAACATCTGAATTGGTTTCAAAATTTTAAAGGAAATAATATTATTCAAACTATTTTAGGTGTAATCTTATTCTAGAATAAGAAGTTGTTTGTAAATTTTAAAAGAATTTGTTTAAATTAAAAACCAAGGATGGTTTAAATTTTTAAATTTCGCTCGGTGGGCCAAGAAGTAAATATGTATATATGTGTGGATATACATAATATCAAAGATGGTTTGAAATAATCTCTAAATATTGAGTTTTAAATCTGGAATGAGATATGACACCCAAAGTGATAAGTATTTGAACTTAATAAGTGGGAAGATTATTTATGAGAAGTTCAAAATTTGAAAATAGAAGTTCAAACTGGGTAAGGTTGATTGGATTAAGTGAATTGAGTTTAACTTGGAAAAGGTTAAATAAGTTAGAATGATCAACCTGATTTGGAAATTTCAAGATGAAATTAAGATTTAACTTGGGAAGTTAAATGATTGATTATATTTGAGAGTTTGAGTGATCTCAAATTGGGTTTGAGATCCGAAAATTGGAAATGGATGGATGTTTTGAAATAATTAGATGATATCATCCTATTGTTATTAAAAATCTTTAAATTGCAAATTGGACTTGTTTAAATGAATGAGAAATGGAAAATTTGAATTGGATTATTTTGAAATGAAATTGAAGTTGAATAAGATCAAATTCAAATAGGAATTAGGATTTATTCAAACAAGAATTGAAATGATTGAAATTGAAGTGGGTTCAATTGAATGGATATTAGTCCAAAGTAATTGGAATAACTTGGGATTGTAATTAAAGTTGAATATGTTTAAAATCAAATGGAATTTGATTTAAATTTGAAAGGGAATTGAGAATTAATTCAACTTGAATTGGGAATAAATCAAGTCCAATGGAAATTGGAGTTATTTAAAATTGGAATTGGGTCAATTTAAATGAAAGTGGAAATTTAAATTGAATTGATGAGAATGGAGATTGGGAAGTGAGCAGTTTTGATTCTGGACTATTTTTAATATAAACCTATTTTTCCAAGATATTCATTATATATACAACCTTTCTTTTAAAGGCCAAATTATCTTATACTTGTCTTACAATTATTTTTGAAACTGTTTAACAATTTTCCAACTGTTTTATAAACTAGTTACTATATTTCAACTATTTTACAAAACTACTTACTATCTTACTATTATTTTGCAATTATCTCAAATTTATATAATTATTTTAACTATTTCCTAAATATTTTACACCTATTTTACAAACTAGTAATTATTTTCCAACTACTGATCTATTTTTAAATTTTCAAGCTATTTTCTAAATTTAAACTGGACAGAGTTTAAACTGTTATTGGTTAAATACCCAATTGAGATAAGAATAGATGTGATAATCCAAATGGATTGAAGCAATTGTGAGTAAGTGAATGAAAATCAAAGTGAATGTGAATAGACATGGAATTGATTTCGCTGATAACCAATAAAGATAAATACGTAGGGTGTACATATGTTATTCTATTCGCATAATGATTTGATCCAGTTTCGAGCACAGAATTTCGAGATAATTATATCGATCCGAGTTGGGATTTTTCCACTCGATTTTCGACGGCGAACCTGGATATGGATTGTTGATTGGTTCTGGATATTCTCTATCATAGTTATGACTATGCAAGAAAAATGACGGTTTCTGATCAAGAAACCAGATCTATGTCCGCACTAGGAAGTCGGGTGGACGATACTAGTTCGAAAGTGAAATTGTGTGGTCGAGTGAGCGATCAGATTGGTATAGCGTACGGATGATTTGTGTACATCGTACGGATTTGAATGAAAATGATATTGAAAGGAGTAATCAAATTTGAATATTTGATTTTGAGTAAACAAAGTCAAATATCTTTGTTTTATAAAATAAAACTCCCCTTGTTGAATCTTTTGCCAGAAGAAAAGGGTTTTTGAAAATGTTTGAAGTGTAAAAGAAGTTTTATACAAGTTTGAAATGATATAAAGTTTTAAAAATTATATATATCTATATATATATATAAAGGATCTTATGAGGATTTTTGAAAAGGTTTTAGGAACATTTGTATTTGGAAAGGCTTTTGATTTTTGGATAAAATCAATATGAGAATTTGGAAAGCCTAGTTTGAGAATGATCGATTTTGGAATAATCGATTTTATGTAAAGGAGCCTTGTATGAGATCATACTAGGTGTATGATTTGAAAGATACTATATGTATATAATATAAATTGTTTTGATGATGGCTCTGGGGAAAAAGGCGCTCCCTTGAAATGAACTTCTCAGGAGTGCCACCGGGTGGTGCTGCCTTAAGCCCCAAGGAGGGGGGGGGTTCTAAAGTTGATCCTGTGAGGAGTCCGGACAAAACTAGTTCCTAGGGATTATGAGTAGTGAATACCATAGCGAAAGTCGTGTGTGCCGCTGTGAGCCAACAGTCTGCGTTTGATTTTATATCGGTAGACTGCGACCTATGGTAACATAGCGAAAGTCGTGTGTGCCGTTGAGAGCAAACAGTCTGCATTTGGTTTTATATCGGTAGACTGCGACCTATGTAGGAGTGGATAAGTTTCATTTTGACAGCGAAAATCAGAGGCCGTAGAGAGCCTGCAGTTACATGAACTTTTGCTGTGATGGCAACGTAACCCTGGAATGTAACTGTGATCTGTCGTGGGTTCCATGGCGTAATCGAGAGGCCACAGAGAGCCTGCAATTACATGGACTTTTGCTGTGATGGCAACGTAACCCTGGAATGTAACTGCGACCATGGATGGGGGTGATGATTTCCATAGCATTCTCACAAAGAAATTTCCTCTATTTTCAAAAATGTTTTCTATATTTTGAATAAAATTATTTTCTAAAGTGTTTTCACTGGGTGTTGAAAACGGGTTTACCAAGTACTTATAGATTTTCAGTCGTACGTCTGATCAACGTATGACCGAATTTCTACGAGAACAAGGATGGACTGATTGAAACATCGAGTTATAAAATGATATTTTCTATAAAAACTATTTTGGAAATATTATATAGATTTTTAAGTATTTTAAAAATGATCAAAGAATATTTTAACTGGTTTTAAAATATTTAATAAATTCTGGTTTCGTTCCTTTTCGAGGACGAAAAGATTCAAAGGGGGAAGGAATGTGATAACCCAGAATTCTGGGCATCTGTAATTGATAATAATTGGGTTAATTAATAGAAATACTGAATTGTAGATTTAACAAATGAATCTAATCGTAAATATTTATGTTTGGATAAATATTTATTTGATCACATCTTAATATAATCACTTAAATTTGACAAATTATTGTTTTAAAAATAAATAATAATGATTGTTTATATAAGTAAATTATAAAAATTGGCAAAATTGTTAATTTCAAACCAATAATATTTCTGTGTTATTTTTAGATAAATAGAGTTAAAAAAATAGGGATTATTAATTTCAAATTGAATTTAGGCTTGTTTAAATATATGAATTTATTTTGAATTGATCTTGAATTGGATTTTTAATTGAATTTAAAGAATTGAATTTGCATTTGAAATTTAAAAAGGGAGTATATCTTAAATATATTTTGATTTAAATTAATTTGGTTCAAACATAAGTTATTTATAAACAAATATTTACATAAATTCACATTTATATATATATTAAAAATTTAAAGGCTTATTTATAAAAGACAAACATTAAATACTTTGAAATGTATTACATAAAAATATATGAATTTAAATAATTTAAGTTTAAACAATTGTATACATATGGGGGCATGGTTTCAACATTTGTAAATTATGTAGCACATAAGTTAACAAGTGGCAAATTTACCTTAAATCTAAAACAAAATTTAATTAAATAACACATGTTGAAAAAAAAATTTATATGCAAAAATGAGATTTTCATTCTCTCCATTCTTTTGTTCTTCATCTTTTCAGTCAATAAAAAAAACCCTGCAACCCTGTAAATCAATTGTTCTCAGACCTGAAACCAAATTTAAACTAATCTGAAATGATTCTTTAATCTGTAAACATTTATTACTCAAGCTCTGCAAACAACCAAAGTCTGTAACCATTTGTTCTTCAAATCTGTATCACTTTCAAGAATGCATGCAAGTAGATCTGAAGCAAAAAAATCAAAGTTTTCAAAGCTAGCATTTCAGATTTTAAAGGCAAACTCTCCAGTTTTTAAAGAATGAAAGAAATTTCAGTTTTAGAGCTCCCAGGTTTCCAAGTTCTGTTCAAAATTTGCTTTAGCTTCTCTGATCATCATATCGGTGAGTAAACATACCACCTCGAAGTTTAAATCTTGATAATTGATTCATGGAAATCTTGTGCTTGCTATTTTTGTAAATATGAAGTTCTGTGTTGTTTTGCTGTTTACTGGAAGTTATACTTTGACATGTTCTTCAATATTTCAAGCTACTGAGTAAAGGAAACAGAGAAAATCTTAAATACTTCTTCATATAAATAATTTAAACTTTGGAATTTAAATTAAACAAGTTTGTTTGAACTAAAGTCAGAGTTTGGGATTTTGTTTGGGAAGTTACAGTGGGATATAAATACTGGATATTTAAATTTACAGGGAAAGAGAACCATATGTTAAAATTCGAATGTTTTAAATCGTGGATTTGATTTCATATCTTGATTAAGCGTACAAAGGAAAGATTTTTAAAACAAAAACGGTGATTTTTAGGTAAGTATACATGGTGCAGTTCTTATATGAACTCGAAATGCAATTTCATCAATTTCTGTTAGTTTAACAAATTTTAAATGTTAAAATTTGTTGTATAGCTAGCTTGAGGGTTCTCGAATATAGGAAAAATGCCAGAAATTTTTTCTAAT
Source organism: Allium cepa (assembly GCA_030765085.1). NCBI lineage: Eukaryota > Viridiplantae > Streptophyta > Magnoliopsida > Asparagales > Amaryllidaceae > Allium > Allium cepa. The sequence continues at coordinate 228,982,969 of CM060939.1, forward strand.
GCGAGACTTGTTGAGTAGAATCGATTATAGGGTTTGGGTTTGAGTTTTCCCTGTGTTCTGTGAATTGTTGATTTCGTCGCCACGTATTGATCGTATCATTCGAAATTCTAAGAGATGGTTGAGGAGAGTATGGACGTGGTGTGGCCGAAGCGTCGTTGCATTGGTGATCGGCATTCGAGTGGCGAGGTTTTTTTCTCGTATTTGTTCGAGTTGTTAGTACGAGCTTCAGGCATTTTTCGATTTCGCCCTCTTTGCGTAGTTTCGAGTTTTGAATTCGTATTGGTGGTCGATTTCTGGTTTGTAGGAGATGACGAGGGTCACCGGAGGGTCGGCGAACCACCGTGCACGTGCACGGTGGTGTAAGGTGTCTGTGGGGTCGCGTTTGAGTCGTCGCGAGTTATGCCTCGAGAAATTTGGGGGTCTGCACGAGTTCGACCTGGTGGTTTAATTTATGCTTAAGTTAAATTATACTTACTGGAAATATAAAGAAAAGGGGAGAATAAGAAGAGTACGAGAGGGGAAGAGTGACTCGGGAAAACTTTTGGAATACGCGAATGGTGACTCGAGTTAGATAGGGGAAGCACCCGGGCGGTTCTACTTTCAAACTGCTGTATTTTAAATAAGAATGAAGTTAAGCAATCTGTGTTCTATCAGGATTTAAACATTGTAAATTTAATAAATGCTTAACAATTTGAGTTAAAATTTTAATATAAGTTAAATTATTTAATTAATGTATAACAACGTTTAAACTCATAACTAATATTTTAATTAAGTATTTAATTTAAGTTAAGTATAAAATTAATTAATATTAAGTTGTGTAGTTAATAACAAATCAAGTTAAAGAAGATTCTTTTAAATGTTAACTTAAATGAATAGTAATTAATTAAGAAAATCATTAAGAGTAATTACTTTATAATTGTGATTAAAGATTGACTAATTAATGATTATGTGATTAATAAATTTGTAATTAACTATTTGAAGTTAATTAATGAATGACTAGTAGTTAAGTAATTAAGTAATTTTATTAACAAATGGCTAATGATTAGTTGGTAATTAAGAAATACTTAATTTGTAATTAAGTTGTGTTAATCAAAAAAATTAAGGTCTATTAATTAATAAAGAATAATTAATCTATAATTAAAGATTAATTAATTAGTTATAGCGTAGTTAAGGGATGAATTACCCAGTTATATTTAATGAGATGGATGTGATTAATTAATTTGTCGATTAGTTAACGATAATCATTTGATGTGGGATTAAGTAGTAATTACTTAATATAATTAATGAGGTGTAATTTCTTAGTGAAGTAATGAATGAATAATTACTGGATGTAATTAAATTAAAGGAAATTACTTATTGGGAAGTAATTAAAGGATAATTTCTTAGGGAAAGTAAGTAAGGGATAATTACTTAATATAGTTAAAAGATTTATTAATGGATATAAATAATTAAGGGAAGTTAATTAGTAATGTGATGAATCAGGATTGATTAATGAATTAAATTGTTTGAGGTTAATTAATTTGTATGATTAATTAAAGGATAATTACTTTATGTAATTGAAGAAAATTAATCAAGGATGATTAATTAAATGATAATTAAAGAATGATTAATTAATTTATAATTAATTAATGTTAAATAAGCAGGATTTAGGGTGATTGAAATAATTAATTTAAATTGTTTAAATTAATTAGAAATGGTATGACTTATTTATCTTGCTTGTGTATGATTTAAAAATATTGCATGCCTTAGATTGGTTTATATCTCGGATATGTGATTTATGATGCTATGTGATTTGATATGTTGGGTTTAAACCAAGATAAAGTAGTTATCTATCGATGACGAATTAATGTGTATAGGTGACACCCTCTATTTGAAGTTTGAATTGTGTTTCAATTGGAATAATTTGCGATGAGATGGTATTGAATTCGAAGAGACCGGAGTCGCGTATTAGTAAATACCCGAAACCACTTCGATTCTTTATGGATTGATAAGTGAAATCAATAGGCTGGTTTAGAATGATTTAAGTGAATTAGACCATTTAATCTAAGTTTTCGACACATAGAAATTTATGTGTAAAATAGGTGATGTCTATAACAACTTGTGAAGTTGTATGTTGATATAAGATACCCGGGTTCATATAAGTTGTATGCTTTTGTATTTTATGTTAGTTGGGTTTACTCACGCTGGTTTCCAGCCTGACCCGGGTGTTACTTTGATGTAATGCTCTGGTCAGACCGAGTATTACAGATTTTTAGGTAAGGACATTCTGGAGCTCAAGAGGCGAGCTGTATAGCAGGAACATGTGGTGCGTACCTGATGTATATATTATAGTATCTGAAACAGATTGATTTATCTGTCCTGTGTTTGTAAATATGTTGTAACTTTGATATATTAAAGAGTAATATGACAAGTACAGTGTTCCATTGTACAACTATTATTTATGTGATATTATATTTTGATCCGCTGCGAATGTGAGGTTTCTGTGTTTTGGTGTTTCTGGTTCTTCTTTTCTTCTATCTCTTATCTTCTTTTCCTAACTATCTAGAAATTTCGGGATTAGAATTTCTGGGTCGTTACAAGCAACCAGGCTTTATACATTCCCAACAGACAAGAAATGAAAGGAAGGGGCAGAGGCTATAAAAGGTCAGAAAATTTGAACGAATGTAAAATAAAAGGAATTGTGACGTTCGGTTCCCTTGATTCAGCAAAGGTTATTAAAACAATTCACTGCTTGTTTGGACAACAAGTTTTAGGTTTGAAACGTATAGAAAAATATAAAGTCAAATTTTTTCGTACCGTTACAACGAAAAGTTTAATGTTTCCGTCGCGTCCCGGACCTCAAAATACAGAAATGGATATATTACGGAGATCAGCACGAGGAGTCGAACAAAACGGTATACAGATATTAATGACAGGATCATTTGATCAAAAAGTCGATACAGACACTGATATACGTTGCTATTTCGTACGGAAATATCCAAACGGAGCTAGAAACGTCCGAAATTTGCGAAACGAATTTCGCAGTCTGTTTTAGAGTGTTCTAAATAAATTTTCTCATGTTGACACATTTAGGTTTCGGAATACTTTTAAATTCAACTGTTATTAATCGATTTAAATTGAAATAAAATTTCACAATAAAATAAACATCAGTATTGTCAGATGAAAATTTACCAGTTGCTATGTTTAAATAGACGTATTCCAAATAATAAATTTTTATTTTCAAATTTTATTGTTTAAAATTTCACAAAATTTCAATTAATTTAATAAATAAAATCACAAAAATTTATGGGTCGTTACACTCTCCCCCACTCAAAACTTTTCATCCCCGAATATGAAGAAGGTAGGAGGATAGAAACAACCAGAAAAAAAATAGACTGAAAAAAGATAAACAATTAATTTAAAACTATATAAATTTTACTTGAAATACTCATTTGAAAACTTCATTTGCAATTTAATTTTTTTTAATACTTTAAAACCTTTCAAAAAACCCTTTGTAAATACCATTTATATGTTTAAATAACACCTTTATAAATATATGAAACTATTTAGGAACAATTATTTACATCATTAGTTATATTTACAAAGAAGCTGTTGAAAACATTAAATCCATAGTTCATAAATTTATTAATTTATCTCAATATACTTTTCAAATATTATTAATAAATCAATAATCATTTACTTTAAATACGTCTAAAATATTTATAATACTAAATTTTTTCTATTAAACCATGTAGTATATAAATAACAATATTTTCAAGGATATATTCAAAGAGGAAAAGCAGGTAGATTCGAGAAACAGAATATAGGTGAATAAATAAAGCTGAGCAGATAAGGTAGATTCAAAAGAATAGTATCGGGCACAAATACTTAATTTAAAACCATAAGAATTTTAATTTCAAATATTAATACCAAATTTCTTTGTTGGAAATACTTTTGTAATAAAATACCTTTATAATAAAATATTTTTATAATAAATATTTTTATATCGAAATAAATTTTCCATTCGAAAATACTTTTGTAACTCGATGTTTCAACAAGTTTATCCTCGTTCTTGCAGACTCTGGCCATGCGTTGATCAGGCGCAAAGCTAGAATTCTTCAAGTACTCGGTAGACCTGTTTCAACACCCAGTGAAAATACTTGAAAACCTTCAAAATCGATATGGAAAATACAATCCAAACAAATCACCTGGATCGCAGATACACAATGGTTACGCCTGGATCTCCCAGGAAACATCTGTACCTTTAAGCAATCACTGCCTTGCGAATTACGCCATGATAACCAAAACTGTGGACCGCAAGACACATAACAATGGTTACACCTAGATCCTCCAGGAAACATCCGTATCCTTTAAGTAATCTCTGCCTTATGGATTACACATGAAAAAATAACCGGTAGACCGCGGGATACACAGTGGTTACGCCTGGATCCCCCAAAAAACATCCATACCCTTTAAGCAATCTTTGCCTTGCGGATTGCGCTACCCAAAAAAAACGACCATGGGTTACACCATGGTAGGACACTCGAGTATCACATTCGAAAAACCAAATCAGAGAGAATAATATCGACAGAATGAATCCACAATGTGGCCACAAAGCGGATATCAAGCATAAGGCACTTTCCATATCTTTACTTCAAAGATATGTATCATATAGTACCTTTTGCAAATCAATCTCAAATATCATACTTATATGAAGTCCATTATATAAGATTTCATTTTCAAATCAAATACTTTCCAATATCAATAGTATATCAAATCACACTTTTATAGACTTTGATTATATAAGATTTCACCTTCCAAATTGAGTACCTTTCCAAATCAATAGTTTTCGAATCAACTTCATACTTACACAAATAAATTTTTATATAAGTTCGATAACTCCCAAATCAAAGTATTTAGTAAAATAAGGTTCTCAAATTCAATTCATTTCAATGTCACTTCAGTTTCAAAGTCATATATGATTTTACTAAATTATTTCTTCCAAATTCAATATCTTCAGTTTCAAAGTTTCCAAAATAATAGGTTTAGAAAATTATCCTAGTTTCCAAATCAACATAATTTAGGTCAAACAAATTCATTTCCAAAATCATCATATCAACATTGGCTTTAATTTCCAATCTATTTTTGAAACCAAACATTTTCCTCAAAATCAATTATACCTAAAATTTATAACCATCCCTTTTAAGATCTTTAAACTATTTATTTCTATTTTAAAAGATCCAATTTACCTTTTGCAAATTATTTAAAACTAAATTTTATTCAAAATATTTCAAAACTAAATTTCATATTAGTATAATTCAAAATAGTCTCATTCATTTACTTAACAAAACAGTTTCAAACTTATTTAAACCATATTACTTCATAATTTACACATACAAAACTAAACTTATATACTTTATCAAGTAATTTATACCTTTTGAAATTACTTAGCTTTGAAAGTTAAACCTCGATTTGGAAGTGTTCGAACATTCATAATAATCAGAGAAATCAAATTTTAAATTAAGAGTTGGAAATCAGCGACAAATCAGTAAATCAATTTCAATAGATAGGGTTATATCAAATCCGAAACTCGAGGACTGAAAACCGGGCTCACTTCAAATTGTTTCAACTATATATACATATATCTTTCGAATATCAAATCATACATCAGAATTTAAAATCAAAATTTGTTTCACACAATCACTCGCATAGCAAAGCTACTAGAGTGGCCTCTCCCTCACTTTGAAACTCGAAATCAATGTCGATGATGCGTGCACTCATCACCGAAATAACTTTCCAGCGACATAAGTGAGCTATGGACTTCTATTTTCTTAAAACTTTTTTGAAATTTCTTTGAAATCACTAGAACTCATTTGAAGTCACTTGAAACATTTCTTATTCGGAAAATACTATCAAATTGTATTATTATATATATTTTCAAAATTTAAAACCATTTCAAAATACCGAGATTAAACTCCTCGAATTTTCAATTAAAAACCCTTCTGTTATAAATCATTTTTATATAAATCAATTTCTTATATAATTTTCAAGACTTCAAATCACCAAAACTTCTCATTTTTAAAAAGGTATATAATCCTTATCGAAACATTTTCTCTTTTATATATAGAATATAAACATACTTATCAAAATAATAATTTCGGTTTATAAAACAATTTCTAAAATACAAACAAACCTGATTTTTCAAAGGATGATTCAAGAAGGTATTCCAGAATGGATTTCAACACAAAGATAGTGATTCGAATTAGAGGGACTCGAATTAAATAGAATTCTGATTCGAAAATAGGCTCGAACGAAGATGAGATAATTAAATTTCAAAAATAGAAAATGGATATACTTATATAAATCGTGGGCGACCTTAACCGGGTCAACTGTGACTTCAGGAACAAGATTGATGTAGAATTCCAAGGAAAATCAACATTCGATCGCAAGAGATAGCAGCATCTAAACAAAAGATATAGAATTCTTTGTTGAATCAATGCCAGTTGTAAAGGAGTTTCACTCCTTTACAAATCTTTCAAAGATTGGTAGGATCGCCTATTCTTATCGAGATCATTCGAAGTGGAGTTATGAGATACTCCAAAATCAAGAACCACGAATAGGGAGAGAAGACAATGGACTTTGGAACCGCAGGGAACGTTTCAAATTGCAAAGGAAAATCAAATCAAAGAGGAAGAAATTCAAGCTCGAATGAAAGTGATTCTGCAAATAAATTTACTATATGTGCTAAGTTTGCCTAGAGCCAAAGCTTTGATACCAACTGTAACGACCTGATATTTTCAACCATTCGCATCCATACACGTCGGACTCGAATTGTTCAAAATATCAGATTGTTAATTTAAATTTGGCAAAACTCAACATATACAGTAAATAAATTAATCACAGAATCACAGAAACAGAGTAACATAAGGCAGCGAAATAGATAAATAGTAGTTCATGAAGATACTATATAAACATCGGAGTTAGAAATAAAATACAATAGAATATCTCAAATACAGTGAAGTCTCCAATACAAATTGATGACCTCTCAGACCGAATCATCTGGAAAAGTTGAAAGCTGAATCGATAGCTGGATCTCCGAGCGAAGCTCCAAACTCCAAAGGTGAGTCAAATGCTGAATCACTCGGTCAGATCAGAGCGTAAAGCAAAACACAAAACACTCATGTCAGGATTAACATTCTTATATCAATAAATCCAACTCAAGTGAAATATCAACTAAAATACAAATAACTTAATGGATGTTTGAAATAACCATCCTCTAAGGATACATGGAGCTATCTACAATGCAGAAATATACACTATAACAACGTGGTCATTTCAAATTAATTTATACTTCAAAACCAAAATATCATTTTCATTTCAAATATATCTATTTCCCAAAATAGTGTGTGTGTGTGTGTGTGTATTAAATAACTTATAAAGTAAATCAACTCGACTTTCCCATCAAATTTAATTCAATCTCAATTTATCAATTTCCATTCGATTCAGTTTCTGACGAAACAAATTCAAATTTATTGATTTCAACTACAGCTTTGAACCACAAATAAACCATTTTAAATTTCAATGTTATTTAAAGTCAGTTATATTTCAAAACCTTAACTATTCAACATTTCAAAGACTAAATTTGATAATTGCATTTATCTCCCAATTTGACTTCATTATTATTTAGTTTTGAAATATTCACTTTCTTCATATAACCTTAAATCACATTTTCTATAATTTACCTTCGATTTCTTTAAACATGAAATATCCATTAAATTACTTAAATCAAAATCAAGTTATAAGATCATATTTTTAAAGTTTCAAATTAAATAGCTTCAAATCGATTTAATTAAGTAAATTTCTTAATTAACTGCAATTCTATCAATTCAACTTTATCTTCCTTAATGTGTACAAATCATTGAAAATCTATTTAAAAATATAATACTTAAAATTTTATATTGATTAAATCAAACTTTATTAATTTAGGTTAATTATTGAGTCTACTTTATATTTAAACATATTTATATAAAATATTTCTTTATTAAATAAATCATATATATTCCCTTTCAAAACCATAGAAATCATTTTCAAAATATTTATATATAGACCAACGGTATTTGTATATAATTTCCTATCGTATGGTCAAGTGATATAGGTATTTATCATTTCAATCCATAATTTAAATATATATGTCTAGATATCAGTTCGACCCGCAATCCCAAATTCAATTCAAATGAAAATCACTTGGGATTATCGTTTCAACCCATAACGAAATTCTCCTATTCTAAAGTCCATGCGGGTATGTATCATTTCAACCAATAGTGAATCCTAAACTATAGGGAACTTGTAGAGTGATAAAAATATTATAATAATACAATAGGCATATATCATCAACAATAGTATAATATAAACAATAGGATATGGTGACATATCCCATAGGTGAACAGTTATAGATAATAGCATAAATATAATAATTTAAATAACTATAGCAGCATATTTCAATTGTCGTTTCAATTGAAATCGAATTTAATAAATATAAGAACATCAATCGTGAGTGATTGCTCATCTTTCTAAGCTTGAGAGGATTTGACGATGAAATCGAGTTACGAATCGAAGCATGAATTTCGAATCAAAGCAAGATGGCACGAATTCGACGGACAGATCTGATAACAGAAAGCGATGGAATCGAATCAAATTAGATTGATATAAAAATTTAGACGAGGTGTATATTATATTATTATCTTCCTCAACCCAATATTAAGTTTTAAAACATACACATACATTTTGAAATAAATATTGAATTTTAAACATATATAATTATATATATATGTTGAAATCAGAATCTACGTATATATTTCAAAATCTTATATAAACTTATAAATTTAATGCTCAACATAACATATATATGAACTAATATATGTATGCAGCATTCTATATCATCTATATAAAGTAGCTAGTATATATATACCAATGTACCAACCCAGTTACATAACTTTATAAAAGACATACTAGAAATCCTATAGGCAAACTAATGTGTAATTCATGTATGCTAGCCGACCGTTGCATATATCCAAAAGACAACAACTATATATAACCTATACACCTCACAACCTATATTATGAAATATATGTATTACTTAGATTATAATTTAACATTATTCTAGTAGTACTATAAATGAAAATAGGAATTAAACAAATATGTAAATATATTAAACATTCACAGTAAAACCATTCAAACCCTTAATATAAAACTCTGCATAAATTTTCCAAGTGTTACATATATACAGATATATTGTATAATTTAAACTTATGAAATGAAGCACCTACTTGCTGAATACAAACCAAAATAACATAAAAAATGCTAATGTATCTCTATAAACGAAATCAGAAAACAAAGTTCAAAACCAACTCATATATTCACATATACATGTTGTACACAACCCTTTTTAAACATATATATAACTAATATACCTATAATTTATAATAACTTATATATAACTAATATAATAATACTTTAAACACATAATATATAAATTTATATGAAATACACATACCCCATACTGTCACGTACAACACAAGGGAAGGAGGAAGCTCGGGTTGAGGAAGGTGGTTTGTGGCCGATGATGTGTGCGTGGCCATGCGATGGATAGGGGAGATACATGTGGTCGTGCGAGTCAGAGTGGCACGATGGGTCTCGGCCTCGTGCAGTGGGAGGGAGAGCTGATGAAGGTGGGTGGTGCTCGGTTTGCGGGCCATGGAGGAGATGGCGTGGTGGAGCGAAACAGAGAGGGGGAGGTGTGTGAGGGCGGAGCCGAGAAAAATAAAGTAGCAGATCCAAAATGAAACAGAGAAATGAAAGGGGTAGATCTGAATGTATATGCTACAGCAATTAGGCTTTATACATTCTCAATAAACAAGAAAAGAAAGGAAGGGGCGGAGGCTATAAAAGGTCAAAAAAATTTGAACGAATGTATAAATAAAAGGAATTATGACGTTCGGTTCCTTTGATTCAGCAAAGGTTATTAAAACAATTTACTGCTTGTTTGAACAACAAGTTTTAGGTTTAAAACGTACAGAAAAATATAAAGTCAAATTTTTTCGTACCGTTACAACGAACAGTTTACTGTTTCCGTCACATCATGGACCTCAAAATACAAAAATGGATATATTACGGAGATCAGCACGGCGAGACGAACAAAATGGTATACAAATATTAGCAACAGGAACATCCGATCAAAAAGTCGATATGACACTGATATGCGTTGCTATTCCATACGGAAATATCCAAACGGAGCTGGAAATGTCCGAAATTTGCGAAACGAATTACGCAGTCTGTTTCATAGTGTTCTAAATAAATTTTCTCATGTTGACACATTTACGTTTCGGAATACTTTTAAATTCAACTGTTATTAACCAATTTAAATTGAAATAAAATTTCACAATAAAATAAACTTCAGTATTGTCAGATGAAAATTTACCAGTTGCTATGTTTAAATAGAAGTATTCCAAATAATAAAAAAAAAATTTCAAATTTTTTGTTTAAAATTTCACAAAATTTCAATTAATTTAATAAATAAAATCACTAAAATTTATGGGTCGTTACAGCGTTGGCTACCTCAAGCTAAATGATCTCGCTATTAAGAACAAATAACCCTTACCTCGGATTGTTGATCTATTCGATCAACTTAGTGGTGCTAGAGTCTTTTCACAGTTAGACTTAGCAACCGGTTTTCATCAGCTTCGTATTGCAGAGGATAACATTCCTTTGACATCGTTCCGTACTCGTTACGGATCTTATGAATGGATTGTTATGCCATTTGGTTTAATGAATGCTCCAGCTTATTTCGTTGACCTTATGAATCGAGTTTTCAAAGACTTCCTCGATCGATTTTTTCTCATCTTTATAGACGATATTCTTGTTTATTCTAAAACCGAGGAAGTGCATGAAAAGCATATTCGGATTGTGTTGGAAATTCTTAGGAGCAATCAATTGAAAGCAAAATTTTCTAAGTGCTACTTTTGGCAATCTCGTGTGAATTTTTTAGGACATATCATTTCTAAGTCCGGAATTTCCATGGATCCTTCAAAGATTGAAGCGGTTCAAAATTGGAAGAGACTGGAGAGTGTGACGGAAATCCATAGTTTCCTTGGATTGGTGAGCTATTACCGTCGTTTCATAAAAGACTTTTCTAAAATTTCCATGCCTCTTACTAGTTTGACAAAGAAGAGAGTTAAGTACATTTGGTAAGACAAATGTGAAGTTTCTTTTGAGAAATTAAAAGAACTCCTTGCATCACAAATGGAACACTATTCCATGGTCGCTAACCATTAATTTTTGAGCCAAGGCTCCACAAACGGCCCAAAGACCATGGGCCGCTACCCCACCATTTTGAGCCGAAACTCCACAAACGGGGTTTAGTCCCCCACATAAACAATGAGACATCATGCATCGCTAGTCTAAATCACAAAACGATCATCATTGATCGATAGGTGTAAATTACACTAAGCTAGTAAATAAATGAGTTTAGCTTCATGCCCCATAACCACTGGCTTAACTTAAATATTTTTGAACTTATTGTAGATTCCCACTCGAAAATTGTCACAAGAGTTTCAATCGAACGAGTCTAAGAATTAACCAACAAAGTAAACGCAAGCGTTTCATACCACTTGTTTTGCTAAGCCGTTTAATTGGATTTCTTGAACAAATGAGGAAAATGTTTGTTTATACTAATAGATTGGAAAACGATTTTATAAACGAGCTTTGTATTAAAATAGAGTTGAAATCATCCTTGTGAAAGAGTTTTGAATATTTACTACCAGTATAGAAACCTTTGTATTTCAAAGTGACAAATCACAAAAAATATTGTAAAAACAACCAATCACCGAAAATACACATACGAAGACGTGAATCAAATCCATAGAAATAGATATCGAATCCATCAAAATGGATATTCCCAAAAATCCTAAAAAAAAAATTATCAAAGCCAACAAAAGTGATAACAACTAATCGGATCAACGAGAATCGATTTAAAACTGAAAATCCACACAAAATCGGCAAATTTGGCCGAGATAAGCAGATTCAGTCGACTGAACTGTGTGGTCAGTCGACTGATACTATGCCCAGAAACTTTCGGTTTATAGGCTCAGTCAATTGAACTGTATGGTCAGTTGACTGATACTGGCACAGGAACTTTCTGTTCCCAGTTTCAGTCGACTGATCTTACAGTTCAGTCGACTGAACTGTCATTTGCAGTATTTTCAGCCTAGCCCATAAGAAAGGCAAAACAAATCCTAACCGACATGATCGAATGAGCGAGACTAGGGATTTATGCCAAGCGGCAACCCAGCCTTATAGGCACTTCGATACACCCTAAAAACATGTTCAAACATCAAAGATAGGATTTTAAAGATTTTTGACTTCAAAACACCAAAATTGGTATATTCATCAAACCAATTCAATTCAAAGGCAAATGGACAAGGAATAGATGTTAGGAATTCATACCTAACAAATATCAAAGGTACAGACATAGATGTGAGTTCAAGATCTCACCTTTTAACCCCCAAACAACAAATGAGAAGCTCTACAACAAGCAAAGATTGATCTTTTTTAAATGCCCTACTTCTATACTCACACTAGCCAAGGACACTACGGGGTAATGCCATTGACTAGCACGCAGAATAAGGCTGTTGAGGAGCGACCATCTGTGTAATTGCTTTGTGCGAGTAACTATATGTCAGATAATACGACATGCATTTAATTTCAAGAGGGAATCCAACATATCAAATACGAACTCAAAGCTACTACACATCGGCTATGTGGACTTCAGAAACAAATATAGAAACAAGCATAACACAAATCAGTCACAGATATTCATATCACTAAGGCGGAAACATATATGAATATACCATATAAAAGTTTACATCAAAGTGTGGTCATACAAGATCCACTGCATCATAAAAGAATAGCTACCGGTCCAAGACAAAAGAATATGTATACATCAATGAGTCTCTATCTCGAATGTATAAAAGAAAAACTACTAAACTAAGTAGTTAGCCAAAAGTCAAAAGCTAGTCCCTGCTAAAAAGTCAACTAGAAGCACCTGTAACACCTCGGTTAAATGGATCAATCTAGCTATAAATATCATATAAAATGATATAGGATAAGAAATATGAAAAAAAGTATGATAACAATAATGCCATGCTGTGACAAGTATACATTAGATGACAACAAAAATCATACAATATCTGGAATATTCTCAAACACAAAAGAGAAAGTCATATTCTTTAACATATTCACCAAACCACAAATATTGATTAAACTTATCGATGTAAATCACAAAAATTGGAGAAACACAAATTCTAGAAATCATCAATTAGAAATCCAGAATACACAAAAGGGGAGGCTTATCACAAACGGGTGCATGAAAACTCACCAACACGTGCATCACAAATGGAACGCTATTCCATGGTCGCTAACCATCAATTTTTGAGCTGAGGCTCCATAAACGGCCCGAAGACCATGGGTCGCTACCCCACCAATTTTGAGCCGAAACTCCATAAACGGGGTTTATTCCCCTACACAAACAAAGAGATATCGCGCATCGCTAGTCTAAATCAGAAAACGATCATAATTGATCGATAAGTGTAAGTTACACTAAGCTAGTAAATAAATGAGTTTAACTTCATGTCCCATAACCACTGGCGTAACTTAAATATTTTCAAACTTATTGTAGATTCCCACTCGGAAATTGTCACAAGAGTTTCAATCGAATGAGTCTAAGAATTAACTGACAAAGTAAATGCAAGCGTTTCATACCACTTGTTTTGCTAAGTCGTTTAATTAGATTTCTCGAACGAATGAGGAAAGGTTTGTATATACTAATAAATTGGAAAACGATTTTATAAACGATAGAGTTGAAATCATCCTTGTGAAAGAGTTTGAATACTTACCACTAGTATAGAAACCTTTGTATTTCAAAGTGAAAAATCAAAAAAATGATTGTAAAAACAATCAATCACCAAAAATTCCATACGAAGACGTGAATCAAATCCATAGAAATCGATACAGAATCCTTCAAAATGGATATTCCCAAAAATCTCAAAAAAAGAAATTATCAAAGCCAACAAAAGTGATAAAAACAAATCGGATCAACGAGAATCGATCTAAAACTGGAAATCCACAAAAAATTGGCAAATTTAGCTGAGATAAGCATATTCAGTCGATTGAACTGTATGGTCAGTCGACTGATACGATGCCCAGAAACATTCGGTTCACAGGCTCAGTCGACTGAACTGTTTGGTCAGTCGACTGATACCGGTACAGGAACATTTTGTTCCCAATTTTATTCGACTGAACTTACAGTTCAGTCGACTGAACTGTCGTTTGCAGTATTTTCAGCCTTTCCCCTAAGAAGGGCAAAACAAATCCTAACCGGACGCGATTGAATGAGCAACGGAGACTAGGGATTTATGCCAAGCGATAATCCAGCCTTATAGGCACTTTGATACATCCCAAAAACATGTTCAAAAATCAAAGATAAGATTTTAAAGATTTTTGACTTCAAAACACCAAAATTGGAATATTCATCAAACCAATTCAATTCAAAGGCAAATGGACAAGGAATAGATGTTAGGAATTCATACCTAACAACTATCAAAGGTATAGACATAGATGTGAGTTCAAGAACTCACCTTTGAACCCAAATATAGAAATGAGAAGCTCTAAAATAAGCAAAGATTGATTTCTCTTCAATAAGATCTCTAGAATCTTCAATCTATTATCAAATGAAATGAATTTCCTAAGTTAGGGTTTAGGAATTTCTGAAAATTGAAGAGATATTGAGATGGAGAAGATGAAAAGGATGCTTACCTAAACTTCTCCTTGATTTCTAGCTTGAAGCTGATAATTCATAAGAGAATTGGGGCTTAGGAATTTAATTTCCTCTTCTCTCCTCCATTTTTACCTTAACTTGAGAGTGTTAGGAAATGAGGAGTGGAATGAATGAAGAGGAGTGGAGTTGGGTTATTTGTTAGGTTAGTAGGCTGGAAACCCAAACCCAAAGACCTAAATGAAAATATCAAAATTCTACTCAACTCCAAACATGTCGATATTTATACTCAAAAAGTTCGCAAACGCCATTTTGGACTCAATGGAAGGGGTCTCGAGTCCTAATTCGACTATTTGCAAAAAAGTGACTTCCAGACTTAAATCTGACCAACGATGCTATATTTAAATTAAACATTTAAATATACAATCGTAAAATACGGGTTGTTACTGACTCCCCTCCTTAAATAAATTGCATCCTCGTAATACTTAAGAAGAAAAAAAAGAGTAACAAACATAAAAGCATATCAACGCAAAAGAAAATTTGAAATAAGAAGTTCACCTTAAAGAGCTCGAGAGAGTAAGTCAGAATGTGTTCGCTCGATGAATTCTCTGAATTCCCAAGAGCAATCCTTAGGATTTGAAGACCATTGAACTTTCACAAGCGGGACATCTTTATTACGAAGATGTTTAACCTCCGCAGCAATGATACGAATAGGATGTTGCTCATAAGTCAAATTAGGCGACACTTCAATTTCTTCAATAACACAGGGCTCAAGAATAGAATCAGAATCATTAAGGCATTTCCATAGTTGAGAAACTGAAACATGTCATGAATAGCAGAAAATTGAGCCGGTAATAAAAGGTGATAAGCTACGGAATCAATACGTTCGGTGATGCAAAATGGACCAATATATTGAGGCACTAATTTTCCCGATCGACTGAAACACACAACACCCTTCACAGGTGAAACATGAATAAACACCTAATATCCCATAGAAAATTCTAATTTCTTTCGGTATCGGCATAGAATTTTTGTCTACTTTGAGCTTCTTTTATCCTGATACCAAGTTGTGACGCCCTACCTCTACACTCACATTAGCCAAGGACACTACGGGGTAATGCCATCGACTAGCACGAAGAAGAAGCCTGATGACGAGCGACCATCTATGAAATTGCTTTGTGCGGGTACCGATATGTCAGATAGTACGACATGCATTTCATTTCAAGAGGGAATGCGACATATCAAATACGAACTCAATGCTACTACACAATGGCTATGTGGACTTGGAAACAAATACAGAAATAAGCATAACACAAATCAGTCACAGATATTCATATCACTAAGGCGGAAATAGATATGAATATATCATATAAAAGCGTACATCAAAGTAGTGGTCATACAAGATCCACTACATCACAAAAGTATAGGCACAAGGGCTAGACAAAAGAATATGTATACATCAAGGAGTCTCTGTCTCGAATGTATAAAAGCAAAACTACTAAACTAAGTAGTTAGCCAAAATGTTAGAAGTTAGTCCCTGCTAAGAAGTCAAGTAGAAGCACCTTAACACCTTGTCCTGACCCGAGTATTATTTAAGGAGGAAATAATAAATGGATCAATCTAGCTATAAATATCATATAAAACGAGATGAGATAAGAGATATGACAAAAACGTATGATAACAATAATGTCATACTGTGACAATTATACATTAGATGATAACAAAAACCATACAATATCTCGAATATTCTCAAACACAAAAAAGAAAGTCATGTTCTTTAACATATTCACCAAACCACAAAAATTAGTGAAACATAAATTCGAGAAATCATCAATTAGAAATCCAGAAGACACAAAGGGGGAGGACTATCACAAACGGGAGCATGAAAACTCACCAACACGTGCATCACAAATAAACGCTATTCCATGGTCGTTAACCATCAATTTTTGAGCCGAGGCTCCATAAACGGCCCGAAGACAATGGGTCGCTACCCCACCAATTTTGAGCCGAAACTCCACAAACGGCGTTTAGTCCCCCACACAAACAAAGAGACATCGCGCATCGCTAGTCTAAATCACAAAACGATCATCATTGATCAATAAGTGTAAATTACACTAAGCTAGTAAATAAATGAGTTTAGCTTCATGTCCCATAACCACTGGCTTAACTTAAATATTTTCGAACTTATTGTAGATTCCCACTCGAAAATTGTCACAAGAATTTCAATTGAACGAGTCAAAGAATTAACCGACAAAGTAAACGCAAGCGTTTTATATCACATGTTTTGCTAAGTCGTTTAATTGGATTTCTTAAAAGAATGAGGAAAAGGTTTGTATATACTAATAGATTGGAAAACGATTTTATAAACGATAGAGTTGAAATCATCCTTGTGAAAGAGTTTGAATATTTACTACTAGTATAGAAACCTTTGTATTTCAAAGTGACAAATCACAAAAATGATTGTAAAAACAATCAATCACCAAAAAATCACATACGAAGACGTGAACCAAATCCATAGAAATCGATATCGAATCCATCAAAATGGTTATTCCCAAAAATCCCAAAAAAAGAAATTATCATAGCCAACAAAAGCGATAACAACTAATTGGATCAAAGAGAATCGATTTAAAACTGAAAATCCACACAAAATCGGCAAATTTGGCTGAGATAAGCAGATTTAGTCAATTGAACTGTGGGGTCAATCGACTGATACTGTGCCCTGAAACTTTCGGTTTCCAGGCTCAGTCAACTAAACTATTTGGTCATTCGACTGATAGTGGAGCAGGAACTTTCTGTTTCCAGTTTCAGTCGACTGATCTTACAGTTCAATCAACTGAACTGTCATTTGCAGCATTTTCAGCCTATCCCCTAAGAAGGCAAAACAAATTCTAACCGAAAGCGATCGAACGAGAACCGAAGACTAGGGATTTATGCCAAGCGACAACCCAGCCTTATAGGCACTTCAATACATCCCAAAAACATGTTCAAACATCAAAGATAGGATTTTAAAGATTTTTGACTTCAAAACACCAAAATTGAAATATTCATCAAACCAATTCAATTCAAAGGCAAATGGACAAGAAATAGATGTTAGGAATTCATACCTAACAACTATCAAAGGTATAGACATAAATGTGAGTTCAAGAACTCACCTTTAAACCCAAATATAGAAATGAGAAGCTCTAAAACAAGCAAAGATTGATTTCTCTTCAATAACACCTCTAGAATTTTCAATCTATTATCAAATGAAATGAATTTCCTAAGTTAGGGTCTAGGAATTTTAGAAAATTGAAGAGAGATTGAGATGGAGAAGATGAAGATGATGTTTACCTAAGCTTCTCCTTGATTTCTAGCTTGAAGTTGACAATTGCTAACAGAATTAGGGCTTAGGAATTTTAATTTCCTCTTCTCTCCCCCATTTTTACCTTAGCTTGAGAGTGTTAGGAAATGAGGAGTGGAATGAATGAAGAGGAGTGGAGTTGGGTTATTTTTAGGTTAGTCGGCTGAAACCCAATCCCAAAGCCCTAAATGAAAATATCAACTCCAAACATATCGATGTTTATACTCAGAAAGGTCGCAAATGCCATTTTAGACTCAATGGAAAGGGTCTCGAGTCCTAATTCAACTATTTGCAAAAAGTGACATTTCGGACTTAAATTCGACTAACGATGCTATATTTAAATATACAATCGTAAAATATGCGGGTTGTTACAGACTCCCCTCCTTAAAGAAATTGCGTCCTCGCAATACTTAAAAGGAAAAAAAGAGTAACAACCATAAAAGCATATCAACACAAAAGAAAAATTGAAATAAGAATTTCACCTTAAAGTGCTCGAGATAGTAAGTCAGGATGTGTTCGCTCGATGAATTCTTTGGATTTTCGATCGCAATCGTTAGGATTTGAGGACCATTGAACTTTCACAAGCGGGACATCTTTATTACGAAGACGTTTAACCTCCGTAGCAATGGTACAAATAAGATGTTGCTCATAAGTCAAATTAGGCGACACTTCAATTTCTTCAATAACACGGGGCTCAAGAATAGAATCGGAATCTCTAAGGCATTTCCGTAGTTAAGAAACGTGAAACATGTCATGAATAGCAGAAAATTGAGCTGGTAATAAAAGGCGATAAGCTACGGAACCAATACGTTCGGTGATGGAAAATGGACCAATATATCGAGGCGCTAATTTTCCCGATCGACTGAAACGCACAACACCTTCATAGGTGAAACACGAATAAACACCAAATCTCCCATAGAAAATTCTAATTTCCTTCTTCGGTTATTGGCGCAGGATTTTTGTCTACTTTGAGCTTCTTTCATCCCGATACCAAACTGTGACACCCCACCTCTATACTCACACAAGCCAAGGACACTACGGGGTAATGCCGTCGACTAGCATGAAGAAGAAGGCTGTTGAGGAGCGACCATCTGTGTAATTGCTTTGTGCGGGTACCAAAATGTCAGATAATATGACATACATTCATTTCAAGAGGGAATCCGACATATCAAATACGAACTCAAAGCTACTACACAGTGACTACATGTACTTCGAAAACAAATATAGAAATAAGCATAACAAACCAGTCACAGATATTCATATCTCTAAGAAGGAAACAAATATGAATATATCACATAAAAGCGTACATCAAAGTAGTGGTCATACAAGATCCACTACATCAAAAAAGTATAGGTACAAGTGCTAGACAAAAGAATATGTATACATCAAGGAGTCTCTGTCTCGAATGTTTAAAAGCAAAACTACTAAACTAAGTAGTTAGCCAAAAGTTAGAAGCTAGTCCCTGCTAAGAAGTCAAGTAGAAGCACGTTAACACCTCGGTCTGACCCGAGTATTATTTAAGGAGGAAATAATAAATGGATCAGCCTAGCTATAAATATCATATAAAATGTGATGAGATAAGAGATATGACAAAAACGTATGATAACAATAATGTCATACTGTGACAATTATACATTAGATGATAACAAAAACCATACAATATCTCAAATATTCTCAAAAACAAAAAAGAAAGTCATATTCTTTAACATATTCACCAAACCACAAATATTGATTAAACTTAACAATGTAAATAACAAAAATTAGTGAAACACAAATTCGAGAAATCATCAACTAGAAATCCAGAAGACACAAAGGGGGAGGCCTATCACAAATGGGAGCATGAAAACTCACCAACACGTGCATCACAAATGAACGCTATTCCATGGTCGCTAACCATCAATTTTTGAGCCGAGGCTCCACAAACGGCCTGAAGACCATGGGTCGCTACCCCACCAATTTTGAGCCGAAACTTCATAAACGGCGTTTCGTCCCCCACACAAACAAAGAGACATCGCGCATCGCTAGTCTAAATCACAAAACGATCATCATTGATCAATAAGTGTAAATTACACTAAGCTAGTAAATAAATGTGTTTAGCTTCATGTCCCATAACCACTGGCTTAACTTAAATATTTTCGAACTTATTGTAGATTCCCACTCGAAAATTGTCACAAGAGTTTCAATTGAACGAGTCAAAGAATTAATCGACAAAGTAAATGCAAGCGTTTTATACCACTTGTTTTTCTAAGTGGTTTAATTGGATTTCTTAAACGAATGAGGAAAATGTTAGTATATACTAATAGATTGGAAAACGATTTTATAAACGATAGAGTTGAAATCATCCTTGTGAAAGAGTTTGAATATTTACTACTAGTATAGAAACCTTTTTATTTCAAAGTGACAAATCACAAAAATGATTGCAAAAACAATCAATCAACAAAAAATCACATACGAAGACGTGAACCAAATCCATAGAAATCGATATCGAATCCATCAAAATGGATATTCCCAAAAATCCCAAAAAAAGAAATTTTCAAAACCAACAAAAGTGATAACAACTAATTGGATCAAAGCGAATCGATTTAAAACTGAAAATCCACACAAAATCGGCAAATTTGGCTGAGATAAGCAGATTTAGTCAATTGAACTGTGGGGTCAGTCGACTGATACTACGCCCAGAAACTTTCGATTTCCAGGCTCAGTCAACCGAACTATTTGGTCAGTCGGCTGATAGTGGAGCAGGAACTTTCTGTTTCCAGTTTCAGTCAATTGATCTTACAGTTCAGTCGATTGAACTGTCATTTGCAGCATTTTCAGCCTATCCCCTAAGAAGGCAAAACAAATTCTAACCGAAAGCTATCGAACAAGAATCGAAGACTAGGGATTTATGCCAAGCGACAACCCAGCATTATAGGCACTTCGATACATCCCAAAAACATGTTCAAACATCAAACATAGGATTTTAAAGATTTTTGACTTCAAAACACCAAAATTGAAATATTCAACAAACCAATTCAATTCAAAGGCAAATGGACAAGGAATAGATGTTAGGAATTCATACCTAACAACTATCAAAGGTATAGACATAAATGTGAGTTCAAGAACTCACCTTTAAACCCAAATATAGAAATGAGAAGGTCTAAAACAAGCAAAGATTGATTTCTCTTCAATAACATCTCTAGAATTTTCAATCTATTATCAAATGAAATGAATTTCCTAAGTTAGGGTCTAGGAATTTTAGAAAATTGAAGAGAGATTGAGATGGAGAAGATGAAGATGATGCTTACCTAAGCTTCTCCTTGATTTCTAGCTTGAAGTTGATAATTGCTAAGAGAATTAGGGCTTAGGAATTTTAATTTCCTCTTCTCTCCCCCATTTTTACCTTAGCTTGAGAGTGTTAGGAAATGCGGAGTGGAATGAATGAAGAGGAGTGGAGTTGGGATATTTGTTAGGTTAGTCGGCTGAAACCCAATCCCAAAGCCATAAATGAAAATATTAAATTTCTACTCAACTCCAAACATATCGATATTTATACTCAAAAAGGTCGCAAATGCCATTTTGGACTCAATGGAAGGGGTCTCGAGTCCTAATTCAACTATTTGCAAAAAGTGACATTTCGGAGTTAAATTCGACTAACGATGCTATATTTAAATAAACATTTAAATATACAATCGTAAAATATGTAGGTTGTTACAGACTCCCCTCCTTAAAGAAATTGCATCCTCGCAATACTTAAAAAGAAAAAAAAGAGTAACAACCATATAAGCATATCAACACAAAAGAAAATTTGGAATAAGAAGTTCACCTTAAAGTGCTCGAGATAGTAAGTCATGATGTGTTCGCTCGATGAATTCTTTGGATTTTCGAGAGTAATCCTTAGGATTTGAGGACCATTGAACTTTCACAAGCGGGACATCTTTATTACGAAGACGTTTAACCTCCGTAGCAATGGTACAAATAGGATGTTGCTCATAAGTCAAATTTGGCGACACTTCAATTTCTTCAATAAGACAGGGCTCAAGAATAGAATCGGAATCTCTAAGGCATTTCTATAGTTAAGAAATGTGAAACATGTCATGAATAACAGAAAATTGAGCCGGTAATAAAAGGCGATAAGCTAGGGAACCAATACGTTCGGTGATGGAAAATGGACCAATATGTCGAGGCGCTAATTTTCCCGATTGACTGAAATGCACAACACCCTTCATAGGTGAAACACGAAAAAAAACCAAATCTCCCACAGAAAATTCTAATTTCCTTCTTCGGTTATTGGTGTAGGTTTTTTGTCTACTTTGAGCTTCTTTCATCCTGATTCCAAACTGTGACGCCCCACCACTATACTCACACAAGCCAAGGACACTACGGGGTAATGCCATTGACTAGCACGAAGAAGAAAGCTGTTGAGGAGCGACCATCTGTGTAATTGCTTTGTGTGGGTACCAAAATGTCAAATAATATGACATACATTCATTTCAAGAGGGAATCCGACATATCAAATATGAACTCAAAGCTACTACACAGTGGCTACATGGACTTCGGAAACAAATATAGAAATAAGCATAACAAATCAGTCACAGATATTCATATCTCTAAGACGGAAACAAATTTGAATATATCACATAAAAGTGTACATCAAAGTAGTGGTCATACAAGATCCACTACATCACAAAAGTATAGGTACAAGTGCTAGACAAAAGAATATGTATACACCAAGGAGTCTCTATCTCGAACGTATAAAAGAAAAACTACTAAACTAAGTAGTTAGCCAAAAGTCAGAAGTTAGTCCCTGCTAAGAAGTCAAGTAGAAGCACCTGTACCACCTCGGTCTGACCCGAGTATTATTTAAGAAGGAAATAATAAATGGATCGGTCTAGCTATAAATATAATATAAAATGAGATAGGATAAGAGATATGACAAAAACGTATGATGACAATAATGCCATATTGTGAAAAATATACATTAGATGACAACAAAAATCATACAATATCTCGAATATTCTCAAACACCAAAAAGAAAGTCATATTCTTTAACATATTCACCAAACCACAAATATTGATTAAACTTATCAATGTAAATCACAAAAATTGGCGAAACACAAATTCTAAAAATCATCATTAGAAATCCAGAAGACACAAAGGGGGAGGCCTATCACAAACGGTAGCATGAAAACTAACCAACGCATGCATCACAAATGGAACGCCTTTCCATGGTCGCTAACCATCAATTTTTGAGCCGAGGCTCCATAAATGGCCCGAAGACAATGGGTCGCTACCCCACCAATTTTGAGCCGAAACTCCACAAACGGGGTTTATTCCCCCACACAAACAAAGAGACATCACGCATCGCTAGTCTAAATCACAAAACGATCATCATTGATCGATAAGTGTAAATTACACTAAGCTAGTAAATGAATGAATTTAGCTTAATGTCCCATAACCACTGGCTTAACTTAAATATTTTCGAACTTATTGTAGATTCCCACTCGAAAATTGTCACAAGAGTTTCAATAGAACGAGTCTAAGAATTAACCGATAAAGTAAACGCAAGCGTTTCATACCACTTGTTTTGCTAAGTCGTTTAATTGGATTTCTCGAATGAATGAGGAAAAGGTTTGTATATACTAATAGATTAGAAAACGATTTTATGAACGAGCTTTGTATTAAAATAGAGTTGAAATCATCCTTGTGAAAGAGTTTGAATATTTGCTACTAGTATAAAAACCTTTGTATTTCAAAGTAACAAATCACAAAAATGAATGTAAAAACAATCAATCACCAAAAATTCACATACTAAGACGTGAATCAAATCCATAGAAATCGATATCGTATCCATCAAAATGGATATTCTCAAAAATCCCAAAAAAAGAAATTATCAAAGCTAACAAAAGTGATAACAACTAATCGGATCAACGAGAATCGATTTAAAACTGGTCCACACAAAATAGGCAAATTTGGCTGAGATAAGCAGATTCAGTCGACTGAACTGTATGGTCAGTCGAATAATACTATGCCCAGAAACTTTCGGTTTCCAGGCTCAGTCGACTGAAATGTTTGGTCAGTCGACTGATACTGGCACATGAACTTTCTGTTCCCAGTTTCAGTCGACTGATCTTATAGTTCAGTCGACTGAACTGTCATTTGCAGTATTTTCAGCCTAGCCCCTAAGAAGGGAAAAACAAATCCTAATGGGATGCGATCGAACGAGCAATGATGACTAAGGTTTATGCCAAATGACAAACCAACCTTATAGACACTTCGATACACCCTAAAAACATGTACAAACATAAAAGATAGGATTTTAAAGATTCTTGACTTCAAAACACCAAAATTGGAATATTCATCAAACCAATTCAATTCAAAGGCAAATGGACAACGAATAGATGTTAGGCATTCATACCTAACAACTATCAAAGGTATAAACATAGATGTGAGTTCAAGAACTCACCTTTTAACCCCCAAACAACAAATGAGAAGCTCTAGAACAAGCAAAGATTGATTCCTCTTGTGACGACCCAGAATTTTGAACGTTTGAAATCAAAATATTTAATTGGTTTTAAATATTTGGAAGTCATTTTAACCTTGAATTTCAAATATAAATGTGAATTTGGCAATTAAATTATTGAATTTAATTTATTAATGATGGGTAATGATTTGAATTTTCAATTTTTAGCTTGTTAAAAATAATTTGATGGTTTAGAAAATTCATATTGATAATACTGAATATAATACAAGCTTCAGAATTGAATTTGGAAATAGTTTGTTCAGTTTTGAAATTTTATCATTTAAATCGATATTTAAAAATAACCTTCAGAGGCACAATGTCGGAATTCGACGAAACCAGTTCCATTGGATCCGTAATATTGAATTATTATCGGATTTCAATTTTCGTAGCATTTGGCGTTGTTGTGTGCGCATATGATAAGCAAACGCGTTGGAAATTAAATTGAAATTTAATTAAAAATTTTGTAAAATCAAATCACAGTCAAATTCAGTCAGAAGCAAGCTTCCCTTTTCTCACGCAAAGGGCAAATCAATATCGCATCCATCTTTATTTCCTTTCATTTCAGTTCATTTCAAAACGAAAAGATCCAGAACAAAGAAAAAATCAAGGCCGTGACTCTCTCTCCCTCTTCAGTTCTCAAAATCGAAATTTTTTTAATCAATGGCCGAAGCCAAAAGGCGCGTTGGGAAGCGTCACGCGCACAAGGGTGGATGCGGAAGCCTATCGTGCGGTGGTTCATGGGTTCGATTGGGAAGTCGAAGTCGTGGTTAAGAGCTAGGGTTTTCACGTTCGCTGAGGCTGGAGAGGCTCTGGGTTGTTCGACTTCTGGTGATGTGGTGGCTCGTAAGGGAATTAGCGGCGCGACATGCTGCTGCACGATCAACAAGGAGCTCGAACATCGCTGCGAGCAAATGGCTTCGATCGAAGCTGTTGTTTTGGGGATTTGGAACTTCTATCGGAGCGTCGTGAGTCAGCGGAGTGGGGTGGTTCGGTGAGCTCCAGCGCAATGGGGCAGTGAGGTATTCTTGCTGTTTGATTTTATTATAAATTTATCGTAAACTGAAATTTGTGTTTTTCTTTATTTTATTTCAACCATAAATAGTTGCAGTAATGTATTTTATACAGTTTTAAATTTTATCTACATTTTTTCAATTACTAATTTTTTTTAATGTAATATAGGATAAATCTGTTAATAAACTTATTAAATTATTTTAATCGATAGGAATATTTTATAAAATAAATGTTGGATTAAATTTAGTTTTAAATTTAATTTTTGTTAGATGAATTTATTAGAAGAAATTGGTTTAAAATAAAGTCATTGGATAATTAAAATTACCAAACACAAAAAAATAAAATAAAATTAGTTATTCGATTACTTCGAATATTAATGAATTGTATAATTGCTTATACAAGGTCAAAACTGTGAAATCAAGTCGGAATTGGAAAGGGATTGCAAAATGAAAGCTAAGGTGAGATCTTCTCACTCAAACAAAGGGTTTTGTTCAATTTTAAATAGTTAAATTTAAAATGGTTGATTGTGTGTTTGGATGATGGTTGTTATTATTTGTTTTGAAATAGACCCAATTCGCCGCATAATAGCGGAGGTTATTATATTAAACTCATATACCACGATATTCCACCATGAAGTGGAATTGGTATTATATACGTATTTGGAGTTGATTTCCTGCATTATATAGTGGATGAGACCCTATGCGCGACATAATAGCAGATAATATTTTATAAATCCCATATACCGCGATATTCCACATCGAAGTGGAATTGGTATTTAATTGTTGTGCTAACGTTTGTGCATACAGGGAAACAGGTTGGAGGGATCCAATCGTATGAAGCGGGGTCTAGCTTGGAAGTCCCAAGAGTGACTCATGTGCTCTTAAGTATATTTTATATAGATGTATACTTTCGCGGAATGGGGGAGTACCCTCCTAGTTACGTTGGATTAATTCGTTTTACTAATTTTATTTAAACCTTTGAATCTAATTTTCTATAATTGCAACGGAATGAGTCAACCATCATTCACGATGTTTTATTATAGTTTTTTCATTCCATTCCATTGAGTTTGGATTGTTTTCTTATTTAGTCCATTCTATCAAGTTGGACTGTTTTCTTTGTTTAATCCATTCTGTCCAGTTTGGATTTTACTCGTTTTGTTTTCATTCTTTCAAGTCTGGTTTAATATTATTTATGCTCCTTTATATTTGGAGTTGTTCTAGATATTTATTTCTGCTCTTGCCAGTATGGATGTTATTCTTGTGAGGTAAAAACCCGTTCCACATTAGCGTCGCGGTCTCATAGAATTTTTATAAGATCACCATTATTCAAGTTATCACACGCTGGTATTCCCAGACTGATCCGGGTGTTATTTTTATTATAATGCTCGGGTGAGACCGAGTATTTTCCCAGGTTGTCTTTGAAGTTTTGGAGATTGTGGAGAGAAGCCGAAGATTCACCTATCATAGTATTTTACTTTTCACTGTATTATATAATATACCTACGACATTTGTAAGGTCGGGATGTTATAACTATCTAGCTGATAGGGGTTTGTTTTTAACTCTGATATACTATTTACGTTTGGAGTGAAAGTTTCTACTATCCTTGTTATATTACATGTTGTCGATTCTGTAGGATCGATTTCACCCTAGAAATATGGGGGTGAATAGGGTGATACTAATGATTAGAATTTTTTTATGCGGAAGTATATAAAATATTTACAACACAGATATAACAGAGTAATAGCAGCATAGATAATAGTGGGATAAAAAAAGCATAAAATAGAATGCACAGATTTACCCAACTTCGGCAAAACCCTACCTACGTGCTGCCTTCAAGGTTTCTACTACAAATTAAGTAGTCAGACGCTTACACACATAAAATCGCGATAGCCCCTATCGACTAACCTAACTCTATGCTCGAAACCCTGCCACAACTCAGCCACTGAGTTACGAATTCCCGAGCCACACCACCGTAGTTGTCCCCTAGTCACACGACTAGAATTTACAACGTTTTAAAAAAGAGAAATACAAATTTAAAAAAAAATTAAAAACAAAGACACAAAGTCCTTAAAAATAAAACAAGGTCGGCACCCTTTTATTTCCTTTTATTTCTATAGCCTTCTTTGCTCTGTAAAAATGGTGGCCTCGTTCCTTTACTTGCTCGTTCCTCTTTCAATAATTAGGGCTATGGAAATTTTGAAGTTGCCAACTTTTTTCGATCGAGTAGATGTTTCTCATTCCTTGCTTTTTTCGATCGTTTGTCTCATGATATGCTTTCAGCTTCTTCAGAATTGTCGAGCTTGAATGTTTAAGATGGTATATGATTTTGCTTTTCCAATATGCTTATGCTCGACTTGATTCGAGTTTTAATGATTGATTGCTTCTCTATTCTTCTTGAACTCGAATGCTATTTTATGGCCAATGATGATTGGGTTCTATAGGATTCTAATTCCTATATTTCATTCAAATATACTATTCGAATTCGTCTGATAATTTTAGCTTGGCCGTATGATTTTGATTGAATGTTTGATATGATTTCTGACTTCTTTAATTCATATATGTTGTGATTACTTGTTTAGCACGACTTTGATTTTGATTTGTTCGAACTTCCTTGGTCCCTACGATTTTTAATTCTCTGTTGACATCGGCCTTGACTTTGATCGTGGTTGACTTCGGCCATTTTGATTCTGCTGTATGAATTTATGGCTTGACTCTAACTTGTTCATTGTCACCTGACTTCGACTTTGGTAAAAATTGTTAATTGCTCTGTTGTATTTTTAACTTGCTGCTTGTAGTTGTTCATCCGGTCATTGCATATCAATACATGTATGTTCATATATATATATATATATATATATATGTATGTATGTATGTATGTATGTATGTATGTACGTTTGAGCTTTTGCCATTTTGAACTACTGCACTATTCTGTCAACTGTCGTGTTGATGTTGCACTTGTACCATTCGAGTTGTGGTACTGGTTATCACTACATACATCATATATATGTACATTTACATGCCTATAGAATTTTCAACCTGATGCTTGAATGCAGTTTATCACCATGTTGTCTCCATGCCTTCACTAGTTCACTGGTCTGTTTCATTTAAAGCTGTACACATGTGTTTGCATATGACACTCCATATTGTCACTGTACTTTTTTTGTTGGTTGCTGTTCTTTGAATCGCTCTTGTTGTTTCATTTTGGACTGGTTGACACTGTTGAGTTTGGTTAAGTTGTTGTAGTCTGCATTACACTATCTTACTACATCATGAAGTCTGATCGCTTGTGTGGCCATCTTTAGGTGCTCCGATCCTTTGATTCATTTTATTGTTATGCATATGTAGAGTCTGACCATTTGAACCATTGACTGTTTTCAATTGATAACTGCAGTGTTGTTTTGATATTGTGTTTATTTTGTTTCACTAGTGACATTGTTTTGCATTCTTCGGGTTGTTGGTGCCACTTTTGTTTATGTAATTAAGTTTGGTCATACTACATATATATGTAGTTCACTGCTTCATGTACTTTGGGTCTGGTCTCTGATGTTGTGAGTTCGGCTTCTCTGCTCTGACTCATAGGCTTCACACAGTTCATAATTTTGGGGTTGAAATGTAAACAACCTCGTCTCTTTGTAGTCTGATCTAGGTTGCATTGTGCATTGTCTGGTTGGATTTGAGATGAATTGCATTATGGTTTATTATTGTGCAATATTTCACTTGAGTCTTCACCTGGTTGTATTTGAATTTTGGTGCTCGACAGTTTTATGATGTTTTGCAGTGCACTTGAGTTGAATCCGGCTTTTGATTTGGGTTTGACCTTGTGCTCACCTGTCCCTGCAGATTTATCATGTGTATATCGGTATGCACGGCCTTATGGCGCGTACAGTGATGCACTGTGCATGTCACAAGCTGTTCGTGCATGTTGAATTCAAATTTAAATGATGACAAACAATCCAAATAACTGAGGCAAATAATATTTTCAAAATAAATTTTATTTTACACCGCAAAAATATTTCATTTTCAATTTTACCACGTCAGTGTATATTTTTGCAGATAGCTCAGATGATGGATTCAATTTGGAATAAAGTTGAAGATAATTACGATTGAACGAGCGATATGCAGTGAGGACAGTTATGTAAATTGAAATGTATCGTAATTGCAAATTGTATGTATATAGTGAGAGCTCAAATTTGTACTATTCAAAATTGTAATAAAATATTTGTTTGAATAAAATATCTGTTTGAATGTGTGTTATTTATTTTATTTAGTAAATATTTATTTAATCTATGTAAATAAAATAGTATATTAACAAATACATTTAATTGAATATATATATATATATATATATATGTTTGTTATCATCAAACAAAAATCATATACTAGCATATTCAATAATCTCCCCCTTTGATGATAACAAACATATATTTAAGATTTTGAATTTATTAAATGTATTTGATCATTCAATTTTCTCCCCCTATTTTAATGCTCCCTCTCTATACAAAGCTCTCCCTTCATATATGCATGAAAATAAATAAAAATATGCCAATGAGCCTAGATGTAAATAAAAAATAAAAAATAAAAAATAAAATATTTAACCTTTACTTGTCGAAATCTAACTTTTTTCTCCCTCTTTTGTTATCAGCAAAAGAGTAATAGTGTTAGAAAAATAGAGATAAAGTGATAGACATTAATACAACATTAATACCCAATAGAGTATTAATATTAAATTTCAATAAAAAATCAAACAAAAATCATAAATACTCTGCTAGGCACATATTCCACTTTATAATGATAGGGGTGATGTCATCATATAAAACCATATAGTTGTATCTATTTGTGGTATATTTATATCAGGAATTAGAATATCTACTAACCATGCATAATTGTTAGGACTTTTAAATGAGGTTAGTAGTATTCCAAATTTTTGTTAAAAAATGAACTCAAGTATCTTCTAACCACGCATAACCGTGAGAACTTTTAAATAGCATTAGAATCAACTTGTCTATTAAATCAATCAATTTTGACATGCGTTCCATACATGCATAACCGTGAGGACTTTTAAATGAGCATGGAAGCACATAATCAAAAATCCCAAGTAATTCACCCATGCATGATCGGGAGGACTTTTAAATGAGAGTGAATACTTTGGATGTTTTTTATTGCTAAAAATATAATGAAAGCGCATAATTTCCCGTTTAGAATACCACATATTGACATACCATATTGGATTATGATGAGTGATGGTCGATAAAAATACGATAGAAACAGAAATGGTCATGGAATATTTACCAACGAAAGTTTTATAACTCTTGTTTAAATTTCTAAAGAAATTTACTTAATTATACCGTCTCAAATTATAGTATATGATTAATATCAACACTCATCACTTTTTTCAATCACTATTTATCTTTTAGATAATCAGTAGGGAGTCAGTTAAGTCAATGTAGTTATTTAAGATTAATCCAAAAATAATTATAAAATCAAATTTTCAAAAATGACTAATCTGAACAAGGTCAACAAAAAAAATGATTTTTTTGGAAGGGGTTTTATAAGAAAAATGTCTGCTATTTGAAAATTATTTTAAATGAAAAATATGCAGATATTTTCTTTGAAAAATGGTGCAACTACTAAATGTCAACATAAATCATGTTTCACCAGTAATTTTTCTATCAACAAAATTACCAGTGTTATCTACATCTGAATTTTCTTGTTGACTCAAAATTATCATTAGTTGGATTCGATAGACCAGACCGTGAAGTGTGCACCAAAATATCTTAAAATTGTTTTTAACAACTTTTAAATGAATTTCTCTTGAATTTGAATTTGAATTCATGAAAATTTACCAACAATGACCATTGTGTGAGATCTATAAATATATTCACTTGTATCATCAAAACTCAATACAAGACAATATCTCTTATCATCTAATCTTGCAATATCATTAGCCCAAAAACTACCGGCATATAAAGATAAGTGGCCAACTATCAGAATAAAAAATAAGAACATATCAGAATAATCAAAATCAAAATCATCATTTATTTTATTGCCACATGACTGGCTGAATCAAATCAGATTATGGTGCAGATTATCACATTTAATATATTGTTCAAGATGAATATACCATTACCTCTTTTACCTTTACGATGATTTTTTTCTATTGCCCATTGTGGTTCTGCCACCTTTGTATTAGGCTAAGGAACTTTGATTTGTCGCCCATTGTGTGTCTAGAACAACCAGAATCCTGATAACACCGTTGTTGTTCCTTAGCCTGCCACCACACTTACACGAGAGAATATTTTTGTGACCTATTTGTTTTTATTGGTCCATGGTTGTTAGTGGAAACGAATTTTGAAAAAAATCAAAGTATTTTTCTCATCCATTCTATCACACCTATTTTCAATAATATATTAACATTTAACATTAACAGATTTTAAATAAAATTCCATTTTTAATTTCCAATTCAGAAAATCTGTTCTATCAAAAACAGGAGGAATAATAATGGACCGACCCATAGAAAAAGCATTATTAAAAGAAGCCATTTTAAAAATTCAAATTGGTAAAACATAATTGGTCGTTGAAAAATCAAATTTTTAAAACAAAAATGGCTTTTGTTCCTAGCTCTGATACCACTTGTAGGATCGATTTCACCCTAGAGGGGGGGCGAATAGAGTGGTACTAATGATTATAAATTTTTTGTGCGGAAGTATATAAAATATTTGCAACAAAGATATAGCAGAGTAATAGCAGCATAGATACTAGCAGGATAATAAAAGCATAAAATAGAACACACAGATATACTCAGCTTCGGCATAACCCTGCCTACATGCTGCCCCCAAGGTTTCTACCAGAAATTAAGTAGTCAGACGTTTACACACGTAAATTTACGACACCCACTATCGACTAACCTAAGTCTACGCTCAAAACAATGCCACAACTCAGCCACTGAGTTGCAAATTCTCGAACTACACCACCGTAGTTCGTCCCCTAGTCACACGACTAGAATTTACAATGTTTTAAAAAGAGAAATACAAATTTAAAAAACAATTTAAAAACAAAGACACAACGCCCTTAAAAATAAAACAAGGTCGACAACCTTTTATTTCCTTTTATTTCTATAGCCTGCTTTGCTCTGCAAAAATGGAAGCCTCGTTTCTTTACTTGCTCGTTCCTCTTTCAATAATTAGGGCTTTGGAAATTTTGAAGATGCCGACTTTTTTCGATCGTGTAGATGTTTCCCGTTCCTTGCTTTTGTCGATCGTTTTTCTCTTAATATGCTTTCGGCTTCTTCAAAATTGTCGAGCTTGAATGTTTAAGATGGTATGTGATTTTTCCTTTTCTAATATGCTTATGCTCGACTTTATTCAAGTTCTAATGATTGAATGCTTCTCTGTTCTTCTTGAACTCGAATGCTTTTTTACGGCCAGTGATGATTGGGTTTTATAGAACTCTAATTCCTATATCTTCGTTCAAATATACTAATCGAATTCGTTTAATAATTTATCTTGGTCGTATGATTTTGGTTGAATGTTTGAGATAATTTATGACTTCTTCAATTCGTATATGTTATGATTTCTTGTTTAACACGACCTTGATTCTGATTTGTTCGAACTTCCTTAGTCCCTACGGTTTTGAATTCTCGGTTGGCAGCGGCCTTGACTTTGATCGTGGTTGACTTCAGCCATTTTGATTCTGCTGTGTGAATTTCTAGCTTGACTCTGTCTTGCTCATTGTCACCTGACTTCGACTTTGGTAAAAACTGTTAATTGCTCTGCTTTATTTTTAACCTGATGCTTGTAGTTGTTTATCCTATCACTGCATACCAATACATGTATGTTCATATATATGTGTGTGTGTGTGTGTGTGTGTGTGTGTGTGTGTGTGTGCGCGCGCGCGTTTGAGCTTTTGTGAAGACCCAAATTTTTTTTGAGAATAAAAATTACTTTAAAAGAAAACAGGAAATGGGAAATAAAATCCCAAGAATGAATGAAGTAAATAAATGAAAGAATGATAGTTAGGGAAAATAAAAATGGGGAGAATAATAGCTGAGTAAAGAGGAGCATTATATTCACATATTTTATGTGTAAATATATATATGTATTATATAAATAACCAAAGAATAAAAATAGTGTAACGACCCGCTATTTTGGACCATTCAAATCGACAATAAAACCGTACATGTCCGACTTGAAAAATTCAAAATACAGAATTGTTAATTTAATTTGGCAAAACTTAGCATATACAGTAAATAAATCAAACACAGATCACAGACACAGAGTAATATAATGCAGCGGAATAGAAAAATAGTAGTTCATGAAGCTACTATATACATCAGAGTTTAGAATAAAATACATCAGAATCTCTGGAATACAGAAAGGTCTTCCGTACGAGCCGATGACTTCTCTGAACCAGTCAACTAGAAAACTGAAAGCTGAATTGATAGTTGGATCTCCAAATGAAGCTCCAATCTCCAAAGGTGAGTCTCTAATGCTGTATTACTCGGTCTGACCCGAGCGTAAAGCAAAACACAAAACACTCGAGTCAGGATTAACATTCTTATATCAATAAATTCAACTCAATTGAAATATCAACTGTAATACAATATAACTTAAAGGATGTTTGGGATGTCCATCCTCTAAGGGTCCATTGAACTATCTACAGGATAAAATTATACACTATTTCACTGTGGTCATTCACTTAATTTATACTTCAAACCCAAATATCGAATTTACTTCAAATAATCATATTTCCCAAGATAGTAGCTAAATTTTAAATAATGTATACAGAAGAGTACTTTCAATTTCCTTAACTTAACAAATTTTTCACATAAACCTGACCCTCCCATTCAAATTAAATTCAATCCCAATTTGTCAATTTAGATTTTCCTAAAATAATCACTACAATCTTATCAATCTCAAATCTGGATTTGATATTCCCATTTCCCCATTTTATTTCAATATGTTTCCATACTTTAAGTATTCAACATTTCAACTGAATTTTTCCCAATCTAGTTTCTAAATACAAATTTCCAAATTGAGTTCAACCACAATTACACTTAATTCAATTAGTTCTTTACATAACAAATTCAACCATCTTCGTTCCAAATACATATCAAATCTCTAAACCATTTAATTACAATATAGATCATAGCTTAAATATTTAAATGTTAAATTTAACAGTTCATATAGATCTCGATCTTTACATCATTATTATTTAGTCTTGAACAACCCTTAATTGATTCAATATCACTATAGTGACATCAAATTCCATTTTACCCATTATTTCTTAAATTTATTAAACGTGAAATATCTCATTCGATAAATTTCAAATTGATTTAAATAAATAAATCCTTATCTAAATACCATTTTTAAATAACCCAAATTTATCTCCCAATCTTAATCGTTCAATATTATTGCAAGAATTTATCCGAAATAAAATTTACATAAATATTTCATAATTTATGTATTTAACCAAGTCTTGATTAAACTAGATATAATTAACTCTATAATTACCATTACCCTTTATATATGTATTTAAGAATTTACATTTATTAAGACCATATATTTCTTATCATATGGTCAATTGTTACGGATACAATCCGTACACTAAGTGTATACGGGTGGATAGCATTTCCACCCGTAATCCCAATTTAATTAAATGGACCGCTTGGGTCTATCATTTCAACCCATTTCAATTCGAAACAAACATAACAAAGGGAACTTGCAGTGTGATGACAGGGATGGTGTCTAAGTAAATAAACAAGCAATAACAACAATCAATCACAATTCAACCAATAAATCAAATAACCCCGAAATAATCGTATTAATTTGCATTGTTATTTGTATAATTATTTCTAGAATCTACACTATCATTTCATGTAGATTAAAGATTATTATATTACAGTTTTTCCCTTGTCGTTCCTTTTTAAATTTCGGTTTAAAGCTACAACAATTAATCCAAACTACGTTCAAATATTTAGAGTATAATTTATCAATTTCTACGACAATTAATGGGTCAAATCTACTAATCAAGTTCACATATGGCGGGGTCAGGTTTTAATAAATCCAGGTCCGTCATATATAATCCGTTAAATTTGTAAACTATACTGCCCCAACTTAAACTAGCAAACTAGTTATCATTTAACAATAATAATTAACATCCAATTTAAACAACAATCAATCAAAAAATCAATTATCAACCAATCTGTATTATTATCACGTAAATAATTAACCGATAATGGTGTCAGATGTCATAGGTGAACAGATACAGATAATAGCAGTCATAACAGTAAAACAACTAACAGCAGCATATTTCAATTGTCGTTTCAATTGAAATCAAATTTAATAAATAAAGGAACGTTAATCGTGAGTGATTGCTCACCTTTCGAGGCCAGAGAGAAAACAACGGGATGAGTTACGGATCACAATACGGATCTCAAAGGAAAGCACGATGGACTCGAGTTCGACCGACAAGCTGAAAATGGAAGTGATGGGAACGAATCAGAACTAGATTGACAAAGATAATTGATATAAATGAATTTTGTATAGATATAGCATATATTCAAAAATCATATTCTAATTTCAAATATTTATAAATAAAATATGTATATTTGTATTTCAACTCGTTGTTTTAAATAACTAATACGTTAACAAAATCTCAATATGTAAATTTTAAAAAAAATCTAAACCAAATGTATACTTAGAAATCAATATCCAGTTCCAACTTTAGAACATCTTATATATATATATACCACTTAAAATTTAATGCCCAATTTCGAAAGCAACAGATTTCATCAAGCAAAACAAAACAAACTAATATATACAATACCCAAATATACTACCATTAGATGGACGTACATATTAATAGCTTTGAAAACTTTTATAAATAAATAAATACATAATTTTATACGTTGTAAAACACTTTGTACATTAATATATACGTATAACTAATATATAACTAGTATATAAACTTCCCAATATTAATATAGTTTAAATATACATAACTCTATATACAAACATGGCTGGTTCGACAGTAGAACTTAATAATATATATTTATATTTACAGAGCCAAGTTGGAAAGATGCTAGTAACAGGGCATGCCATGGCAATAAAAATTGTAAGCTATACTATTTTTAAATATGATATTATATAAAATCTATACATACGTTACTGCTCCAAGGTAATAAATCAAATTTATACAATACATTTGTATATAAACCAACCTATAAAATATTATTACTATTATAACATGTATAACCTTACTTATGTAACAATATACAAAAGGTCGCAGAGCCAGTAACCTGACAAGTTACTATATATAGGTAACTGCAAAAGAGGCTACAACAGACTATACATAAAATACAATGGAACGAAATATGATATAAAGAAAAATAAAAAAAATGAAGATATAGTAAAACGAAATATAAAATACTTAGTATTAAACTTGAAATCCGTATATAATATATAGCTTATATAAATTTTTAAACCAACAGATTCCCAAAACAACCAAAACCAATATCTCAATACGCGTGCAAACTATTATATATATATATACACACTCTGTATAAAACTGTTTTAAAACTTGCACAATGTAACACTTATCTATATATAAACTTTGTATAATAAATATATTTATTTAATAAACCTTTATAGCTTCATACTTATTTTCTTTCACATATAACAAAAGCTCTGTACACAACTGCAAACTCATCTCAAAACAGTTCGAAACATTTATGAAAATAAATTTAAACAATAGATACAAATATATTTACCTTCTTATTTAGGAACGAGAAAAAAAAAAGGTAGAAGAAGGAGAAACGTGGAGAGCTAGTTTCGAATGGTTGCTGCTTGTCATGCGGATCTCGGCCAGGGTGGGCCACACGGTGGAGATGGGCGGAGGAAGAAGAGTTAGTGCATGTTGCAGAAAGGTGAGTGGAGGTCGAGGGATGTAGTTCAACGGCGGCTGGTTGTGCTCGGCAAAGAGGAAAGGCAGGTGGCTGGTTGAGGTTCTAGCGTTGGAGGAGGGAACATGCTGCTCGATCGGTGAAGAGAAGGTGGAAGTTGGACTCGGCAATCGAGGAGGAGAGAGTGCGGAATTATTTTTGAGGAGGTGGGACGGCGAGCTGCTGCTCTCGGGTATGGTGGAGACGACGTGCTAATGAAAGGGGAAGAAGATTTGGAAAAAATGGAAGATGATATGAGTGATTTATAATATACTATTATAACGTATGCTGAAACAAAACAAAGAAAAGTAATATTAAATATAGATGGTGAGGTTACCACGTCAGACACGAGTCGAATTTCAAAAGACAAGCTCTCTAGACCGTTGGTTAAATTCTCAATGCAAATAAAAATGGTAGGAATTGATAATGCAGAGGAAAACGGATAGTTATGTAAATAATTGAAACGTAAGTATGGAAAAGGAAAGGAAAGGTCAGAGCAATACGAGCCAGAAATAAATGGGAAATCGATATAACCAAAATGGTAACGGTCCAATTTCTTGATTTCAGCTGAAAATTATTTAAGCAATAATTTATTGCTTGGCAAGCACGGCTCAGGTTGAAAAGCAAAGGAAATCAAAAGTCCCAATATAAAGAAATGAGAGAGAAACGAAGTTCAAAAGGGAAGGAAAAATAAAGTGAATCGTTTTAAAATAATAATTACAACGCATACAAATGTATACGTTTGATTTTTTTTTGAAACTGCTAAACATTAATTCAGGAATATAATTATAGCAATTTATTATCTTGCTAGGAATTCACGTTGAAGTTTGAAAAGCAAAGCAACGCCAACGTTCAACATTTAAAGGTGTCGCTACAGCGAACAATTTATCGGTTCCGTTGTGCACCGGATTTCAAAATATAGAAATAAATATACCGCTGAGATCAGCACGACGAGACGATCAAAACGGTATACAGATATCAGTGGTGCGATTGAATTATAAAATTCGAATTTTCTACTAAGGGAAAGTGCAGCAAGACACAGAAAATAAGATCGACGGAGCTAAAGAAGTCCGAATCTGGAAAAACGAAAAATGACGTCTCAGTCAGACGATGATCTAGAATTTTTTTTTATGTAAAAATATTCTGGTTTGAAAAATATTTTATTGTCAACAATTATTGGCTAGCTTGCATTTAATAGAATTTCATAATAAATAAACTTTCATAAAATAAATTGAAAATTTACAATTTGCCATATTCAACTATCGTAATCCAAATATTAAACTTTATTTCAAAATATTATTAATAAAAATTTCTCAAAAATCCAATTAAATACGTTATAAAACCAAATAAATTTATTAAAATTTTACGGGTCGTTACACTCTCCCCCACTCAAAACTTTTCGTCCCCGAAAAGAAAGGTGGTAGGAGAATAGAACAACTAGGAATAAAAGTAAATTGAAAGTCAAGGGTAAATAATTAATTTAAAACTATATAAATTTTACTTGAAATATTCATTTGAAAGCTTCATTTGCAATTTAATTTTCTTTAACATTTAATACTTTTCAAACTCCTTTGAAACAATTATTTACATTATTATTTATATTTACAAAGACTATTGAAAATATTAAATCCAAAATTTATGAAAATTTTAATTTAACTCAAGATACCTTTCAAATATTATCAATAAATTAATTATCATTTTCTTTAAATATGTTTTATTTAATTAATAACTTCAAAAATATTTATAACCCTAAAAATTTCTATTAAACACTGTTTTAAAGGATATATTCACAAGGGAAGGAAGGTAGATTCGGGGAAGACGGAATATAGGTGACCAGATAAAGCTGAGTAGATAAAGTAGATTCAAAAGAATAGAATCGAGCATGAATGATTAATCTAGAACCATAAGAATTTAAATTTCAAATATTAATTCAAAATTTCTTTGTTGGGAAAAATACTTTTATAATAAATACCTTTATAATAATACTATTATATCGAAATAAATTTTTCCTTTCGAAAATACTTTTATAACTCGATGTTTCAACAAGTTTATCCTCATTCTTGCAGACTCTGGCCATGCGTTGATCAGGCGCAAAGCTAGAATTCTTCAAGTACTTAGTAGACTCATTTCAACACCCAGTGAAAATACTTGAAAAACCTTTTAAAAACAGATATGGAAAGTACGATCCAATCAAATCAACCAAAACAAAACCTTTGTCCGATCATGGTTCGCAGATACACAATGGTTACGCCTGGTTCCCCCAGGAAACAATCCATATCCGTAAGCTTTCACAGCCCTGCGAGTTACGCCATGATGACTAGTAGGGTGCAGGATACACAATGGTTACGCCTGGTTCCCCCAGGAAACAATCCGTACCCCCAGGCAAGACTCAGCCAGGCACTTGCGCTACTATTCGCGACCTACACAGATTGCAGGATACACAATGGTTACGCCTGGTTCCCCCAGGAAACAATCCGTACCCCTAGGCAAGACTCAGCCAGGCAATTTCGCTGTGCATTCACGAGAGAAAAAGAAACCATGGGTTACCCACGGTGGGAATACTCGAGTATTACATCCGGAAAACCGAAAATCAGAGAGAATAATATCGATAGAATGAATCCACGCTGTGGCCACAAAGCGGATATCAAGCAGAAGGCACTTTCCATATCCTTACTTGGAAAATATATATTATATAGTACCTTTTCAAATCATTTTCAAATATTGTACTTATATAAAGTCCATAATATATAGGATTCCTTTCTAAATCGAATACTTCCAAAATCAATAGTATATCAAATCATACTTATATAGACTTCGATTATATAAATTCTCTTTCCAAACTGAGTACCCTATATCAATAGATTTCAAATCACTTCATACTTATACAAATCCATTTTATATAAGTTCGACCACTCCCAATTCAAGTGCTTAATAATATAAGGTTCTCAATTTCAAATCATTTCGATATCAAATTTAGTTTCAAAGTCATATATGAATTCACCAAATTTCTTCCAAATTAGATATCCTGATTTCAAAGTTCCCCAACATAATAGGTTTAGGAAATTATCCCAGTTTCCAGATTAAAATAATTCAAGTCAACAAATTCATTTCCAAAATCATCATATAAGTACTGGTTTTAATTTTCAATTAAATTTCAAAACCCAATATTTTCTCACAATTCATTATACTCAAAATGGTTTCCAACTTTATACTTATCCCTTTTAAACCTTTAAACTACCCATTTCTATGTGAAATATCCAATTTACCCTTTTGAAAACCATTATTCAACTATTTTTTCCAAAACATTTCAAAACTAAATTTATATTCTTTATCAGACATTTTATACTCTTCGAAATTTCTTAGCTTTGAAAATTTAATCTCGATTTGGAAGTGTTCGAACATTCAAAATAGTTAGGGAAATAAAATTTTCAATTCAAGAGTTGAAAATCAACAATAAATCAATTATTTAAATCTGAAACTCGAGGATCGAACACCGGTATCATTTCAAATATATACATATCTCTTTCGAAAATATCAAATTATTTCGGAATTTGAAATCAAAAACGGTTTTACAAGATCACTCGCATAGCGAAGCTATTAAAGTGGCCTCTCCCCCACTCTGAAACTCGAAAATCAATGTCGATGATGCGTGCACTCATCACCGAAATTATTTTCCAGCGACATAAGTGAGTCCTGGACTTCTATTTTCTTGAAAACTTCTTTGAAACTTCTTCAAAATTATTAAAATTCATTAGAAACATTTCTTATTTGGGAAAAATACTTTTAAATCGTATTATTTATATATTTCTCAAAATCTGAAAACCAATTTCAAAATACCAGAATTCAATTCTCGAATTTCAAATTTAACCCTTCGGTTATAAATCAATTTCTTATAAATTTTCAAAATTTCCAATCCTTTCAAAACCTTTTTATATAGAATAACATATCTTATTTGCTTTATACATATAGGTATATAATCCTTATTGAAAACAATTTCTTTTTTATATATAGGATATAATTTTGATATATAAAGCAATTTCAAAATACAAACATACCCGATTTTCAAAGGATAATTTAAGAATGGGTTTCAAACAAAGATGGAGATTTAAATTAAAGGAACTATAACCAATAGAATCCTGATACGAAGATAGACTCGATCGAAGATGAGATAATTAAATTACAAAATAGAAGATGGATATACTTCTACAAATCGCGGGCGACCTTAACCGAGTCAACCGTGACTTCCGGAATATAATCGATGCGGAATTCCAAAACAAATCGACATTCGATCGCCAGAGATAGAATTCGGCATACCAAGATACAACAGCATCGTAAACCGATGATACAAAAAAAATCTTCGGTGAATCAATGCCAATTGTAAAGGAGTTTTCACCCCTTTTACAATTCATTCAGTGGAGTGGTGGGATACTCCAGAATCAATTGAATATAAATAGGGAGAGACATAATGAATTTCGGAACCGAGGGACATTCCAAAATTCAAAGGAAATCGAGTCAAAAGGAAGAGATTCAACTCGAGAGAAAGTGATTCTGTAAATAAATTTACCATATATGTTAAGTTTGCCTAGAGCCAAAGCTCTGATACCAACTGTAACGACCCGCTATTTTGGACCATTCAAATCGACAATAAAACCGTACATGTCCGACTTGAAAAATTCAAAATACAGAATTGTTAATTTAATTTGGCAAAACTTAGCATATACAGTAAATAAATCAAACACAGATCACAGACACAGAGTAATATAATGCAGCGGAATAGAAAAATAGTAGTTCATGAAGCTACTATATACATCAGAGTTTAGAATAAAATACATCAGAATCTCTGGAATACAGAAAGGTCTTCCGTACGAGCCGATGACTTCTCTGAACCAGTCAACTAGAAAACTGAAAGCTGAATTGATAGTTGGATCTCCAAATGAAGCTCCAATCTCCAAAGGTGAGTCTCTAATGCTGTATTACTCGGTCTGACCCGAGCGTAAAGCAAAACACAAAACACTCGAGTCAGGATTAACATTCTTATATCAATAAATTCAACTCAATTGAAATATCAACTGTAATACAATATAACTTAAAGGATGTTTGGGATGTCCATCCTCTAAGGGTCCATTGAACTATCTACAGGATAAAATTATACACTATTTCACTGTGGTCATTCACTTAATTTATACTTCAAACCCAAATATCGAATTTACTTCAAATAATCATATTTCCCAAGATAGTAGCTAAATTTTAAATAATGTATACAGAAGAGTACTTTCAATTTCCTTAACTTAACAAATTTTTCACATAAACCTGACCCTCCCATTCAAATTAAATTCAATCCCAATTTGTCAATTTAGATTTTCCTAAAAT
The DNA here is from genome assembly GCA_030765085.1 of Allium cepa. Taxonomy (NCBI): domain Eukaryota; kingdom Viridiplantae; phylum Streptophyta; class Magnoliopsida; order Asparagales; family Amaryllidaceae; genus Allium; species Allium cepa. The sequence continues at coordinate 229,025,935 of CM060939.1, forward strand.
AATCACTACAATCTTATCAATCTCAAATCTGGATTTGATATTCCCATTTCCCCATTTTATTTCAATATGTTTCCATACTTTAAGTATTCAACATTTCAACTGAATTTTTCCCAATCTAGTTTCTAAATACAAATTTCCAAATTGAGTTCAACCACAATTACACTTAATTCAATTAGTTCTTTACATAACAAATTCAACCATCTTCGTTCCAAATACATATCAAATCTCTAAACCATTTAATTACAATATAGATCATAGCTTAAATATTTAAATGTTAAATTTAACAGTTCATATAGATCTCGATCTTTACATCATTATTATTTAGTCTTGAACAACCCTTAATTGATTCAATATCACTATAGTGACATCAAATTCCATTTTACCCATTATTTCTTAAATTTATTAAACGTGAAATATCTCATTCGATAAATTTCAAATTGATTTAAATAAATAAATCCTTATCTAAATACCATTTTTAAATAACCCAAATTTATCTCCCAATCTTAATCGTTCAATATTATTGCAAGAATTTATCCGAAATAAAATTTACATAAATATTTCATAATTTATGTATTTAACCAAGTCTTGATTAAACTAGATATAATTAACTCTATAATTACCATTACCCTTTATATATGTATTTAAGAATTTACATTTATTAAGACCATATATTTCTTATCATATGGTCAATTGTTACGGATACAATCCGTACACTAAGTGTATACGGGTGGATAGCATTTCCACCCGTAATCCCAATTTAATTAAATGGACCGCTTGGGTCTATCATTTCAACCCATTTCAATTCGAAACAAACATAACAAAGGGAACTTGCAGTGTGATGACAGGGATGGTGTCTAAGTAAATAAACAAGCAATAACAACAATCAATCACAATTCAACCAATAAATCAAATAACCCCGAAATAATCGTATTAATTTGCATTGTTATTTGTATAATTATTTCTAGAATCTACACTATCATTTCATGTAGATTAAAGATTATTATATTACAGTTTTTCCCTTGTCGTTCCTTTTTAAATTTCGGTTTAAAGCTACAACAATTAATCCAAACTACGTTCAAATATTTAGAGTATAATTTATCAATTTCTACGACAATTAATGGGTCAAATCTACTAATCAAGTTCACATATGGCGGGGTCAGGTTTTAATAAATCCAGGTCCGTCATATATAATCCGTTAAATTTGTAAACTATACTGCCCCAACTTAAACTAGCAAACTAGTTATCATTTAACAATAATAATTAACATCCAATTTAAACAACAATCAATCAAAAAATCAATTATCAACCAATCTGTATTATTATCACGTAAATAATTAACCGATAATGGTGTCAGATGTCATAGGTGAACAGATACAGATAATAGCAGTCATAACAGTAAAACAACTAACAGCAGCATATTTCAATTGTCGTTTCAATTGAAATCAAATTTAATAAATAAAGGAACGTTAATCGTGAGTGATTGCTCACCTTTCGAGGCCAGAGAGAAAACAACGGGATGAGTTACGGATCACAATACGGATCTCAAAGGAAAGCACGATGGACTCGAGTTCGACCGACAAGCTGAAAATGGAAGTGATGGGAACGAATCAGAACTAGATTGACAAAGATAATTGATATAAATGAATTTTGTATAGATATAGCATATATTCAAAAATCATATTCTAATTTCAAATATTTATAAATAAAATATGTATATTTGTATTTCAACTCGTTGTTTTAAATAACTAATACGTTAACAAAATCTCAATATGTAAATTTTAAAAAAAATCTAAACCAAATGTATACTTAGAAATCAATATCCAGTTCCAACTTTAGAACATCTTATATATATATATACCACTTAAAATTTAATGCCCAATTTCGAAAGCAACAGATTTCATCAAGCAAAACAAAACAAACTAATATATACAATACCCAAATATACTACCATTAGATGGACGTACATATTAATAGCTTTGAAAACTTTTATAAATAAATAAATACATAATTTTATACGTTGTAAAACACTTTGTACATTAATATATACGTATAACTAATATATAACTAGTATATAAACTTCCCAATATTAATATAGTTTAAATATACATAACTCTATATACAAACATGGCTGGTTCGACAGTAGAACTTAATAATATATATTTATATTTACAGAGCCAAGTTGGAAAGATGCTAGTAACAGGGCATGCCATGGCAATAAAAATTGTAAGCTATACTATTTTTAAATATGATATTATATAAAATCTATACATACGTTACTGCTCCAAGGTAATAAATCAAATTTATACAATACATTTGTATATAAACCAACCTATAAAATATTATTACTATTATAACATGTATAACCTTACTTATGTAACAATATACAAAAGGTCGCAGAGCCAGTAACCTGACAAGTTACTATATATAGGTAACTGCAAAAGAGGCTACAACAGACTATACATAAAATACAATGGAACGAAATATGATATAAAGAAAAATAAAAAAAATGAAGATATAGTAAAACGAAATATAAAATACTTAGTATTAAACTTGAAATCCGTATATAATATATAGCTTATATAAATTTTTAAACCAACAGATTCCCAAAACAACCAAAACCAATATCTCAATACGCGTGCAAACTATTATATATATATATACACACTCTGTATAAAACTGTTTTAAAACTTGCACAATGTAACACTTATCTATATATAAACTTTGTATAATAAATATATTTATTTAATAAACCTTTATAGCTTCATACTTATTTTCTTTCACATATAACAAAAGCTCTGTACACAACTGCAAACTCATCTCAAAACAGTTCGAAACATTTATGAAAATAAATTTAAACAATAGATACAAATATATTTACCTTCTTATTTAGGAACGAGAAAAAAAAAAGGTAGAAGAAGGAGAAACGTGGAGAGCTAGTTTCGAATGGTTGCTGCTTGTCATGCGGATCTCGGCCAGGGTGGGCCACACGGTGGAGATGGGCGGAGGAAGAAGAGTTAGTGCATGTTGCAGAAAGGTGAGTGGAGGTCGAGGGATGTAGTTCAACGGCGGCTGGTTGTGCTCGGCAAAGAGGAAAGGCAGGTGGCTGGTTGAGGTTCTAGCGTTGGAGGAGGGAACATGCTGCTCGATCGGTGAAGAGAAGGTGGAAGTTGGACTCGGCAATCGAGGAGGAGAGAGTGCGGAATTATTTTTGAGGAGGTGGGACGGCGAGCTGCTGCTCTCGGGTATGGTGGAGACGACGTGCTAATGAAAGGGGAAGAAGATTTGGAAAAAATGGAAGATGATATGAGTGATTTATAATATACTATTATAACGTATGCTGAAACAAAACAAAGAAAAGTAATATTAAATATAGATGGTGAGGTTACCACGTCAGACACGAGTCGAATTTCAAAAGACAAGCTCTCTAGACCGTTGGTTAAATTCTCAATGCAAATAAAAATGGTAGGAATTGATAATGCAGAGGAAAACGGATAGTTATGTAAATAATTGAAACGTAAGTATGGAAAAGGAAAGGAAAGGTCAGAGCAATACGAGCCAGAAATAAATGGGAAATCGATATAACCAAAATGGTAACGGTCCAATTTCTTGATTTCAGCTGAAAATTATTTAAGCAATAATTTATTGCTTGGCAAGCACGGCTCAGGTTGAAAAGCAAAGGAAATCAAAAGTCCCAATATAAAGAAATGAGAGAGAAACGAAGTTCAAAAGGGAAGGAAAAATAAAGTGAATCGTTTTAAAATAATAATTACAACGCATACAAATGTATACGTTTGATTTTTTTTGAAACTGCTAAACATTAATTCAGGAATATAATTATAGCAATTTATTATCTTGCTAGGAATTCACGTTGAAGTTTGAAAAGCAAAGCAACGCCAACGTTCAACATTTAAAGGTGTCGCTACAGCGAACAATTTATCGGTTCCGTTGTGCACCGGATTTCAAAATATAGAAATAAATATACCGCTGAGATCAGCACGACGAGACGATCAAAACGGTATACAGATATCAGTGGTGCGATTGAATTATAAAATTCGAATTTTCTACTAAGGGAAAGTGCAGCAAGACACAGAAAATAAGATCGACGGAGCTAAAGAAGTCCGAATCTGGAAAAACGAAAAATGACGTCTCAGTCAGACGATGATCTAGAATTTTTTTTTATGTAAAAATATTCTGGTTTGAAAAATATTTTATTGTCAACAATTATTGGCTAGCTTGCATTTAATAGAATTTCATAATAAATAAACTTTCATAAAATAAATTGAAAATTTACAATTTGCCATATTCAACTATCGTAATCCAAATATTAAACTTTATTTCAAAATATTATTAATAAAAATTTCTCAAAAATCCAATTAAATACGTTATAAAACCAAATAAATTTATTAAAATTTTACGGGTCGTTACAAATAGCTTGAAAATGAATATCAGAAGTGAGTGAAGTAATTATACAAGGAATAATTACTTTTATACAGTGATGAGAGGAAAATGATCGAGTATAAAATGAATTCTAAAATTCACATGACTTGTATATATGTGAATATTGTATAGAATATATATATATATATATATATATATATATATATATATATATATATGATCAGAGAAGCATGGGATGATAAAATAAAAATCCTCTTGATAATTAAAATGCATAGAAATCAGTCAAGCAATATTTATGACTGTGGATGCATTTTTGAAATAAATCATGAAAGAAGCAAATGGTAAATTATGTTAGTTAAAAACAAAACTTATAGAAAGAAACATGAGAATTAACCCGAGTATAATAAAATACATTGTGAAATTAAGTCATATAAAAACAATGTGCAAATAAAAGCATGCAAAAAGCATGTGCATAGAAAAGCAGTGAGATAACTGCTTTTACCAGAAATAGAAATTAAAAAGAAAATGGCCAAATTAGCCATAAACATGCATACAGGCTTCTTTTATTCTTGTGACGATAAAATGGGTGTTTCCTCTATAAAAAAAACCCTAGTTAAATGGTTTAAATCAAGGGGTAAGGCAGAGGTTTTCTCTGAGGAGGAAAAATAGAAGTTTAATTCAAAAAAAAATAGAAAGGAGAAACTCACACGGTCTTCAAGCTAAAGCATTCTCGGGGAAGAGGGGAGGAAGGTGAGTGATAATCACTTAAGAGATTTAAGGCATTAAGACCCAAGTAAGGGCAGCCAAATTATTTTACACAAAATCATATTATGTTTTTCTGTTTGGTTTTATTCTCTGAATAAATACATGTTGATCATGGATGGAAATTTTGGTTGAATTTATGGTTAATGTTTTGATTTGTTTTGAGTTGTTATAATTGTTTCAATTTTTGCTTTGAAGTATAATTAATCAAACATATATTCATATTATAGAAATGAATTTTAAAATCCAGTTTTATATGAAGAATAAACTAAATGTTTTACTAAGAAATATGATATTAAAGGGAAATGAAGTGGGCAGTGTGAATAATGAGATTCATGCTCATGCCTAGTTCATATTAAAAATGATATGAACAATGCAATACTATAAATATGTGCTGATTTGTTCAGATCATGAGTCAATATGTTTTTATGGGTTTTTCTTAAAAACCCTATCCTATGTTCACAGTAAAATAAATATAGTATTTCTTATGGTTTCATCAGATTTATGCAAGCAATGGGAAAATTTCTAGAAATAAATATACAGGCGGTTTTATAAAATAAGATTAAGACAGAATGACTTTGGATGTGCAATTTTGCATGAATGCTCTGTATGATTGGATGTAAACCCTTGAGTGAGTTTAATAAATTTTGGGGTTTATTTAATGAAAGGAAGAACATGAGCACCTCTGGAATTAAAAAGAAAAATTCCTCAGTAATTAAATGAGCATGGTCTCTAAATTACAAAGTAATTTAGGAGAGGTGCCTTGATCTACTCATCATCAGGTGGATGATGGGTATGTGCATGACTTGTTCAAGTCCTGAAGGCCTCTGTGCAAAGGTTAACAGAATTGAGTCCTTTGCAATGCACACTTTATGTTCAAAGGTAAGAGTTTAGACCATGTAAAATTATAAAATGGGATTGAAAGATTATGCTATGGATTTTAGGAAGCTAAATTCCATAGGATTTTGTACATGTACAACTGAATGGATTGAATGGATGAATGCTTGGGTGTATGTTTGTTAGATAAATTTATATGTACATATGCTCAGGTTTAACATGAAATTGAACAGTGTCAAATATATATGTTCTCTGCACAGTTTTAAGAATTTATAAGTTGTTTTAATAATGATTTCACTCATACCAGAATTTTATTTCTGACCCTATTTGTTGCTTTGATACATTTGGGGTGTCTCATTTTATTGAGGCAGCTCTAGATGTTGCTGCAGGAAAGGAAGCATGAGAAACTTGCTTGCATGGATATTTGGAAGATTTACTTGAGTTTTAAACACTTAAAGAATATGAAAGAAATATTGTAGTGAATAAGCTAGGAAAAAAGCTTCATTATGTTCTCAGTATATTTAGAGTGATGTTGTTTGTTTCTCTGGGTAAAGACTATGTAAAGGTTAAAGTATTATATACGTGAATGGGAGTTTCTATTTTAAGTATCTGATTTGGGTATTTTTCCAGTAAAGTATGACGAAGAAAATTATGCCATATAATTTAATATGTGGTCAAACTTTCTTTGGTAATGTCTGCTAAATATCTGAAAGCAAAATTGACATGGTTTTAGAAAAAGCATGTGATATATCTGTTAAGTGATGAGTTGAAACTGGTCTGGGTTAACCAGGAAGTCTTGATCATGACTTGTAATTAATATGAGTACATATCAAGTTTAGATAACAAGGCCTATAATCCTTCACCTGGGCAATAAGTTTATGGTAGGAATTTGTGTTGCTTGGTGTAGTAAGTTCATGTGCATTTCTGGAGTTTGGAGAATTCACTGCTACAATACTCAACAAACCTTACTATCTAGATACATGGCCCAAGTCTAATTGCATTTGGTCATAATAAACCTTATAAAATATGACATAAGCAATTTTCTTAACATAAAAATTGCTTGAGTTTAGGAATAGAATTCCCAGGATAGACAAACATGTATGAGCTGGAATAGAATTCCCAGGATAGACAAACATGTATGAGCTGAACTAACACCCTTTATCAATCAAATTATCTAGTATCAAATCCCTAAAATTCTTCGGATCAAATAGCTAGCTTGTAAAACCCAGAAATTAATTAATCTGAGTTATCTAACAGGCTAGGAAATTAGACAAGAAAATGATGTGATTATTTTAGGGTTAGAAATCAAGTCAGGGTTCAAAAAAGATATATAGATAAAATGGCTATGTGACACAAAAGTCCGTCAATTATGAGGAACAAAGTGTGAATGAGATTCTTTGCTATTTTAATTGCTCTGATAAGCAAAGAACCATTTATATATCTTCACATATATAAATGACATGATTTAGTTTATATACTGATATTTTATATTAGTCAAATTCTGGATCTTGGGAGAATGAATTTAAAGAAGTGATCACTTATATGTAAAAAAAAATCACTAAAAATCACATGAAATTAGAGTAAAAAGGAAGTGGGTCACTTCAGCTTTGCCATTTTGAACTGCTGCACTATTATGTCCATTGCCGTGTTGATGTTGCACTTGTACCATTCGAGTTGTGGTACTGGTTATCACTGCATACATCATATATATGTATATTTACATGCCTATAAAATTTTCAACCTAATGCTTAAATGCAGTTTATCACCATGTTGTCTCCATGCCTTCACTAGTTCACTGGTCTGTTTCGTTTAAAGCTGTACATGTGTGTTTGCATATCACACTCCATATTGTCACTGTACTTCTTTTGTTGGTTGCTGTTCTTGAAATCACTTTTACATTTCATTTTGGACTAGTTGACACTGTTGAGTTTGGTTAAGTTGTTGTAGTCTGCATTACACTATCTTACAGCATCATGAAGTCTGATAGCTTGTGTGGCCTTCTTTAGGTGCTCTGATCCTTTGATACATTTTATTGTTATGCATATATAGAGTCTGACCATTTGAACCATTGACTGTTTTCAATTGATAGCTGCAGTGCTGTTTTGATATTGTGTTTATTTTGTTTCACTAGTGACATTGTTTTGCATTCTTCGGGTTGTTGGCACCACTCTTATTTATGTAATTAAGTTGGTCATACAACATATATATGTAGTTCACTACTTCATGTACTTTGGGTCTGGTCTCTGATGTCGTGACTTCGGCTTCTCTACTCTGACTCATAGGCTTCACACAGTTCATAATTTTCGAGTTGAAATATAAACAGCCTCGTCTCTTTGTAGTCTGATCTAGGTTGCATTATGCATTGTCTGGTTGTATTTGAGATGAGCTACATTATGGTTTGTTACTGTTCAATATTTCACTTGAGTCCTCACTTGGTTGTATTTGAATTCTGGTGCTCGATAGTTTTATGAAGTTTTGCAGTGCACCTGAGTTGAATCCAGCTTTTGATTTGGTTTGACCTTGTGCTTACCTGTCCTTGCAGATTTATCATGTGTATATCGGTGTGCACGGCCTTGTGGCATGTACAGTGATACACTATGCATGTCACAAGCTGTTCGTGTATGTTGAATTCAAATTTAAATGATGACGAACAACCCAAAAAACTGAGGAAAATAATATTTTTAAAATAAATTTTATTTACACTATAAAAAAATTTCATTTTCAATTTTTACTGCATCAGTGTACATTTTTACTGATTGCTCAGATGTTGGACTCAATCTAGAATAGAGTTGAAGATAATTACGAGTGAACGAGCGATATTTACACGGGACAGTTATGCAAATTAAAATGCATTGTAATTGCAAATTGTATATATATAAAGAGAGCTCAAATTTGTACTATCCAAAATTGTAATAAAATATTTATTTGTATAAAATATATGTTTGAATTTTAATTCTGTGTTATTTTTTTCAGCAAATATTTATCTAATATGTGAAAATAAAATAGTACATTAACAAATACATTTAAATGAATATATATATATATATGCATATGTGTGTTTATTATCATCAAACAAAAATCATATACTAGGATATTCAACAGATTCTGCTGTGAGATTTTGTTTTCACTTTTCTCTGTTCTCGTTTTATTATATTTACCCAAACAATCTGCCCTTTTGTCAATAGAATGCGCAACATTGGAACAAAGTGGTAGTGTTTGGTGTTGACTTTCGATGGTCAAAAAGGTGGGTCATTACACCTTTATTGTTTGAGATATAATTCACTAGTACCATATGAGTCATAATCATATAATCAAAGAATTATTTCTCCGAACTGTAGCCTAGTCTATAATTCCCAAATATTGCAACTAAATTTAAATACTTTCGTATTTTTTAGTGCATCACATTTGTAATGAAAACAAATACCACATAATAGTTTAATTTTATGACGAATATTCATAATATTCATAATGAAATAAAACTATGACTGTTTTTCAGGCAATACTGAAAGACAATTATTATTTAATAAATAATGTTTTGTATTTTTACTAAAACAATTTTCATACATTGATGCGATTAATTAGTGTTATATGGCATGATCCTATTTTTTTTTTCATTACTATAATAGCATATGAAATATGAAGCTCCGCTCAACTATGTAATATAGGCTATTTAACTCATTTACGGTAATTAGTTTATAGTCGAGAATTGTTAGATCAAATATCTTAATTTTATAGAAATAAATCTCATATAAAACAATTTTCTATATGAAAATATGTTTTGGAATAGAAATCATATTTCTTATTTCAATATTATGTATCAATTATTATTTTACCATTTTCGTTTCTAATGTCTTTCCATGAAGCATAAGTGACCATTCACTCTCTTTATCCCAACCATGCCTTAGTTAAATCCACTCTTGTACATTTGTTTCCTTTTTAAATAGTCTAACCATTCAAAGGAAAACCTTACTACAATATCATAACAAAATCTTTATGAAAGTGCATTTGGTCATCCTTAACTTTCAATGATATCAAATAAATTGCACTTTACGTAAACTGATTAAACCGACATTTCTGTGATCAAATTCTTAGATCTATCTTGTAATCATTGGTCGAGTGTTACATTTAACACAACAAGGTCAATATTGTAATCAATCATGTTGAATATACGATCTCACACTATGATTTACTAGTTTCTTTCGAATGAACTAATTTCATTGACGATTTGTACATTACGAGGTATGGCCATTCACTATATAACATTTATATGCGATTGGATACGAATCAAATATTCGTATCCTTGTAGTGAATTTAGAGTTCGAAACTCATGAAAGACAATACATGGTCTCGAGGAAGTAAACTCGTAAGCGAAAAAGTTACGAACATATTTAGCGGTTGTATAATTAGGCGGTTGCCTGGGTCAACATGCAAAAATTTATTAGTAATTATATTTTATATTTCTATTTGTCAATATTAATTCAGCTCATTTGTATATTTTAACTGATCAACATATTATTAATTTTATTAGTTGCATAAATTTATCGATGTAGACTATTTTAACTTTACATATTTTTGTTTATATTTGTTGTACATTTTGTGAAAAATTTAGGACAGGGTTCACATTAAATTTATTTTGGATAAGAAATGCATTTTACTACAAATTTTTTTAGCCAATTATAGGTTATTTCTTATGTAATTTACTAATGTTGATTTTGTAATATCCATATTTGAAAAACAATGGGCAACTTGGATCCATACATTCTTTAGTTTTCATGTTTGAATATCAGTATTAGTGTACTTTATTATTATATATTCTATCCAAAAGAAGTACGAATATGATAAGCATTTTAATCTTTTTAAGAAGAATATTGTTACAACTTGGTGTTGCAAAAGACGAATTGAACAACTTAGTTAAAATTAGGTGTACAAAACTGAGTTGTGCAACTGTAATACCCTATAAAATTAACATTAATAAACAAATAACTGATAAGGCTCTAAAAATGAAATTTGAGAAAGCGACAAAATTTGGCCATGAAACTTGCACCATTTTGTTTGTGGCGATTTTATAAATAACTTTCATATTTTAAGTTTCGTGATCGGAGCTCAAACGAAGAAGTTATTAGCATTCGAAGTTTCCGAAGCGAGAATATTTAAATAATAAGAGAAGGAAATAAATATTAATAAACGCCGGACCATAAGAAAAGGAAATAGATATTAATAAATGTAGGACCCCACGGTCAACCACCTTACTTCCATTGGTGGACCGCTGGCTATCGACCGCTTATAGGGGCGGTTGGCCGACTGAGGGTGGCGGCTAGGATTTGAACCTTGGTCAAACGGTCCGGATTTAATTATTTTAATCTAACGTTTTAGGTTGATTCGATTGCCTGTAAATATAGGCCTTGTCCATCTCTTTTCTTTTCGTATTTTTTATTCAATCAGTGAAGCTCTACCAGTTTTCCTTATCCACTATTTCTATTATTTATAAAATATTATATACGTATACACACAAAAATTGGAAAAGGGAAGAAATAAAAGAGAAGGAGAGAAGGAGCGCATTAATACTATGGATAAAGGTATGATCTTATAATTATAAATCTATATTCCCTTTAACCTCAAATCTCTTCTCAGATCTGTCATTCTAATAGTATGCATATACCTTATTATACATATTCTTTTGGGGTATAATGGAAAAAAGTAGTCAAATAATGGAATGGATTTAGATTAGGAAAATTTGAAAAGTTAGAAAGGAGAGTGGAAAATTATATAATATATGATGCAGCGCATCACGAGGATCGTCTGGAGCCGCGAACTAACTCAAGCGAGTTAGTGTATCAACGACCTAGCAAGATGTTAAGTTGCCACGACCTAGTGAATTATGGTGAACGAGTCAGCTGCTCAGGAAGTCAAAGCCAGCGACCTAGCAAGCTACAGCGTGGCGAGGTACAAAGGCAGGTTGAAACATTGTACCGGGATAAGTGGCGAACGATCTACTTAAGTCGTGAACGACCTAATTAAGTTGCGAAGCCTAAGTCGCCCAAGATGTTGATGCCGCAAGATTGTGAAGCTGTGTTATATGCTTATGTCGCTAAAGCTTAGGTCGCTACTACTGATAAGTCGCTTGAAACCTTAGGTCGTAGGTTGCGTATTGAATATATGTCTCAGTATTATGTTGTTATGTTGTAACTTGTATATATTAAGTCGCATATTGTTAGGTCGTTGACTGTTAAGCTGTAGGTCGTTGAGTCGCTTTGATGTGTTGTAGTTGTATTTTCTTAGGTCGTATGTCGTTTGTATGTGGCATATGATGTTATGTCGTGTGATGTACTGATAGGTCACATGTGTTGTAATTCGAGGGATGTTGGGTCGTGTTGTTTTAGGTCGTAGGTCGGCCACCTATTAGGTCGGCTGAGTGTTGAAAATTTTTCTATAAATAGCGGATGAGTTGTATCATTTGGGGTTGGTTGATTTTGAATAAACTTTTGTTTGAGTGCTTTGTGCCTCTTGAAAATTGGAAGTTGAGCGTTGTCTCCTTTCTCCATTTTCGGTTATTCGAGTGCGCTCGAATCAACGGATTTGAAGCCGATTCACGGAATCTCGTGCGCGAGATCAACGTAGAAGAATTGTAGATCTTTTAACACGGTATCGTGCGCTATCAACGTGTTGGAGATAGCTAGAATTCAGTCTCTCGAGATCAACGAATTTGGGCGTTCGGTATTTTCAATCCATCGATTTATCTTGTTTCAACTAATCGTTTCATCGGTTAGTTTGACGCGAAATCTTCATTTCATTGTCATTCGTTATATCCGCTGCACCAGTTTTGGTATCAGAGCTAGTCTTAGCCAATCATAGTTAAGCCGAGCCTATTGGGAGAAGATTTGAAGTGTTGAAGTTAGATCCGAGCTATAAGTGGAGGTGTGCATCACTTGTGTAGATCAAGGCCGAGAGTTACAGTACAGCCGAGCCAAGCTAAGTACAGGCCGAGTGAAGTCAAGTTCAGATTTGAGTTAAAGTTGTGCTGGTTGAAGTGTGTGTTTGGATTTGTTGAAGATTCGACAATGCCTCCACGAAGAGCTAATCGATTTCAAAATGTTAAAGATGTGTATCGAAGGCAAGAAGCTGAGCACATGGAACAACGTATTAATGAAAAGTTTGATGAAGGTATTGGAAAGTTAGAGAAATTGATGAATGATTTGAATCAAAGTCAAAGGAGAAGGTCACCAATCTCGAACCATGGAGGAAACAGAGTTTCGCCATCGGTTGCGAAAGAGAGGAGGGTGTCACCACAATCTTGTCGAGAAAGAAGAGAATCATCAGTTTCAATGAGAAGAGAATACCATGAGTACAGAAATGAAGAGAGAAGAACTCCACGTGAGTTTGAAGATGAGCCATATCGTGATGTTGAAAGACATAGTAGAAGAGATATGCGTGATCGTGGAAATGTTGATGGTCGAGATCTATACCAAAGTACATTTGATTATGATGACGATGGTGATATATGTAGTGTTCATTATCGAGAGCGAGACCAAGTACGAAATCCGTATCGAGATGTAGAAGATGATCGTCGAGAATCGGGAATGAAAACAGAGATTCAAGAATTCAAAGGGGGAATGGTTGCAGAAGAGTTTCTGGATTGGTTATCGAATGTTGAAGAATTTTTTTACTTCAAGGGAGTACCTGAGCATCGTAGAGTTAAGTTGGTTGCTACACGATTGAGAGGAAGAGCTATGGCATGGTGGCAACAAACTAAACTTACACGGGAAAGAATGAGAAAGTCGAAGATTGTTTCATGGGAGAAGATGAAGAAGTTGATGAAAGCTACTTTTTTTCCTTATAATTATCAGTCTCTTATGTATCAGCGCTTACATAATTTGAGACAAGGGACAAAGTCGGTAAATGATTATGCAGATGAATTTTATCAGTTGACTGCCAGAAATGATATTATGGAGACGGAGGAACAGTTGACAGCTAGATTTGTTGGAGGATTGAGAATGCAAATTCAGGATATGGTGAATATGTTTGATCCAAGATCCGTTGCTGAAGCACACCAGAAGGCTCTAGCCTGGGAGAGGCAAGGTAGAAGAGGAGGTGGTGTGTTTACAAATTCCAACAATCAAGTGAAAGGGGCTAGTAGCAATACGAATGTTTCCAAGGCTGTTACTAAACTGGTTGTCAATGAAGCTGCTAAGACCAAGGTCAACAACAATTTCAAGTGCTTTAATTGTCAGGAGTTTGGTCATAAAAGCAATGAATGTCCGAAGCCGAAGAAGCGAGCGATGGTTGCTAAGGTTGAGGATGAGGATGTAGAAGTAGAATGTTCTAATTCTCCACAAGATGAGGAGGAAGAAGAATTGTCGGAAGACGAAGGTTGTAACTTGATGAGGAGGAGGTCGTGTTTGACACCAAAGCAAGAGGACGAGTCAAGTTGGTTGAGGAGTAATATTTTCCAGTCAACGTGTACTATCTTCGGAAAGGTTTTCAAATTTGTCATTGATGCAGGAAGTTGTGATAATATCATCTCTTCAGAAGCTGTAAAGAAGTTGGCGTTAAAGACAGAGAAGCATCCAAAACCCTACAAATTAGCTTGGTTGAGGAAAGGTAGGGAAGTGAAGGTTGGTCGAAGAGCTCGGTAACTTTTTCCACCGGAAAGAAGTATAAAGATGATATATGGTGCGATGTTGTGGATATGGATGTATGTCATTTGTTGTTGGGGAGACCGTGGAAATATGACAGAGCTGTGCAACATGATGGTCGTACCAACAGTTACAGTTTCATGTTCGAAGGTACTAAAATCACTTTAGTTCCTAAAAAGCGACAACAAAGTGAAAGCAAGCTAGAGGAGATTGAAGAACTAAAGACTTTGTTATCTTTGAAGGAATTTGTCAAGGAAGTGGAGGATGAGCCTGAAGTATTTCTGTTAATTGGACGTGAAAGTAGTGAAGCGGTTGAAATTCCTGAAGAAGTTAAGCCAGTGTTGAAGGAGTTTGAAGATGTATTTCCTGAAGAATTGCCGAAAGAGTTACCACCATTGGGAGACATACAACATCAGGTTGATCTTGTTTCGGGAGCTGTGTTACCACATAGACCACATTATAGAATGAGTCCAAAGGAGCACGAAGAGTTGAGAAGGCAGGTGGAAAAGTTGCTTGAACAAGGGCGCGTACAAGAAAGTTTAAGTCCTTGTGCAATACCGGCATTGTTAGTGCGGAAGAAGGATGGAACTTGGAGAATGTGTACAGATAGTCGAGCGCTGAACAAGATTACAGTGAGGTACGGATTTCTGATGCCTAAATTGGATGATTTGTTAGATCAGTTGAGCGGAGCTGCTATCTTTTCAAAGGTTGATCTAAAGAGTGGATATCATCAGATTCGAATTCGACCAGGTGATGAATGGAAGACAGCATTCAAGACACGGGAAGGATTGTATGAATGGCTGGTCATGCCATTTGGTCTTTCGAATGCACCAAGTACTTTTATGCGAGTGATGAATCAGATCTTTCGACTGTTTATTGGAAAGTTCGTGGTGGTATACTTTGATGATATATTGATATACAGTGGGAGCACCGAAGAACATCTACTACATTTGCGGGAAGTGTTGATGATACTTCGTCAGGAGCAATTTTATGCGGCAACAAAGAAATGCGTGTTCATGACGCATAGTGTTTTGTTTTTGGGGTATGTATTGTCCAAGGAAGGTATCCAGGTGGATCAAAGTAAAGTTGAAGCAATCAGAAATTGGCCACGGCCCAGGACTATAACTGAAGTGAGAAGTTTTTTCATGGTTTAGCATCATTCTACCGAAGGTTTATTCCACATTTCAGTAGCGTGATGGCGCCTGTTGCTGATTGTATGAAGGATAAGCAGTTTTCATGGTCAAAGGAAGCAGGATTTGCTTTTGAACGAATCAAGGAACTTTTGACGACAACACCAATTCTAGTTTTGCCGGATTTTCATTTGCTATTTGAATTACATACCGATGCATCTAAAGTTGGAATTGGTGGGGTGTTGAGTCAGAGGGGCCGTCCGATTGCTTATTTCAGTGAGAAGCTTGCGGGAGCAAAGATGAGATATAATACTTATGACGTGGAATTCTATGCTATTGTTCAAGCTATAAAGCATTGGAGACACTATTTGTTTCATAAAGAGTTTGTGTTGTATACTGATCATGAAGCCTTGAAACATTTGCAAGGATAGGATAAGGTTGCAGCCAGGCATGCTTCATGGATTGCATACTTGCAACAGTTTACATTTGTGGTAAAGCATAAGTCGGGAGTTACAAATCGAGTGGCAGATGCTTTGAGTAGAAGAAATCATTTGTTGACTACGATGAAAGTTGAAGTGATGTGGTTTGAAGTATTGCCAGAATTGTTTGTTGAGGATCCTTACTTTGCGAAGATTGTAGATGAAGTCAAGAAAGGGAAGACGGATGAGTATGTGTTGGTGGATGGTTTTCTTTTCAAAGGAAATCGATTGTGTATACCAGAGGGCAGTTTACGAATGAAGATTGTGAAATAATTACATGAAGAAGGACATGTGGGAAGAGATCGTACTTTGCAGTTGATTTCCCAATCTTATTTTTTGCCTTCCATGAGGAAAGAAGTTGAAAGATTTGTAGAGAGATGTCACATATGTCAAGTTTCCAATGGGACAGCTACGAATGCAGGATTGTATATGCCATTGCCCGTACCTACTAGACCATGGGTTGATATTAGCATGGACTTTGTGTTGGGTTTGCCAAGAACTCAGCGAGGGAATGATTCTATGTATGTTGTGGTGGATAGATTTTCAAAAATGGCACATTTCATAGCTTGTAAAAAGACCGCTGATGCAGTCCGTGTTGCTCAATTATTCTTTAAAGAGGTTTATCGACTACGTGGGCTACCTGAAACCATTGTTTCTAACCGGGATACTCGATTTCTAAGTCATTTTTGGTTGAGTCTATGGAAGATGGTTGGGACTAAGCTGAATTTTAGTAGCGCCTATCATCCGCAAACAGATGGGCAAACGGAAGTGGTGAACAGATCTTTGGGAAATTTGTTGAGATGTCTTGTGAAAGATAATTTGAAGAGCTGGGTTGTGAAGTTATTTCAAGCTGAGTTCGCACACAATCATGCTGTTAATCGAAGTACTGGATTC
This sequence comes from Allium cepa, assembly GCA_030765085.1. Taxonomy (NCBI): domain Eukaryota; kingdom Viridiplantae; phylum Streptophyta; class Magnoliopsida; order Asparagales; family Amaryllidaceae; genus Allium; species Allium cepa. The sequence continues at coordinate 229,043,068 of CM060939.1, forward strand.
AGTCCATTTTAAGTGGTATATTCAGCAATTCCGAAGGGACCGTTAGATTTGTCGATAGTTCCATTTCAGAAGGGGGTTGTTAAACGAGCTTGTGATTTTGTGAATGAGTTGCAGGAATGTCACAGGATTGTTCATGAACAATTGCTTAATTCAAATGAGAAGTATAAGCAACTGGAAGATAAGAAACAAAGGAGTATGGATTTCGAAAAGGGTGATTTTGTTTACACAGTATTGACGAAAGATCGTTTTCCAGTTGGAACGTACAACAAATTGAAAGCTTGAAAGATTGGTCCAATCGAAATCTTGAAGAAGATCAATGATAATGCTTATCGGTTAAGATTACCGGATCATATTCATACTTCTGACGCTTTCAACGTCAAACATTTGATTCCGTATCATGAAGACAAGCTTGTCGAGGAAAAGGAGAGTGTGAATTTATGGCCGAATTCTTGTCAACCGGGGGAGGATGATGCAGCGCATCACGAGGATCGTCTTGAGCCGCGACCTAACTCAAGCGAGTTAGTGTATCAACGACCTAGCAAGATGTTAAGTTGCCACGACTTAGTGAATTATGGTGAACGAGTCAGCTGCTCAGGAAGTCAAAGCGAGCGACCTAGCAAGCTACAGCGTGGCGAGGCACAAAGGCAGGTTGAAACATTGCACCGGGATAAGTGGCGAACGATCTACTTAAGTCGTGAACGACCTAATTAAGTCGCGAAGCCTAAGTCACCCAAGATGTTGATGCCGCAAGATTGTGAACCTGTGTTATATGCTTATGTCGCTAAAGCTTAGGTCGCTACTACTGATAAGTCGCTTGAAACCTTAGGTCGTAGGTCGCGTATTGTATATATGTCGCAGTATTATGTTGTTATGTTGTAACTTGTACATATTAAGTCGCATATTGTTAGGTCATTGACTGTTAAGCCGTAGGTCGTTGAGTCGCTTTGATGTGTTGTAGTTTTATTTTCTTAGGTCGTATGTCGTTTGTATGTGGCATATGATGTTATGTCGTGTGATCTACTGATAGGTCGCATGTGTTGTAATTCGAGGGATGTTGGGTCGTGTTGTTTTAGGTCGTAGGTCGGCCACCAGTTAGGTCGGCTATGTGTTGAAAATTTTCCTATAAATAGCGGGTGAGTTGTATCATTTGGGGTTGTTTGATTTTGAATAAACTTTTGTTTGAGTGCTTTGTGCCTCCTGAAAATTGGAAGTTGAGCGTTGTCTCCTTTCTCCATTTTCGGTTAGTCAAGTGCGCTCGAATCAATGGATTTGAAGCCGATTCACGGAATCTCGTGCGCGAGAACAACGTAACAGAATCGTAGATCTTTTAACATGGTATCGTGTGCGATCAACGTGTTGGAGATAGCTAGAATTCGGTATCTCTCGAGATCAACGAATTTGTGCGTTCGGTATTTTCAATCCATCGATTTATCTTGTTTCAACTAATCGTTTAATCGGTTAGTTTGACGCAAAATCTTCATTTCGTTGTCATTCATTATATCCACTCCACCAATATATTTTTTAACATTGAAATTTATATCATTGAAATTTATTTAATTATTATGCTCATATAAGATCCATTGAGTTGTAGGCTTAAAACAAACTTATAAGATTAGTGCCTACATATTCTATAAAAATAATTGACTGAAATAGGAATAGTATATACAACCTACTTTGAAAATTTGAAATCAAACCCATGTAATTATTGTTGAAGAATGTTTGTAAAATGGTAAAGTTTATTCTAGATCTATAATTGAGTGGTAAATTAGGTTGCTCTAGTTGACTTAGAATGCAATTTTCTATATTTTAATTTATTTGGAGTGAGGTATAATTTAATTATATCTATTCCCATGTAATTTCCACAAATTATTCAATTCTAAAAATATGTATAAAAGTGCGTCGTTTGAATTAATATGGAATATACCAAAATGGAAAGAGAAGCGTAAAGTATGGATATTATTCTCCGTAGGATACATTGTTTATTTCAATAAAAAAAGAGATAATGTCAAACGAAGTATAGCCTTTTGGTTAATTTATGGAAAGTTATAATGGTTATCCTGTTTGAAATGATAGCTTTGGTAAATTAAAATGTGGAATGGAATGTTATATTTTAGGAATTAATAGTTAGAAATAGGAATACACACATGCACACGTATAACCATGCTAAAGATTAAAAATAAAAATATACACATAGCGTAATTTACGATGATAGTCATAGTAGTTATTAATAACGTAATAATTATACGACTAGAAGGTTGAAAAGGATGGAATAGTAATTGCAAAAATTTTGAAAGATAACTACAAATTCAACGGGCAATAAATTCGTAGTTAATAGAGATTTAACGAAATTAAATGAGGACTGATTAGAGAGTTTAATATGGCATCTATGGGGAATTTGAATTGGCATAATAAGTGGATTTTGAAATGGGTAAATAAATATCATTAGAGATTATCCAATTTTGACTTTAATAATCAATTATTACGGACAAGGGACATTTATTAGACATAAGATGGAAACAAGGAAACCAAACCCCAAGCATATAAAATTGGAACAATTATGAACCGAACAAGTGAGTATTAATACTATTAAATACACATAGAAGACAATATAATTTTCATAGTAGAAAATTATATAGCTTCAATTGTAGGTTTAGAATGAGTGTGTATTAGTGGGCCTAGCCCAACACTTAGACTTTGGATGTTTGGTTTAGTGGGTAGGGATGCGCGGTTAGTAGTGTTACGCAACAGAAGTCTATCCTTAACCTAGAGGCTACCAGAAATTGTGTATATTTACTACTGATGTAAGACATCTTCAACCGTAGGACCGATGAGGAAGGGATATGCATTCCAGATAGGTGAGGGAAAAATATATTAAGGGTTTACCTTGGTTTTTAAAGTATTAAATAGCCTAGTACTTTTAAGAAAATGAGATTTCTTCATTTCCAATAAGAGTTATTAAGTAACCGATAGGGGCATTTTTACTTGACTTACTTAGGTTAGTCTAAGTGGGATGTCGGCAATGGAAGGTGGACTGGTTATATCAGTAATTTTGAACCGGTCTTTAGTGGTAAGTCTGGCATATAGGCTATGTCCACCAGTCACTAGTACGCAATGTTTTTGTTACTATGCCTTATTTGCTTGCTTCGGTCTTACCTTAACAACTGAAGCAATAGACTATTGCAAAGTAATAGACCACTCATTTGCTTCGGTTGTTAACACAACCAAACCAATCGAACAATCATTTTCTTTGGTTATGTGGACAACCGAAACAATAGACATTTAAAATAAAAAATAAATAAACCACGCCATAATATAAAAAAATCACATCTCTTTGGCGATAAAACAATTCGTTCCCTCCCATTTTTTCCCTTCAACCGTCAACACCAATACTACTCTTTTTCATCTACTTCACAAACGAAACCTAACTTACACCTTTCTTCCCCATTCCAGCCTCCAAACCATAGAGACCGAAATCCCTAATTGAGGGAAACTTTACCTTTACGATTTCACTCCAACCCAAAATCCCCAATATATCCATATAGAGCAAATCGAACACTAAATATGCATGCCAAAACTTCTTATTAGTTCTGTGCATTATTTATCTAATCGGATTTGACGACGCTTTCTCTTTAGTTAAGTAACAATTTGTAGTTATCATATGCTTGAAGTTAAGGTACAATTTACAATCGGAACTACACGTTGAGCCCTAAATCGAATTTGACGATGCTTGATTCATTTTATTTTTGACATATTTATAACTATAAGTTATCATATGCTTGAAGTAACATACATATAGTTACAATTATACTTACATTTGATATTTCCATTATTGTGGATTTTAGCCTTGGAAAATATATGTGATGACTTTACGTCAATCATTCATCCTAATTACAATATAAAAGATGTCGCTAAAGCTTGAAATCCATTTTATGTAGCATTATGTGAAATCTTTTACAAGAGAAGTCATAACATACTTATAAACTACAAGCTTTAGCAAAAAATCTTGTTGACCAAACTTTTAGCGACATATTCTGCATATCAGGCTCATATATATTTGAGGCTACACCTAAAACTATATATTATCAAGTTCTGTTAAAGACTTGTACCATGCATTCATCTGAATTTTATATCAGAATTGAGTTTATTATACATATTTTAAAAAGCAACAACAATGATTCCAGCACATACATTCATTTGAATATGAACATCAAATAATTGTTCCTTTAAAGATTTCTATCATGCCACTTTGAAGTAAAAATAGCAAGGTAATATAACCATCCTTGAAACCACAGTCTTTAGATGTCATGTTTCATATTGCTCCTAATAACATTTGAAGCTTGACCAGACTCTAGAAGTTCAATCAATTCCCTAGTGTCTTAAAATTTAAATTTAAACTTTATATAATCAAGGGTGGAGATTTAGTTAGTACCCATCAATCATGTGTTTTCTCTATTAGTATTTGGATATGATATGTAGGAGCGTATAGTTACTATTAATTTCTCAGAATCAGTGATATTCCATGCTAGGGTAATTTCTTTCCATTGACAACTAACATTGACACTACGGATAACCTTGTTTTCTATATATTTTAGCAGAGGATGGGAGAAAAATCTTCTTAATAAATAGAGCTTCCCTATACATTCCATCCAAAAAAATTCCTAATTGAAGAATAAAGTCTCGGCTACAAAATGATAATATGTAATACTAAAGGGGTACAATGTAAGTTACTTTATACAGTTGTAAATCAGATCAAGTCATGGTAGCTCTGTATGATATATAAACAATACCAATCGTATGTATTATCTTTAATCTTCACATAATAAAATTTCTTCAATCTGTATTATTTGTTCTGCAATAATCATCAAATCCAAATTCTATTTTGGTATCAGAGCTTGCTTAGCCTCATGGCAAACACCTTGCCAAGTCTATTCATCAAAGTTAGAATCATCATTTAAACCGAGCAGTGGCCATGCTTTCGAATTTTCTCATCAGAATATCAATCATCATTTGAGAAAGGCCAAGATCAAGAAAGATATCCGTTCAAGAATATTAATCATCATTTGTGAAAGATCAAGATCAAGAAGGATATATGTTCAAGGTATCAGCTCATATCAATTTCTATATCACCCTACATTAGTTCGTTCTTTCCATCTGAACAAACACCTTGCCACAAGATCTCATTTTCGATTATTGGCTGCACTTGTTAGAAAACTGAATCATATTATTACTTAAATCTTGTTTCCAAGAATCTTAAAGTTTATCCATGGAAGAAGAGAATAACAACGTAGGAGGTAATACCCCAACCAACTCAGATCATAATTCATCCACAACATCACTATTGCAGAAAGAAAATTAACAATTAAGAGCGTCTACAAATGATTCAATCAAAATAATCATAAGTCCATAAAGTCAATTAATTACAACACAGTTGGATGAAAGTAACTATTTTTTATGGAAATTCCAAGTTGAGATTGCAATAAGAGGATATGGACTAGAGGATTACATTCTTGGCACTAATGTACACCACCTAAAATTGTGGTAGATAAAGAAGGAAAATTAATCAACAACAAGGAATATATCTGTTATCAAAGGCAAAATCATTTATTAAGTTCTTGGATTTTATCAATAATAAGCGCTGAACTATTGCAACAAGTGATTGGGTGCAAGACAACTAATAAGATATGACAACAATTGAATAGATTTTTAACTCACAATCAGCAGTAGAGATAATGCATTATAGGAGATAAATGCAAAATTTGAGGAAAGATAATTTGTCAACGAGGGATTATCTAGCCAAAATCAAGAATTACTGTGATCTTTTAGAGGCAGTAGGTCATAAAATATCTGACACGGAGTAGACATTAACCATTATGAATGGTTTAGACAGTGGATATGAGGCAGTTGTAGCAGTTATAACATCAAAAGAAGTGATTCCATCAATTTAGTTTGTACATTCTACCCTACTTGCTAATGAGGGAAGAATAGAGAAAAGAAAGCATTTGACTCAGATCTTTCAATTAATTATGCATCCAATATAAGAAATAGAAGTCAAAAAAGAAGCAGTAATGAAAAGAACAATACTGGAGCAAGAAATGATCAAAATTATTCAAGAAACTAGTCAGGAAGATTCAAAGGAAGAGGGGGCAGATGGAATAATAATAATAGACCAAAATGTCAAATATGTGAAAAGTTAGGACACACTACCAAAAAATGTTATTTCAGATTCGACACCAACACCAACTACAATGCATCACAAAACTCAAGCAATCAGAGAAACTATGCTATGAATGCAAATATGGCCAGTATGTAATAAGATGCAAGAAATATATCCAAGGAACAGAAGATACATAACCTGACTAGAATCTGGAGTAAGAAGACATCTATAAAGAATGTTGGTACCCTGACTCAAGTGCTACTCATTATGTTACCAACAATCTACAGAATCTGAACATTGGCAACAAGGAATACAATGTACTCAATCTATTTGCATGGGTAATGATTCTAGTATTAATATTACACATATTGATAGTGCACAAATTACGGGTCAAAGAATATTACATCTTCATAACTTATTGAGAGTACCCAAAATAAATAAAAATCTTATTAGTGCATCACAATTTGCACAGGAAAATGGAGTATATTTTGAATTTTACCCAAAATACTGTTTAGTCAAAGATATTCGAAGTAAATAAATCCTGTTGCAGGGTGAAACTCATAATGGATTGTACAGATTCAACTTATCAAACTCAAATGACAATTATTCAAACAATTCAAGGAAATGCTACAACTTAGCTGAATCAGGTTCAACCCAGTTTATCAAAAGTATGTTTGGTATATGGCATTATAAGCTGGGTCATCCCAGTGTCAAAATTTTAAAGAAAGTATTTGATGATAATAAAATAGTAGTTACAAATATACCTTCCTCTTATATTTTCACTTACCGTCAGATGGGAAATAGTCATAAATTGGGATTTCCAGAATCACAATCCGAGTTCAATAAGCCATTTGCAGCTTGTTGCTACAGACTTATGGGGATCAGCTCCTATAAACTTATATTTTGGATTCAAATGTTATATATCTTTTGTAGATACTTATTCCAAGTACACCTTGATTTTTTTTCCTGAAATCAAAGTCTGAAACACAAATGTGGTTACATACTTTATTTAACAAGTGGAGAGGCAGTCAAATCAGCAGGTGAAGGTGATACAAACTGATGGAGGTGCAGAGTACAAGTCACTTAAGGAATATTTTCAAAAAATGGAATTATTCACAGAATGAATTGACCCTATACATCAGAAAAAAATGGATTAGCAGAGAGAAAACATAGATATAGAGTAGAAAATGGCCTTACATTGTTAGCATAAGCTTTACTTCCATTGAAGTTTTGGCCAGACGCATTTACAACTTCTGTTACATCCCCCACTTAGTGCCCCAAAATCAATGACTACAGATGCTGTAGTCATCCATAGTTATTAATCCTCGGCGACTAAATACGGTAATGTTAGAAACATTGATATAATATAAACATATAGATACGGAATTTTTTAAAATCATTAAGCAACTTTGACATTCCATTTCAAATCATTTCAACATTCATTACGTATCCCATAATCGAGAACCACGTTCAAAGAAAATATAGTTATTACAACATATGCCAAGAGCGACATATGAAGATGCCCCCGTTGATAATCAGAGTCTAAACATATGAAATTAAACAACTTCGCCATTACAACACAACACAGAGGAATCAGAATAGAAAAGAACTCTTAATTATCTAGCTTGCCTCCTGCACGTCTCGAGAAGCTTATTCGTCTAAAGAGGTGCCTGAAAATCTCAACTCTCAAACTACTAAAAATCAATTGAGCACTCGAGAGTTTAAGGGAAAAACATAAACTTCGACTCAGACATAAAGCCTAGTATCAACAATAACCTACCATCTTAAACCATTTAGATATCTAGCGAGACCACGCCGCTTAGCGAAACGGGTTTTCCCCTCACTAGTATCTTACCCCAAAACTTTATAATAACCATATACCATACTCCTACATCCATAATGGTTAAAACATACCAATTCAAAATATTGGCTGATATGCAAACAAGTAAATCAATATCTGGATTTCCCATCTCCATTCATTTTTGACTATCTGTCTCATTTATAGTTGTAGGGTCACCATTAACCTATTATTTTTCAGGGACAGACTAATAACCTGTTTTAAAGCTTAAGGACTCCCTGTACGATTTCATAGTTTTTATGGGATCACTAAGAACCTACTGGCACCTACCAGTAACTTTATTATTTCATGAGTTCTCCTCGAACCTATTGGTATCCCCAATAACTTCCCTTATATTCTAGTTTTCATGGGTTGACAAGGAAGCTATTTACTTTTGTCAATAACTTAATTCAGATATATTTTTCATGGGTTCACTATAAACCTATTAGCCCGTGCTAATAATTCTTTCTAAACATAGTTTTCATAGGTTTAATATGAACATGTCTATCTGACAACTTCTTTAATCTGTATTTAGGCATCCTATATTTTGGTCTACCTGACCTCCTGGATGCAATTATACTCGTACAAGAGTTAACTCAATGTATATTCACTACTGGGTCAACCTAACTAGTTATTCTACCATTTCTCCCCAAAATACAGTTATGAGTCCATTCTAAAGTGAATTGTATATTAGAAGAAGCAAACATAGTAACATAATAACACCAACACCCGTAGTTTAATATCCTTGCAATCATTTTCATATAAAACATGATTAATCCCTTTAACCTATTATTTTATCAAGGAAAACTTCTTCAAAAACTTCATACTTAAAAGCCATTTTAAAACTCCTTTTTTATGCCATAGTTTTCCTTTAAAAATGAGATTGGGTTCATTGTTTTGAAAACTAAGGCTTTCGAAACCTTTAACTTTTATTTTCGAAACCATTGGATAATCTCCTTCGAAAGCATTCAAATATTCTTTTCAAAACACTAAGATATGCCTTTCGAAACACTTTAAGACATCTCATTCGAAACCATCAAAACATACCTTTCAAAAGTATTAAAGCATCACTTATTAACTCATAGAAGCATAGCTTTGAAACTATTTGAAAGTACCCCTTTCAAAACCATTGGTTTTATCCTTAAAAATATGGGTCAAAGTGAATATAAATGAAAGCACCCCTTTCAAAATCATTGACCATCATATAAAAGAACTTGGGGAAAACCGATGGCTTCAGCACCACCCTTTCAAAAGCTTAAAACATTTAAGTAAAACATTTGGAAGGATGGCTCCGTAATCCTTTTGAAGCCATTTCTTTCGAAACCATTAAACCCCTTCGTAAGCTATAGGAAGTGGCTTATTTCATTTATAAAACAAGAGCTACCTTTTGATCTAGTTGATAACTTCAATCCATTCAAAAGGCATAAGGTCGGCAGTAGGGTTTCGATTGGGTTGAAACTACCCCTTTCGAAAGCATTGAATTAAAATAAGGAAACACATTCAAAAGCATTTTTTCAAAACAAAAAGGCGATAACGTTTTTGAAAGCTATTTAAATGGGTTTCGACCCCTTCGAAAGCATCCTTTTGAAAATAAGGCAAGCACATATCTTTAGAGAGTAAAACAAAGGCTTCGACCTCTTCGAAAGCTAGGTTTCGACACCATACCTTCCGCCTTTCTCCCATCCACTACGTACCAACTTATTGAGTCCTTGTGTATTGCTTTCGACTTGGTTGAGGTGGAAATACAAGATTGAAAGGTAGCCTATGGCGAAACAACGTTTCTGGGTAAAAATGTTTTAATGCCTATTTAAGTATTTTTTTTTGACTAACCTGCCTATTTGTAAACATTTAATTGGTTGCCATAAATTTTCAAATTCTTTCTAAAATAAAACTACCGTAATTATTTCAAATCTAATTAAAATAATTTAGCAAATAAGCCCTTCCTTAAGCTAAACAAATAACACATTTAAGTCCTTCTTTTAAAATAATTTGATTTCCATAGTATATTACTTAGGAAAATCCCTAAAAATCATAGAATTTCATTTTTAATATGTTATCTAACATATATAATTTCAAACTCAAATTCTTCATAATATAGCCGAAATTAATTTCTAAACCCTATTATTCATATATTCCTTTGAAAATTATAAAAATCAAAACCCATCTCCAAATTAGTGTTTTATATAACATATAAATCCCACATGGCGTTCGAAATCCAAAATAAATGATTTTAGCCTTAAAAACAAATAAATCAATCATCAAACAAACTTGTTTGAATATATTATATCATGAAATCCAAGAATATCATCATCAAAAAATCATCATAATGGATTTAAACTTAAACCCGAGAATCAAATGATCATTAAAACAAAAATAGAGATGATTTTAATTATTATTCACCTTGATTAGGATAAGGAATTGAGATTTGATCCTTGATTAATTTCTCTTAGCTTGATCCCTTAGCTATAATTTGATTTTTTTTTTCTCTTTTTGTCCTAAGTAATGGCCGACTTGAGCTTAAGGTTTTCCATTTTTGAGTTTTTGAAAATGAATGTGCAAAGTAAAGGAAACGAGATATTTGAGGGTAATGAGATTATGGTATGACAATTACCCATTAAGCCCTTGCATTATGATCTCACTGCTTAGCATATAAAAACGTTCATAAGCCTTTTTTAAAAAAATAAATTTAATTAAGCTCGGCTTTTGAATAAAATTTCAAATCTCAATCACCTTATCACTCTAATATTTACATTATTCTATTTAATTTATGTAATTAAATATCATGAATAATGTTATTAAAAATTAGGGGTGTCACAGGCTCCTCTCCTTAAATAATTTCGTCCTCAAATTCAGTAAGGACTAAATACCAGACATAACAATCATCTGTAACAGCTTATAACTATCATACTAGCCTACCTGACTAGCAGCAGCCTATGTAAAGCAAATATAGAACATACCCTCACAAGAGATCGGGATAAGTATCTCTAATCCTATCTTCTGTCTTTCAAGTACAATTCTTCTTGTTGTCGCTCCGTTGAAGTTTCACCAACTTGACTGTCTTGTTCCTTAACCTTTTCTCATCTCTTGCTACAACCCGAACTGGTTGTCTAACAAAAGTCAAATTCGGTTCTACTATCAACTCATCCAACCCTGTTTGAGGAATAGTAGTCTCTGGATCATGCACAGACTTGCGAAGGTGAGACACATGAAACACGTTATGGACACCTACCATACTGCTCGGTAACTCTGCTCTGTATGCGAGCTTCCTGATCCTTTCTATCATTAGGAATGGACCAACATATCTAGGTACCAGTTTCCCTGCCTTTCCGAAACGCACCATACCCTTCATCAGTGATACCTTAATGAAAACCCAATCTCTAACTTAGAATTCTTGTTCTTTAAGCCTCTTATCTGCGTAACTCTTCTATCTGGACTGAGCTTCCTTCATCCTTTCTCAGATCAACTTAATCTTCTCTGTCGCCTCTCTAGCCAGATCTAGACCTAAGGCGAATCTGTCTCCAGTCTCTTAGTAACATGTTGGTGATTTGCATGGCCTTCCATACAAAGCTTCAAAAGGCGCCACTTCTATACTAGTCTGATAACTGTTATTATAGGAAAACTCCACTAAGTGTAGGTGATCTTCCTAGGATCCACCAAAGTCCAATAAACAAGATCTCTTAACAAATCTTTGAGCACATTATCGATTCTCTCTATCTTCCTATCCGTCTAAGGGTGATACGCCATACTTATCTTAAGCCTGGTACCTAACACATCCTGTAAACTCTTCTAGAATTCACTAGTAAACAAAGCATCTTTGTCACTGAGTATAGTACTAGGAATTCTATGCAGTCTAACTATTTTCTTCATGAACAACCTAGCTAAGACAGGTGCCACCCTAGTTGACTTAACTGGAATGAAATGTGCACTCTTGGTCAACCTGTCCACTATGATCTATATACTTTCATTTCCTCTATTTGACCTTGGCAACCCGTCTATAAAACCCATGGATATCAAATCCTAATTCCAAACTGGTATCTCCAAAGGTTGAAGCAACCCACTCGATTTCTGATGTTCGGCCTTTACTTATTGACAGTTTGCACACTGTCTAACCCACAAGCCAACATCCCTCTTCAAAACCTTCCCAATTAAAGCTCCTCTTCATATCCTGATACATCTTTGTCCCTTCAGGATGAATCATGAACTTAGACCAATGCCATTCTCCAAAAACTTCTTTCCTTAAATCCTCAACATTCAAAACACATAATTGTCCCTTCTTTCTCAACCATCCTCTCTGGTCAAGACTAAAATTTCTTAGATCATCGATATTCGACCCAACCTCAAACCTTCTAATCCTCTCCACTAATAATTGATCCTCCTTCTGCTTAGAAGCAATCCTTTTGATCAGCATCGGTCGAACTTCCAAACAGGACAACATGGCAGTGCTTTGACTAGAACTAGAAGTCGATCTTAATTGCATATTACAAGTAGTCAAAGATTCTAAATCTTTCTATTCTGCCAACGTAGCTAACACCACATTCTGATGTCTTCTGCTAAGAGCATCCGCTACCTGATTTCCTTTCCTAGGTGTGTGCTCTATATCAAAATCATAAGCTGCTAAAAAATCCAGCCATCTGTGCTGTCTCATATTCAACTCCTTCTGAGAGAATAAATACCTTTATGACTTATGATCTATGTATAGCTCAAATCTCTCCCCTAAGAGATAATGTCTCTAAATCTTCAATATGAAGATCACCGCAGCCAACTCCAAATCATGAGTAGGATATCTCACTTCATGCAGTCTAAGCTGTTGTGAAGCGTAGGTAATGACTTTACCCTTCTGCATCAACACAGCTCCCAATCCAATTCCACATGCATCAGGGTACACAACCAACACTTGGTTTCCATTTGGAACTACTAACATAGATGTATTGGTCAATAAATGTTTTAACTTAAGGAAAGCTTCCTCACATTTGTTGGATTAGACAAACTTCACATCCTTCCTGCTTAACTTAGTCATAGGTGCTGCTAGCCATGAGAAATCCTTGATGAATTTCCAGTAACAACTAGCAAGTCCAAGAAAACTCCTTATCTCAGTCGCCGTCTATGGTCTCTTCCAATTATTAATAGCTTTGATCTTATCTGGATCAACTGACAAGCCCTTCTCTAAAACCACATGGCCAAGAAACTTAACCTCTTTCTTCCAAAAATGACACTTGAAAAACTTCGCTTTTAGTTGATGCTGCCTCAGCGTCTCAAGCACTACTCTAAGATGATCATCATGCTCTCTTTCATCCTTTGAGTATACTAAAACATCGTCTATTAACACCAACACGAACTCATCCTAGTACTATCAGAAAACTCGGTTCATCAAATCCACGAAGAAAGCATGAGCATTCGTTAATCCGAATGCCACTACTAACCACTCATATGAACCATACCTAGTTCGAAATGCTGTCAATGGAACACTGTCCGCTGCCACCCTTAACTGGTGGAAACTTGTCGTCAAATCCAACTGGAAAAATACTCTGGCTCTACACAACTGATCAAATAGATCGTCAGTTCTCGACAAAGGATACATATTCTTAATCGTCATCTCATGCAACTTACGATAATCAATACACATCCTTAACGACCCATTCGGTTTTTTCACGAACACCGCAACCGCTCCTCAAGGCAAACTGCTTGGTATAATAAAATTCCTCCCTTGTAGATCCATTAACTGCACCTTCAATTCCTTCATCTCAGTCGGTTTCATCCTGCTAGGAGGTCTACTTATAGGTTCAACTCCTAGCATAAGATTTATCCGAAACTCAACAGCTCGTTTCAGTGGTAGTCCTGTAACGGGTTCAAAAACATCTGCAAACTCTCTTGCTATTCAAACTTGACTTAACAATCCTTCTACTTCCATAGCACTTAACAAAGCACAAGCATTTCGATCAGAATTCTCCACTGATAATATGATTCGGTGATGACTATCAAGGTGTCTCAATGATATTTCCCTATCATGGCAAAATATCATAGCCTCATATTTACCTAATCAATCCATACCCAAAACAATTCTGAAAACTATGAATTAAAAACATATAGACTACATGCAAACTTATGACCTAAAAAATCAAGTTCTAACCGGTCACATCTCATACCTAGAGTTTCATACCCTCCTATTGGATTCACAACCCTTAAGGAAGTAACAAGGTATGTGGGTTCTAAATAACCTATCAACCAAACAATGAGATATGAATGAATGTGAGGCACCGGTATTAAATAGTCTCTAACTGGTATTCTCTGAATCAAAAGCGTACCTTCCATCACAGTCTTTCCTTTTTCAGTAGCAGTTGGCCTACCATATGATGGTTCAACAGTAAAAACTTTTCCCCTGTCCGCACTGACTGGTTCTGGACACTGATTCTTGTAGTGCCCAACCTGGTCAAAGTTGAAGCACGTCACATTTTTATTTTTTGCAGCCTTCTCCTCCAGCCTGTCCGACACTCATGAGAATAATGACCTTTCTTGTCACACTTGAAGCAATCTAAATCAGCCTTTGCCTTCTTCGTAGCCTCTCCCTTTTGGGCTCCCTTCTTCATAAAGAACTTTCTCTTCTTTCCCCGAGAACCCTGGGTTTCAACCTGCTTTTATTTCACACAAATAACAAGCATTTCCTCATGCAGATTTCCATCTCCACAACCACATTACAAGGATCACGAAAATGTGGCAGGGTGGCCCTAGCAATCTGGGGTCTCAATCCCAGAATGAACTACTCATTCCTCCTGATGAAGGTGTCTATAGTAGCATACCCATATCAGGAAACCTCACCAAACTTAGTAGCATACTCAATTACCGACATCTCTCCTTGCACCAAATCCAAAAAAATTCTCAACAAGGCTGACTTAGCAACTTCAGAAATAAACCTCTGCTCGAATCTATTTCGAAACTTTTCCCAATTCAACGCTTCCTCAGAATCCCCGACAGTAACACTATTCCACCAATGAAGCGCTGCCCCTTGCAACTACCTAAAGGCTAATCTCCTCTTCTGCCCATCATTCAATTCCAAATCAGCGAAGATTCATTCACAATGTAACAGCCAATTCTCAACTTCCGTGGCATCATTCGTTCCTACAAACAGCTTCCCACCAAGATTGGTGCAGTCTTTGCTCAACTTAGCATATTCCCAAATGGAGCCATATGATTAGCTCTTCCAACATTCCTAGCAACACCAGTAGCTAATCCTGCTTACATTAGGTTGACAAAGAACTGATACAGCATCCCTATACCCACATGCGGATTTCCAGCACCCACATTGGCATCTGCATTTTGGTTAGCATTAGCCGGTCGATTCGGGTTCCTCCTGGTGGGTTGAACATTCCCAGTGGTTGTGATGTTTCCTCCACCGATATTTCCTCTTCCGTTTTCTACCTTCATATCTTCTTTCTCATAAATCTGCATATGAGCCTTAGTAAGATACATAAGAAAGGTCTAAGAGAGAGAGGGAAATACGTACTTATATATATCAAATACAAGTACGTTACTATAGCGTTATCCCAAACCCCGATCTAATTTTCTGATTCAATGGATTACGTTTTGAAAAATCTCTTAAACCTAAATTTCTTTTAAGTTTTCATAAACCTATGTCTGTTACCAACTTGTAACATCCCATATTTAGAGGCGCAAAACTAATGGCTATGGATGCTGCAGTTATCCATAATTATTAATCCTCGATGACCAAATACGATAATGTTAGATACATTGATATAACAGAAACACATAGATATTGAATTTTTTTAAAATCATGAAGCAACTTTCACATTCCATTTTAAATCATTTCAGCATTCATTACATAATTCCATTATGGAGAACCAGTTCAGAGAAAATATAATTATCACAACATACGCTAAGAGCAACATATGAAGATGCCCCCTTGAATGATCAGAGTCAAAACATAGGCAATAAAAAACTTTGCCTTTACAACACAACACGGCAGAATCAAAATAGAAAAGAACACTTAATTATCCAGCTTGAATCCCGCACGTCTCTGGAAGTTTATTCGTCTAAAGAGATACTTGAAAAGCTCAACTCTCAAACTACTCAAAATCAATCGAGCATCCGAGAGTTTAAGGGAAAGACGTAAACTTCGAATCAGACATAAAGCCTAACATGAATAATAACCTACCATCTCAAACCTTTTAGATATCTAGTGAGACCACGCAGCTTAGTGAAACGGGTTTTCTTATCACTAGTATCTTACCCCAAAACTTTATGGTAACCATATATTATGCTCCTACATCCACAATGGTTAAAACATAATAATTCAAAATATTTGCGGATATGCAAACAAGTAAATCAATTTCTGGATTTTCCATCCCCATTCATTTTTGACTATCTATTTCATTTATAGTTTCTAGGGTCACTATTAACCTATTAGTTTTCAGGGACTAACTAATAACCCGTTTTAAAGCTTAAGGACTCCCCGTCCGGTGTCATAGTTTTCATAGGATCTCTAAGAACTTATTGGCCCCTGCTAATAACTTTATTATTTCATGGGTTCTCCCTGAACCTATTGGTATCTCCAATAACTTTCCTCATATCCTAGTTTTCATGGGTTGACAAGGAACCTATTGACTTCTATCAATAACTTAATTCAGATATAGTTTTCATGGGTTCACTACAAAACTATTGGCCATTGCCAATAACTCTTTATAAACATAGTTTTCATGGGTTTACCATGAACCTGTCTATTTGACAATTTCTTTAATTGGTATTTAGGCATCCTATATTCTGGTTTCTACAGGACCTCCTAAATGCAATTATACTCATACAGGAGTTAACTCAATTTTTATTCACTAATGGGTCAACCTAACTGGTTATTCTATCCTTTCTCCCCAAAATATAGTTATGGGTCCATTTTATAGTGAATATTTATATTAGAGAAAGTAAACATCATAACACCAACAACTATGGTTTAATATCCTGGCAATCATTTTCATATGAAACATGATTAATATCTTTAACCTATTATTTTATCAAGGAAAGCTTTTTCAAAAACTTCATATTTAAAACCATTTTAAAATTCCTTTATTATGCCATGGGTTTCCTTCAAAAATGAGATTGTGTTCATTGTTTTGAAAACTAAGGCTTTTGAAATCTTTAACTTTCACTCTAGAAACCATTGGATAACCTCCTTCGAAAGCATTCAAATATTCTTTCCAAACACTAAGTTTAACCCTTTCGAAACACTTTAAAACATCTCTTGCAAAACCATCAAAACATACCTTTCAAAAGTAGCAAAGCATCACTTATTAACTCATGGAAGCATAGCTTCGAAACCATTTGAAAGTACCCCTTTAGAAACCATTGGGTTAATCCTTAAAAATATCTTTTGGGTCAGAGTGAACATAAAAGAAAGTACCTCTTTCGAAACCATTAACCTTATATAAAAGAACTTGGGGAAAACTGATGGCTTTGAAACCATCCTTTCGAAAGCTTGAAACATTTAAGTAAAATATTTGGAAGGATAGCCCCAAAACCCCTTTCGAAGCCATTGCCTTCGTAAACATTAAACCCTTTCAAAAGCTTTAGGAAGTGGCTTATTTTATTTATAAAAAAAGAGCTACCTTTCGATCTATTTGAAGACTTCAATCCGTTCGAAAGGCATAAGGTCAGTAGTAGGGTTTCGATTGGGTCGAAACCACCAATTTCGAAAGTATTGAATTAAAACAAGACAACTCACTCGAAAGCATTCTTTTTGGGAAAAAAGGCGGCAACATTTTCGAAAGCTATTTTAATGGGTTTTGACCTCTTCGAAAGCATCCTTTTGAAAACAAGGAAAGCGCTTATCTTTAGAGAGTAAAACAAAGGCTTCAACCCCTTCGAAAGCTAGGTTTTAACACCATACCTTCTGCCTTTCTCCAACCCATTACGTACCAACTTATTGATACCTTGTGTATTGGTTTCGACTTGGTTGAGGCGGAAGTACAGGGTCAAAAGGTGGCCATTGAAAAAGGAGAAACAACATTTATGGGTGAAGACTTTTTTAATTACTTTTTGACTAACCTGCCTATTTGTAAACATTTAATTGGTTGCCATAAACTTCTAAAATTCTTTCAAAAATAAAAATACCATATTTATTTCATATCTAATTAAAATAATTTAGCAAATAAGCCCTTCCTTAAGCTAAACAAATAAAACATTTAAGTCCTTCTTCTAAAATAATTTAATTTCCATAGTGAATTACTCAGCAAAAATCCTCAAAAATCGCAGAAATTCACTTTTAATATGTTATCTAACATATATAAATTTCAGACACAAATTCTTTATAATATAGCTGAAATTAATTACCAAACCCAATTATTCATATTTTCCTTTGAAATTTGATAACAAATTTTCCATAGTTTGAAAAATTATAAAAATTAAAACCCATCTCCAAATTAATGTTTTACATAATATATAAATTCCTCATGGCATTTGAAATCCAAAATAAATGATTTAAGCCTTAAAACCATATAAAACAATTATCAAACAAACTTATTTGAATATATCATATAATGAAATCCAAGCATGTCATCATTAAAAAGTCATCATAATGGATTTAAACTTAAACTCGAAAATTTAATGACTGTTAAAACAAAAATAGAGATGATTTTGATTTTTATTTACCATGATTAGGATAAGGAATTTGAGATTTGATCCTTGATTAATTTCCCCTAGCTTTATTTTTTAGCTTTGATTTGATTTCTCTCCTCTTTTCCTCCTAATTAATTGTCGGCTTGAGCATAAGGTTTTACATTTTTGATATTTTGAAAATGAACGTGTAAAGTAAAGGAAACGAGATATTTAAGGGTAGTGGGATTATGGTGTGGCAATTACCCATTAAGCCCTTGCATTATGATCTCATTAATTAGCATATAAAAACATTCATAAGCCCATTCTTTTTAAAATGAGATTTAATTAAGCTCGGCTTCTAAATAAATTTTCAAATCTCAATCCCCTTATCACTCCCATATTTACATTATTCTATTTAAGTTATCTAATTAAATCTTCGGAATAATGTTATTAAAAATCAAGGGTGTTACAACTGCAGTCTATTCGATCAATAGACTACCCACTAAATTAAAACAAGGAAAAACTCCATTGGAAGTTCTATTTAATGAAAGACCAGATTATCAAGGTTTAAAAACTTTTGGATGCATATGTTTTCCTCATCTAAGGCTTTATAATTTACACAAATTAAATTTTATATTTAAACCATGCACATTTTTAGGCTATGGTGTAAATCAGAAAGGATATAAATGTCTCTATAATAATGGAAAGCTATTTATGTCAAGACATGTTGTATTCAATGGGCACGTACTTCCATTTGCAACACAAAGTGTAAAGTCTACACAAAAGCTATACAATCCAAGGACATCAATTCCATCTATACCATTGGACATCAGCAATCAGAGATCAATATATATAGATGAGAACAAGAGCAGTTCAGACACTCGACACACATTGTTCCTAAGAGAACTAGGTCAAGATGAATCTGAACAGCATTAGCATGCAACTCATACTTCAGTAAATACAAGTAATCAACAAGACAATAATGATGATAATAGACAAGAATAAAGTGCAGAACAATCAACAAGCATACACTAGGAGCAAGTAATTAGAGGACATCCAATGATAACAAGGTCAAAAAGTGGTACCTTCAAACCAAAACTATACACAACATGCATTCTCAGTTTTGAACCAGATATATTTGAACAAGCACTCAACAATGAAAACTGGAGAAATGCAATGAATGAAGAATACAATGCATTAATGAAAAACGAGACATGGAGCCTTGTTTTACCACCCAACACAAAAAAATAATTGGATGCAGATGGACTTACAAGTTAAAGAAAAATCCAGATGGCGCTGTACAGGGATACAAAGCCAGACTAGTTTCAAAAGGCTATGCTCAACAACATGCCTTCGATTTCAATGAAATTTTTTCACCAGTTGTTAAACCAACTAGCATAAGAGTGATCTTAACTATAACATTACATAAAGAATGGGACATCAGACAATTAGATGTAAATAATGCTTTCCTAAATGGAGATCTTCAAGAAGAAGTACATATGGAACAACCATCAGGGTTCAGTCAATCAGGTCAGGAAAAGATACAATGGTGTGCAAATTAAATAAAGTCATGCATGGTTTAAAACAGGCTCCAAGAGTATGGTTTGACAAATTAATGGCAACTCTTATTGGACTAGATTATCAACCAGTAAAGTCAGATACTTCTCTGTTTATCAAGATCAATAATGCTATCACAATTCTCCATCAATGACTTAGGAAAACTTAGCTACTTTTGGGAATAGAGGTAAACATGATATCAGACTCAGAAATGCATTTATGTCAAAGGAAGTATATTAAGGAATTACTCATCAAGGCAAAAATATATGAAGCAAAATCATTACCAACCGCTATGACCAGTAATCTACATTTATCAAAGCACAAAGGTGAAGCAATTGTTAATGCAAAAGAGTACAGGAGCATTGTTGGAGCAATACAATATGCAACAATTACTAAGCCAGAGATATCATATAGTGTTAATAAGGTACGTTAGTTTATGCATCAGCCAAACACTGAGATATAAATGCATGCGATGCACCGGTATCAAATAGTCTCTAACTGGCATTCTCTGAATCAAAAGCATACCTTCCATCACAGTCTTCCCTTTTTCTGTAGCAGTTGGCCTACCATACGATGGTTCAATGGTTAAAACTTTTCCTTTGTCCGCACTGATTGATTCTGGACACTGATTCTTATAATGCCCAACCTAGTCAAAGTTGAAGCACTTCACATTTTTATTTTTTGCAGCCTTCTTCCCCTTGCCTGTCCGACACTCTTGAGCATAATGACCTTTCTTGTCACACTTGAAGCAATCTAAATCAGCCTTTGCCTTCTTTGTAGCCTCTCCCTTCTGGGCTCCCTTCTACATAAAGAACTTTCTCTTCTTTGCCGGAGAACCCTGGATATCAACCTGCTTTTATTTCCCATAAATAGAAAGCATTTCCTCATGCAGATTTCCATCTCCACAACTACATTACAAGGATCATGGAGATGTGGCAGGGTTGCCCTAGCAATCTCGGGTCTCAATCCCAGAATGAGCTACTCATTCCTCCCGATGAAGGTGTCTATAGTAGCATACCCATATAAGGACAACTCATCAAACTTAATAGCATACTCAATTACCGACATCTCTCCTTGCATTAAATCCATAAACTTTCTCAACAAGGCTGACTTAGCAACTTCAGACAAAAACCTCTGCTCAAATCTCTTTTGAAACTTTTACCAATTCAACTCTTCCTCAGAAACTCCAGCAGTAATAATATTCCACCAATGAAGCGCTTCCCCTTGTAATTGCCTAAAGGCTAATTTCCTCTTTTGCTCATCATTCAATTCCAAATCAGTGAAGATTCATTCACAATGTAACAGCCAATTCTCATCCTCTGTGGCTTCATCCGTTCCTATAAACGGCTTTCCACCAAGACTGGTGTAATCTTTGCTCAACTTAGCATATTCCCAAATGGAGCCATATTGTAACGACCCAGAATTTCTATTAATTAAAATTCGTATATTTAATTAATTTTAAATATTAATAAGTAAAATTTAAAAGTCGAATAATTTTATTTCGAATAATTGGATTTAATTGGATAATTAAATCAATAATTTAATAGTTGAAATTACAGAAATAATTAAAACTTGAGTTAAATATGATTGAAATTGATTTATAACATTTTATTTAATCATATTGGAGTTAGAACGATATTTTAGAACTTTTAAAATCGAATTAAAAATTAATTTGTGAAAATTGAATATTTTAATATTTAATTGACGAGTTAAAATAGTCATTTTTCAAACAGTCTCGGGTTTCGACGAAACTAGTTTCATCGGATCCATAATGTCATATTATTGTAAGGTTTCAAATTTCGTGTCAATTGGATTTACCGTTTGTCCGGTGCAAGCTAAAACGCCTAGAAAATCGTTTAATCGGTTTAATTTAAATTGGATCGTTTATTGCCACAACTCACACAGATGATCGAATTAGCCTTCGAAACACGTTCCATTGTGTTCGAAACGCGGGGTAAACCTTAGGAACATCAGCCGGCACGCTTCGTATGGAGTTCGGAAATTCCGGATGAATAGTAATTCGAGAAATTTTCTATAAAAGCACCTGGAACATTCACTTTTGCAAAATTTCTAAAGCCCTAGGGTTTCAAAAATGTTACAGGCCGCCACCATCAATCAATGGCCAAAACTCTACCACCTTCCCCCTCGTTTATCTCTAAATCCATCGACTTTCATCCAAAACTCCCAACTAGAAAAACGTAGAGAGCATCGATATCTCTTTATCCAACGGTTAAGATCTGAAATGGCAAAGTGTGGAGGCTTCAAATCGTTCGTGTTCGTGGCCGTTTATTCTCGTTTCGACTGCAAAAAGAGGGGGCCGAGCTTCAATTCCTTCTGGCCAAGGGTAGCATATGTGATGGTCGTTCGAATGGTGTCGTTTGATCGTGGTGTAGGCAGGCGTGGTGGTTGCAAAAATTGAGGGAAGATTGGCGGCTAGGGTTGATGTCGTGCACGTTACTGGAAGGGGGAGAAGAAGCATAGTGCGGCCTAGATTCTAGGGTTGAAGGATGGACGGCTGTGATGCAATTTAGGTTTAGAAATATAAAAGAAAATTGTGAATATAATTATATAATAATTCGTGTAATATTTAAAATGTGATATCTTTTTTATACGAGGTCGAAAACGCACGAAACAAGTTGCATTGGGTTCGTATTGACGAGCACTACGCTATGGAATTGGATTGGAGTCATTTGGAGTTAGTGAAAATTTCGGGTAAAATTAAACGCTCTTTTAATTTTATTCGAAATAAAAGTTGAAAACGAAATTGAAACCAAGGTGAGAATTTCTCACTCAATCGAAAAGTTTCGATTTAAATTTTAAATAGTTAGATTTAAAATTTATTGATTGTATGTTTGAATGATGATTGTTATCTATTGATTGTTAAAATAGACATTATACGTCGTTAGTAAGCGGAGGTGACTTATTAAAAACATATACCGTGAATATTTCACCGTATAGTGAAATTGGTATTATTTATGTACTTGGAGTTGATTTTCCCGCATTATATAGCGGATGAGACCTTATTGCGCCGTCTATTAAGCGGATAATATTTTTATAAATCCCATATACCGCGATAATTCCGTACTAGAACGGAATTGGTATTGTGCTAATGTTTGTGGATGCAGGGAAACGGGTTGGAGGGATCCAACTAGATTCCTCAACTATATTGATTTATTTACAGATATTGTGATATTTGTTGATTATCATATCGATATATGATATTTGGATGTCGTGTTTGACTATTTGGTGTGTTGCATCATCGGATCCATTTTTGAAGTTTCAAAATAATGATTTTTGATTTTAAAAAGAATTTTAAAGTTATTTTTGAAAGCATATGTTTTATTAAAATTTTGAATTGATTCATTTTAAATAAATAGACGTTAAAATTTTAAAGTTATAAAAATTATGATTTTTGGTGAAATATAACCAAAGTTTGATTTTTGGAATAAATAGTTAAGTAAATTATAAAATGGTTTAATTTGGAATTTTGAATTATTATAAAGGATGTATATAAAAGATTTTTAACATTGATATTTAATATATATATATATATATATATATATAATATTGGAACTATAAAACGAGTTTGTTAAGTGTTAAAAAGAAGTATAAAAATGGATTTTTAAGTGAATGAAATTATAGACTTATAAATTGAGAAGTTATAAAAGGAATATATGTTGTAAAATAAAAGATTTTAAGTGATTAACTTATAAATCGGATTTTTGCATCTGAATTGAAATCTTTGATGAAGCATAAATGGTTTATAGACGCGATTTATAAGATATATATTTTATAAATAAAAAATAATGGAATTTTGAAAGGAGTTCTGTTAATGTTGAAAATAAGTCTATAAATGAAATCTTATAAGTAATAAGATTTATAATTGTGAAGTTTTAAAAGAACGATTTGTAAATAAATGAATTATAAGTATTTAACTTATAATATAGACTTTTGGTATATATTTGAGATATATAAATTGAATTGGATTAATAAAGGAGATTTATAAATTGAAGTTTATAAATAGAAATGGAATTTATAGACATTGTTTATAAATTCGATATCAATGGAATTGGATATAGAAATTAATTAAAAGAAGTATATTCGCGACTTTGGATAGCGAATAAATTGTTGAAATAAAACGTGTAGTAAATATTGAAATTGGGTTAGTGAAGTATATTCACGATTTTGGACAGTGAATATATTATTAAAAAAAATGGTTATGTTTTGGGAAAGCGATATTATAAAATGAAGTTAGTTATTTTAAAAAGATGTTTTAAAATGTATATGAATCGAATACATAGATTTCAACATCCATTGTTGAAATAGACGTTTTCGAGAAATAAGGAAATGGTGGACTATAACACTGTTGTTATAGTAGATGATTTCCGGAAGGAAATGTTTTATATAGTATTGGGATTTATATATTTATCTTAATTCCGAATCCTGATACTAGTGATTTTTGGTCGTCGTAACGATGTTTTACGTAACATCCGTTTTGGCCCAACAAATGTGTTTAAGCGCACGTTTTCCTTAAAGAATGAAATATATACTTAATTTCGATTTAAAATGGATTTGTGAATTACTTATTACTAAATAAGTATGGAAATGTTTTCCAATATGAAGTGAATGTTATGAGATGTTATCTTTTAAAGATAAATTGAAAATGAATATTAGAAATCGATTTGGAAATCGTATATTCATAGATATTTTGGAATTGTAAATTCACTATGGAATTTATAAAAGAAAGGGAAATTTGTTTAAAAATAAACATTGATTTATTTTTGAAGCGTGGGAATGAATTTACGGATTTGGAACGTAAATATAAAGTAAATCGGTAAGGATTTATTTAATTGGTTTAAATGAACACATTTTGAAATGAAAGTATTTCCCGTAAGGAAAATGATTGAAATTTATTTTCAAAAGTGGTAAAGGTGAATCTATTTTAAAATTATCCTGTTCTTTGTTTTAAAGATAAACTGTTTTAAGTTCTCACACCAGTCCCATGACTGACTCGGAGTTTATTGTTTTCCTTCCTAAACTCTAGGTGCCCACCAATTTCCACACGGGCAGTTAAGAGTCGGTTTATCGGGATATTCTGGAATTCAGGAGTTGCTGGAGGCAAGCTGCATGGCGTATTCACTAGTACATAGTATTTCTTTTCCGCTGTTTGTTGTTGTACACTCTGATGATGAAATGTAATATGATGTAATGTAATAACGGATATAATTCTTTGTTTAAAGATTATTCATTTATTTATTATATGTCGTTCCGCTGCGATATGTGAGATTCTGTTATGGTTTCTGTTGTTTTCTTTTTCTTTCTCTCTTCTTCTATCTTCTACCTCTTCTTTAACCCTAACGGTACGGTTTTCCGGCCTTCGATTGCTCGGCAGTTGATACAGTGGACGTATTAATGTCGGCCTTCATCGTCGAAAAACCGCGTTCGTTACACATATGATTAGCTCTTTCAACATTCCTAGCAACACCAGTAGCTAATCCTACTTACATCAGGTTGACAAAGAACTGATAGATCATCCCTATGTCCACAGGCGGATTTCCAGCACCCACATTGGCATCTACATTTTGGTTAGCATTAGCCTGTCGATTCAGGTTCCTCCTGGCAGGTCGAACATTTCCATTGGTTGTGGTATTTCCTCCACCGATATTTCCTCTTCCATTTCCTACCTTCATATCTTCTTTCTCGTAAATCTACATACGAGCTGTGACGACCCAGAATTTTTGAATGTTTGAAATCGGAATATTTAATTGATTTTAAATGTTTAAAAGTCAACTTTTAACTTGAATTCTAATATCACCATTTATTGGGTAATTTAATTATTAAATTAAATAATTTGAAGTTGGGTAAATATTGAACCTGGAGTTTTAAGCCTGTTAAAAATAATTTGAAGGCTTGTAAAATTTATATCGATAGTGCTAAGGATAAAAGAAATTTTAAAATTGAATTTAACAGTGATTTGTTCAGTTTTGAAATTATATTGTTTAAATTGATATTTAAAAATAGCCTTCCGAGGCAGTCTCGAAATTCGACGATACTAGTTCCATTGGATCCCTAATATTGTATTATTATCGGGTATCAATTTTCGTAATGTTTGGAGTTGTTGTGTGAGCATATGATATATAAACACACTGAAATTTATATCAAAAATTTAATATAATAACTAGGTCCAAAAGCTATCTTCTCTATACGATCGAACTAGGGCTCGAAACCTTTTCCATTGCGTTCGAAATAGGGGTATAACCTTATAAACGCCTAGCGGCACGTCTCGATAGGAGGTCGTGATTTAGAGTTGCATTTATCGAGACAGTTGGAATTCGAATTGATATATATATATACACACACACACACACCCTAACCTCTTTCAACCGAAATTCTTTCCTATCAAAACTTTTTGCTTTCTATTCAAATCACTGCAGCCTTCTACTCCACGCCAACGTCTTCTCTTGTCTCCCCGTATACCTTTTTTTCTTCAAACAGGAAGCAACCGCTCCTTTCTTCACAACAAAATCCCTTTCTTCTTCTTTTTTTTAAAATCAAAACAGCTTGTTTCACTCGTAAAACCAAAAAAATACGGCCGAAGCCTATTCATCAGATTCGAGAGAGGGAACGAACGCACAGCAACTTGTTCAAATCGACGTATTAGCTAAATCAAAGGGGGGTCGAGTTCCTCGATCCCAATTCATCTCAGTTCGATTTATTCTTTGGAGAGAGGCTATTTGGAGACCTTTTGAGGCGACCGAAGTTAGGGTCTGCAGCGTTGAGTTATGACTCGTGTATAAGAGCGGAGCACGACGTCGATTTAGGGTTGGTGATGTGGGTCGGCTTGCGTTTCGATCTGAGGATTTTGAGGGCGAGTCACGACTTTTTATTGCATTCGATTGAGGCTGGAGGAGAACGACGGCAAGGAGCGGCGGTGTAAGCGAAGCAGTGTCTCTCTGGTAAAGTCGCGCGGACGAGTGGTTATCTTGAGGGCGGTGGTCGGTTTTTGGTAAGTCGGAGCTGTTGAACGTGAGGGGAGCTCGTTAATTTTTAGATTGCTTGCTATATGATTTTCCTGGAATGTAAATGAAAGGTATCTTCTGTTTATCTCTAAAATTTTATATAAATTCACATCTTACAGGTAGTATAAAAAATATATAGAGAAAGAAAAGATTTGTATCTACAATAAGATATATAAACAAATTTTTTATTTATTTTTATTTTATTTTTTTTAAATTAAAAAGAAGGGGTTTTTCTTTTTAAATTATCTCAATAAACTGTCACTTGTATTTTACACCTTTTCAGATGCTTAAAATTTAAGTGCTAAGGCAATAATTTGATGATTAAACTGTTTTAATTAAATTATTTAATTATGTGGTTACTAAAAATAATTTGTTAAAGAAAATTTTTAGTTTAAAAGTTTAAATCAAATTATAAGTTAAATTAAAAGAGTAAATAGTAATAAACTTTGTGGTTAATTCAAATATTAATAAATTGTATAATGTTTATACAAGGTTTAAAATCATGGAAACAAGCCAGTTTGGAATGGATTGCAAACAAATAAAGGTGAGTTAATCTCACTCATCTAGGTTTTATTTTAAATTTAAATCATTAAATTTAAATAATTGGTTGGATGATTGAATTAATTTGATGTGCTATATTCTATATAGTAGTATATAGTATATTGGAGTGATTGGTTTCCCGCATTATATAGCGGATGAGACCCTATGCACCGCATAATAGCGGATGATATTATATAAATCCCATATATCGCGATATTCCACCTCGAAGTGGAATTGGTATTGTGCTAACGTCTGTGGATGCAGAGAAACGGGTTGGAGGGATCCAACTGGATTCCTCAAAATTATTTAGATTGTTTAATATTCTGTGTTATGAATATTTGATATTCTGTAATGAATCATATTGCTAATTGGAATATTGAATGCTTTGGTTTGCTTGAATATATTTCGGTACACTGAGTTATCAAATTATATAGAATTGGATTTTTGAAAAGAAATTAAAAGAGTGAAGTTTTAAGTAAAATAATTACACGGAATTTGAATAAATTTAAGAATGAATTGGAAAAGAGTAAAAGTGATTTTAAAATTCTAATAAATAAATTCTAAGTATAAAAAGGGGATTTTGAATAAACAGAGAAATTATGAATTTTAAAACTTAAGCGATGTCATTTAAAGGAATAAAGAATTAGTTTATAATTCAAGGTTTAAATTTATTTAAAAGAATAGAGAAGGAATTTGGAAAATCTGAAATTGGTATGTTTCAGTTAAAAGATTTTAAATCAAAACAAGAAATAAAATCTGAAATTAATGGATTCGGAAATAAATGAGTAAGTAAAGGAATTTATTTCAAAATGGAGTAAATTGGAAATCAATTTGGAAATTGATTTAAGTGTTTGAAATTGGAAATTTAAAGGAGAATGTGACTATGAAATTCATAAACTGGGTTTATAAAAGTGAAGTAATATATCAGTGGATATTTAGAAGAATAAATTCACGGTGGGATTTTATTAAAGGAATGGGTAAATTTGTTTAAAATAAAATAGTGATTTATTTTTAAAAGATGTGTAAGGGAAGCGTATTTCCCTGAATAGCCAAGTACGTTTCAAATAAATTTTAAGTATAAGTAAAAAGTTTGAAGTTGTTTAAAAAAAGTACGTTTATAAAACTTATTATTTTTAAATGTTTAAAATCTAAAGTAAGTATTTTCTTTTAATCTATTATAGCAGCAATTATTTAAAGGTGGCCTGTTATTATGTTCTAAAATTTAGAAATTCAGTTTTATATTATACAAAGTAATTTTATTTAAATATTCTTAAAGTATATATTTTGAATAAGTATTAAAGTAATTTTAATTTAAATGTTTTAAAGTATATTTTATAATAAGTGCTTTAAATCATTTGTACTTGGTGATTTCAGTGAAAACAGAAAATATTTGGGAAATTTATTCCGTGAGAGGAAGATGGGTTGAAAACTCTTTTCAGAAAGGTTTGAAAGTGGAAATATATCTTGTAAAGATATTTTGAGATTAATAAATAATTTGGAAAAATTATTTATGTTTGATGGTTGTTTGAGAAAGTAAACTGATAGTTAAATAACCGACTATCAATATTGGCCAATGCGCTGATCGTTTCGAAGAGACCGGTATCGGGATTTATTTCTTGAAAACCACTTCGATCCGGTTTGAACATTTTCGTGTGGAAAACAAGAGTTTGGATTCGAAGACGGAGCAGTGAAGTGCAAGGGCTAGTCGCTACTAATCCTGAGGTGATTCCAAAATGGATGTAGTAGGAGTTGTGCCTTCGGTTTCGTTCGAACCCGAGATGGACTTGTATGGATGAATGCTTTCAGAATATCGTCAGGTGGGTGATGAGCATTCTAAGTGATATGTTCTAAAAGGAAACGCTTAGCCTCGAGCCTCATAAACCGGGAATGACTAAATATCAGGGGTTATGCAGCAAAGCTAGGTGGGTAGCACCCATTAGGGTGAGGTCATCCCTGTCTAGACGTCCATTTTTATTCGGCTTAGTGGTGCGGTTGCTAATCCCAACCGTGGAGTGATCTTACTCGAGATTATCCAGTAAAGGGTAGTCCCGGTCTTGTATTGCAGGGGATTGGGAGTAATCGTCGGTACGGTGATCTAGGCCATGTACCGTGACAGGTGGTACCCCAGTGCCTAGTCATTAGTTGGAAATCCATTCTCCCTACGTGCTTTTTACGGTTTTGTTTGTATTACCCACGACTGTGGCTAGTAGCTGGAATTTAATTAATGTAACAATTTCGGCTATTTGAATAAGTATTTGTATATAGACACTATTATAATATTAGAGGATTTTATGATAAATGTTTTAGCACTCGTAAGGTAAAAACCCGACATGTTTATTTGTTGCGTGGTCTTACGAGATGCTTTTGTTTTTCAACGGGTTTTGAAACTTTTAAAACCAAATGGAGTGTGATTTTCTGACGCTGGTATTCCATACTAACTCGGGTGTTATTTCACTATAATGCTCGGGTCAGACCGAGTATTATAGAATAAAGGAAATAATGCTATGGAGCTCAGGAGACAAGCTGAATGGCGATACGTACTTCCGTACTTGTTTAAAATATTCCGCTGTGTTGATTAGCTGTGTATTCAGTTTTGTGAGGACATGTTATGATTACTATTCAGTTGGATGTAATGTGTACTCTGATGATGTAATGTATAAACAGATTTTCTTTTGTGTAAAGATCAGTTATTATCTATTATATTTTATTCCGCTGCGATGGTTAGATTCTGATGTTGTCTTGTTTTCTCTTCATCTACCTCTTCTTCTTTAACCCAAATGGTTCGTATTTTCTGTTCATCTTGAGTTGATAAATGTAGAATAGTGTTGACTTAAGGGGTACGGATTTGCTGGATTGTTACAGTGGTATCAGAGCTTAGGTTGGTGATAACCGTGGCTCTGGTGGCGATTACTCAATAGAAATAGAGTCTGCGAGTACTCTATATTGAGTTTGAGTGTATTAATAAATATGAGTGCGTATTTGTTAGTGAATATAAAATTGTTTTTATATTGCGTTGATTTATCGATTGGGTGTTTACGGATTCTGGTCGATGTGTGGGACGTCATGTCATCGATAGGGGTTTCTAAACTCTTAAACAAGATAAACCGACACGGTATTGTTTTAAAATAGGGTAAATGAAATAATTTTACCCAAATTAAGTTTGTATATAAAGGAAATGATTTTTCGTAAATTATTATAGTTATATATGGATGCTTGGTTGTTAGGAATGATAATATTAAATTATTATCATTAATGTGTAAAATTGAATAAGAAACTGAAATAATAACCAAAGATTAAGGAATAAATTAATAAAATAAATGGGATTTGTAAATGTGAATTATAAATGTGATTTATAATTTTGAAATAGAATTCCAAGGAAATATCGAAAATGATTCTAAAAGAACTTGGGATTTGAAATTTTTAGAAATTTAAATTCCTTTGAATTTGGAAATGGTTTTCAAAAGTTTTGGAGAAGTAATAATGTTAGTATTTCGGAGATATTTTTGAATTGGATTTGAAATCTGGTGAGATTTGGGATTTAAAAATATTTGAAGGGATTTTAAAAAGATAAAAGCGTTGAACTCTTTTCGGTCGCTGGAAAATAATTCCGATGATGATCGCGACATCATCGGTGTTCATTTTCGAGTTTCCAAAAAGGTGGATTGCTACCTGGATGTTTTGGATTAATGTTTGTTTGTGAAATTTGGTTTGATTCTGAAAATTCAGAGGAATAGTTTGATTTAGATATATATGTTTCCAAAATTGAATTTGGAACATTTTAGTAATGGTTTAAACTCTAGAGTTGGTTTGAAATGTTTTGGTATGTTTAAGCAATTGTTTGAAACTCTGGGATCTTATTAAAAATGGTTAGGGAATAATAAATCAGTTTGGAAATTTTTTGAAAATCTGTTTAGAATAGAAAATTTAACTTAGAGAAGGGTTACAAATTTGAAGTAAGTAAGAAAATGAAAATAAGTTAGAATGCAAGCCAATTAATTTAAGTGAGTTAAAAGAAATTTGCAAACGGAAGGTAAATAAATTAGAGTACTTATAGAAACTTAAAATTTGAATTAAATTAGAATGTGACTAAACCAAGTTAAATAAAAAAGTGAATGCTGAGGAAATAAATCCAAATAGGCTAAATGGAATAAGTTAATGAAATAAAATTTATTGGTTGAAAATAAATTTGTGAATGAACAAATGAATTTATAATTGTAAGTAAATGAACTGAAATTGGATATTGGAAGGAGTAAGCCAAAATAAAATGTATTTGGTATTTTGGAAAGTGAAATAGAAATCTAAACTCGAATTATAAATTAGATTGAACTCGAGTAAAGTAATAAAGTGATTTTTGAAGATAAAAATCAAAGATTGAATTGTGAATTGGAAGTGAGCCAACTGGATAATAAATTATTTAATATGGAAATGGAACACTAGTTGGATAAATAAAAGCTAAAATTTGAGTTAATGATGGATTTGTAAATGAAACTCAAGTTATAAATAGAAATTCAACTTGGAATTGTAAGTGAATTAAACATGAATTAAATATGGCCTTGGATATTATTTTAACGAATTGAGAATGGAATTAAAATTTAAATGGATTAGGAGAATGACTAATTGACTTAAATGAGTCGTGAATGAATTGAATTTGGAAATTAAAATTTGTAATGAACGAAACAAAAGAACTAATCAAATAAATTTATAGATTGAAATGGGACTTGATAGGTTAAAGTGAAAAAGAAAATTTATTAGCAAATGAAGTGAGCTTAAGTTTTGAAGTTGGAATAAATTAAAGTAAATTAACTTAAGTTAAAATAATTAGAAGCTCAACTTCGAGTAAGAATGAAAGTTCATTAAAAAAATTGGGTTAAATTAATTTGGGAAGTGGTTATTAATATAAGAATCGAATGTGGTCTAGCTCAATGAAATGATTTTAAAATGTATGGCTGGAGAATAAACTAGAAATGGGATGGAATTAAATATAAAATGAGTTGGAATCAATTGGATGTGGATAAAAACTAACATTGATATTCTATTAAGTGAATATCATCAAATTGCATAGAATAAATTAGTCGTTCGACTTAAACGGAAGTAAATAAAAACTATACGAATTGGTAGAGCAAATAAAATTGATTTTTAGAATCAATTGAAATAAATGTGAGTTTTTTGGATTAAAAATGAACTGAATGTAAGCAATTGAGTTGCAAACCATTTAAATTGAACGAAGTTGTATGTGAATTGGTTGTAAACAATTAAAATTAATGTCGGAACCCTATAAGTTGCTTATAAATATTGTTTAACCTGCATTGCTTATAGAACTTGTATGTTTGCTAGTTAAATATGTTAAATGTTGTTTAAGTTACATGATTTTGGCACTTACATATTTAAATTAAGTAAGTATAGGCACCGGGAAGCCGTTTGGCTGGATTTTGGACGCACTAATTGCTTAATAATAAGCCGCTTTCTTAAAAATGCTAAATAAAGGTACGCCTAAGCAATAAAAATAGGAAATATGAACTGTTTTGTTTTTCCGACCGTGTGGGTCGATGTATATATATTTATATCTCTTGTCAAATTTTAAAAGCTCCTTCGTACAAAGGAGACTCTGTCAAAACTTTTCGAAAATTTTGGGAGTTAGAAATTTTTTTGAAAATTTTTGGGGAAAATTTTGTTAGCGAAAAAACGATTTCAATTTGGAAATTGAAATAAATTAGTGGATGAAACTAATTTAAAATAATGATATGAATCAGTTATAAATGGAAGATAAAATTCAATATTCAGAGTTAAAGATAAATTGAATTCATATGGAAATGGGAGAACCAATTTGAATAGAAGTAGATATAAACTAAAGTGGTGAAGTGAAAATAAATATAAGAAGCGTATAAAATACTTATAGTGAACTTAAGAAGAAATGGTGAAATTCTTAAGTAATATGGGTGTCGTAAAAACATATTGAATAAGCATTTGAGTGAAGATTTTATAAAAATATGAGAAATGATAAGCGTTGATTAATGAATAGAAATCAATTGAATATGAATAAAAGGAGAATTGATATAGTTGATAATAAATTGAGATAAATGCGTAAGATGTACGTATATTATTTTTATTCGCATAGCAATTTGATCCAGATTTGAGCACGGAATTTCGAGATAGTTATATCAATCCGAGTTAGGATTTTTCACTCGATTTTCGACGGCGAACCCTGAATATGGATTTTGACCGATTCTGGAAATTCTCTATCATAGTTATGACTATGCAAGAAGAATGACGGTTTCTGATCAAGAAACCAGATCCAAGTCCGCACTAGGAAGTCGGGTGGACGATACTAGTTCGAAAATGAAATTGTGTGATCGAGTAAGCGATCGGATTTGATATTGCGTATGGATGATATATGTACATCGTACGGGATTGGATGAATAAATATTGAAATTTTGTAAGGGAGTCATTAAAATGATTTTGAATGTTGTGATTGGATATTATTGCTATGTAGGATATACAGGTATTATAAAGGAAAATTTGTTTTGATTTCAGATGATAAATTTGAATTGCTCGACAAAAAGGTATGTGTTTAAAAATCTGTATGAAATTTGATTGGGTTTTTGATCTAGCCACTTGGCTTTTTGTTTTCTTTTGGAATTTGGGAGCCCGTAGAGGCATTTTGTAGTTGTACTGAGCTTGCCGTGCAAAGGAGACGCTGGCGAAATTTTTCGGGAATTTAGGGAGTTAGAAATTTTTTGAGAGAATTTTGATAACTCAAAATTTGATTTTAAATTGAAATTTGAATGATTGAGCAAATAGTGTTGTTTGAAAACTATGGGAGAGTTTGGAAAGTTAGTAAGAATGATAACGGGTTTTTATAAAAAGATAGTTGGTAGGATGTTGAATTGTTGGTTTTGGGGAAAAGTAAATTGGTATTAGGCCATTCTTCCTAAACATCAATTTCGGGACGAAATTCTTTTAAGGGGGGAGGAATGTGACGACCCGAAATTTTTGAATGTTTGAAATCGGAATATTTAATTGATTTTAAATGTTTAAAAGTTAATTTTCAACTTGAATTCTAATATCACCATTTATTGGGTAATTTAATTATTAAATTAAATAATTTGAAGTTGGGTAAATATTGAATCTGGAGTTTTAAGCATGTTAAAAATAAATTGAAGGCTTGTAAAATTTATATTGATAGTGCTAAGGATAATAGAAGTTTTAAAATTGAATTTAACAGTGATTTGTTCAATTTTGAAATTATACCGTTTAAATTGATATTTAAAAATTGTCTTCCGAGGCACAGTCTCGAAATTCGACGAAACCAGTTCCATTGGATCCGTAATATTGTATTATTATCGGATTTCAATTTTCGTAATTTTTGGAGTTGTTGTGTGAGCAAACGATATATAAACGCGCTGAAATTTATATCGAAAAATTAATATAATAACTGGGTCCAAAAGCTATCTTCTCCATATGATCGAATTAGGGCTCAAAACCTTTTCCATTGCGTTCGAAATAGAGGTATAACATTATAAACGCCTAGCGACATGTCTCGGTAGGAGGTCGAGATTTTGAGTTGCATTTATCGAGACAATTGGAATTGGAATTAATATATATATATATATATATATATACCCTAACCTCTTTCAGCCGAAATTCTTTCCTATCAAAACTTTTTGATTTCTATTCAAATCACTGCAGCCTTCTACTCCACGCCAATATCTTCTCTTGTCACCCGTATACCTTTTTTTTCCTTCAAATAGGAAGCAACCGCTCCTTTCTTCACAACGAAATCCCCTTCCTTTTTTTGAAAATCAAAATAGCTCGTTTCACTCGTAAAACAAAAAAAATATGGCCGAAGCCTGTTCATCAGATTCGAGAGAGGGAACGAATGCACCGCGACTTCTTCAAATCGACGTATTAGCTAAATCAAGGGGGGTCGAGTTCCTCGATCCAAATTCATCTCGGTTCGATTTATTGTTTAGAGAGAGGCGATTTGGCGACCTTTTGAGGCGACCGAAGTTAGGGTCTGCAGCGTTGAGTTATGACTCGTGTAGAGGAGCGGAGCGCGACGTCGATTTAGGGTTGGTGGTGTGGGTCGGCTTGCATTTCGGTCTGAGGATTTTGAGGGCGAGTCGTGACTTTTTATCGCATTCGATTGAGGCAGGAGGAGAACGACGGCAAGGAGTGGCGGTGTAAGCGAAGCAGGGTTTCTCTAGTGAAGTCACGAGGACGAGTGGTTATCTTGAGGGTGGTGGTCGGTATCTGGTAACTCGGAGCTGTTGAACGTGAGATGTGCTCTTTGATTTCTAGATTGCTTGCTATATGATTTTCCTGGAATGTAAATGAAAGGTATCTTCTATTTATCTCTAAAATTTTATATAAATTCACATCTTACAGGTAGTATAGAAAATATATAGAGAAAGACAAGATTTTGAATATATAGTAAGATATATAAACAGAACTTTTATTTATTTTATTTTATTTTTTTAAATAAAAAAGAAGGGGTTTTGCTTTTTAAATTAGCTCAGTAAACCGTCACTTGTATTTTAAACCTTTTCAAATGCTTAGAATTTAAGTGCTAAGGCAATAATTTGATAATTAAACTATTTTAATTAACTTATTTAATTAGGTGGTTACTAAAAATAATTTGTTAAAGAAAATTATTAGTTTGAAAATTTAAATCAAATTATAAGTTAAATTAAAAGAGTAAATGGTAATAAACTTTGTGGTTAATTCAAATATTAATAAATTGTACAATGTTTATACAAGTTTTAAAATCATGGAAACAAGCCAGTTTGGAATGGATTGCAAACAAATAAAGGTGAGTTAGTCTCACTCATCTGGGTTTTAATTTAAATTTAAATGGTTAAATTTAAATAATTGGCTGGATGATTGAATTGATTTTATGTGCTATATTCTATATAGTAGTATATAGTATATTGGAGTGATTGGTTTCCCGCATTATATAGCGGATGAGACCCTATGCGCCGCATAATAGCGGATGATATTATATAAATCTCATATACCGCGATATTCCACCTCGAAGTAGAATTGGTATTGTGCTAACGTCTATGGATGTAGGGAAACAGGTTGGAGGGGTCCAACTGGATTCCTCAAAATTATTTAGATTGTTTAGTATTCTGTGTTATGAATATTTGATATTCTGTGATGAATCATATTGATAATTGGAATATTGAATGCTTTGGTTTGCTTGAATATATTTCGGTACACTGAGTTATCAAAATACATAGAATTGGATTTTTGAAAAGAAAATAAAAGAGTGAAGTTTTTAGTAAAATAATTACAGGGAATTTGAATAAATTTAAGAATGAGTTGGAAAAGAGTAAAAGTGATTTTAAAATTCCAATAAATAAATTCTAAGTATGAAAAGGGGATTTTGAATAAACAGAGAAATTATGAATTTTAAAACTTAAGTGATGTCATTTAAAGGAATAAAGAATTAGTTTAAAATTCAAGGTTTAAATCTATTTAAAAGAATAAAGAAGGAATTTAGAAAATCTTAAATTGGTATGTTTCAGTCAAAAGATTTTAAATCAAAACGAAGAAATAAAATCTGAAATTAATGAATTTTGGAATAAATGAGTAAGTAAAGGAATTTATTTCAAAATGGAGTAAATTGGAAATCAATTTGGAAGTTGACTTAAGTGTTTGAATTGGAAATTTACAGGAGAACGTGACTATGAAATTTATAAATTGGGTTTATAAAAGTGAAGTAATATATCAGTGGATATTTGGAAGAATAAATTCACGATGGGAATTTATTAAAGGAATGGGTAAATTTGTTTAAAATAAAGAGTGATTTATTTTTAAAAGATGTGTAAGGGAAGCATATTTCCCTGAATAGCCAAGTACATTTCAAACAAATTTTAAGTATAAGTAAAAAGTTTTAAGTTGTTTAAAAAAAGTACGTTTAGAAAACTTATTATTTCTAAATGTTTAAAATCTAAAGCAAGTATTTTCTTTTAATCTATTATAGCAGTAATTATTTAAAGGTGGCTTGGTATTATGTTTTAAAAGTTAGAAATTCGGTTTTATATTGTACAAAGTAGTTTTATTTTAAATATTCTTAAAGTAAATATTTTGAATAAGTATTAAAGTAGTTTTAATTTAAATGTTTTAAAGTATATTTTATAATAAGTGTTTTAAATCATTTGTACTTGGTGATTTCAGTGGAAATAGAAAATATTTGGAAAATGTATTCCGTGAGAGGAAGATGGGTTGAAAACTGTTTTCAGAAAGGTTTGAAAGTGGAAATATATCTTGTAAATATATTTTTAGATTAATAAATAATTTGGAGAAATTATTTATGTTTGATGGCTGTTTGAGAATGTAAATTGATAGTTAAATAACCGACTATCAATATTGGCTAATGCGCTGATCATTTCGAAGAGAAGGGTATTGGGATTTATTTCCTGAAAACCACTTCGATCCGGTTTGAACGTCTTAGTGTGGAAAACAAGTGTTTGGATTTGAAGATGGAGCAGTGAAGTGCAAGGGCTAGTCGCTACTAATCCTGAGGTAATTCCAAAATGGATGTAGTAGGAGTAGTTCCTTTGGTTCCGTTCGAACCCGGGACGGACTTGTATGGATGAATGCTTACAGAATATCGTCAGGTGGGCGACGAGCATTCTATGTAATATGTTCTAAAAAGGTAACGCTTAGCCTTGAGCCTAATCAACTGAGAATGACTGAAAATCAGGGGTTATGCAGTAAGGCTATGTGGGTAGCACCCATAAGGGTGAGGTCATCCCTATGTAGATGTCCCTTTTTATTCAGCTTAGTGGTGCGGTTGCTGATCCCAACCGTGTGGTGATCTTACTCGGGATTATCCAGTAAGGGGTAGTCCTGGTCTTGTGTTGCAGGGGATTTGGGGTAATCCTCGGTACGGTGATCTAGGCCGCGTACTGTGACAGGTGGTACCCCAGTGCCTAGTCATTAGTTGGAAATCCATTCTCCCTACGTCCCTTTTACGGTTTTGTTTGTATTACCCACGACTGTGGCTAGTAGATGGAATTTAATTAATGTAACAATTTCGGCTATTTGAATAAGTATTTGTATATAGACACTATTATAATATCAGAGGATTTTATAATAAATGTTTTAACTATCGTAAGGTAAAAACCCGACATATTTATTTGTGGCGTGGTCTTACGAGATGCTTTTGTTTTTCAAAGGGTTTTGAAACTTTAAAAATCAAATGGAGTGTGATTTTCTCATGCTGGTATTCCAGACTGACTCGGGTGTTATTTCACTATAATGCTCGGGTCAGACTGAGTATTATAGAATACAGGAAATGATGTCATGGAGCTCAGGAGATGAGCTGGATGGCGACACATACTTCCGTACTTGTTTAAAATATTCCGCTGTGTTGATTAGCTGTGTATTCAGTTTTGTGAGGACATGTTATGATTACTATTCAGTTGGATGTGATGTGTACTCTGATGATGTAATATATAAACAGATTTTCTTTTGTGTAAAGATAAGTTATTATCTATTATATTTTATTCCGCTGCAATGGTTAGATTCTGATGTTGTCTTGTTTTCTCTTCTTCTACCTCTTCTTCTTCAACCCAAATGGTTGGTATTTTCTATTTATCTTGAGTTGATTAATGTAGAATAGTATTGACTCAAGGGGTACGGATTTGCTGGGTTGTTACACGAGCCTTAGTAAAATACATAAGAAAGGTCTAAGAGAGAGGGAAATACGTACTTATATATATATATATATATATATCAAATACAAGTACGTTACTATAGTGTAACGCCCCACCTCTATACCCACGCTAGCCAAGAACATTACTGTGAATGCTGTCGACTAGCACGGAGAATAAGGCTGTTGAGGAGCGACCATCTGTATAATTGCTTTGTGCGAGTACCGATATACCGGATAAAAATATAACTTTTCATCTCAAGAGGAAATCCGACATACCGACACAAACTCAAAGCTACTACACAGTGGCTATAATATCTTCAGAAACATATATAGAAATAAACATAACATAAATCAGTCACAGACAATTCATATCACAAAGGCGGAATAAGATATGAATATTACACTAGAAAGTGTACATCAGAGTAGTGGTCTAAAAAGATCCACAATATCACAAAAGAATAGTTACACGAACTACACAAAATAATAAGTATACATTAAGGAGTCTATATCTCAAATGTATACAACAAAATAACTACTAATCTAAGTAGTTAACCCAAAAGTCAAGGAGTTAATCCCGGATGAGAAGTCAAGCAGAAGCACCTGTAACATCTCGGTCTGACCCGAGTATTATTTAATAAGAAAATAATAAACGGATCAGTCTAACTATAAATATCAGATGAAACGATATAGAGTAAGAGATATGACTAAACACATAATAATCACAATGCCAAGCTATGATATATATATATAAATATATACTTAGTTGATAATCATCAAGAGATTAATCAATGTCACCAAATCTACACAAGAATCAAAGAAACGTCATACTCCTAATTTCGTTCACCATACCATAAATATTGACGATAATATCAACGTCAATCACAAAAGTCAATGACACACAAATTCCAGAAGACTACACAAGAAATCCAGAAACCACTAAAGTCAATGACACACAAATTCACCAATGCACAAATATTGATAAAACTTATCAATGGAAATCACGAAAATTGGTGAAACACAAATTCTAGGAATCTACACAAGAAATCCAGAAATCACAAAGGGGGGAGGCCTATCACAAACGGGAGCATAAAGCTCACCAACACGTGTATCACAAACGGAACGCTAATTCCATGGTCGCTAACCATCACAAATTGAGCCGAAGCTCCACAAATGGCCCGAAGACCATGGGTTGCTACCCCATCACAAATTGAGTCGAAACTCCACAAAACGGGGTTTAGTCTCCCTCGCAGACAAAGAGACATCGCACATTGCTAGTCTAAATCACAAAGATGATCGTCATGATCAGCGAGAAGTGTCAATTACACTAAGCTAGTAAATATATGAGTTTAGCTTCATGTCCCATAACCACTTGCTTAACTTAAATATTTACGAACAAACTGTAAATCTCCACTAGAAAATTGTCACAAGAGGTTCAATCGAACAAGTCCAAGAATTAACCGACAAAGTAAACGCAAGCGTTTCATACCACTTGTTTTACTAAGCCGTTTAATTAGATTTCTCATACGAGTGAGGTAAAGGTTTGTATATACTAATAGATTGGAAAACGGTTTTCTAAACGAATTTGGTATTAAAAGAGTATTGAAATCGTTTGAGTAAAGAGTTTTGATATTTACTACTAGTATAGGAAACCTTTATATTTTTAAAGTGACAAATCACAAAGAAGATTGTAAGAACAACCAATCACAAAAATTCACATACGAAGACGTCAATAAAATCCAAAGAAATCGATAAAGAATCCATCGAAATGGATATTCAAAAACCCCTAAAAAGAGTCATCAAAAATCATAATAGATGATAACAACAAATAGGATTATCACGAATCGATTTAAATTGGAATTCCAATCCAAAAAGGCAAATTGGACTCAAACAGCAGGTTCAGTCGACTGAACAGAGAATTTCAATCGACTGACCCTGTATATGGAAATTTTCCAGGTTCAGAAAACTTTCTGTTTCCAGTTTCAGTCGACTGTGCAGAGTTTTTCAGTCGACTGAATCATGCCTGGAAACTCTCGGGTTTCAGGTTCAGTCGACTGAACAGAGATTTCAGTCGACTGAATCATGCCTGGGCTGTTTTTCAGCCTTATACAAATGAAGAGCAAACTCTTCCAAATTGCAATCGGACGAACATTGGCTCTAAGGGTTTATGCCAAACGGCAACCCGGCCCTATATGCTCCTCGATGCATCACCAAAAGCATGTTCAAACATCCATAAAAGGATTTTACACAAATTTGTCTTAAAAACCCAAAAATTGGAATATTCGCAAAACCAATCCAAATCAAGAGCAAATGCACATGAAGAAGTGTTAGGAATTCATACCCAACAACCAAAGATAATTATAGTCATAGATGTGAGATAAAAATCTCACCTTTAAACTAAATTTATGAAGATGAAGCTTGAAAGCAATGGCAAGAACAAGCACTCTTCAATTCCAACTCAACAAGCTTGAATCTAAGCTTAAAAGAGAAACATTCCCTAAATTAGGTTTAGGAAATTTCTGAAATTGAATGGAGAAAGAGTTGGAGAAGGTGAAGGAGATGCTTACCAAAGGGTTCTTCTTGAGTTTGGAGCAAGGAATTTGATTTGCAAGAAAGTTAGGGCTTGGAGTTTTAATTCTTTTTCCTCTCCACCATTTTCAGTTGGAGCTTGAGTTTGAGGAGTTAGAATGAAGTAATGAAGAGGAGAGGGGGATTGGGACTGAGTTAGTAAGTAGGTTCAGCCCAAACCAAAGCCCAAAGCAAAAAGTAGCAAAATTCAACTTTCTCCAAACATATCGAAGCTTATACTCAAAAAGTTCGCAAACGGCATTTTGAACTCAATGGAGGTGGTCTCGAGTCCTAATTCGACCGTATGCAAAAAGTAGCTTTTCGGACAAAAATCCGACTAACGATAAAATATTTAAATAAAATATTTAAATATAAAATCGATAAATATGCGGGTTGTTACAGACTCCCCTCCTTAAAGAAATTGCGTCCTCGCAATAAGTAAGAAGGAAATACATGAAGTAACAACCATAGAAGCATATTAACACAAAAGAAAATTTTGAAATAGGAAGTTCACCCTAAAGTGCACAAAAGAGTTAGCAGGAAATCTAGTGAAACTTCAATTTCCACAATAACACCGGGCTCAAGAATGAAAACCGGAATCCCTAAGGCATTCCCGTAGATAAAAGACGTGGGGAAACGTCAAGAATAGCAGAAAATTGAGCCGGTGCAACGGCGTAGTACCAAAATGGTACGCCCGAAAAACTAGAAACTCAAACAATTTGGGACATCAGCGTAGTACAAAAACGGTACACCCAATGAACCCAAGCAAAGACATCGATGTAGTACAAATGGTACATCCGATGAATCAAATAGCAAAGACATCGATGTAGTACAACGGTACATCCGATGAATCAAATAGCAAAGACATCGATGTAGTACAAAAGGTACATCCGATGAATCAAAAGCAAAGACATCGATGTAGTACCAACGGTACATCCGATGGATCAAAAGCAAAGACATCGATGTAGTACAATGGTACATCCGATGAATCAAATAGCAAAGACATCGATGTAGTACAAACGGTACATCCGATGAATCAAAAGCAAAGACATCGATGTAGTACAACGGTACATCGGATGAATCAAATAGCAAAGACATCGATGTAGTACAAACGGTACATCCGATGAATCAAAAGTAAAGACATCGATGTAGTACAACAGTACATCCGATGAATCAAAAGAAAAGACATCGATGTAGTACAACGGTACATCCGATGAATCAAAAGCAAAGACATCGATGTAGTACAACGGTACATCCGATGAATCAAAAGCAAAGACATCGATGTAGTACAACGGTACATCCTATGGATCAAAAGCAAAGACATCGATGTAGTACTACACGGTACATCCTATGGATCAAAAGCAAAGACATCGATGTAGTACAAACGGTACATCCGATGAATCAAAAGCAAAGACATCGATGTAGTACAACGGTACATCCGATGAATCAAAAGAAAAGACATCGATGTAGTACAACGGTACATCCGATGAATCAAAAGCAAAGACATCGATGTAGTACAACGGTACATCCGATGAATCAAATAGCAAAGACATCGATGTAGTACAACGGTACATCCGATGAATCAAAAGAAAAGACATCGATGTAGTACAACGGTACATCCGATGAATCAAAAGAAAAGACATCGATGTAGTACAACGGTACATCCGATGAATCAAAACCCGAATGATTTTCGGAACACCGACGTAGTACAAAAACGGTACGTCCAATGAACCGAACACAATAAAAGGACATCGGACGCTAGTCCTTAAAAGGAATGAGATAAAGCTCAATAAACGAAGTATACCAAAACGTCCGATGAACTTGATAGAAAAATAATTCCATTCAGACAACATCAAAGAATCAACTACTTGTTGCCTACGACAAAGCGCATTGGCAACACGATTTCCCTTTCGGGAATAAAAAGGAATATCAAGATCATAAGATGTCAGGAACTCGAGTCTACGAGCAGTTCCTTAAGAGAGCATAAATATTCCAAAGATTTATGATCGAGATAGAGAATGAATTTCTCACCCAAATATGATGATGCCAAATTCCAAAAGCAAAAACAATAGCCTCGAACACTAGATCATGAGTGGCATATCTAGTCTCGATAAGCTATAATGATTTAGAAGCACAAGCGATATCACGTTCTCCTTTGCAAGAGAATGGCATTCCAAACCAATACGACTAGTATCGGTACAAATAGCAAAGTCTTGGTTCCCCTTCAGGAATCACAAGAAAGAATAAGAATATCGAAAAGAAAGGACTTCTTTTAAATAATCTTCTTTCCTGAAAAGTTAAAACTTTCAAAATTACATCTATCATTATGTAATAATCTTTCTAGAAAAATTTACATTTTTACAAGTCAATATATCGTGTCTGATTGTCACATCAAAGCGTTTAGGAAATTCCTATCGATAACGTTGATCAAGCGCATCGACCAAAATTCTTAAAGCACTCAACGGGCAATACAATCACAAAATCATCTTTTATAGGATAAATTAATCTCTTAAAAAGTTTTAAGAATATTCTTTGTTCGTTTCAAGAACAAAATCAAATTGCACTTATGATTAAATCTTATGAAAAAGATTTGCAAAATTTTTAAATTTCTATTTTCATCCAAAATCCATAAATAAGAATGGTCTCATTAAAATTTTCATAGAATATTGGATTTATAAAACGGATGAAATAA
Organism: Allium cepa; assembly: GCA_030765085.1. Taxonomy (NCBI): domain Eukaryota; kingdom Viridiplantae; phylum Streptophyta; class Magnoliopsida; order Asparagales; family Amaryllidaceae; genus Allium; species Allium cepa. The sequence continues at coordinate 229,087,690 of CM060939.1, forward strand.
GTTGGACAAATTGAATGACAAAATAAGTCATTCATAAGAATCATGACGAGTGCGGAATGCGGTAAGTGGAATGCTAATTTCCGCAACTCGTAGCAAACGAAAACCAGTGGTAAAGTCAAACTGAAAAGACCTTAACACCACACAAAAGATTTCTTAGGTGATAATCCTAAGACAAACTCAAAAATACCGGAAAATTTCTCAAACTACATGAATGAGAGAAATAACACTTTCCTTATAAGTGGGCTTAAGGAATAAAATGATGCCATCAAGTTGGAATCAAAATCACAAAGGAAAAATAGAAATCTGCTTAACAGATTAAAAATGTCGAAGATGAGTAATCCACTCGAAAAATAGGATATGGGCTTCACAATGATTAAGCCAATCCTTACAGAAAGGTCAATTCCGAAGCCAAAGCAAAAATATCGGCTCGGAAAGAAAAGTCACATAAAACAATCTCGACATCTAAACAAAAGCAAATTGAGTGTTGCGGATCTACCATCCGGATTCGCAATTCTCAATGAAGTCAATAAGCCCAAAATATTTAAAGAAAAAGAATTGACAATTCCTTTTGATATAAAATAGTGAGATGGAAACTATATCAAAAAGAACATGAACAAGATAATCACAAAGCAAATGTCATCAAGGATTAAATGTAAAATACCTTGACTAAGAGAAGAGTTGCTAGGGGCTTGCACAATATTTAGCTTTCTCATGTCCTTATTCAAAAGTTTGGGACTCGCAGATAAAAGATGACCCGGTTTCTTGCAATAGCGACAAGAATGGGGTTTTGGACACATATTCGCATAGTGTTCCTTAGAATTACAATTGTAGCATCCTCCACGATCAGGGATTGGAGTCTTTGCTACAAAAGTAGTTTGCTTCACTCTCTTATTGGGATTAAGGCTCTTGAACTTAATATGCCTCTTCTTGGAAGTCCCAATATCACAAACACTTCCTTTACCAATCTCTCCATGAAGAAGAGTAACATCCACAAGCTGATTGAAAGAAACTTCAAGTTTCAAAGGTAGAACCATTTCGGGGTTCTTACTCAAAGCATAGATAAACTCTTGATTCTTTACGAGATCCAAAAGTTGTTGAGCAGACATAAATACTCCATCCTGGGAAGTAGCACTAGATTGACCGGCGCTGGGACGGCCTGGTCTAACCATTTCTCTTCTTTAAGAAAGAAAGAAAGAAGAGGAAAAAGTTATTCTCAAAATGAATATCAAGCAATCTTGATAGATAAAACAAGGAATCATAAAGAAAATAGGATGAATCGGTACGAAGACCCGAATAAAATCCTAAAGCACGACTCCTAAGAAAGACTTAGGACGATGATCCTTGTTATCATATTCCATATTGTTCCGAAGTTTGGCTCTGATACCAAGCTGTAACGCCCCACCTCTATACCCACGCTAGCCAAGAACATTACTGTGAATACTGTCGACTAGCACGGAGAATAAGGCTGTTGAGGAGCGACCATCTGTATAATTGCTTTGTGCGAGTACCGATATACCGGATAAAAATATAACTTTTCATCTCAAGAGGAAATCCGACATACCGACACAAACTCAAAGCTACTACACAGTGGCTATAATATCTTCGGAAACATATATAGAAATAAACATAACATAAATCAGTCACAGACAATTCATATCACAAAGGCGGAATAAGATATGAATATTACACTAGAAAGTGTACATCAGAGTAGTGGTCTAAAAAGATCCACAATATCACAAAAGAATAGTTACACGAACTACACAAAATAATAAGTATACATTAAGGAGTCTATATCTCAAATGTATACAACAAAATAACTACTAATCTAAGTAGTTAACCCAAAAGTCAAGGAGTTAATCCCGGATGAGAAGTCAAGCAGAAGCACCTGTAACATCTCGATCTGACCCGAGTATTATTTAATAAGAAAATAATAAACGGATCAGTCTAACTATAAATATCAGATGAAACGATATAGAGTAAGAGATATGACTAAACACATAATAATCACAATGCCAAGCTGTGATATATATATATAAATATATACTTAGTTGATAATCATCAAGAGATTAATCAATGTCACCAAATCTACACAAGAATCAAAGAAACGTCATACTCCTAATTTCGTTCACCATACCATAAATATTGACGATAATATCAACGTCAATCACAAAAGTCAATGACACACAAATTCCAGAAGACTACACAAGAAATCCAGAAACCACTAAAGTCAATGACACACAAATTCACCAATGCACAAATATTGATAAAACTTATCAATGGAAATCACGAAAATTGGTGAAACACAAATTCTAGGAATCTACACAAGAAATCCAGAAATCACAAAGGGGGGAGGCCTATCACAAACGGGAGCATAAAGCTCACCAACACGTGTATCACAAACGGAACGCTAATTCCATGGTCGCTAACCATCACAAATTGAGCCGAAGCTCCACAAACGGCCCGAAGACCATGGGTTGCTACCCCATCACAAATTGAGTCGAAACTCCATAAAACGGGGTTTAGTCTCCCTCGCAGACAAAGAGACATCGCACATTGCTAGTCTAAATCACAAAGATGATCGTCATGATCAGCGAGAAGTGTCAATTACACTAAGCTAGTAAATATATGAGTTTAGCTTCATGTCCCATAACCACTTGCTTAACTTAAATATTTACGAACAAACTGTAAATCTCCACTAGAAAATTGTCACAAGAGGTTCAATCGAACAAGTCCAAGAATTAACCGACAAAGTAAACGCAAGCGTTTCATACCACTTGTTTTACTAAGCCGTTTAATTAGATTTCTCATACGAGTGAGGTAAAGGTTTGTATATACTAATAGATTGGAAAACGGTTTTCTAAACGAATTTGGTATTAAAAGAGTATTGAAATCGTTTGAGTAAAGAGTTTTGATATTTACTACTAGTATAGGAAACCTTTATATTTTTAAAGTGACAAATCACGAAGAAGATTGTAAGAACAACCAATCACAAAAATTCACATACGAAGACGTGAATAAAATCCAAAGAAATCGATAAAGAATCCATCGAAATGGATATTCAAAAACCCCTAAAAAGAGTCATCAAAAATCATAATAGATGATAACAACAAATAGGATTATCACGAATCGATTTAAATTGGAATTCCAATCCAAAAAGGCAAATTGGACTCAAACAGCAGGTTCAGTCGACTGAACAGAGAATTTCAGTCGACTGACCCTGTACATGAAAATTTTCCAGGTTCAGAAAACTTTCTGTTTCCAGTTTCAGTCGACTGTGCAGAGTTTTTCAGTCGACTGAATTATGCCTGGAAACTCTCGGGTTTCAGGTTCAGTCGACTGAACAGAGATTTCAGTCGACATAATCATGCCTGGGCTGTTTTTCAGCCTTATACAAATGAAGAGCAAACTCTTCCAAATTGCAATCGGACGAACATTGGCTCTAAGGGTTTATGCCAAACGGCAACCCGGCCCTATATGCTCCTCGATGCATCACCAAAAGCATGTTCAAACATCCATAAAAGGATTTTACACAAATTTGTCTTAAAAACCCAAAAATTGGAATATTCGCAAAACCAATCCAAATCAAGAGCAAATGCACATGAAGAAGTGTTAGGAATTCATACCCAACAACCAAAGATAATTATAGTCATAGATGTGAGATAAAAATCTCACCTTTAAACTTAATTTATGAAGATGAAGCTTGAAAGCAATGGCAAGAACAAGCACTCTTCAATTCCAACTCAACAAGCTTGAATCTAAGCTTAAAAGAGAAGCATTCCCTAAATTAGGTTTAGGAAATTTCTGAAATTGAATGGAGAAAGAGTTGGAGAAGGTGAAGGAGATGCTTACCAAAGGGTTCTTCTTGAGTTTGGAGCAAGGAATTTGATTTGCAAGAAAGTTAGGGCTTGGAGTTTTAATTCTTTTTCCTCTCCACCATTTTCAGTTGGAGCTTGAGTTTGAGGAGTTAGAATGAAGTAATGAAGAGGAGAGGGGGATTGGGACTGAGTTAGTAAGTAGGTTCAGCCCAAACCAAAGCCCAAAGCAAAAAGTAGCAAAATTCAACTTTCTCCAAACATATCGAAGCTTATACTCAAAAAGGTCGCAAACGGCATTTTGAACTCAATGGAGGTGGTCTCGAGTCCTAATTCGACCGTATGCAAAAAGTAGCTTTTCGGACAAAAATCCGACTAACGATAAAATATTTAAATAAAATATTTAAATATAAAATCGATAAATATGCGGGTTGTTACATATAGCGTTATCTCAAACCCCGATCTAATTTTTTGATTCATTGGATTACGTTTTGAAAAATCTCTTAGACCTAAATTTCTTTTAAGTTTTCATAAACCTATGCTCTGATACCAACTTGTAACATCCCCCACTTAGAGGCCCAAAATTAACGGCTATGGATGCTGCAGTCATCCATTGTTATTAATCCTCGACGACCAAATATGGTAATGTTAGATACATTGATATAACAGAAACACATGGATATTGAAAAAATTTAAAATCATGAAGAAACTTTCACATTCCATTTTAAATCATTTCATCATTCATTACATAATCCCATTATCGAGAACCACGTTCAGAGAAAATATAATTATTACAACATACGCTAAGAGCGACATATGAAGATGCCCCCTTGAATGATCAGAGTCAAAACATAGGCAATAAAAAACTTTGCCTTTACAACACAACACAGCAGAATCAAAATAGAAAAGAACATTTAATTATCTAGCTTGAATCCTGCACGTCTCTGGAATTTTATTTGTCTAAAGAGTTACTTGAAAACATCAACTCTCAAACTACTCAAAATCAACTGAGCATCCGAGAGTTTAAGGGGAAAACATAAACTTCGAGTTAGACATAAATCCTAGTATGAATAATAACCTACCATCTCAAACCATTTAGTTATCTTATGAGACCATGCTGCTTAGCGAAACGAGTTTTCCTATCACTAGTATCTTACCCTAAAACTTTGTAATAACCATATACTGTGCTCCTACATCTACAATGGTTAAAACATAATGATTCAAAATATTTGATGATATGCAAACAAGTAAATCAATTTATGAATTTTCCATCCCCATTCATTTTTGAATATCTATCTCATTTACAGTTTCTAGGGTCACTATTAACGTATTAGTTTTCATGGGCTGACTAATAACCCGTTTTAAAGCTTAAGGACTCTCCTTCCGGTGTTATAGTTTTCATAGGATCACTACGAACCTATTGGCCCCTGCCAATAAATTTATTATTTCATGGGTTCTCCCTGAACCTATTGGTATCTCCAATAACTTTCCTCATATCCTAGTTTTCATGGGTTGACTAGGCCCCTATTGACTTCTGTCAATAACTTAATTCAGATATAGTTTTCATGGGTTCACTACAAAACTATTGGCCGTTGCCAGTAATCCTTTCTAAACATAGTTTTCATGGTTTACCGTGAACCTGTCTATCTGACAACTTCTTTAATCGGTATTTAGGAATCCTATATTCTGGTTTACTGGACCTCCTAGATGAAATTATACTCCTACAGGAGTTAACTCAATTTTTATTCACTACTGAGTCAACTTAACTGGTTATTCTATCCTTTATCCCCAAAATACAGTTATGGGTCCATTTTACAGTGAATATTTATAATAGAAGAAGTAAACATAATAACACCAACCCTTATGGTTTAATATCCTTGCAATCATTTTCATATGAAACATGATTAATCCCTTTAACCTATTATTTTATCAAGGAAAGCTTCTTTAAAAATTTCATATTTAAAACCATTTTAAAATTCCTTTATTATGCCATGGGTTTCCTTCAAAAATGAGATTGGGTTCATTGTTTTGAAAACTAAGGCTTTCGAAACCTTTAACTTTCACTTTAGAAACATTGGATAACCTCCTTCGAAAGCATTCAGATTTTCTTTCCAAACACTAAGTTTATCTCTTTCGAAACACTTTAAAACATCTCTTGCAAAACCATCAAAACATACCTTTCAAGAGTAGTAAAGCATCACTTATTAACTCATAGAAGCATAGCTTCGAAACCATTTGGGAGTGCCCCTTTCGAAACCATTGGGTTAATCCTTAAAAATATCTTTTGGGTCAAAGTGAATATAAATGAAAGTACCCCTTACAAAACAATTAACCTTCATATAAAAGAACTTGGGGGAAAACTGATCGCTTTGAAACCATCCTTTCGAAAGCTTGAAACATTTAAGTAAAACATTTGAAAGGATAGTCCCAAAACCCCTTTCGAAGCCATTGCCTACGAAAACATTAACCCTTTCGAAATCTTTAGGAAGTGGCTTATTTCATTTATAAAACAAGGGCTACCTTTCGATCTATTTGATGACTTCAATCCGTTTGACAGGCATAAGGTCAGCAGTAGGTTATCAATTGGGTTGAAACCACCCCTTTCGAAAGCATTGAATTAAAACAAGACAACTCATTCGAAAGCATTCTTTTTGAATCAAAAAGGCGGCAAGATTTTCGAAAGCTATTTTAGTGGGTTTTGACCTCTTCGAAAGAATCCTTTTGAAAACAAGCAAAGCACATATCTTAGAGAGTAAAACAAAGGCTTCAACCCCTTCGAAAGCTTGGTTTTGACACCATACCTTCTGCCTTTCTCTAATCTACTACATACCAACTTATTGATACCTTGTGTATTGGTTTCGACTTGGTTGAGGCGGAAGTACAGGGTCAAAAGGTGGCCATTGAAAGAGGAGAACCAACGTTTATGGGTAAAGACTATTTTAATGCCTTTTCAAGTAGTTGCTTATTGACTAACCTGTCTATTTGTAAACATTTAATTGGTTGCCATAAACTTTTCAAATTCTTTCTAAAATAAAAATATCGTATTTATTTCATATCTAATTAAAATAATTTAGTAAATAAGCCCTTCCTTAAGCTAAACAAATAAAACATTTAAGTCCTTCTTCTAAAATAATTTAATTTCCATAGTAAATTACTCAGCAAAATTCCTCAAAAATCGCAGAAATTCACTTTTAATATGTTATTTAACAAATATAAATTTTAGACACAAATTCTTTATAATATAGCCAAATTAATTACCAAACCCAATTATTCATATTTTCCTTTGAAATTTGATAACAAATTTTCCATAGTTTGGAAAATTATAAAAATTAAAACCCATCTCCAAATTAATGTTTTACATAATATATAAATTCCTCATGGCATTTGAAATCCAAAATAAACGATTTAAGCCTTAAAACCATATAAAACAATTATCAAACAAACTTAGATTATCAAGGTTTAAAAACTTTTGAATGCCTATGTTTTCCTCATCTGAGGCTTTATAATTTACACAAATTAAATTTTATATTTAAACCATGCACATTTTTAGGCTATGGTGTAAATCAGAAAGGATATAAATGTCTTGATAGTAATGGAATGTTATTTACGTCAAGACATGTTGTATTTAATGGGCACGTATTTCCATTTGCAGCACAAATTGTAAAGTCTACAGAGAAGCTATACAATCCAAGGACATCAATTCCATCTATACCATTGGACATCAGCAATCAGAGATCAATATATATATATATATATATATATGGATGAGAACAAGAGCAGTTCAGACACTTGACACACATTATTCATAAGAGAACCAGGTTAAGATGAATCTGAACAGCATTCGCATGCAACTCATACTCCGGTAAATACAAGTAATCAACAAGTCAATAGTGATGATAATAGACAAGAATAAAGTGCAGAACAATCAACAAGCATACATCAGGAGAAAGTAATTAGAGGACATCCAATGATAACAAAGTCAAAAAGTGGTATCTTCAAACCAAAACTATACACTAGATGCATTCTCAGTGATGAACCAGATATATTTGAACAAGCACTCAACAATGAAAGCTGGAGAAATGTAATGAATGAAGAATACAATGCATTAATGAAAAACAAGACATGGAGTCTTGTTTTACCACCTAGGCACAAAAGCATAATTGGATGCAGATGGACTTACAAGTTAAAAAAAATCCAGACGGCGTTGTACAGAGATACAAAGCCAGACTAGTTTCAAAAGGCTACACTAAACAACATGCCTCGATTTCAATGAAAATTTTTCACCAGTTGTTAAACCAACTAGCATAAGATTGATCTTAACTATAACATTATATAAAGGATGGGACATCAGACAATTAGATGTAAATAATGCTTTCCTAAATGGAGATCTTCAAGAAGAAGTACATTTGGAACAACCATCAGGGTTCAGTCAATCAGGAAAAGATACAATGGTGTGCAAATTAAATAAAGTCATACATGGTTTAAAACGGGCTCCAAGAGTATGGTTTGACAAATTAAAGGCAACTCTTATTGGACTAGATTATCAACCAGTAAAGTCAGATACTTCTCTGTTTATCAAGATCAATAATATTGTCACAACATATGTATTAATATATGTGGATGATCTTATCATTATAGGTGACAATGAAAGATAAATTAATCATGTCCTTTAACATATAGACAAGCAGTTCTCCATCAAGGACTTAGGAAAACTTAGCTACTTTTGGGAATAGAGGTAAACATGATATCAGACTCAGAAATGCATTTATGTCAAAGGAAGTATATTAAGGAATTACTCATCACGACAAAAATGAATAAAGCAAAATCATTGCCAACCCCTATGACCAGTAATCTACATTTATCAAAGCACAAAGGTGAAGCAATTGTTAATGCAAAAGAGTACAGGAGCATTGTTGGAGCACTACAATATGCAACAATTACTTGGCCAAAGATATCGTATAGTTATAAATAAGTTATGTCAGTTTATGCATCTGCCATTAGATTTGCATTGGAAGGCAGTGAAACGAATATTAAGGTATCTAAATGGCACATTGAATTATGTCCCAGTACTGAAGTCCAGTAAAAATTTAACTATCACTGGATTTGCTGATGCTGATTGGGCATCAGATCTCGATGATCGAAGGTCAATTATATGATATTGTATCCATCTAGGTGAAAATTTAGTGTCATGGTGTTTAAAGAAGCAACCTACAATATCCAGATCAAGTACAAAATTTGAATACTGAAGTTTAGATAGTGCAACTGTAGAAGTGATGTGGTTAGAATCACTTCTCAATGAGCTACAAATTCATACAAATAAAAGGTTGTAATATGGTTCGATAATCTAAGTGCTGTATCGTTTTTTGCTAATCCAATTTTACACACAAGAACAAAACATATGGAACTTGATTTATACTTCGTATGAGAACAAGTAAACAGTGGAAAAATCAATATATATCATATACTTGCATCTTACCAAAGAGGAGATATACTTACGAAAGCATTATCTGCTCGGAATTTTTGCTGATTTAGAGATGAACTAGAGATTAAAAGTCTCGACAGTAAATCCAAAAATGACAACTCAAGCTCAATGTGAAATCAACCGATTGCATCAGTGAATTGAGCTGTTTAATCAAAAATTAGAAGTATTTTCAAGCATAATTTTGAATTAATCTGAAGATGATTTGGAGAATAAAGCTCGGCGGCGCGTTTTGGGATAGAGAGAAAAACCCTAGATTATTTTGAGGGAGCGAATTGAAGAACAAATTTTCGGTCACAAAATGATAATATGTTATACTAAAGGAGTACAAATGTAATTTACTTTATACAACTGTAAATCAGACCGAGTCAAGGTAGCTTTGTACAATATATAAACAATACCACTCGTATGTATTATTTTTAATCTTCACATAATAAAATTTCTTCAATAAGTATTATTTGTTCTGCAATAATCATCAAATCCAATTCCTCCTAATAGTATCGGTCTTGCTAATAACCCACATAAGAAGTTTGGGAATGGACATCCAATAAAGTGTCATAGTAGTAAGAATAGAGTTCAACAAAATCACTTTGCTTAATTACGTAGGGACTGACATCACTTCATACATGCTCATATTTTTTTAACTATGATATCATTACTACACAAAATCAAATGATTATTTATGCATGAATTAGAATAAGACACCTTACTTATAGTTTGTATGCATAGATACTTCATATTGATCCTCTCATAATGAGATTTATGAACCAGCTTGTGCTCTATATAATAATCTTTTATATGCCTTGTATAGGGTTGCAAGACCTGTAAGTCCATACTAATAGGGGCCACTTTTCATGTATATAACCTAATATTTCATTCCATAATTTGTAATTTACACTATATAAGTCTTTATAACAAGTATTACAACTAAGGCATACTAATTCAATTACCATGGACAGGCTTTAACAAAAATAACTAAGGCATGCTTTGTAGCGACTAACATGACTTCTTAACTAGTCCACGCCCTGGAAGTTTACAACTGCATACTAATGTAATTACTGCCTATTCAATACTTGTGCACTATAGTGAATGGAATTTAAAAAATAATCCATAACAAGGATTTATTTTACATATTTTAATTGACTGATTTATTGGATTTTGATTATTATTTATTCTATAATGGAATATCAAAATACTACTCCTATTTTGTATGTCTTATAATGCATAAAATTAACAATGTTGGTTCTTTATATTTTGATATATGATTATCTTTTCTATAATTAATTGTTCAAAAACATCCACATTTTAAACTTTAAATATTTTGAATATAGTTGATAGTGTGAAAGTATAGCTTTGAAATGTGAATTATGTGTCACCTTCACTCAACATTGTACACTATTCTTTTGCATTATTACTAAGTTAAATTTTGTTTTCTCTTTCAAATAAGTTAAATTGAATTATAATTGTGGTTGAATAAACAGAGAATGCATCAGAGAAGAAAACAGTGCTTGGGTGAATCTTATTGAGATTTTCTAGTTATGTCATGTAAAGCATTTTTCTTATGATTATGATAATATTGAGTTTTCTAACTAAAAAATTTACCAAGAAGCAAAAAATGCATTATTTTATTATACAGTCTTATAGTTTAGATTACACAAACTATATAATCAGGAATTGAAAACCATGTAATAAATTATGTTTAGCATGGAAGAAAGAATTTAAAGAAAATATTGACTTCAGACTTGATTTACAATTGCTGAGATGCTTTACATGTATGTTTGCATCGGATTTTGTCTCAGTTTAAACAATGATATATAGTCTGTATGTATACATGATATTACAAATAGTTATTGGGCTTGAGTGTTGGCCCAAATGCTTGAATAATATCTGATATGAGAATTTTATTGCTGGCTTTGCTAAGTCAATTATCTCATTTCCTCATTTCCTCGATACCCCCCTCAAACCCAACTTAGGGTTAGGGTATGCGATTTCCTCCAATTACAGCCGCCATCAGAAAATCAGAAGATTTCTTATTTTTTCGCTTAGATCTCATGAAATTATCTTCAACGGAGAGTATGAGCTTCATTAATTTGTAGTTCTTCTTCAGGTTAAGTAAAATTTCTTGTCAGCTGTGTTGTTTTGCTACATGAAGTTTTCTTCATAAGTTTCTTCATGTATTGAGTGGAATTTCAGTTGATTGTCAAGTGGAATTTCACTTTGATTGAAGTTACTGACACTATTATTCTTCGATTTTGTTTGAGTTGCAAGAAACTTTACTTCATTCGTTGTTGTTGAGTTCATTAACCTTCAGTTCTTGCTTGAAGCGAATGAAATTTCTCTTTGATAGTGGCTTTGTCATGATGTCTGAAACTTTGGTAAGATGGTGGTAAATGATTTATGTTGATTTTTCCTTTTGTTACTTGTTCTCTTAAAAGTAGAGATCTAGTTCTATATACTTTGTTCTGGCATGTAGAACTAGATTTACTGAAAGTAGAACAATACTTAAATTATCACACTAAATTGTTGATTTTCTACTTGTTTTAAAATGAAGTTCACCAAGTAGAGACTCGATCAACATTGCTTCTCCAGTAGCATTAGCAACACTTCTATATTTAGCTTATGTACTGTATCTAGATACTGTAGATTGCTTTTTTGAACACAATGAAATTGGATTCTTGCCTAGAAATATACAGTAACTAGTAGTAGACCTTCTATCATCCATGTATGTGGCCCAACCAGCATTAGAATAGCTATTAATATTGATATATTTGCATGATTGTAGTGTCAGTCCATGATTCATAGTTCCCTTGAGATACCTTAGTATTCTTTTGACAGCTTTCCGATGTTCATCAAGTGGATTTTGCATATATTAACTTACTTTGTTTACACTGAATGATATTTATGGTCTGGTAATGGTTACATATTGCAGTGCTCCTACTATACTTCAGTATTGTCTGTCAGTTGAGATTGACTCACCTTTATATTTAGATAAATGTGAGTTGCTTGCCATAGGAGTAGACAGTGCATTTGGTTGATCCATTTTTTCTCTTTGTAGAATTTCTGAGATATATTTTCTTTGATTCAAATGCATTTCTATATCATAGATCCTTTTTACTTCAATACTTAGAAAATAGTTCACGTATCCTGAATCTTTGATTGAAAACTCCCTTTTTAGAAGTTTTGTAAGTCTATTGATCTCTGCTTTCTGTAATGATAAAATCATCAACATATATTAGTATGTATGTAATTTCACTTTCATTGAATTTTATAAATACGGAGTTGTCTGATTTTGCTGAGCTATAGCCAAGTTTAACCAATGTTGACTTTAGCTTCTCAAACCAAACCCTTGGTGCTTATTTAAGTCCATAGATTGCTTTATTCAATCTGCATACAAGCTTATCACTTCCTTCCTGTTTAAAACCTAGAGCTTTCTCCATGTATACTTCTTCCTATAAAATTCCATTTAAAAATGCATTATTTACATCTAATTGCTTGATATTCCAGTTTTTATACAAGGTAGTAGTAAGAATGACTCTAATGGTCAAGGGTATCACAATTGGTGAAAAAGTCTCAGTAAAATCAAAGCCACTTTGTTGTGAATACCCTTTCGCTACAAGCCTTGCCTTGTATTTAGAAATTGAACCATCAGCATTCCTTTTTATTCTGTATGTCCATTTACAGCCTATAACATTTTTGTTGCTTGATAATGAAGTTAGATTCCAGGTTTTGTTTTTCACCAGTGTATCATACTCTTCTTTCATAGAAGTCTTCCATTTATCACTCTGCACAGCTTGATAGTAGGTATTTGGCTCTTCAGTATCTATGACTACACCGTGTGTTTTTGGTTTAAATAACGCTTTGCTCTTGTTATCATGTGATGTCCAGTCTTTGTAGGAGGTTGATTTGATTCATCGGTTATGACTTCTTGTTAATCATCAGGTGATTGTGAATCATCTAATGGTTGACAAGAGTCTGAATGAGTGATGGTGCACTTATGAGGTGCTTGACTTGTACTTTCAGTTGGTTCAAGCTCTTCATGACCTGGCTCAAGACTGGGCATAGTGTTATGAAGTGGATCTGGAAAGTAACTTTGAGTTTGTATCATTCTGGATTCTTTCTCCTTCAATTTGAGGCATTATAACAGGTTGCTTAGGTATTGGTGGTATAGAAAATTTTGAATTATATACTTTTTGTGAAGTTTTTATATTTGATTGGCTAAATGGAAATGTCCTTTCATTAAACACCACATGCCTTGATATAAAGATTTTTCCATTTCTATCCAAGCATTTATATCCTTTCTTATTAGCTGCATAGCCTAAGAAAGTACATGGTGATGATCTAAAGCTTAACTTATGTGTATTATATGGCCTTAAGTAGGGAAAACATAGACATCCAAACACCTTTAGAATTTGATAGTCAGGCTTAATTTTGTAAAGTACTTCTATTGGGATTTTAAATTGTAAAACTTTTGTGGGTAATCCGTTTATCAAAAACATAGTTATAGCAAAGACAGTAGGCCAAAACTTCAACGGAAGTGATGCCTGAGCAAGTAAAGTAAGCTTTTGAACAATATATCCGTGTTTTCTCTCAACAAGTCCATTTTTTTCTGATATGTATGGACAAGTTGTTCTATGAATTATTCTCTTTCTTTGGAAATATTCTTTGAGTGGTCGGAACTCAGTTCCATCATCTGTTTGTATAACTTTTAATTGACAATTTGTTTGTTTCTCAGCTTGAGCTATAAGTTGTAAAACTGCATTATGAGTTTCGGATTTTGATCTCAAGAAATAAATCCATACATATTTAGAGTAAGCATCAACAAATGATATATAATATTTATAACTATAATCAGTATTTACTGGTGCTGGTCCCCATAAATCACTAGCAATTAATTCCAGAGGTTTAGTGTAATTTGTTTCAGAGATTGGAAATGCCAATTTGTGACTCTTACCCATTTGACAATATATACATATATAAGGCATTCGAAATTTTGTAAAAGAAATTATTATTCATTACTTTCTTTACAATGCTTACATTTGGATGTCCTAGCTTGGAATGCCAAATATCATAATTCATACATTTATCATCTTATTCAATTTCAGAAACATTACACCATTTTTTTCGAAATTAAGGATTTATTGAGTTTGCAACATTGAATTTGTACAATCCTTTAAATTCTTTACCCTACAAAATGGTTTCTTTAATTAGAATATTAAGCAATATTTTGGATAAAATTCAAAGTGTACAATATTATCCTTTGCAAATTGTGATACACTCAACAATTTTTTTCTTATGGATGGAACTCTTAACAAATTATTATGAAAAAGTTGTTTGCTGCATACAAAAACTTGCATTTCCAATATATGTAATTTTGATTGATTCACCATTACATATATGAATTAATTACTTGCCTCTGTACTCCTTGCTTTCCAAGTTTAGATTGCTGAGGTTGTTTGTTACGTTATTGGTAGCCCCTGAATCTGTATACCAGCATTCATCTTGAATGTCATCAATCTTTTCTGTCTTAGTGCTTATGGTATCTGGTTGTTCTTTAGAACCTAGATATGTATTGATCATATTAGCACTGAAATTGTGATTCCTTGAATTGTTGTTGCTTTGTTGTAATGGTATGTAGTTAGCATCAAATCTAAAATAGCATTTATTGGTTGTGTGAGTAATTTTTTTACAAATCTGACACCTCGGTCTATTATTATTGTTGTTATATCTTCCACCTATGCCTTTGGATCTAAAATATTGACCACCCCTTTGAACATTGGTTTGATTTCTACCATTGTTGTTCCTTTCTTGATTCTTGAATTTGCTATTGTTGGTGAAATTAAAAGAGAAATATGATATTGTTGACTTCTTTTTCTCTATTCTGCCTTCATGAGCAAGGAGAGTAGAGTGAACATATTGAATACTTGGTTTTGTTTCCTTTGAAGATATTATCGCTATCACAGCGTCATATTCTTCATTTAATCCTCCTAATATACATAAGACTTGCTCAGTATCAGAAATTTTATGGCCTATAGATGCAAGTTGATGACAATGTTTTAATTTTGACCAAACACTCTCTCATTGACAAGTTTTCTTTCTTTATACTTTGTAATTGCCTTTTGTAACACATGATACTTGCTACAGATTGAGTAAATATTTGCTCTATAGTTGACCAATCTCATATGCACTTTGCACCCAATTAGCTATGGCAGTATGTTTGCACTTATTGATAATAGTAACCATGCACTGATTAAGCTATCTTGTCTTTGATGATTTATATATTCTTGATTACTTATTAATTTTCCATCTTTATCTGTAGTATATCTTGATGGTGTGGTCAATGTTCCAAAAACATGATCTTCCAAGCCATAGCCCTTGATTACTGTCTCTATTTGGAATTTCCAGAGTAGATAATTGCTTTCATCTAGTTGTACACTGACTAGTTGACTTTGGGGTTTTATTATGGCTTTGATAATATCTTGGGTGGTTGTTGCTTGAGGTGTTGAACTGGTGGTTCTTTCTTTTGAAGTGGTTGAGTTATCAATGTCTCCTTCAGCCGTTTTCAAGAATTGATGAGATAGACTGAAAATAAGATTCCTTTAGAGAAGATCAACAAAATTTGATACTGTGTGCAACCAAAGATCGATTGGATTGTGATTATATCTTTGACAATTGTTTTCTTGGCATGGAATAACATATGCTTGACCCAAAACTGAAAAGAGTGATACTGATCTTGACGAGACACATGTATGATCGATAATACATGATCAGATGAAGAGAATTTCGATTCTCTGATGATCTTAAAAGCGCAGCCTAATCTCTATGATAAAATCACTTCTAAGATATTAATGGCACGTCGTGATTTGCTGCTAAGCAAATCTTGGTTCTGATACCAAGAAAGAATTCAAAGAAAATATGATTGAATTGATTTTGGACTTGATATACAATTGTTGAGATGCTTTGCGTATATGTTTGCATCATATTTTGTCCCAATTTATACGATGATATATGGTCTGTATTTAAACAATGATATTACAAATAGTTATTGGGCTTAAGTGTTGGACCAAGAAGCCGTTGACCCAAATGCTCAAATCTATTACTTTATATTAAAGCAGGAACTTTGTCCTGCTGACGTGGATTACTCCCCTTCCCTCATTTCAAAATGCTACTTCCGTGTTCTACTCCGCCTTTTTTTTCCTCTTCCTATCACGTGTTCTGTCAAGTGCTCCATCACGCGTTTTGCCAATTACCTTCCCTATCCACTCCATTCGACTTCCTCCTTCCTAACAACCGCTCCATCGCAATTCCTCCTCCCACGCACGTTGCTTCCAATTTTCACTCTGCCCGCCGTCTTACCTACCGGATCATCGCCTCCTCGCACAGCTGTCTTCCTCTCTCGCCACTACCATAGCCCGTCTTTTCCCTGAAAAACACTTGTCCTTCTGGAGATCTTCCTGCCGAGTGCCCAGACGAGTACAGGCTGCCCTTCACCCGTCCTTCGCCTTACCCCTGCGTAGGCTGTACAGGTAATTGCTTCCTTCCTCACTCAATTCCAAGATTTAATTTCTTCTGCTCCGATTGGTTACCTGTCTCCGCTGTGTCTTTTACCGATAAACATCGCAACAGTGACGATTTGGTTTTTAACCCTACTATCTGTTTTGTTGTACCCTATTTTCGGTTTCCTAAAATCCTTTTCACTATCATAAAAGTGTCGACTTTGATAGCGCGTTTTTACTTCTGCTCACTTACTGTACATCTTCATTTGGTTTAATATGCTGTTTACCAACTCATTACACCCTACGCGAAAAAACCACTTATTTTGGATTATGATGATAACTTTTGATCCCACGATCTTGCTGGCTCGTGTTTAGGTATCATCTACTACAGTGTACACAAGATGTTCGCATGAATGACTGATTCATATTGGCTTGCTAATTTTTCGTTTCCTGCTTGCATAAATGAATATTGCATGCTACCGTCCTTTTTTTCCACTTTGCTTCGTCCAACCTATTGGTAACTATATTGTTCGGTGTACCTGAAATTTTTAATGATTTTATGAATTCAAAACAACAGTAAACCTGTTTACACAAGTGTTGACAGTTCGTGTTTTTTAAACTTCAGCTCAACCACTCCAATAGTAAGCACTTGGTGTTTCAGAGTCATTTAGTACAAGTATGAGTACAACTGTGCTCCCACAAATGTTTATTGGTTCATGTTTTTTATTTAACTTTAGCCACTCCTGTAATATGTGTTTCGTGTTGCGCTGCAAATATGAATATACAACGCATACAAACTTGTGATTGACAAATAAAGATGAATTAAAGCGTAATTACCTCTATTTGTTAGGTTTCAGGTGATTTTATCATGATGGCTTTTTAACTATACTTTGCACAATTTAAATCTAAGAAAAAAATACTGCAAAAAAGTATTTATGCGAATATTTAAAACTATGTTTGTCAACGGAATTTTTTTGGTATGAATATGTTTTGCTGCAGACAAGTTCATTTACTTTAGTTTTTAAAAGAAATAAGTTTGATATCATATACTACTATGTGCATTGATGACAATTAAAGTTGCAAATAGTTGCAAACGTTTTGTGTTTTATACATATTAAAACAAATAAGTAACGTCATAGATGTTTATAATTGAAAGTAAAGAAGGATTATGCCATGTTACTTGGATTTTCCTTATTCATTCTTTTACTTAGTTATGCTTTGGACTAGATTGGAAGTTGTTTCTTAAATGAACAGTTAACATTTGTAGGTCATAGCATCTTTTATAACTGTACTTCTTCATCGGTCCAATATTTTCTCTCTTGATCGACCAATTTTTTCTAATATCTTAAGCTATTTTCCTCATCATTTGTAGTATAATTTAATACACGTAATTATCATTTCAAATGTCTTTGACATCTTGCTAGATTCACTTTTTTTCTCTTTACTCCTCTTTATGTTTTTCCTTAACCGTTTTGTAATGTTTTCTTAGCAAAGCCTAAAACATATATGTTGTTGTTCTATTATCGTCAGTTGTTATGGACATATATGTTGCTTTTCTATTATCGTCAGTTGTCATCGTCAGTTGTACAAGCGATATAAAATCCTATATAAAAACTATGTACAACTTTACTGTTATTAATTGTCATACACTGTTATAAATGAATTATTGGTTGCAATTTTGTATATGTTTAAACATAGGAATCCGGTACAAATAATACCTGGTTATCTATTTGTTGATTAATATAAGTCATGTTCATCTCTGTATTTTTTTTTTAAACCATGAGTCACATTCTTTTTTTTATAAACATCATTTAGCATCACTCAGTTATCATACTAACTAATACAACAACGTCGTTTGTTATCTATATGTCAGTAAAAACTGTTTGATTTCTGCTTTCCTTTTTTTTGAATTTTGGATCTATCATTGCATTATGATCATAGTAGGATACTCATCAGTAAATGGGTCGGTTGATAGAAATACACGGATTACGAATCATAATAAACAGTGGATGACCTATGGGACCAACTGTAATATGACTTCCTACGAATATACGTGCAACATGATGTCATGATATTGATGCTGATGAAAATTTTAATTTTCTTTGCATTTCACATGATACTGTACATCTTAGTGGAATTATAGTTGTTACTTAGTATTGATATGTTAGGGAGTGGCAACAAGAATAGATTGTTATTTTATATTGGTTGTGTTTTCTGAAGCAAAGAGTACATATCATATTCAGATGGTTTTATATGATCTGTTAGAGGATACAATTCATTGGTTCTGTTTAAGATGCGGAAACGGATTTTAACAATGTTCATTTACAACACTACGTATGAAATACGAATTCAATAAATAGTTAATTAACAATATGTCATATTTGGTTTAATGCTCTTTAACTTGAACTTTTATTATTTTAATTGGATATGTTTTCTTCATCATTTTGTTGAAGTTAGAAAACTTAACGTAGGTGGTAAAAGTGTAGGAGTAAAGATGCAGCTATATGTTGGTTGTATTATATTATTGAGTAACAAAATAAATTCAAATAGTTTAGTTTGACAATGCTTTGAGTCGACGCTAAATGAGTATGAAATTAAAAGAATTGAAGAAAATATTGTATTTATTATATTTGCCTTTTTTATTTTTGATTATACACAAGATGATGATATTATACAAGCCTTTATATGCCGGCAGAACAAAGAAAACATTTGTAATGGGCTGATGGTTGGCCCAAAACAATATAACCCGCATTTTCTAACTATTGGTATATATAAGTTATACCATATTTTCTCAAACTATCATATTTCACTTATTTAAATGAAGGTGAAAGGAGTTTCTTTCATGATGCTAGGACGTTGGTATTATCTTTATAGACAATAGTTGTAAGTTACCAATCTTCACAAAATCATTCCGTAAAATTTATTACTTAAAAGTTAAAGACGTGAACAAAACTCTGCTGACGTTAACATAACTCTATTGCTTCCCATTTCAAAATAACACATCCCAATGCCTCCCCTTTTCACTTTATCCAGTAGCATGCGAAGCATGGGCCTATGAATAACACAATAACGCAATGTTGTCGATTTCCATCCATGTTATAGTATTCCTACATGTTCACTTTATCCATTAATTTTTATATGACATGCATGTAAGTTCGAATCTGAGTCGATATATTAACCGGGTTTTTCTTTTTGTTGACTCTGTGTTTTTAGATTTTTGAGCGAATCAAGAGTTCTTCAATATACTTAACTGGAAAATACATTGATTCTGTGTTTAAGATAAAATAATTGAATGTTATACGGTGAAGTGATTGTTCCACAAGCCTATTAATCAACATGTTTCTCTAACTAATACACATACATATTTCTATTTAGAGTTCGATCCATGTTTCAGGTGCAGATATCTTCCATGATCTGACAGGATCGATAAGGATTACACCCTCTTAGTCTTTGCCCAAGCACTACGTGGAATCATTTCTTTTAGGTATTCGATAAAACTTTGCCCAACTATGTACATAATAAAGTTATACTTTGTTCTTACATTCATAGGTAACTACAAGCGCAAAACAAATTTATTGAAGGCTTATACTTGCTCATGTTATTTTTTCATAGATATGGTCTTTTTAGCATATATGTATGAGCAAATATGTAGGAATCATGATACTTCGAATGTTGTTAACTATAGCTTAAACCTTCTCATGACAGTTGCACATTATTCAAGACAGTCACAGTCAATGATTTAGAAATATTAGCTAGATGGCCTGTAGAGTAGCACAAGAACATTAAACCTTATCTCGATTTGATATCAAACTATGCAAACAAAAAAAGCAATCTAACTGGGTTTGCTAAGCAGAAGATCGGTGATATTACAAAATCAGATACAAAATTGTTTGCATAATTGGATGTATGGATATTACTAAATATCGGTTATTTTGACAAATTACTAATATATGGATTATAAATGAGATTGATCTTCTAATATGGTGAGGTTTAGAGATAACAAGTTGAAAGCTGTGCTAATATAATTTTGTTCGTCTATCTTATTTTTAGGAAATGTTTAAAAGTTGAGAACAAGTTAGTGGGTCGTATATCAAATTTCTTGAAAGAGGTTTCATTGTTTCAGTTACTATATCATTGCATATCAGTAAACATACTCTTTAGTGTGATACACGAAAACAAAAGTTTCATGCACTCAATGCTGATATCTATGCTAAATACCGTTCAAGGATTTTAATGATAAGATCAGGTATGCTTTGCGTCATCCTATGTTTAAATCCCTTGCTGCTGATTGCAATGACACTTTCTGCTCTATTTGATAGATCAGTCACTGGACAGTAGAAATAAGTCTATGTCGACAACTAATCTGATCCACAATTAGAGACAACCGAAAGCCTCCATAACCTATACTATTCAACGACTATAATCATTGAGCACAAAATATCTTTCATGCAAACTTATGCATTTTAATTTCATGAGAAGGGATTACAAATTTACAATGGCCTACAAAAAAAAGCGTTATCATAATTCAAAATTCTTAACATCGTCAAGATATATACTGTAGGAGCTGTCGAATTTTAGCATATGAGAAAAGTAACTAAAGCCTAGGATACGAGCATACAACCACAATTGATACTTGCTCTCAACTGAAAAATTAGGAAAGGAAGATATATATGAATCTTGCAATAAAAAGCATTGAGTTGATTACGTTTCTTTTTATTCCTTCTTCTGGTATAAAGAAAACTAACTAATTTTACTCTATTTCCTAACTAGAGGGTAGACTATTGTGTTACATATTATATTGATGTTCACGGGCACACAACTCTCCATCATGCATTGCTTTAATTAGCATGTACAATTTGTTAGACCAAACTATTATTAAGTCTGTTACCACACAAGCCATACTAGCTCTAATTGTTTTGCTAAATAGGATAAATAGTAAGGTTATTAGATCAGTATAAATGCAGGAAAAATGATTTGATACGTCAGCTTAGTACAACTATTCTCATATGCAACATATTCTTTATTGTAATGCCTGCTCATAAGCCATATATTCGTTTCTATTCCTAAATTGAAATTGTGTAGCGGTAATACAAAGGACATGATGGCGTTGGGATCAACCCACTCTCATCACTGATCTGCTTGCTTTCTTTATACGACAACTGACGATAATAGGGTATGAAATTTTCCGTGTGCGTAGCACGGGCCCCACACGACAACCGATGATAATAGAACAGTTATAAAAGATGTACATCAACCGTTTTGTAATGTTTTTCCTTAGCTGTTAACTCAGTAGACAACGAATGCCACACACATATTCTGTTAAAAATATAAAATCTACATCAATCGTTTTGTAATGTTTTCTCAAAAAAGCCTAAAACATATATGTTTGCTTCATACGACAACTGACGATAATAGTGCACAAAGCAATGCGGCTACTGATCTATATAAATCGGTCCATGTTATTGTTCCTACTGGCATTATTTGACTGCAATTACCGTAGTTTTAGCTATACACAAGTTCTATATTCACTGTACATTGGTACTGCGTATGTTTTGATTTTTTTCCCCTTCATATTCACATTCAACCTATGCAACAGTACTGCGCCAAAGATACGGCTTTATTAAGCTTTCTTATGGAAATTATCTTTGCGCATATGTATGTGCACATACATATGCATAATTTGTTTGCATTCCACTTGCACATTCAAACCTATATGTTTTGGCCAAGCTGTCTTACATTAGGTACTCATATTATTTCCTACTTGATTCAACTGACCATTAGCTGATCATTGTTGACGGTTCTTCACTAGGTCTTTCAAATTTTTTGAGTCGCAGAATATGAATTTTTACTCTGCCCACTAACGTCAACCCGTCATTCGCGTTACATGCTATGTCTGTACAACCGTTGTCTGCTGTTTTTTTTAAACTTTTTGGATACCATTCATAATTTTGTTCAGCGGTTTAGCTGCATATACTTTACCTGTATTTTCATCGTTCCTGATGATTATGTCATATTTATAGTGCAGTGTTATTGTTGACGATTTTGCCACCAGTCAACAAGGATTATCAGCTTTACTTACATTGCTCCTTGGCTGGACCCCGTACCTCCGTTTTTAAAGGCAGTGTTTGCTTTTGTAGGTAGCCAGCTTTGTTTGCTGTGTGGAAAGAATCCGCACTTTTGCAGGCAGCTAACTTTTTTTGCTATGTGGACAGAATCTGCACTGGTTGTTGCACAAGTGGATTTCCAGCAGGCTGTTATATGAGTTGAAGGTATAGCCAAGGTATAGCCAACCTGCTTATCTCTGTTTTTGCTCCCTTCTACAAGACTGTACTCAATCATTAACAGTTTTCTGGACTCCTCTCCCTTTCTGACGTTTTGAAAAAAATGCTTTTCTCTACTGCACCTCAACAGTTGTGAGACGTCTTTTCGATTTAAGTGAAGGGTTAGTAATCACACTTTGTCATCCACAATGCTTTTCAAAAAAAAAAAATTCCATGATATACGTGCAGTTATCTTTTACACGTTCATTAACACATCTTTGATTTTGACAATTTATCGATACTTCAAATTTAGACGGCGAACGTCAAGTACGGACTGATTATTTTTTCCTGTCGCACTGCAGTCTTGCCTCTTTTCAGTAGTACTGAAGTTCAAATTTTTACTCCGACCGCTAACGCCAGCCTGTCGTAAACAGTACGTTCTTCATTTGCGCTACTGATGTTTGCTATATTTTCGGAAGATTATGTATACCATTCAAATTTTTTTACAGCTGTTTATCTATAAACGCCTTACCCATACTTTCTTAATCTATATGTGTATGGTGTGTTTTCAGTGTATTGTTACTGGTACCAGTTTTGGTACATGTCACCAAGGATCATCAGCTTTAGTTATGTTACAGGGTGATTACACCAGTTAAAGGCCGGAGTTTGGTTATGCAGGCAGTGCCTCTCCATACAGTGGGGGTGTTTCTTGGTACACAAAGCTTATAATTTCTCGGTCTACAGGACCAGCGACAGAGGGTTTACGAGTCCACGATATACGGATCGAAGTATGTATATCTTTCATCTTTTTCATGCTTATATTCATTCCGAACATGCCTATGGTTGTTGACTGTATACATGATAGTTTTACTCTGTGTTCCTTACACTACTTTCGAACTCCGACTACTTTATGGTGTTGATGCAAACTGGATGAGCGTTGCATAGGTTGTTGTTTATTTATCGCACAACAATGGAAGACTGGATATTTGATTTTGCTGTCATACATTAGCATGTTGCACATGCGTTCATGTCAGCGGTCGGTACACATGCCTTTCCTACCATCTTTGTACACAATGATCTACCGTTTACAGCCACATTAATGTTTCTTCATGTTATGCATGCTGTCTTATTGATGTTGCTCTGTCTGTCCTCAGCCTTCATTAATTTATATGCCTAGATATGCAAGTCTGCTAGAGCAAGATGCAGGCTGCTACTGAAATGAAAACGGGCAAAAAAATATCATACAACCAGATGGATGAGTTGCAGCCACTGCTGTCATGATTTCATAGACAT
Organism: Allium cepa; assembly: GCA_030765085.1. Lineage (NCBI taxonomy): Eukaryota > Viridiplantae > Streptophyta > Magnoliopsida > Asparagales > Amaryllidaceae > Allium > Allium cepa. The sequence continues at coordinate 229,112,027 of CM060939.1, forward strand.
GTCCCTGCATAATTTCTCCGACTTTCTTTGTCGACAACATGAGGAGGAAGCTATTACATTCATTTCAATCAACCGATCATACCAACGACAGAGTTAGTACCCTTTTACTACCCTTTTTTCCCATCTGACTGTGCATACTGTACTCGACCATTTATGAATTGTTGTATTCTGTTTGCAGTCTGTCGGCTAAATCACTATAACAGACTTCCAAAACATAGGCACAAAAAAATAAGGACAACATCTATGGGTAAGACTGATTTTATTCTTGATCTACTATGGATATTGACAGAACACCGAACGTCTCCTGTACAAGGTGTCCATTGTAGGTTATTTCGTGTCTTTAATGTTCTTAGCATTGCCATATGTTATTGCATGAAACCACCACCTGACAGGGTGTCCCACCGACTTATTGTCGGCATCATTTGACTTAGCTGAATGTGGGAAAGGCATGCCTCTATCTGCTGCATCGCAGTCTTCCCGCCTTTCTGCAGTTGGGAATTACGGACGGCGTACGTAAGTTATAATAAATTGGTTAGTATAAAATGCATTGACTGTTCAAACAGTTTCAACGTTTTTTTGCTAAATATGTAGGTAGAATATTTTGTGCACACAGTTTTGGCCCACCCGCGTGTACATGTTCATACTGTGGAGCATTGCTATGGCTTGAAGAAAGGGTAAAAAAGGGAAGTACAAATTTAAACCTAAAATTTTCAATATGTTGTCAGAAGGGAAAGGTTCAGCTTCCGTCCTACCAGCCAGCCCCCGATTATTTAATGGACCTTCTGGACTATAATGGAGGATCTGTCTCTAAAGAATTTCGGCGATATATACGGCATTATAATTCTATTTTTGCTTTCACCTCAATGGTTGGGAATGTTGATAACTTCATCAACAACAGTCGTGGTCCGTATGTTTTCAAATTGAACGGTCAAAACCACCATCGAATTGGCTCGCTTCTTCCGACGACGGGTAAACCAAAATTTGCTCAATTATATTTCTATGACACAAGTAATGAAGTCAATAATCGGGTTTCGTCGTGTGGTGAAAGTGTGGCGCAAAATTTAGATGTGGATATTGTGAACAATCTAATATGCATGTTCAACCAATGTAGTGAGTTAGCCAAAGTGTTTAGAATGGCTAGAGAAAGGTTTCATGCGTTGGAATACCAGCCTATCACTGTCAGACTGTTGGAGAGGCGTTACAAGGATGGATGTTAGTACAATTTACCAACTTCGTCCGAGATTGCAGCATTGATTGACAACTCAAACGCCGATTAGTGTGGCTGTCGTGGTATTGTGATTGAAGACAGGAATGGGGTACTGAATAGGATTAGTGAAAATCACCCTTCTTTTATGTCTATGCAATATCCGCTTTTGTTTCCTTATGGTGAGGATGGTTTCAGGTGTGATATAGAATATAGAGAATTTGATGTATGTCCAGAAACTAAAAGAACGACCGTAACAATGCGTGAATATTACGCCTATGTTATTCAGCGGAGATTAGAAGATGGCTCCGTTCTGTTGTAGGGTGGTAAGCTTTTCCACCAGTTCATTATGGACAGTTACACGTGTATTGAAGAAGACAGACTATCGTGGGTGAAGAGTAACCAAAGTACATTACGATCCGAACTATACAAAGGTCTGCAAGATGCTATTACGGTTGGTGACACAAGTGCACGCGCGATAGGAAGAAAAATTGTTCTACCCTTCTCTTTCATAGGAGGTCCTAGGTATATGGTGCAAAACTACCATGACGCTATGGTCATCTGTCGTTGGGCGGGTTCACCAGATTTTTTATAACTTTTACATGCAACCCAAATTGGCCTGAGATTGAAATGACTTTACTCAACATTCCCGGTCAGAAAGTTGAGGATAGACCGGATATTGTTCCCCGTGTTTGCCACATGAAGCTTATGGAGCTACTGCACGACATTAGGACATAATGTCATTTTGGTAAAGTCAAAGCACGTATGTTTCACAAATTCTTACTATTTTCACATGTTTTTTACGTGAGCTTTCGCCGACTTAGCTTATATTTTGTTTCTTTTTTCCCCCAGTTGTTTACACAATTGAATTTCAAAAAAGGGGACTATCGCATGCTCACATTCTTATATTTCTGTTTAGCGATCAGAGGCCAACAACTGTTGGTCAAGTTGACGTAGTGATTAGTGCTGAGATACCAGACAGACATGTGGATCCGTTTGCTTATCAGTCAGTGTGTCAATACATGATTCACGGTCCATGCGGTTACGAAAATCCTGGATGTGCCTACATGGTGGAAGGTTGTTGCTCCAAGCATTATCCTAAGCAGCAGAGGAGTGAAACCCGTTTTGGCAAATTTAGATTTCCTATGTACAAACGACGCAACAATGGGTTGTCAGCCGAGACGTCAAATGGGTTCGTGCAGAACAACGGTTGGGTTATACCTCATAATGTTGATTTAGTTGTCAAATATCAAGCACATATCAACATAGAGATGTGCAATAGAGCACGGTCTGTCAAATACCTGTTTAAATACATCAACAAGGGGCACGATAGAGCAACTATTGTTATTGAAGATAGTGTAAACAAAGAATGCATGTTTGTTCGGGAGGTTGATGAAGCAAAAAATTATTTGGACTGCAGATATATTTCAGCTTCAGAAGCATCGTGGCGAATTTTTGAGTTTGATGTTCAGTACCGCATTCCAGCGGTGGAGAGGTTAATGTTTCATTTGCCGAGAGAGCAAACTGTGTATTTTGATGAAACAGAATGGTTGAATGACGTACAAGGCGGGCATAATCTATGAAAAACTATGTTTGTTCAGTGGTTGCAGATTAACAGAATGTGTCACGCAGCTCGCCAACTTACTTATGTCGATTTTCCTACTAAGTGGGTATGGGATAAGTCTACTAAGGAGTGAAGGATGAGGCAAAAGGGAGAGTGTATAGGTCGGATATATTATGCATGTCCTACGTTAGGGGAGAGGTTTTATACTGGTATGCTTTTAAATATTGTTCATGGCCCTACATGTTACGAAGACATTAGAACTGTAAATGGTGTTGTTTTCAACACCTTCAAAGACGCATGCTTTGCACGGGGTTTGTTAGATGATGACAATGAGCAGGATGAGGCATTGACCGAAGCTGCCTCATGGGCTTCTCCAAACTGTATGCGAGAAATGTTTGCAACATTGTTGTGTTTTTGTGAGGTTTCAAACGCGAAGCAACCGTGGGATAAACATTGGCAGAATGTAGCGAGGATATGGAATGGAGGTACGTATGCAAGAACGATTATAGGTCTCAAGAGATGTCTTCGAATAAGGTCAGATCAGAAGCATTACTTTAGAAAAGATTATGCTCAGAAACAATAGATCGCTAGCCGAGTTTTGGTCCGTAACGAAAGTCGACCTTGGAAATTTTCATTCGGTGGATAACACTCTTTTAGGTGGACTATGACTGTGATTTGTTACGCATGGAAGTGCCACTACTAATTTCAGAGCAGATAATGGTTTTTGACGCTATAGTTTACTCTGTTCATAACCCTAGAGGAGGCTTTTACTTTGTCTACGGAAGTGGAGGGACTGGGAAGACGTTTTTATGGAATATTTTAGCCTGCACTATGAGAGCGGAAAGTAGAATTGTATTGGCGGTAGCATCTTCTGGCATTGCATCGCTTTTACTTCCCGAAGGACGAACTGCACATTCAAAGTTCAAAATTCCTATGAACCTCGATGACATGTCAACCTACAATATCTCCAAGCAGTCATGTTTGGCCGATTTACTTAGACGTACGGATTTGATTATTTGGGATGATGCTCCTATGGTTCACCGAAATGCACTTGAGGCATTCGAGAAGTCATTGTCAGATACAGCTTCTTCCGGCTTGAATAATGAAGTTGATCAAATATTTGGAGGAAGAACAGTTGTACTGGGTGGAGATTTCAGGCAGACACTACATGTTGTTCGTAAAGGCACCAGAGAGATGATTGTACGCTCCGCTATAAGTTTTTCGCCACTGTGGCAGCGCTGCAAAATTTTCACTCTAACAAGAAACATGAGATTGAAAAATAACAACTTATCAGTGGATGAAAAATCGAAACTGTCATCATTTTCTAACTGGATATTAAATGTCGGCGAAGGGAAGGTGAGGTCTATGTCCTTAGATGTAGGCGAAGAACCTACATGGATTAAGATACCTGATGAATTATATTATACCGAAATCAGATAATGTCATTCATACAATTATGGAAATGACGTATCCTGATTTGGATACGAATATATTTAAAAAAAAAAACTTATTTGCAAGAAAGGTGTATTCTGGCTCCAACGAACGATTGCGTTGAAGAAATTAATTCACATGCAATAGATCTTATAAGTGGTGTCATGCAAACTTATTACAACGCAGATTCAATCAGCCATGTGTTTGACACAACCGAAGAACATCATCTTCATTATCCTCCTGAATTTTTAAACACGTTAAAACTTTCAACCCTGTCAAATCATGAGTTACATTTAAAGGTGGGTATGCCAATAATGTTGATTAGGAATCTTAACCATAGTCTAGGCTTATGCAATGGAACGAGATTATTTGTTGTGCAACTGTCGTAGAAGGTTATTGAAGGTGAGATCGTAAGGGAAAGAATATGGGTTGGAAAGTATTGATTCTGATAATAGTTTTAACATCCGATGACACGAAATGGCCATTTGTCCTGCGTCGACGTCAATTCCTTATTAAAGTTTGTTTTATAATGACAATTAACAAAAGCCAGGGACAAACTTTGGAACAGGTTGGAATTTATTTGCCAATGCCGGTTTTTACACATGGACAGCTGTATGTAGCACTGTCTAGAACAACTTCCATGTCTGGGCTGAAGATATTGCTTGGGACTTCTAAACCGGGTTTTGAAAATTACATGCAGAACGTTGTATATAGGGAAGTCTTCAGGAACATTTCTGGTATGAATTTTTTTTCATCCGTCATTTGTAATTTTAAAGTACCATTTTAAAGACCACATACACCTGATGTGAGCTGATGTTCACAGTGTTTCAAATTTAATAGGTATGGAAGGCGCAGCGAACCAGATGATGATTTCTAACTGACGTTGCATAATTTTGAGTTAGGTAAAGGTAATTTGGGTACAAACAACAGTTTATTCGACATTTTGAAATCCATGTGTTGTTTACTGTGTACCTCTGTTGCAATATTCATCGCAATGTTTTGATGCACCTGAACCTACATAACTTCTTACCTTCGTGAGTATGCAATTGCTAAATGTAAATGCTCTAGCAATTTCAATTCAGTTGTTTGTTTTCCCTCTAACTTCCTGATATCAACTTGCATGTTAATTTTGCTGAAAATACAGTGTGAACAATTTGTGCAATTTTAACACAGCTGGTTTCAAACATTTCAGACTATTACTCTAACCTTTTGCTGCATTAGGTATGATTTCTCGATTTTGTTTGGCCTTTTGAGCGAACTGAATCTGAAGATGGTTGAAGAAGATGAACGCAAACATACCTTCTGCAGTGCTCATTTGAATTCTAATCCTACAGCAAATAGCACATTTTAGTTATACTGCATATCCAATGGGTATTACTGCACTTTCCTCTCAGTGTCTACCACTGCTGTTTTTATTACGTAAGCTTCGTTCGTATCTTCTACGTCAATGCGACAATATTTTAACTGCGGGATGTTTCTGGACTGATCTGACGTAGTTCTCTGAGTTTTTTTGCTGCCTCCTTTTCTCTACTGTCTGTGTCAGTTTTGTACTTACTATTACGTACTATTCAATTAATGGACAGATCATGTTGTCCGCGTTTTCAAGTGGTAATTTTACTGCAAGTATAAAGTTTGTGCAAGTTAAGCCGATGACATTGAACAGTTTATGTATCTGCCTTTTCTGCTGTAAGGTTTGTGCAATTTTTTTCCAGCAATTTTGGATGGCCAAACGGTCTACGTAACTAATTATAACTAAATAAAGTATTTTACTGCGCACCAATATCGTGTTTGTTAACACATAATTTTTTTGGATTTAATCAGATGTATGTCATGTTGCGACTGTTGATTTATTGTACATATTAACAGACTGCCTGCTATATATAAGCACTACATATTCAACGGTACTATCCGTTTAATGCAGTAACAGGTACTAGCACAGTATTAATTTATCTGTCATAAGTGACTGTATGAAAATGATGTAGTATAGCAAGTTTGTTTCGTATGCACCAAATGTATCGGACAGATCAAATACATTTTTAGGCATGTCAGTTCTCTGTCTTTGTTGGATTTACAAAAAAACAAGTGACGTATGTGTACAGAAGTTTTTCAAATATGTATATGAACGATTTCTTCATGAATATGGACCTGAACTTTTACACTTTTTTTTTTAAATATTCTATCAATGTTTTAATTTCAATTTTATTGGATTATTAATAAAATGAGGTTTGTTAAACAGTGTACATAATGCATATAACCAAGTGTACAAAAACTGTTGCTGAATAGATTGTACAAAACATGATGCGTAAGTGTGCAGCATAATTTCGAGCCATATGCAGTATGTTTAAATGCCTTATCTGTGTTAATACTCTTTTCCACAATGTACAAATTAACTTTCACTCTGCTACACTATACACGAATCATTAACGTTACAAATCATAAATACTTACTTCATGATATGTAATTTCTTTTAGAAAAAAAAGGATGTCTCCAGCTGAAATGCATGTATATAATGTTAGGCATTTAGCTTTGAACAAATATAGGTGGAAACTATGAATTTTAGTTCTTATTAACTAAGAACTGAATAACAGAAAAAGTTAGCTAACTGCTACCAAATCTACCAAAAATACTTGGCGTTGTAAATCTTAGTTCTTAGTACCAACGAAATTATTGGTGCACAACATGGGATAGGTAACAGTAAGTAACCGAGTCACGTTGCTTTACTATACAATCGCTGTGCAAATCTTTTTTACTATACCAAATTACTCAACTACTCAGGTTGTATTAATGGTGCATGTAGGCAGTTAAGGTCAAATTCAACCTCATCGTATGTTAGCACTCAATTTTTTTATGTAGTTGTGTACAACATTAACCGATTATTCTTTTTTAACACCACTTCTTAACTAATCCTTTTTCAATTCAACTGTCGCATGACGTAACGCAAACCACGGATTAAAATCCAGCATTTATATACCGAATTAAATTAACTAAACACACAGTTGTACTGATTTGGTGTACGTTTGTGCTGACTGGAACCAATATTCTGTAAGCATATGTATTTCAGCGTTCGAGATGACAGCATAAACAACTGTTTTTATTTACTTTGAAGGTGTGGACCATACCCAATATCAGCATGAAATTAGTTTAAACTATTTAGCAGTTACCGCATAAAGTGGGACGACGTGAACCATCATACCAGCAATTTACCCACGTTCCTTTGGAGCACAGTTTCTTACTAAGATGGTCTGAACTCTTCCTTCTGCCTGACATAAAATTCCAAAAAAAATTCTACCTTTCTTCTCAACTGGTTTTCTACAATGTCCGCAAACAGCCTGTTTCTGTCAGAATGGTGTTTGGTACAAACTGGAATACCGTCCGTGTCCGGGTGGCTAGGCTATGGAAATTGATCAGTCAGGGAACGAACGAAGTTTACGCGTTAAACATGCAGCTTTTCGACAACGAAGTATGTTACTGTCTACTGTTATTATTCAGTCGCTTAGTGTGCTTCCTTTTTAGTACCCCTCCCCTACCTCGGCTAATATCCGACAGATTGAGTGAATGCGTTTTAGGCGTCCCATGCACTGTAAGTGGTTTTAACTTTGATTATACTTCACGTTGGTCCATAGTACCGCTGCGCCTACTCCACACTTACGCACCAACAGCAATTCATATTCTTCCACGTACATCCATTTCTCTCCTGCACTTGCATTTTCCACTTTGACCGTTTGTACTGCACAGTTAATACATAGGTGCAAAATTTTTATTTTGCAAGCTGTTTGGACCCATTTCTTAGGTTTGTCGTGGAATATGACAGGGAAATGAGAAGGTTGGTATGGTTCGAAAGCATATACTGCGTCAGTTTGAAGACGTGTTTGAAGAACCTTCGGTGTACGACGTGACACGGTTCAACGTCCAAAACGCCAAAGCAACATACATAATCATACATGACGAATGGATAATAGTTCTACAAACAGATACCCGAGCAGTGAAGGTGGAAGATGCAATGGATAGAATACCACGGTATAAGTTTGCCTTTGCTGATGAAAGCACGCTTATAACCTGACTATGCCGTATATATAATCTTACGGGTACTCTTTCTCCCCACTGTAAATATCATCAGTCCCCCTTATTTAATCTATGCACACTCGTGTTGTTGATTTGTGGCTTATTACAGATTTGGGTGGTCTGTTACGGGCTGTGACTAATGTATTTCCTATAACCTCTAAAAATAGTACACAAATGCTAAAACAAGAGTTGCACGTGGAAAGAAATAGGTGGCGCCATTTTTTTTTGCTTAACTGAAGTCTACCAAACACTATACTAATCTTATTTATAACACAGTGAGAATACAAGTGTCGTATCGCTTTGGATGAGCCGAAGAGATTTACTTGACCAATCCATGGTAGACAAGTTTAAGAATTCGCCTACCGTTGTTATCACCTCCTTGACAGTCGCTACCTACGGCCGTAGGCTTATGATCTCTGTACTTACCTATCCCCGCCACAAAACAATTGCCCTCTAACCTATATTTCTCTTTGTCAGGTGCATTTACTTTCAGATCTACTAAAGCAATAAAAATATATCTAGACATTGATTTGCCTGAACTAGATGTCATTAAGACTAGGTATTAATTTTTAACATGCTCTGCATTTGTTTGACCGCTTCATTTCATATGCCTCTATTACTTGATTTGCACAGATCAAACCAACATGCTGGAAAAAAGATTGAGTACGTAGACCACTCCTCTGGTGGCCGTTCTACTGTACTAGAAAGAACAAACGCCAGACTCGCCTAGCTGTTGACTGACGTCAGGACTGCTGACTGTCAGGTACGTTGCTCTTGCACGTAACGCACGCATAATCATAAACTTTTATCACCACCGTCCATCCCCTTTCATTGATCGCACATAGTTCTTTTATCCCTATCAATCATGTTCTCTTTGAATTCTGTGCATGCACCAGTTTTCCTATCACTGCACATAACATCTGTTTCCATCCAAATCTTGATGATTATCTTTTACATCCAACTGTTTTGTTGCACGGCAGTAACGTTGTCGTTGCAATACTTTTATATACTATTTTCTTTAATTTGTGTATTTGTCTGTATTGCATTTGTACTTCCAGTTTGTTAACTACTGTATTTATACCAATCTTTTTGTACATATTACACTTTTGATTGGAAAAAGGGTACTCACGTAGGTGTACAGATTTCTAGGTGTGTTGGAAATAATAAACGTCCCATTTATGCGATGCTTTTTTTTTGTCGATCGTGCCTCGAATTTTTAACCGTTACTAAATTAAACGGCATACCCTTCGTCACCTTTTTCTTGCTCAAGAAAAAGCATTACTACTGGGATGAAATAAGTTACATAATATTTTGAAAAGTTCTACCTGAAGAAGTTTACATTTATTGTTTAACGAAATTAGCTCCGTACATTACACGCTTGCAAAACGTCTTCATTTCAGTTGATCATGCTTAGACAAACAGTTATGCAAATATAGCTATAAATATATGCCAACAACACTTTTGGTCAGGGTAAAATATATGTCGTGCCAGCAACCATTGTGCAGTTGAAAAGTTCTACCTGGAGCTATCTTTCATGCGTGGTCTGCAAGTCTACAGCTCACTTTGAGGGCACCAAATATTTCTGCTCCGGATGCCATCAAATGGTAGCTCATCCCGTAAACAGGTACCGTTTGTCGGATTCTTTGTTCTACAGTTTTCCTTTTTTTCTTGGAAGAAAAAATAAGTACGACTACTAAAAACATATTTGTCAGGTACCGTTTAAATGTTGACATATTAGACTCCTCTACATCTACTACTATCACCGCTTTTGACAAGGAGGCGGAATGGCTACTTGGAAATAAGGTTGACGACATGCTTGTCATACTTAACTCAGTAAGATAACGTAATTATGCATTTTATTTTGCAGTTTCTATAACTATGCCCGTTGTAATCAAAAGTGAATTATGTGGATGTAAGTTTATCATATTACTATCTCATTGCTTACGTTCGAGCAGTCAACTTTGGTCATGCTCTTTTTACACTGTTAACTGCACCAACTGCCTGCGCGTACTGCTTAGTGTGGGTTGTAAAAAATATTACCCAGATAGACAACAGCCATACTGTTATATCACTATGGGTTCCACTCTGTTCCTTAAGATGTACGTACTCCAATTTCGTTTAAATATGTGACCATTATTTCCCACGCAAATGCTGAACCATACTGTCAGATAATGCTATCCACTGTCTACCAATTTTGTGGACGAGAAGTTCTGGCCATCATGAGTTGTTGCTTCCCCACGCTTTATTGCGTACCACTGCTCACCCACAGTAATTTACTCATCTTGGAACGTCTACGTGGTAGACACCCCATCTACACGCTAGCAAGTATAAGTTCTGAACGCACAACTATGTGAATATTTACTGTTTAAACAACTTTCATACATCTTTTGCTCCTTTCCTTTTCAAACTGTACTGGCTCATTTATATTGTTTTTTCTGCTCTACTCATTACTGTCCAGGTAGGCATGGCGTCATCCACGGTTGCAATAGGTTACTCTGCTTCACTTTTTGATACCATCTATATTATAATATCAAATGCATGTACACTGCTATGCATTGAACCCTGCAGACTTAACGTTAGTAACGGCATGCTACACCCACTAAGGTTTATAACAATGTTTCATGCTGCAGGAGAATGGGGTCCAAAAAATTGAGAAGATTTTCCGCAACCTCTCGTGGACCGAAGCAATGTTTGAATTCAGATCAAATAACTATGAGATGAAAAAACCAGATGCTTATCTCACTGCTAGAAAAATCACAAAAAACATATCTGCGACTAAGACGGTTTGTTCTCAGCCATGATTATACATTAACCTAGAATTTACATACTTAATTTCTCGCTTACTGATGTTTTCCTCTGTTTCGGAAAGGTTGAAAATTACAGCTCACTCCACCCAGCGATCAAAGTTCTAGCTTAGTTTCTCCTTCGATAACGGATAAGCAGGAGACACCGTCGGACGCAGATATCAAAGGGAAAAAACGTATTATTGATTAGGTTTGATATACAATTATTACAATTATTTGTCTGTCCAACTGGTATCACAGAAAGGACATTCATTTGTTTTGCTAGGACGACGATGGTATCATTTATCCAGTCGTGCATGCTTCTGATCCACCAGTGACCAGAAAGACAATGCGAAGAGGAATTGTAATTCGGTGCAGGTTTTCAACCTTTTTTTTTCACCACTTCATATTGACAGTACTTAGTTCTACTAATTTGTTCTTTCCTTCTACAAAGTAGTACGATTACCGACAAATATTGTATCTCACACACAACGCTTAATTGATCCTCCTATGGTGCGTTCTTCGATCAGTTCACATCGCACATATTTGTCCAAATTGTGCTCGGAAGTTTTGTTTGATCACGATAGATAAAGTTGGGTCACATGTGGATGAGACTGCTCTTAAGTCTAACTATGCATCCTCAGAGTGATGCATCACGAAGATACTATCTATCTTTTTCAAGCAGCAGCATCAGTCTCCCTACGTGGTATCTACGCGTGTGGCAATGCAACAACAAATGCTGGTTTAACTGTTGCTGTAGTCAAGGACCACATGGCTAGTGTCGTTTATTTGAATCAACATACTATCTATCTTTGAATATATGGCTTTTGATAGATTATCATGGCTAATTTTTTAGTGTAAAATTGACCCTTCTTCTTTGTTATTATCATAATCACTCAAGATTTGCAGGTGCAGTGGTCCTTGCTGATCGTGGTTTATGCTGCATCAATGAATTTAATAAAATGTCCGCAGAACATCATCAGGTAGTTAACATAGACTTGTAAACGTCAAATTATTCACTATTAATTTTCCTTTTTAGCTCAAACTAATTATGCAATATAATATTCTTAGGCTTTGCTGGAAGCCATGGAGCGACAATGTGCCTCAGTTGCAAAGGCTGGATTGGTTGCAAGTTTATCTGCACGCACTTCAGTATTGGCAGCAGAAAATCCATTTGGTGGTCATTATAAGTAGGCACGATTTTCCTTTTAGCTCTATATATTATTCTATAGTTAACATACCGAGTCTCTAAGAGTCCTACATGCTTTGCAAAGTTGTCAAATATGACACTAATTTACATTGTCGCTTGCTAAAGTCTTACACACTCCGGAAACATGATTCAGGCCGTAGTGAAAAAGAGAAAGAGAAAAAAAAAAAAAAAAAAAAAAAAAAAAAAAAAATAGCCCATGAAACTATTTTAGTAAAATTCAATTCTCTCAATTCCTGACGAATCACACCAAAATCTCGAGTTCTTTTAGGATTCCCTTGTTGATTAATGACTACTATTTCTACCCACTTAATATTACCTGATTTTTGAGTGTATAAAAATACCTTTGAAAAGAACACTGGTTTGAACTCACCAATTTCCAGTATTGTATATAGTCTTAGTAAACATATATTGGAAAATGTAAAGTAAAATATGAAATTTTGTTAGAGCTGGACTTGGGGGTGTTAATTTTGTAAGTGTATGTTGTCCGACTCGATTCAAAGTCAAAAAACGTCCGTCCGTGTTCGTTCGTTTTTTATTTAGGATACGAATTAGAACAAGAAAATTTGTACGAGATTTTGTCCGTATAAATTGTTCGTTGAATTTTCTATTGTCCGTACATCATCTGTTCATTGTTTGATTCGTGTGAAGAGTGTCCGAGCCAAAGTCGCATCTGGTCCATCTCCATCTGAAACTCTTATGAAAGAGGACATGAACACACCTATATCCAATCCAGTCTTTCTGATTAACTCCCTTAGCTGGATTTGAATAACTGACCTTACACACACATAATGTGTGGATGTCCAATTTTCTAATTCAATATATTTAATATTTTTTGTTATTGGGCTTTGAACTCATGATCTCATTTGCATATTGGAAATTTTACTGTCGGTGCAAAACATTGTAAACCTATTCCAACTCTTAATAAAGTTGTATCTTCCAAATAGCCTAATTTATGTAAAAATCACAATGCAAAATTTGTTTTACTTTTTTTGCTATGGAACCCATCAGTTGTAATGTTCTTGTCTCAGCCGTGCAAAACCCGTCAACGAGAACCAGGAAATGAGTGCTGCACTTCTACCATGTTTCGATTTGGTTTTCATATTACTTGATAAACTAGATTAAGTACTTGATAAGCGTGTATCGGATTATATTATGGCAATAAGTTTCATATCATTGCACCTAATGTATTACCTTTTTGTGCTAATTTAATTCTTTTTGCTAAGTTCTATTGCCAGCTCCATGCATGGAGTAGTGATCATTTGCCTTTAAAAAAAGAGCGTAGAGGTATCATATTTTCTCCCATAATTTTGTGACTAGAACTAGATCACTGTAAGAATATATGTTATTGATAACGCAATTTAATAACGCATTATTCTAAGCATTATTAGGTTGCTTTAATTTATTTATTTATTTATTTTTTGCTATTCAATTTGTTTTGTACTTGTTTAATTTATACCGTAGGTATGTAACGCTGGACCCAAAATTTTCGACTCCCACCCAAAACACTTAACCATTTCGTCTCCCTCTCAAGTAACGCTTGACAATTTTCGTCTCCCTTCCAAAGCGAAGAAAACCCTACTCGACGTTCTACTCTATCTCCATCTCCAATCCCTGAACTTATGGCGTTCTACTCCATCTGTGATCTTCAATAGTTCACTCTTTAGCAGCTGAGAAGTTGACGACGTCAAGAACCCTAATCTCCAATCTTCGTTCTTCAATTTCTCTCTTCATCAATATCTATCAGATTCGAAATCCAGGAACAAACATTCGAAGGTATATTATCAAACGTGTTCATTTATAAACAATTTTGCTCTCTTCATCAATCTCTAACAATCTCCGAACTAATTGATTCTTCTTTCTTCATACAAATAATTTATAAGGTATATAGTTGTGTTATTGGTTGGTCATTCTCTATATGAAACATGATAACTAAATGATTGTTAGTTCGTACGATTATCCAATAAACCATGTCTTTATTGAGAAACTAATTTAAAGATTCTGAGCAAACCATTATGAAAACCAAAACTATACTTCTCTTTGATTTGCTTAAAACTGTTAAAACTGTGATATTTACTTCATATGTTTTGTTATAATAAATACCTGATAGTAAAAATTAATAATTGTTTGAACTGTGGCTTTTTTATCTGTAGTTTTTGTTCAGATTTTTGTTTTTTAACTTGTTTTTTTGTTGATATTTAATTTTTTTTTATCTACGGTTTTTGTTAATATTTGAATAGTGACTATGATTACTCAATAACAAAAGTATGGCATTTAGTTTCTGTTGATCTTTATTGTATCATGTTTTACCATTCTTTGTCCAACCTTGCAAAGACCTTATAAGTTAGTTAGCTAGATACAAAAGTCAAAAATGTAGATTAGCATCTTTAATAGGGGTGATATATGTGTAAGTTAGCTTCTTAATAAGTTAGTCAAAAATGCAGGTACTAAGATCACTTAGTGTAAAATACACATGTAAGTTAGCAGCTTCAGTAGGTTACTGTAGTCGAAATGATCATGCTAAGTGTTTCTAAGAACAATATATTAAAATATTTATGGATGGTTAGTTTTCTTATTGCCAACCAGAATCAAAATTGTAGAGTATCATCCCATGTGACTGATTATAATTGTTGTTATAAATACCGACTGTGAAGTATGAATAAATAAAGGGGATAATTTATTTGAGAAAGAGGATATATGTCACTATCAATATTTTTCACTATGCCTAAAGCAACTGGCTTCCACTCGTATTTTATTTCTTGTTGTGTTATTTGGCCAATCTAATATTTGTCAGAATAATCATATGCTGACGGTTTCACAGATATGTTCCGAAAACTACACTCACCAAAATTGACATTTATATAATTAAATGCAAACTTTTGTTGTGCATTTTAATTAAGTCGATGAACTACTTCTTCTTTTTTATGTGAATGACTTAACACATTTAACTGCAGAATTAGAAAGCAACATCCATAAGTTTCTCTCATTTTTAATGCTTACCTATTCTTACTTCATGTAATCTCACACCTTTTTGTAACATGATCAATTTTTGTAATAGAAAATGGACACGACTGTGAAAAAGAGAAAGCACACTTACAGGCAAAAATAAGTCAAAGTGCACAAATCTACACCTAACAAATGCATTGCAAGAGATGAGTAGTTTGAGGTAGACAATGAGATTCACAACGAACACAACCCACAAGAATTAGACAAATACCAATTACAAAACGAACAAAACAACGATGCTCAACTACAAGACAACTCACAAATAGACGAAGACAATGCAATTCAGTTGGAAGAAAATTCTAAAGGTGCAATGAACGACGAGAGACATATGCATGGTGCCAGTGCATGTCTAAATGTGGGAAAAAAAGTAGAGGGCCGACTAAAGCTAGAAGGCTTCCATTCAACTCTATGGAGGTAATCCAAGTTGAATTTAATAGTGTCGGTGAACCAATAAGAGATGGATCGATCAAGTGATCTTCCTTTCTAGGGCCGCTTGTACGAGAAGTGGTTTCGGTCACATTAAATGATTGGAGGCACCTTAGTGATGATTTGAGAGATGTTTTATGGGAAAGCATTCAGGTGACATATCTTTCTTAACGTTTCGTTTTATATGCTTCTACGTTTTTTATACATTTCAACTAATCTATCAAGATTATTTTAAATAGTGGTATATTTCTAAATTAAATAGCCAACTACAACGTGATCGATTTGAAATTTGGTAGTCATAAGAGATACTCCCAATTTTTCTTTTTTGTTGTTGTTAGCATTGGTTTAAACAATATTAATATTAACTGCAAACATACTATTATTTAATCAGTTATTTGAAATTCATTGTTTATTAGTAACAATAATTATTATATGAGTTATAATATATGAATTTACTGATCCGTGACTTGCAGACTTACATAAGAAACTTGCTGCAATTATGTACTAATTCAATTTGATTTAATATTAATTTCTCTATTAACTATGTGAGTAGCTACAATAAAGCAATAATTTTTTCAATGAATGGAAAAGAAATGGCAGTAGCGTTGATAAAAAAAACTATATTGAAGAAAGAAACAAATTGAAGCAAAAATAAATTTGAGTGGGAAAAAATGTAGTGCATAGGTAAATCCCAGATTGAGTATAATGAGAAGATAATTTTAAATTTATTAGTATGGAGTTAAATATCCTATAGGGTAGGACTACATTAAGCTTCGGTAAATTTCAGGATTTAAGTAATAAAGAATTTATGGAAACTTGTTTGAAAAGAACAAGGCAACACCCTTTGAGCTAAAAGTACATGCATTGCATGTTTATGATGAGATGCATACTTTTCTTCTATACTTATATGTATGTTAAAAATGTATCATTTACGATCAACTTGTATGCCTAACATGACTGCCACCCAATATTTAGTGTACCTTGACTGAAATTCAATTTTAACTAGTGAAACCTTCATTGATCTTTGCTAAAATTAGAATATAGACTGATTTGGAAGTTGTACACAAGCATATTCAGTTCTTTAATTATTTACATTGCTACAGTTCAGTTATAACATATAAATTTATTTAATACTCATAACTGAAGAAGTGTTGATATATTTAGTGTATCTAAATCTTTTTTTGTTTTCATTATGAGATTGATCCTCAAACGTAGCATGGTTTGTTTACTTCTAATAAATATCCAAAATAAATGTGCAAAATTGATTGATTAGACAAACATTATGTACACATCTCCTTCACGGCATATACATAAATATCATTAAAAACTTGATCAAATCCTTTACACGCCATATTTGTTGAACTGGCTTGAAATCACTTAATGCCTTATCCACTGGTTTTCAACTCTAGTATGAAAAACATCCTGTAATCTGAAAATTATATATTATCATATCTTATAATTTGATAACTCAAACATAAAGGATTGTGCATTAATGTGCATTACTGATATTAATTTATATTTGTTAGGAACTGAGATGTTGGTTTTGATGACAACAATCTTTTTAACTTATCTTATTATAAAATATATACTAACACTATTGTCTAGATAAATATGTATATGCAGGATATATATATGCAGGTATTGATTACTAAAGACTGATCAGTATAAAGAC
The DNA here is from genome assembly GCA_030765085.1 of Allium cepa. NCBI lineage: Eukaryota > Viridiplantae > Streptophyta > Magnoliopsida > Asparagales > Amaryllidaceae > Allium > Allium cepa. The sequence continues at coordinate 229,129,382 of CM060939.1, forward strand.
TCAAGATTCAGAACGGAGATATCAAGATTGAAGACTCTCAAATATCAAGGTCAAGATTTCAAGATAAATGTCTAGTTTTTGGGTTAAAAATACATAGTAGCACGGAAATCTTCATTCCGAATTTCATTTGGGATGGAACCCATCTCTACCTTCTTAGTGGCTTACAAACTCACGATAAGTAGCTTACAAACCCACGACAAGTGGCTTACAAACCCATGAACATCCTGATTTTGTACAGGTGAATCAAATTAGAATCTCATTCTTGTTTAATTCTCTACCCTCTCTCGAAGATCAAAGTGCTATTCAGACTTGTACGATCAATTTGTAATCAAAAGTTTATCGAGTCTCTGTATAAGGTGTGGTTGTGTCTAGAAATCATTTGGGTGATCTTTGTGTCCCGTAAATCAAGAGAATTTGCCCTGGATCGTGAGACTTGAGGATACCTCAAGGCCTTTAGAAATTGAGGATCGTAATCTCGACATTGGTATAATAAAAATCTGTATGAGGTGTTTGCCTTGGTATAGGACTGGATGTAGGGTAACCCCGAACCAGTATAAAATCCGGTGTGTTCTTTCCCTTTATTATTTTTTATTTTACTTTCTGCATCTGTGTTTGATTCTGTAATTGTTTTATGATTAAGTTCTGCATTTGTTTATATCATAATTTTTATATGATTAAGTTCTGCATTTGTTTATATCATAATTTTAAATTAGTCCATATAAGTTTTAGAATCCATTAAACATTATTCATCCCCCCCTCTAGAGTTAAATTATCCTTAAGATCCTTAATCCATACTCCCTTTCAATACTATGATGAAAAAGTGCTTCCTTTTCATGGTTGTGGTATAGAAAATCTTGTATAACACATGTTTTATGTTGCAAACGTTACATAAATGAGAATCAAGTGGAATATCAAGAAACTGATGTACTGTTGTATCTTAGACACAAGTACCGCTTTTGACTATTGTAATATAGGGCATATAATAAAGTACTGTTTGCATGTGCAATAATATTCATATATCCAAATCAGTCAAGTATCGTGCATAAATTTTATTTTTCCTATTTGTACAATCTGTAAGGATGTATTCTAATTAAACTTAGTTGGGTCATAGGTAGCTTGTATGAATGTATTTAATAGTTAGATGAAAGGTAGTTATTTTCTTGAAACCAATGATAATTTGTCGTTATTGTTACGTTTTCTTAAAGATATCAACAAATACTATAATATTGTGTTCTTATGTCTGAGAATATTGACACTTGTTATGAAAAATGTTGCAGGCGAGGTTTAAACTGGATGCAGATTGGCAAAAAACACTAGTATTTAAGCAAATGGGAGGCATTCGGCGGGCATCAAAATGTAGACTAGTTCGCCAAATAGTTAAATCAAAGTCCACGGAGGAAAAGCTTCAGTTGAAGCCAAGTAACATCAAAAGTATAAATGAGTGGAAGAAATTTATAAAGTCAAAAACAAGTTCAGAATTTCAGGTAATTTTTTTATATTATTTGTTTCTTTGTATGAAATATAAGAACATAAAGGATATCAATAATGTATTTAAATCTCTTATTTTAGGTATTAAGCGTGGAGAACAAAGCTATTAGAGACAAATAGTTGCCACATACATGCATTCGTAAAGGAATGGCTCAACTGGCTGAACATATGGTAAGAAAAAGAGTAATTTTATCTACTGTAATATATACGAACTTATTACTTAATACAATTTGTCATTTGATGTTCTTTTGAATGTAGAAAAAGAAAAAAAGGGTGATTGCTCTTCCGCCACTGGAAGTCAAGTTTGGACTAAATCTCGCACACGGATAAATGATGAACCACTGAATATGACAGTTGCAGATACTATAGTATGTTGATCAAAATTTGTTTTTCCTTCTGAAATTACAGTAATTTGATTTGATATAAAAATTTACACAACCTTTAATAAAGAGGATGAAATAATGAATTTTAGTGATATAATCAAAATGAGAAATAAAAAAACTAAAAATGGAAATTGCTTATGCACTTTAGGCATTATTTCTAATTAAAAAAATTCACCTACAGTAGTGTATGCCAGCTGATGATAATTAAAATAAAGGTTCTATATTTATAACATGAGTTAATTATTACACATTAAATTCATAAAAATGAGCAGATTTATATAGTTTGCTAGGATTTTGACTGCAAATATACCGTTGGCTATGCAAATATTGAGGTTTTTACTATGATCATGCTAGAAGTTGATTATGTTGTTCCTATATATTCTATCATTTTTTCTGAATTATATTATCTTGATAAAGAGATAATCAGTACCATATTTATAAGTAATCAAATTTGACTAAATAATATAGAGACTAAGAGAGAATATTATTTGACATCAATTTTATTTTCACAGTTGAAAAATGCCTTAGTAGCTTCACAGGCTTTTGTACTGAGCCTATATTTCACGCAAAGTCAATATAGCTGTCATATTCTATATTTCCTTTTCCATTTCACTTACCACCTATCTAACCATATTTCTAGAGACACGTTATTACTTTCTAAATTATTTATTTCCAAATTCATGCATGTCATTTCTCTCTTTGATCCATCATAAATATATGATAGTTAATTTAATTATTCTATACTCATTTACCTTTAGTTGATTGAAACGAGTAGGTTACGTCATTAATCTACTTTTATCCAGGTAGATTTATATTGACTTGTGCTTTTTCAAAAGGGCAGATATATGACAACCGATTGTTTAATCAGTCATTCAAAAACTTTTTGACTTTAATACCCATTGTATTTATTTTAGTATCAACTTTTTAATTATCACCCAAGTTATCAGAAAATTTAATGCACATCGATATCTCAGTATAATTATCAACTTCATTTCAGTATCAGCTTAGCTTCTCTGGCTGCAGTTGCCGATTGTTCCTTGTATCAAATCATGTAATTTTTTTATGGGCATGCTTTTAAAACTCACAATATATACAAAATTAATTTTAAAACTGGTCTGCTCTAATTTAAAATTTTATCCTCATTTTATACCAGTTACCATAATGCACTTTAAATTCATTTAGAGCATAACTTAGCTAGCGAAATTAAACTACATAATAGGTGCTAATAAAGAAAATGGCTTTATAATTACATTGATTCTTACCTTGACGTATTTTGAAACATTGTAGGCTTTTTTATTATTGTTTTTTATAAAGGGAAAAAAGTCTCTTCATCATTTTTGTTAAGTGGGTTCATGCTTAATACACCTAACTTTAATAACTATAGCTTAAAAAATTCAAACTGAAATATGAAGACCGATTTACAAATTGATGTTAGCCTTAGACTGGTCAATTAAACTAACTTTCTAAATAAGCCACATGACCTAACATGTTATATATTTTCAACCTCATCCCTCTGTTTATGGTTTAAATTGCTTTAGCTATAACTAATGAACAACTATGCAATGTGATACAATTAGGTATTTCAGATTAAAAAGCTTGTATACTATTTTAGCTCATTTCTTGGATTTTGCTTATTTAGTGGTTGAACGTGACATAATTATCAACTGATTTTGACTTCAAATCAGTATATTCGCTTTGACTTATGCAAAGTATCAACTACGTTTCTCACAAGTGTGGTATTTTACTTCTTTCAATTTCAGATATATCACTTTCTTAGTATATAAATGTATCATTATGTAACCCATGTGCATTAACTTTTGTAGACAAAGATAAAACAAGTTGAAAGTGTTCCACAATCAAGCTCGACAATTAATTACAAAGAAGATGCACTTTCTCAAGTACTGGGACAAGATAGACTGGGTCGATTAAAAGCAACGGGAAGGAATATGAACATTACTAGGGCAACTTTAGCACAAGTTATGGATAAGCAAACAATGCAACTTGAAAAGAAAGTTTTAGAGTTAGAGCAAAAAATTCTCATGATGATGAAAAATCAGGTAAAATATCTCTTGTCTATTGAGGATCGATGCAAATATTTGCTAGTTGTTCTCATAATTGTATTCATGTTATTATAATTAAGCGTTGAAGGGTAAACTAATGTTATAACAATTTATTTTACTGGTTTTGCAAGGTAGAGACAGTTGGATAGAAGTAAACACACCTCATGTACGCTGTATTATTGGTTTCGCATCATTTTTATTTTTATTTTTTCCAGTAATTAATATATTATTCCTTTGATTAATTGTAGTGCAAGTATGATAAAGTCCTCAAAAAATGTGATTATTGGATTGGCGAGGGAATAAGAAAATTGTTGCCGAAGGAAGAGTTGCCTCGAAGGATCCAAACAAGCTTGTCAATAATATTCCTTTAGGACCAAATGCGATGGTAATTCTAATATACTTGCTAATAAAGCCAGATGTTTTTTTACGGAGGCCTATATCTAGTTTCACACTTATTGTGGAAGCAAAGGTTGATCTAGTGGCATGGCTAGCGAATAAAGTTGCTTTACATCCAAGTGATCACCTTGAAGGAGAAGAGGCCATGGTAAACATTTATCTTTCACAATTGACATAGTATTTTTAAATATTTAACTTTTACTGAATAAATATTTTTGTCTCGAATAGAGTAAAAGTGGCAACTTAGAATGCATGTGCAAGATTTATGATTAGGAGGGACAAAAGAATTAGTGGCTGAACACTCGACCGACTCAAATGAAGTTATTAATGATCTTCCTCTTGGGCCATGCGCCATGATTGTTTAGATAGATAATTAATAAAAAAAGATGTATTTTTGTGGCAGCCAGGCCCTGCTATGATACGTGCTGAATAAGCTGTCGGTAGGAAGGTAGCATGGTCCGAGTCCCAAGTAGTTGTTGAGATGATTAATGTTCCAGCATCTCCTATGCCTTGGACCATAGTGCAAACATTTATGGTACTTGATTTTTATACGTTGGTGTATCTTTTAAATTATGATTTTACAATGATTAATCAATATATTTTATCAACATAAACCAACTACATCATATCTTTTTTATTAATTTACAGACGGTAAATTCAAGAACGAACGACAGATGCAAGCTGATGGATTTATCAGAAAAGGGAAAAATAGTTGATGTAGGACGTGTAGAGTCAACTGATCCAAAAGCATCAGTCCATTTTAAACCACTAAGACCAAACGCAGTTAAAGTTTGGATAGAGTTGTCAAAGAGCCAACTGTGTTGCTATGGAGACAAACATCTTATTATAATACATGAAAGACGTCATTGGTTCTATAATAGCTTGACCTCCTGCGCATGTTGTAATGACATGAATTTTCAGTAAGTATAATCTACTTTGATTACAAACATATTAATTTTGCATCATCTTATAAAATTAGATCTCATGTAGTTATGCAATCTAAAAAACAATTAATTTATGATTATTGTTAACTTTATTAGACACAATTATATAGATCAGTATGTTCTGGTTGCTGTTAACTTTATTAGACATAATTATTTTGTTTATATAATAAATAACCGTCGTAAATTCTAGAAATACGACGTCTATGCAATGTTTCTTTATTAACAAGCTTCCCATGATCAACAAGATGATTTCAGTGGGACAGGAATAAGTTAATACACATATAGTAATGATCGGTTGAATTTGTGTCAGTTTGGGATTTGAAGGAGATGGGTTGATTTGCAATTTTGTGACGTTTAATGAAATTGATGAGGGGAGAGTTGTAGAGTGATGCAATTTTTGGAAATGTGTTGCTTGGAGAATGAGGAGTTAAATGAAGTTGAAATTGCCGGAGGAGGTCACTTGGCTTGCTCGGATTTCGTTTGAAGGTCGCATAACTTGTTTCAGGTTGAGGTAGAGTTGGTGAAGTTGCAGGAGGAGGAGGAGGTAAGGTTGGCAGTGTAGTTGCACGTGGTGATGTATGCAAAAGATTGAGTGCAGGTGGTTTGTTGTTTGCTTGTTCTATGTTTGAAAAGGTGGTTGCTGAAGTTTGACGAAGTGAGGAGGATGTTGATGTGTAGACAGGAAGTTGTTGGTTGATTTTGATTGTAGCATAGTGGTGGAAAACAAAGATTGATGTTGTATGTTTGCGACAGTGGGAGGGATTGTGAAGTACGGTAGGGTGCAGCTTAATCGAGGAAGTGTTTGGTGGTTCTGTTTTGGTTGTTGGTGGCAGAAGTTTGTGGTTTTGGTGGTTGATGAGAGGAACTAGTTGGTTCAGGTTGTGGAGGAGCTATTGTGTTTAGGCGTTTAAAGTAGGAGGAAGATTTTGGGTTAATGAAGTGGCGAAGAAGCAGGCTGTAGAATGGTGTATAGCTGTAAAAGTGGTGAAGGACATGTTTAGGAATAGTGTGGCATTTTCTTTGTTCAGGATGGGTAAAGCGATTGTAAGAGGCACTCGGTAGTGGAAGGTGTTTGACTGTAAACAGAAATGCAATTGTAAAACAGAAATGCAAGTGAAATTGTAAAACAGTGGGGGTATTTGATTATTGGGAAGGTTGACGAGGAGGTGCAGAATGGAAGTGAGGTGCTGCAGGTCATACTGTGGTATGAAGAGGAGGAAGTTTGTTGAAGTGGTATCCATGAAGAGATATTTTGGATTGTGGGGTTGTAGCTTGACTAAAGCAACGGGTAGAAGGTCTGGTGATGCCGGAAGTTGCGAACGAGTGGAGACTGGGTGGTTGGTGGAGCAGTGATTTGAGACGATTAGTGTTTGAATTTATTTGTTGATAGGATGATTTGGTCAATTAAATAAGCCAATCAGAATTAAATTTCAGAAACAGATACAGTTCCTGTTTGATTACAAACATACTGTTTGGACATAGTAGAATAATTCTATCAGGTTTTGGAATTTTCCCTGTGCCTCTTTATGTTTCCACCTTTCCCCTATGACTTGCGTCGTCTCTGATCTTTACCTTGAATTTGAACATTTTTAGTTTCACCCTGTCAATTAAATTTTCAATTCTAATTTGATTGTATGTAAGCTACAAGACATACGTCCTTTATATGTCCTTTGCCCTAGAAAATATCATACACCATAGTATTTTGCTTCGATTTATTTCATCCTTGTCAGTTCATATTTTAATTTGTCCCAACACATTTGAATATTAGCGCACATAGCCTAAATTGAGAAAGCATTCTTGCTTAATTTTTCATCCCTACCTACTGCACTTTATGGTTTGTCTTGGGTTGTGCCGAAGTCAGCTTGTTGCTCTGAAAATTTTCGTTCTTGCTTATATTGTCTGCATATGTTTCTAGTAGCTTAACTTTGCATAGGAATATATATATATATATATATATATATATATATATATATATAAAAATATATATATATATATGCTAGAAATGCCTGCCATGTTTTAGTAACTTAGTAGCTTGTATAGTGGACCGGTTACCAAATGGAGAGGCATTCTAACCTAGTTGCTTTGTCGAAAGAAGGTGGAAAGGATATTTGTGGATGTGGAATTAGACCTGCACGTTGTTTGGAGATGGGTGATATAGATAATGTGAGGGTTGTAAATACAGATGACTTCGGTAACAATCATGTGCGGGAGGTGGTTTCAAATTTCCACTATGCAGTAACAACAAATAATGATGAATATTTGGGAAGTGATAGAGAAGCGATCGTGCCTTGTTATTGTTGGATATGGCATGGTTTGTGTGTCGAAAAAGGTAGGTGTGAGTAGATATTATTTTGCATTTGTGACGCCTATTGAAACGGTGGAGAAGATTGAAACAGATTGGATTAAGTGTGATGAATTAGGAAAACTGCACAGTTGATCACACATGTATGCAGATGTTTCAATAACCAGTGTGCATTTGCTGTACAACGTACGACGGTGGATGAGGCAGATAAATTGAAAAAAACTGTAGAACCCTGTGTATTTTTGGATGCTCCAGTACTATCGTGGTATTTTTCAGTTTCATCATTGGAGTTGTCGAACAAAAAATGCACAGCCGACGGAAGTAAGGTGAATATGATACAAAGGCGGTTGCTTCTACAGGAAAGAAAAAGTTTGGATGTTGTTGTGAAAAAGTCAGGTCAGGACAAAAGTGCATACAATAAGCAAATCATTGCTTACATGTATAGAAGCAATTGGCTGAAAGGTATATTTCTCTTCATAGATTTGTTTTGATTTGGTGGTTGTGTGTGTTTGTGTTATTGTGGTAAGGTAGAAGGGGGAGGTGATGTTTATGTACAAGGAGTTGCTTTAGTTGATGAATGAAAATACTATCAGTTCGTTTACTATCATATACATACATACTTATCAGCTCTTTATGCACATTGTACTGTGCTATCTAAAAATCAAATTTCATCATGTTTTATTCATATTCGTTCCTAATGTAAATATTTATCTTATTTGCAGATGCGTGAAAGAAGAAGGATGCGAAAGTTGTGGTCTTCTTTTTAATTCAAACAACCAAATATGTACTTGTTTTTTTGTTATACTTTCTACCACTTTTTGGGGTGCGCTTAAAACATTTGCTACTACGTTTTGATTTATATGGTTTAAGCTAATATTTGATATGCTTAATGTTGTGTGTTACATCTCTATATTTATTATCTTTTTTGATTCTTACGGTATTTAAATGATTTTATGTTTAAAATGATTATTTATATATTGTGCATTTTGATATTGGTATTTAATACTACAGTTTATGAATAGGATGCATAAAATATTTGAATTGTGAAACTAAACCATAGCACATGAAAACTGCTATAAATATTTAATAGCGTCGAATGACCGTTATTAAATTTGTCAATATTAAAGATGCACAACAGAAAAAGCACCATGGTATTATAAAAAACGCTATAAAAGAACATATCATAACAAAGTATAAGCGCTATTGCAGCTGAATCTTTATAGCGGCATACTGGTGTTGTGACAAGCCAACATCTACAGTAACATGTCCATATACAGTGCTCATAATCCGCTATTAATATAGCGAATTATTAGTGCAAAAAATATTTTATGGCTAATAACGAATTTCATAGCAGAAAAATAGCGCTATTATATTAATCAATAACATATAATTTGCCGCTATAAAATGTTTAAAATAGCAGATTTTTTGCACTATTCTATTAGTCCTTTTATAGCGCTTATTATGCGCTATAAATTGTTCACTGTTTTTAATAACACGTCGTTATAGAGCGTTTATCAAACCGCTATGATTGGCTTAAAAATGTTTTTTTTGGCACTATAGGTCATTTTGTTGTAGTGGATATTCTTTCTAATAACTCATGTTTCCTGCTGATTACTTTTGCAGCCTATGATTACAGTAGGGATTTGGAATTCGGAGTTACAAAGGGTTCCTGGTTTCAAAGTTAAAATTAAATCGAGAAAAGGACAGACTTTGTTCCAATGCATGACCCTTTATTTGCAAATATGTTGCTTATGCAGGAAATTTCGTCTTCCCTAGGTAAGGAATTAGAACTACAGAACTGAATGATTAAACTGAAAGATGCCCCTGCTATGTTTGATGATATAGCAAGAGATTTTCTTCTACTGTTGGCTGTTGGTCATGATTCTCCATATATCAGTTACTTCTGACTTTATCCCTATATATATTTAAAACCAACCAGTTATATACTAACTTGAAGTGCAAAGTGGTTGCTTAAAGATGCGGGATGGTTTTGTTTTGCTAAGAATGAAATGTTTTTTCCTTTCCCTTTTTCCTTTTCCAACTATTAGGTTGACTATACATGTAACATACTACTGTTTGAAATAAGATGTCCACTTCAGTAGCTGGTATTTTATAGAAGTTTTATTTGAGGTTAAGGGACTATAGTACTTCAGTAGATGGCACACCTATTAGTGCAAGGCAGTTGGAAAGTTTAGTGCGACTGGCTGAAGCATGTGCTCAACTGGATTTAAGAGGAGATAACGGCTCAAGATGCTACGATGAGCATAATTTTCATGTCTCGTTGTCAAATAATTATCAAAAAAATGATATTTGGTATTATAACATACATTTATAGTCAATAATTATACTGGTACATCTTTTTTAACATCTAATTAATCTTGTGCATGATGTGGTAAAGGTAATGAAAGAATCCTTATACAATAAGTATGTATGCATTGGGTTGTGGATTTTGCAAGGAGTGGAGGCATACGCCAACAGAAAGAGGCAAAGCGATTGTTGAGTGCCCTAAATAAGCAATTTGAATTACAACAAAAGGACTGTTTCTCAATTTCTGTATGTACCATTTATGCATTTCTTATCAGACTTATACTGATTATTGAATGGTTGTTACTTCACGACTTACCTTATAATAGCATAACTGACGAATATGGTGATGATAAAATTAAATATGATATGACATTTTACATTCACTCAGGAAATATACAGTCTAGCATATAGGATCAGCTTGAGAATTCCAGATACAGACACATTGGTGGAGAATTTGCATAGTGTTGGTTATTTGCTTAAGAAATGGCCAAAAATGTATAAGGTTCGTATTTACACCATCTTTAGTTTTCTGTAAAACCATGCACGTTCTTATCATACGTATGGTTAGTTTGTCTTGAGTTTTTTAGTAAAACCATTTGCCTTTGTGTAATACTTCTGCATGCAAATATATATTTGGAGGCCTCCTAGTCTAGAAGCATGATAATTTATCATCTCTTTCATGCTTTTGATGTTCAACACATCGATCAGTATTCCAACTGGAATATTGGATATTCTGCAATTTTGGCCCACTTCATGTGAAGGTTAGAATTTCATTCGGTCAGGGTCAAAATCTTGTTTAACATACGTAAGCTAATGGACAAATTTAAGAAATAAGTCCAGAAAAAACGTATCGCAATTGTAGGTTGCATTTTTGTACATGCACACTTTGAAAGTGTAAAAATGAGCATGTACAAAAAATAATTTATAGCTTCATGTGTCAACTAGTTTTAAAAAAACATTTTTCTCTTATAAAATATTGTATCTAACCCTTCGCAAAATATTATTCTTCTTTGCAAAAGCAATTGAGTTTTCCTGAGAAGAACAATCAATAAAAAATACATGGAAACTTCATGTTCAATATACTAAAAAAACTATTTTTTAATATAAATATAAATAAAAAAATTAATAACTTCTTGAGAATAAGTACAAATACATATGGCATATACTCGTATAAGCATGCATTGATTGAAATTTGAACCAAGGTTCTAAATTCCGTCCGTCACACAGGAATCCCGTCCATTCCGATCCGGTTCCGACGTGGTCCGGGTCGGAATTTCACCAAAATTCCATTTTCAGTCTATAGCTAAAAAAACCTGCAGATGCGATAAAATGAAACAAAAACACCATAAAATACCTTTCCTTTATTCGTATTTTGTTCGCCATCTTGCATTAATTCTCGCGTTGCAGTTCATCTTCATCTTTAAATATAGATTGCAGGTATAATTATTTCTTCGCTCGTTCTCATCTTCAAATTAGGATAGAAATGAGATAATTGCTGAATAAGGACATCAGATTAATTTGAAAAGGAGAGAAAACAAGAGAACGAGATAGACGGTGAATTAGGGCACGAAATCAACTTAGAGAGGAGAAAAGGAGAGTTGGTTTAAAATTGCCGGAGTAGCTGGGTTTTATCCAGTAGGTGGGCTTTGCTGGATTTGGATTTAGGCACTAATCTCTAAAATTTGTTATATACGCAGATCTTATATTGACTTGTGGTATTAATTCATACTAGTATAACCGTCGAAACCGACCGTTCGATTGTATAACTTTGATAAGAAATATACATTTAAAATTTTTATTAATATTACTTAAACATTAAGTGATAATATGTTGGAAAAGAATTGAGATTTGAATTTGAAAATATGAATTTCAAATTTAAATATTAATCAAAGCATTCAAAATCATAATAGGGAATAATAGATTTGAACTGAAATTTTAGAATTTGAAAATCATAATAGATTTGAATTTGGAATCTTTAATGCGCGAAATAAAAGGAGGAAGTTTAGGAAGACCGCAATGAGACAAGATCCATGTTTTTAGGGAAACCGCGATGAGACAAGAATCCACGTTTTTTTGGCTTCAAAAAAATTGATTTTGGCCAGTGACAGTAAGCAAACCTCCCTAACGGTCGGTTTGATTATAATTGTTTATTTGTATAAAATTCTAATACCTTTACAAAAAGATATATTAACACTAAATAAATCTTTTGTATTAAAATTGTTAGATATTACATATTCTAATATATTCTAATTCAAGGAATGTAGCATATAATTATGTTATTCTTAAATATATATTAAGAAGCACTAGAATTCACAAAACAGAAACTAAACGGAATTCCCGGAGTTGCCGAAACGAAACCGAAATTTTGAAAATGACCGTTGACTGGAACGAAAACGGAAAACGAAATTTCGAACCTTGATTTGAACCTTAAAAGCACGTTACACTCTCATTTACATATTATGTAAGAACTCATAATTGTTGTTGAAATACCAACAAAGTTCAAAATGAGGAACTCATAATTTTTGGTTTTAGCTCAATGAGCCCATAACCGAGCCACAACGTTTATCAAGATATTGAGTATAAAACAAATATGGTGCTTTGTCTTAATTTTTGTCTTCCATTTAACTAATTTACAAGCAACTACTACATATGCTTTATTTTTTTGAACTGAAGCATATATTCACTTTTTGAACAGAAGCCATGTGCTTGAGTAAACTAAAGCAAGCATGTGCTTCAATTTACTACTTCAGTAAACTGAAGCATTTGCTTTAGTTTAACCCGTTTTATCTTCTTCATTTTTTGAAGTAAACATAGTTGAAAAATGGTTATATGCACAGAGAATGTATGTCATGGTGAAGCTAGCAATAACGAGCAATAATGGAAGAGAATGAGAAGGAGGAAGAAGGAGAAAGAGTAGAAGATGGAAGTGGAATCTTATTTTGTAACAACCAGGTATTTTCAACCATTCGCATCCATTATAAGTGTATAGGTAGACACTCATGCCGGAATTGAATTGCTCAAAATACCGCGTTGTAAATAAAAATTTGGCAAATCTCAGAATATACAGTAAATAAAATCACAGATCACAGACACAGAGTAATGATAATGCAGCGGAAGTAAAAGAGGAGATAGTAGTTCATGAAGCTACTATATAAAATATGAGATACATCAGAGTTAAATAAGATACAACAGAAGAGTAACACGATACATCAGGTACAAATCAGATACATCACTGAACCACTGGATACTGAAACAAAATAGATGGCTGGATCTTCAAGGAAAGCTCTAACGCCGAAGGTGAATCTTGAATGCTAACTCAATCAATTTGACCCGAGCTTAAAGCAAAACACAAAACCCTCGAGTCAGGACATAAATACTTATAAACTGTAAATCAACTCAAGTGAACAGTAACAAAATGCATCAGTAACTTAAAGGATGCTTGGGACTGCCCATCCTCTAAAGATCCGTTAAACTATTTACTATGTAGTAATATACGCTATATACGGTAGTGTCTAATCAGTAAAGTATAATCATATAGAAAATAGCGTTAAGGGGATGATGAACCTTAACGCGGTCGGATCTTTAAAACCAAAATTGTAGTGGGCTCGATATAAGGATATGACACAGCACGCGAGGCAATGCCAGGGTGGATACACCGTTTGCACTCCCGGACCGGTGGTGACGGCAAGCCAGCAGCTTCCGCCCACCTCGAACAATACCCCCGAATTAAAGTGGCGCCACCGAATCGAATCACAACAGTAATAGAATGGTTTTCGATGGAGCATGCTCGATGAAAGGGTGCGACCCTTTGTGTAGCCCGGTATAGCTCTTGTTTTAGTCATATATGCCAACTCACGGGAGTTGGGTCCACGTAATATACCTCGAGAACGTCGCCACCATCCTACTTCATTATGGAATCTCCACCGCGTACACAGTTGTTAAAGTGGTTTTCGGTATTGGCCGGCTATAAGACAATATCCGATCCCGGTCTCTTTAACAACCAATCGTTATTATAACCCGTAGTTATAACCTTTTAAAACAATATTTATACTTCAAAATAAAATATTATTTCAACCCAAATCTTTATCAAAATAAAGATTAAATCATTCCAAAATATCATATCTTTCGGATCTTCTTTTCAAATCATTTTAATATCAAAATATCATATCTTTCAAAACTCCATTTACAAACCATTTTAATATATCAAAATATCATATGTTTTCAAAACCACATTTCAATCATTTAATATATCAAAATATCATATCTTTTTGAAACCACATTCATTTCAAATCATTATTCATTTTATTCAATTTAAAATATCATTTCAATCCATATTTCAAAACAGTATATATTCCAAAAATCATTTTTAATCATTAAAATGAAGTTATTATGTTTAATAATTAAATTATTAAATTTCCAAAATTTTCGACTTCCAAAGTTCATTTATTCACTTAAGTTTATCAACGTAGTGAAAATTCACTTTTCGTGGCATTTAGAAAACGCTACGGAAAAATACATTCAAAGCAGTTCAATTTAACAAAAGACAACATTTTAAAATGTTGTAATAGGGTTTACTTAAATTTCGAATAAACTTAGTTAAATTCAACAATTTATAGCACTTACAAAAATTTCTATAATAGCTTTTAATTCAATTTAGCTTTTTAGTTCATTATCATCAACTACAGCATTTTCAAATGCTGTAATATCATTTACATTGTAATTAATAGCATTTCAAAAATACAGTCAATTAACTTCAAATATTCAATATAATTTCTCAACCAATTATATTTTTATTTAAAACATTTTAACTTATAAAATCATACATTTATCACATTTATAAACATCATTTAATTTTCCTCAAATTCATGATTTTATAAAGTTAAATTTCCATTCAAAAATCAAGATTTAATTATAATTCACTTATTAAATTGCAATGTTGAATTTTTAAAATCCATTACATTAAATTTCAACTTAACACTTAAGTTCAAATCCTCAAATATAACTTTGTTTTATTTTTATTTACTTAACTAAAAGTACACTTTTACGTCAATTTCATAAATTTCCAGTTTTAGTTATATTTCAAAATTTCAACTTACAATATTCATTCATTTCACATTTCAACTTTATTAAAATCATTAATATGATATAAAAATCACTTTAAATTCATTTAAATTCAAAGTATCATAAATTTATCATAATTTCATATTCACTTAAATTTCCAATTATAATTAAATCAAAATTTCCAAAATAACTTACGTTCAAAATTTTCATTAATTCATTTCACTTACAATTGTTCAAAAAATCAATATATTTTACAAAAATAATTTTTTATTAAATCTCAAATAAAAATATTATATTAATTAAATTTCTAAAATATTTTTAAAATTTTAGAAAAACATATTTTAACTACGGGCCTATATAAAATTTTCAACGCTGGGTAAAGTGATACGGGTAATATATCATTTCAACCCGTAATTTACAAAGAAAAATCCAGGTTTTATCATTTCAAACCCGCAATCCCAAGTCAAAATGAGAAATTTAAAACCATTCAGGCCTATCATTTCAGCCCATAACATTTTTTTTCTAACAGGGAACTTGCAGTGTGATCATATGCAGAAATAATATAAACAAGGTCAATATCACAATATACAGTCATATATCAGATGTCAGGTGAAAATTAACAGTTTTAACATGGTAATAATATGGTAATAACATGACATAGCATATCATATGATCATCATTAACTTGCATAAACATTTTATATTACTAAACACTTGTCATCAATTCACTTTTCATAAGTATAAATGTCAGAGTGAGAAAGACTCACTTTTTTCAAAGCTAGAGACCAAAACAACATACAAGCACGACTCCAAAGGCACGACAAGCACAATTGCACGACTTTTGATTTGAGTTGAAAGATAGCCAAGATATGATTTTGTATCAACAACCCAAAACAAAAAAAACAAGACAATATATAAACATTCAACATAAAATAACATTGAAACAATTTTGAAATACAAAGCAAAATGAACAAGATAGATTGGACCTTGCTTCAACCACTTCAATGCTTGGCCTAAGGGACACTTATGCTTGGATATGATGATGCTTTGGCTCAGGTATGACATCATATAGGTCAGGTTTAACATCATATAGGCAAGGCAGCAAGTGGAGATGAAGGTGTAGTGGTGCAACATAAAGCATATATAGGGTCAAGGTTAAATAAGTTGAGTTTTTTTGACATTCTTGGCTCGGCCATGGGCATGTGGTGGCTTGGCCATGCTTGTACAGGTCTGGACAGTAGCTGGAGCAGTGGCCAAAGGTGGTGGAGTGGCTGGTGGTGGTGGCTAAGGGGTGGCCAAAGCAAGATATGGAGGGTAGGTGATGATACGTGTGGTCTAGGCAATGTTTTAAGGAGTTTTGTGGAAGTTTTGTGGTGTTAGCTTCAATGGATGGGCACGGCTTGGTCATGGTCTGATTTCCAAAGGGTGGTGGGTGATGTGGAAGAGGGTGGAGGTCAGGTCAGAGGTGGTGGAGGTGGCTATGGTGGTGGTTAAGGTGGTGGTTGAAGGAGATGAGGCAAAGGTGGTCAAACTAGCATTGTTCAAGGGCATTGTTGCATTTTTTTGGAGTTTTGGCACCATGGTGGGCTCAGCCTTGGTCAAGACCAGAGGGGTAGCTGGAGATGATGGTAGGGAAGAGGTGTAGGAGGTGGTGGCCGTGGCTATGGAGGAGAGGCCAAGCAATACACATGAGAAAACAAGGCAAAATATAAGAAAACAATGGAAAAAGAAGAGCAAAAAGAAGAGGAAAAGAGGAGCCATTACCAAACCTTTCTAGCCGTGAAAAATGAAGTGGAGAGGAATGTTTTCACGTGAAAATGAGATAGGAAATGCACAGCTACAATAAAGAAAAGAACGGTCAAAGGAAATTAAATCCATTAATTGGAAAAGAAACGGAAGAAGAAACGTTAAAACGGTTTTACGTTTCTTTGCTTTCAAACCATTTAAACTTCCTATATATATTCATATACATCTTAAATAACTGAAAACACTTATAAATTTCAGTTAGAATTCAAAAATATAACAGATAAACAAAATATTAATAATTAATTATTAATTAGATATGATTAAAATAAGAAAAATGGCACAGAAAAATGAAAACTTGACTTAGGAATTAGAAATAACTTCAATACACTTTGGAAAAAATTTCTTAAATTTAAATACATGTAAAATGAACAAAATAAAGTAAAACACGGCAATAAAAGTGAATGTATAAATTAAATCAATAAATTTTAATTATATATAATTAAATTAAGAAAATGGCTTAAAATTGCAGACTAGGCTTTAAAAATTAGAAATAATTTCAAATGAACTTTAGAAAATCTTCATGGACTTGTAAAAATATTTATAACAAATAAAATAAAATGCATTCACAAAAAAAAAATTAATTAAGTAAAATTTATATGAAGAAAATAGCAGAAAATTATAAAACAGCCTTTAAAAATAGGAAATAAATACAGTAAATTTTGGAAAAATTCTATTATCATTTAAAAATATTTAAAAGTCAAAATATAAATCATAAAACATATAATTACATATTAAAATAAAATATAACAAAGAAGAAGTAATTTATTCAATTTAAAATAGTCATTGTTAAATAACCCTATATATGCACAATATTGTAAAGGGTATAACTTTCACAATTTACATCCAATTTCAGCGAAACGAAAAGTGGTGTTCTTAGAATTTTATGTACTTTCATAATAAAAGAAAAAAAATTAAATTTCAAACTTTAAAATTTTAAGTTAAAAGTCACAGTTTGACTGTTTTGACCAGAATCAACATTTCAAGCAAATATTCAACTTACACAAGTTTGGAATTATAACTCATATAAAATCAAGATTTATATTTAAATAATAAAATTTAATCATTTCAAATAAGTAAAATAAGTTTTTAAATCAAAATCTTACATCAAAAATAATTAAAATATACAATAAAATAATTACAAAATACAGGGTTGTTACATATTTAGAGAGGAAGAAGTTGCTTCAACTACAGCCAATGCTCCTAGTGTAAGGAATAAACCTCAAAAAGAAGCTTAGGTTTTGATGAATTAATTTTTGACTCTTATTATATGTATATATGTTCATTTAAATTCTGTTATGTAAAAGGACTCTATTGTATGTTCAAGTCACTTATTTAATGCAAATTTTGCTGCATAATAGAGGTAATTTTAGATAAGGGTGTAATTTATTACAAACATTGGTTATAGATAATAGATATGTATTTTTGAATATCTGATGATGTTCAGTATTGCAATTTGTACATGGATGCAATTTTCAGGCATACCCTAGGGATTCATTATCAGTTTTTTTAATTTCAACTGTCGTTTATTTCAGTTGTACAATCGAAGTTACAAGTTTAGGCCAGTTGCGTCGTCTTCATTTACTTCGGTTGTTGAACCGAAGCAACATGGGACAAGCAACCGAAGTAAATGACATGTTTTTATAGTAGTAAGTGGTCCCGAGCGAGCGGTAGCAAAGACTTGGGTTATACCCTGACGGATTCGCTTCCTAATAGCATAAATTCCATATGGAAGATGAATAGACCTCAAAGTAGATAGTTAGACGAAATTTGTTTATCATAGGTGGGTTCGTTAAACCCTATACGAGTTTTGAGATGCATTGTAGAATGACAATTAAATTATAAATTATAAAGCTGTATATAGGGGTCATCGATCTCTGTAGCTAGAATCGATCGAATAACGTTTTTGTTGTGAAGGGGCCACTTAGGGGTTGAGGTATTAAATGGCTGTTGGGTTTGCCTCCTCCATATTTAAGAAATATTAAGTGGCCGAGTTTTTTTGGGTAGTAAAATGGTTAGACATATACGCGGATAGGCATATACCTATATAATTATACCTTCGAGGAGGTTAGGTATATCATATGTGTACACATAGGACTTAACGGACTAGTCATAGGTAATAGGCATAATACTTAAATGTAAATTAATCAGAATAAATTAATGGTATGGATAAAGTATGTAATTTTCTAATCACTAGAACGTTGTTCTGACCCTCCTCCTCATTATAACCCATATGATAAGTTGGGAAGGACAAGATACTATAGCTAGATGGGAACGGTAGACGATGAAGTCTTCTTTTCATGCTCGGTGCTGACAAGGCAATTAGATGCCCAAGGAAAATACTGATTTCAAGGTAGTAGCCTTAGTCAATTCGTATGTTCTATTACATTTTTCTATTCCGTAGTGAGTCTAAACCAACCATCCGTACCCTAATGGACTTGGATTTTGATTTAGTCAAAATTCGGGCCCATTAAGGTGCAGGTTGTTGCATTTGATCAGAGCCAAGGTTACTCGATTATACAAATTAGGATACACTTAGAGAATATATTTGTATTTTTTACCTATAATTATATGTATATTATATGCTAAACTCTATAAATTCTAACTATAGAAGTAGTTTTAATCATATTCCAAAAGGATGAATGAGGCAATAGTGAGTGAGGCCAATAAATAGAGTTAAATTTGTACGCTTACCCCGATTACCCAACAGAGTGTAGGCCACACCGCAAGGCATTGACCAAGAAGATCATAAACATAACTATAGAAGTATCTCAGAGGCTGGATGATACTTGATTCCTTTATTGGGCTTAAGATGCCTTACAATTGTGGATTTTGATGGATTGCTTATTGAAGATGCACATTTCATCTAGACAAATGGGAAATAAGAAACTATATGTTGTAAGCATCTAGAATTAAGGATGACGTAGGAGCGGAGAAAGTTCCCGTAAGATGGTGTGCACTAATCATCCCTAGAAGATAGCTATATTTTTGACGAAGAAGAGTTATAAAGGGGTGGGAAGAAGGAAGGTTTCAAAGAAAGGATGATTAAAGTCCATTTCTGTGTCCAACCCCATGTAAAAGAATTTGACAAAAATGTAAGGATCCCCGTTTAATGAAAAATTTAAATTTATAATTTAATTGAATTTTTGGATTAAATTATGGATTTGTTTGAATTTTTCAAATTTAAAAAGGTGTATGTACTTATTTGCTTTTGAATTTGGATTGAAACTCAAAATAAATGTTTTCAGTTGAATTGAATTATAAATAAAATTTTGATTTGGAAAGTTAAAATATATTCAAAATGAATTTTCTTTAAAAGGTTATAGAAAGTATAAAATAAAATTTATCCTATAAATATTAAATATAAGTGTAAAATATAAAAATAAAATATATGTTATAAATTAAATGTTTGGCTTGTTAAACTTGAATAGAAACAAACAATAAATTTAATACTTAAGTTAGAAATATAATTTTAAGATAAATTACAAAATATGAAGTAAACATACGAAGTAAAATAAATAATAGCAACATATTAATTTTAGAATGTCATGTATATTACAAAGCAAAACAAAGTTAGATTTTATAAAAACAGAAGAGTAAAAAGGTAAGTATATGTAGATGTACAAAACAATTAATGTTTAAACCTTTAGCATATGGTATTAACATGTCAGCCATCTTATACACATCCATATACATTAGTCTTGCAAAAAGAAGAAACATACAAAAATAAAATCAAATGGATTTTATATAGACAAAAGTACATAGGTACATGCATATGCAAAGTAAAGCAAAACTGTACATACTAAATAATTCAAACAGCATGATTTGTAAACAAGGACTCTTGCATTTAATACCCAAGCACAAAACAATCTCCTCAGCACGACTTGATATCATCTCAGCCGAAAATAAGCATTGTTTAGTCAACAAAAGAAGTAAGCCTATACTAGATAACACTTGTCTGTACAAACACCTTTCTTCTACATATATGTGTGCATCATCTTATACCAGTTCGTTCAAATAAAACTGAGCAAGCCCGAAAGAAAACTGTAAAAGCAAATAGCAAAACCAGAGAAAAAAGAAAAGAAAACATCATTCAACTTTTGGAAAGCAAAACAAGGTTTAAAGAAGATCAGTACTGCATATTCAAAAAAAAAAACACAGAGCTGCCTTTGTTCTTCAAATTTATGTGAGCAAACTTCAATTTTAAAAACAGTTTATGATCTGATATTATGGTGATACTCATAATAATTGTTGAAATAGTAAAACAAATGATGTTTACATGCATGGATTCATATGTGAGATGATTGGTTTGAGAATATCTGTGTTGAATCTGTATCTTACAGGCTCAACTATCAAATAGAAAGGAAATATTCATATCTTCATACTTAAACCTTTTTAAACTATGATTTCTGGAAGGAAATTGTTTATAACAAAGTTAAGCAATTTTTAAAAATAATTACAGGGAAGAATATTAAGTGGATATTGTGTAAACTATATATTTACAGTAAAATCATCATGAATCAGAAAATTCGAGTATTTTAATTTTAAAATCTGATCACACAAGCATGTTCGAATTGCAAAATGATGACTTTAGGTGGAAACCTCATGATTTTTAAGTTACTAAATCTCGAGTATGAGTGGGTTGAACGAAAAATGTTTTTTCGTCAAATTCCTTCAATCGGTGAAATTAAATTCTTCGAATTTTGGGCAGATGATGGATTCAGCGTCAAGTATCATGGGAAAAATATTAGAAAAATTTTCCAAGGATCGTGGTGGATTGGCGAGATTTATTTAGGGTTTAAAAACTCATTTTTGGCCAGTAATGAATTTTGAGTTTTTTCGTTGTCGTGGGGAGATCGAGCGTGGCCGTACCTATTGGGATCGAAGCTCGAGTGGTTGAAGATGCTCGGGGTGGAGTGGTGCAACTTCTGGTGGCGTGGTTCATCGGCGAGACAAAGTTGTGGTTGATGTCTAGGTTCGAGTTTTCTCGAGTTACGCTCGATTTTGAACGACGAGGGGATCGTGTTGTTGGTTGATGCGTGATCGATGTAGAGGTCGATTGCAACTTGTTGGAGGCCTCACCGATCGCCAGAGAGTCGTCGCCACCTTGTGCACGTGCACGGGCACGTCATCGTTGGTATCAGGTTTGATAATGGTGGGTGACGCGTGGTGATTCTCGAGTAAAGTGGTGTTTGCTTCGGTAGGGAACTCGAGTTCGTGAGTTGATTACCTGATACTATCGTTTAAAACTTAATCTAACTCAACTGGGGAAAAAAGATAAAAAAAAGAGAAAGAAGAAGAACGAACGAGAGAGAGAGAGAAGAGGTCTCGGGGAAACTGGTGAGAAACTCGGGTGAACACTCGAGTAAAACCCTGAGTTGCTCGGGTTGCTTGAAAAAATGGGTTTAGCCCAAATAAAATTCAAGTTTTAATGTTAGGTAAATTTTAGTGTTTATGAAGCAACTTATATTGACTATGTTGAGTTAAAAGCTTATTACAGATTTTAAATTAACTAAGTGAATACTTTTGAATGTTTTAAAAATCTAGATTAATACTTTAATTAAATAATTAATATAAAACAAGCATTGGAATTTAATTAACATCAAAGTTTTAATTAGTAATAATTGATTTCAAAAGTTTATTGACGATTTTAAAATGTTAATTAAGACAAATAAGTATTATTATTAATTGTTTAAAAAGGATAATTAAGAATGAAAAATTAAATTAAATTGTAATTAATTAAGTAACTAAAGATTTGTCGAGTTGAAATTAAAGAATTTGATTTATTCACAATTAAGTATTTAATTTATTTGTAATTACAAATTTTAATTAGATAATTCAAGAGAATTAATGATTAGTAGTTAATTAAGATAATTAATTAAGGATTTGATTAACTTATCATTAAGAATATTTAATCATTGATTTAAATAAATCAATACAAATAGTCATATAGTTAATTCTTTTAAATCACCTTCACTTTGAATTGAAGATGACTGACTATCGTCAAATGTTGTATACTAAATTGATATTTCTGTTTGTGATTGTGATATTGTGTGATGTGAACTGCCTTATGCTATACTGTGAATCATGATTTGTTTCTGTGAAAATCCTTTTGCCTGTAAAACGGCATTTGAATTTCGATGCGACAGAGAGTCGGATTCCGGTTAGTTGTCCGAAACCCACACCAAATCGTAATGATGAATCCTTGTGATTGATAAATTTATTTATCTGTGAATCTGTGAATGAAGATAAGCGTTATGGATTATACCGCTTATCAATATGGATATATCTGTAATGATTGATATTGTGCACTATTGTGTAAAATCCCTGGACCACACTCATACACACACAAATATGGATTTCACGTGGAAATTTGTTAAGTCACGGATATTTGAATTTAATTTAAAATAGTTTTAAAAATTGAATCTTAAATCCGAACGGTTTTGGAAATGGAATTTGGTTAAAGTGAAAAGATTTTGGAAAGGTATTTTAAAAATGAACGTTATTTTGAATAACTAATAAAGACTTGAAATTTGAATAATTTGATTTAAATTGGAATTCAAAATCTGAAATTGAATTCTATATTCAGTATTTATGATTTAAAAAAGGACTTTACAAGTTATACGGGTTTAAACCGTTTTTAAAGCGTTGTTTTTGGAATTTGAATTAACCTAAAGATTGTAACTTGTATAAATGGAATCGGGTTTTTTCCGAAATAAAACTATTGTTTCTAAATGGTAAAAAGCTTTCATATGAGAAATGAATTTCAAATTGTATTTAAGGGATTTCAAGTTAAACAAAAAATAGTTTTCCAAGTTATGAATGAATCTTTGGAAACAGTTTTGAAAGCTATGAGATAAATCTTGATTTTAAGATTTAAATGAGTTAATCTAATTGAAATGAAAATTTCTTTGAAATCCGTAAATGGATCTTTATGATACTGAGTGAACTTTGTGAAGTAAATCTTTTTGTTTAAAGGATTTGAAATGGTAATTGATTTAAACCATTTGAAAGAAAGTTTCGAATTATTAAGTTGTGACTTAATTGAAATCCCATATCCATATGTTTTTAAATATTACGCTCATTATTCGGTTTAGCCAGGAGAGGACCGAATAATGATACGTCGTTATGGATAGCATTTGAAGACCGGTGGTGAAGACCGGGTATTTGCGAGAACGATAAGGTGACCTATCGATTGTCTCTGCACTGAGTTGCTCCGGTATAGAGATTCCCTAAGTGATGGGAAGTCCGATCGGGATTGTGAATACCCGGATTGCAAGGGCTTCTTTGGAAGTGTCTTCGGTTCTCTTCAAACCCAAAACAGACTTGTATGGATTGTATGTCTGGCATTACAATTTGAGATATAAAGCAGATTTCTTTCAAATACATTCCTGTTGGTGGCGGAGAATTTATTCTCTTAGCTTAACACCCTTCTCTGAGACATACGAGCTTAGAGATTATGTAGTTGAAGGTTGTCAGCGATATATTCCCAATTTGGTAATGTGGCATGCTGAGTGCTGCTGATCATTTGTTGATCAAAGTGTGGCTTTTATGAAAAGCATAGCTTTGTGATCGAGACTTCGTCGAACCTCACAACCCGGTAATGGTCGAAACAGGAAAGATGCGGTAAGGTTTCAGGGATAGCTTCCCTAAGGTATGGCCATTCCTTCTGGAAAAGGGTAGTATCATGGTATGGAGCCCAGATACTTACTCATGTGGACACTGTATATTATTACTTTGTGATATTGTTGGTTTAGAGAGCTCTCGTATAAAGGTCCCTAAGGACCGGGGGTGGCATATCTGAGGTTTTTTATTCCCCGGGAAGGGGGTAGCCGGCCTTGTGCTGGCAGAGATCCTGTTAGGAGTCTCGGGGCGTCCTTCCAGAGGCGTACTCATGTGGCAATAGGAAGTTCCTTGGTCTGACCATTTGTTGGAAATTCATTCATCCAATACGAGCCTTGTAGGATTTTAGTTGTAGAACCTGCCATCTACTTATGGTGGCGCCCCACTGTTTGGATGGCAGCTATAGTAGGCATAGTTCGAAATGTCTATGTTGGCTAAGATTTATATTATACTTTCAAAATGTTTTCTGCATTTTGCACTTATAGTAATAATATGAAAGAAATTTGTGTATGAAGCATCTTTAACTATCATAAGGAGAAATCCCCTCCGATTCTACGTTTGCATTGTGTGTGTGCGCGGGAGGCCTTATGGTAGTTCCATTTTCCAAGAACATTGCAAATCTATTTTAGACGAACTGTTTTTGTTGCTCATACCAGTGCCATGACTGGTCTGCGGTTTATTGTTCCCTTCCTAAACTCTGGGTGCTCAAAAATTTTCGACACAGGCAGTCTAGAGTTTGGTTTTCCAGATAGTTAGGTTCAGTAGATTATCTGGAGCTAGTTCAATCTTTGGATGTGGACGAGACTTGCTTATCTTGGTGAAATCTTGATGGTGGATCGAGCTAGGAGCTTTGGAGCTTTGTCTTTAGAGCTTTTGGATCAGAGTTGCAGTATTGGATATCTGTGAAGACTTATCTCATAGTGTATCATGTTCCGCTGTATTCTGTGTTGTATATTCTCTGATGTTGATGATTATCATTGTATCAAATTGATGTATCGGATATTGTATTCATGTTATATCAGTGATATCATCTTTATTTCCGCTGTGTTATTTATCATCTAATATGTGTTGCAAGCTCCCGCGATACGAATTTGATGTTGTTTGTCGGACACGGAGTTCGGGTCGTGACAATTTGGTATCAGAGCTGAAGGTTGAGTAAGAACTTTAGCTACGGAGTGTAACACATTAGATGGCTCATTTGAGATACGGTGAAGTATACCCTAGAATGAGTACAACCAGTGGAACAAAAAAACAAATTTCTTAATCTATTCTTTTTATCTGTTGTTATTCTCTAGGATATTTCGTCCAAATGCCTAAATTGGTCTTCTTACTATTACAGATAGTAAGAATGAGTGGAAGAAGAGGGAGAAATAGGAGACAGGAAAGTACCACTTCAGCTGGTCAAAACCCTACAACGACAGATATTCCCATTCAATCTCAATCAAATCTGGCTGATTTATGTCGAAGTTTTTCTAGACTTGGTGGAAAGCCATTCATTGGCAAAGAATCTGTTATCGAAGCACAAGCCTGGATTCGATCGTGTGAAAGATTTTCAAAGGACTAAAGTTAGAAGATGATCAAATGCGATTGATAGCTTCTTGGCAATTCCAGGAAGCAGCTTTAATATGATGGGAAGCTGTTACATTGGATGAGTCGGTGGATGAATTTACTTGGAGTCGTTTCAAGGAAGAGTTTGAGCAGCGATATATGCCGTCTGCTGGTATCTCTAGAATGTACCAGGAGTTTATGGATTTAGAGCAAGGAATTTTATCATTTGAGGAATATTTAAACAAATTTATTGAATTATCCCGATTTGGTCCAGAATTGGTAAATACACCTTTAAAGAAGAATGAAAAGTTTATTCGGGGGATGAACAAGGAGTTTCAGGAACGGATGACTACTCACGTTAAGGAATCTTTTTCTGAATTAATTGATATGGTCTATCGATACGATACTCTGGAAAAGTAAAAAGATCCGGAGGAGAATGGAGATACAAGTAATTTGAATTGGAGAAAAAGGAAGTTTGGCGGAAAGAAATCGAGGAAAGATAAAGGAAAGAAGAATATACAAAAGAAAAAGATGAAGGATGTTACTTGTCTCAATTGCTTGGAGAATGGTCACTACTCGGATAAATGCAAGAATCCTCGGAAGCCAGGAATGAGAGAGCCATTTATGAGGCCAGATCAGGAATCTAGTGGATGTTATTAGTGCCGCAAGCCGGGACATAGGATCAACGACTGTCCAGCTCATGAGCAAACTTTAGTAAAGAAAGTGTATGCAATTAGAGATGATTCCTCAACCTCAAAAAGCTGATTAAGGAAGAGAAATTTTATAAAGTAACTATCTCATTTATGGATAAATTGTTCGAATTTTGTTTGACACATGAGAACTACCTATAGTTATATTTCTCAGAAAATCGTGAATGAGTTAAATCTTGAATCTGAAATCGTAATCGAATCTATTTCTATCTATTTCATTGGGTTTCGATAAAATCTACGAACGGTTAGTTATCCCTTTGAACTAACCCATACCCCTGTAAACTTCATAGATCAGATAACCCAATTGCTTCGTAGTTGATTGAGTTGTTCTCACATCTATTGTTGATATTATGATTTGGTAAGCCAAAATGCAGAATTGATATTCAGTTTGATCTGAAAAGATATTCCTCTATCTTTCATCTATCTTTGTTATCTCCTTGGCAAATTTCCGGGATGAAATTTCTTAAGAGGGGGAATCTGTAACGATCCTCATTTAATGACGAATTTAAATTTATAATTTAATTGAATTTTTGGATTAAATTATGGATTTGTTTGAATTTTTCAAATTTAAAAAGGTATATGTACTTATTTCCTTTTGAATTTGGATTGAAACTCAAAATAAATGTTTTCGGTTGAATTGAATTATAAATAAAATTTTGATTTGGAAAGTTAAAATATATTTAAAATGTATTTTCTTTAAAAGGTTATAAAAAGTATAAAATAAAAATTTATCCTACAATATTAAATATAAGTGTAAAATATAAAAATAAAATATATGTTATAAATTAAATGTTTGGCTTGTTAAACTTGAATAGAAACAAACAATAAATTTAATACTTAAGTTAGAAATGTAATTTTAAGATAAATTACAAAATATGAAGTAAACATACGAAGTAAAATAAATAATAAGAACATATTAATTTTAGAATGTCATGTATATTACAAAGCAAAATAAAGTTAGATTTTATAAAAACAGAAGATAGAAAGGTAAGCATATGTAGATGTACAAAACAATTAATGTTCAAACCTTTAGCATATGATATTAACATGCCAGCCAACTTATACACATCCATATACATTAGTCTTGTAAAAAGAAGAAACATACAAAAATAAAATCAAATGGATTTTATATAGACAAAAGTACATAGGTACATGCATATGCAAAGTAAAGCAAAACTGTACATACTAAATAATTCAAATAACATGGGTTGTAAACAAGGACTCTTGCATTTAATACCCAAGCACAAAACAATCTCCTCAGCACGACTTGATATCATCTCAGCCGAAAATAAGCATTGTTTAGTCAACAAAAGAAGTAAGCCTATAATAGATAACACTTGTCTGTACAAACACCTTTCTTCTACATATATGTGTGCATCATCTTATACTAGTTCGTTCAAATAAAACTGAGCAAGCCTGAAAGAAAACTGTAACAGAAAATAGCAAAACCAGAGAAAAAAGAAAAGAAAACATCATTAAACTTTTGGAAAGCAAAACAAGGTTTAAAGAAGATCAGTACTGCAAATTCAAAAAAAAACACAGAGCTGCCTCTGTTCTTCAAATTTATGTGAGTAAACTTCTATTTTAAAAACAGCTTATGATCTGATATTATGGTGTTACTCATAATAATTGTTGAAATAGTAAAACAAATGATGTTTACATGCATGGATTCATATGTGAGATGATTGGTTTGAGAATATCTGTGTTGAACAGGTTCTGTATATTACAGCCTCAACTTTCAAATAGAAAGGAAATATTCATATCTTCATACTTAGACCTGTTTAAACTATGATTTCTGGAAGGAAATTGTTTATAACAAAGTTAAGCAATTTTAAAAAATAATTACAGGGAGGAATATTAAGTGGATATTGCGTAAAATATATATTTACAGTAAAATCATCATGAATCAGAAAATTCGAGTATTTTAATTTTAAAATCTGATCACACAAGCATGTTCGAATTGCAAAATGATGATTTTAGGTGGAAACCTCATGATTTTTAAGTTACTAAATCTCAAGTATGAGTGGGTTGAACGAAAAATGCTTTTTCGTCAAATTCCTTCAATCGGTGAAATTAAATTCTTCGAATTTTGGGCAGATGATGGATTCAGCGTCAAGTATCATGGGAAAAATATTAGAAAAAATTTCCAAGGATCGCGGTGGATTGGCGAGATTTATTTAGGGTTTAAAAACTCATTTTTGGCCAGTAATGAACTTTGAGTTTTTCCGTTGCCGTGGGGAGATCGAGCGTGGCCGTACCTATTGGGATCGAAGCTCGAGTGGTTGAAGATGCTCAGGGTGGAGTGGTGCAACTTCTGGTGGCGTGGTTCGTCGGCGAGACGAAGTTGTGGTTGATGTCTGGATTCGAGCTTTCTCGAGTTACACTCGATTTTGAACGACGAGGAGATCGAGTTGTTGGTTGATGCGTGATCGATGTAGAGGTCGATTGCAACTTGTTGGAGTCCTCACCGATCGCCAGAGAGTCGTCGCCGCCTTGTGCACGTGCACGGGCACGTCATCGTTGTTGTCAGGTTTGATAATGGTGGGTGACGCGAGGTGATTCTCGAGTAAAATGGTGTTTGCTTCGGTAGGGAACTCGAGTTCGTGAGTTGATTACCTGATACTATCGTTTAAAACTTAATATAACTCAACTAGGAAAAAAAGATTAAAAAAAAGAGGAAGAAGAAGAACGAACGAGACGGAGAGATGAGGTCTTGGGGAAACTAGTGAGAAACTCGGGTGAACACTCGATTAAAACCCTGAGTTGCTCGGGCTGCTTGAAAAAATGGGTTTAGCCCAAATAGAATTCAAGTTTTAATGTTAGGTAAATTTTAGTGTTTTTGAAGCAACTTATATTGACTATGTTGAGTTAAAAGCTAATTACAGATTTTAAATAACTAAGTGAATACTTTAGAATGTTTTAAAAATCTAGATTAATACTTTAGTTAAATAATTAATGTAAAACAAGCATTGGAATTTAATTAACATCAAAATTTTAATTAGTAATAATAGATTTCAAAAGTTTATTAACGATTTTAAAATGTTAATTAAGACAAATAAGTATTATTATTAATTGTTTAAAAAGGGTAATTAAGAATGAAAAATTAAATTAAATTGTAATTAATTAAATAACTAAAAATTTGTCGAGTTGAAATTAATGAATTTGATTTATTCACAATTAAGTATTTAATTTATTTGTAATTACAAATTTTAATTAGATAATTTAAGAGAATTAATGATTAGTGGTTAATTAAGATAATTAATTAAGGATTTGATTAACTTATCATTAAGAAAATTTAATCATTGATTTAAATAAATCATTAAAAATAGTCATATAGTTAATTCTTTTAAATCACCTTCACTTTGAATTGAAGATGACTGACTATCGTCAAATGTTGTATACTAAATTGATATTTCTTTTTGTGATTGTGATACTGTGTGATGTGAACTGCCTTATGATGTACTACGAATCGTGATTTGTTTCTGTGAAAACCCTTTTGCCTGTAAAACGGCATTTGAATTTCGATGCGACAGGGAGTCAGATTCTGGTTTGTTGTCCGAAACCCACATCGAATCGTAATGATGAATCTTTGTGATTGATAAATTTATTTATATGTGAATCTATGAATGAAGATAAGGGTAATGGATTATACCGCTTATCAATATTGATATATCTGTAATGATTGATATTGTGCACTATTGTGTAAAATCCCTGGACCACACTCATACACACACAAATACGGATTTCA
The DNA here is from genome assembly GCA_030765085.1 of Allium cepa. Taxonomy (NCBI): domain Eukaryota; kingdom Viridiplantae; phylum Streptophyta; class Magnoliopsida; order Asparagales; family Amaryllidaceae; genus Allium; species Allium cepa. Next base: position 229,159,754 of record CM060939.1, read on the forward strand.
CGTGGAACTCGGTTAAGTCACAAATATTTGAATTTAATTTAAAATAGTTTTAAAAATTGAATCTTAAATCCGAACGGTTTTGGAAATGGAATTTGGTTAAAGTGAAAAGTTTTTGGAAAGGTATTTTAAAAATGAAAGTTATTTTGAATAACTAATAAAGACTCGAAATTTGAATAATTTGATTTAAATTGGAATTCAAAATTTGAAATTGAGTTCTTTATTCAGTATTTATGATTTAAAAAAGGACTTTACAAGTTATACGGGTTTAAACCGTTTTTAAAGCGTTGTTTTGGGAATTTGAATTAACCCAAAGATTGTAACTTGTATAAATGGAATCAGGTTTTTTCCGAAATAAAACTATTGTTTCTAAATGATAAAAAGCTTTCATATGAGAAATGAATTTCAAATTGTATTTAAGGGATTTCAAGTTAAACAGAAAATAGTTTTCCAAATTATGAATGAATCTTTGGAAACAGTTTTGAAAGCTATGAGATAAATCTTGATTTTAAGATTTAAATGAGTTAATCTAATTGAAGTGAAAATTTCTTTGAAATCCGTAAATGGATCTTTATAATACCGAGTGAACTTTGTGAAGTAAATCTTTTTGTTTAAAGGATTTGCAATGGTAATTGGTTTAAACCATTTGAAAGAAAGTTTGGAATTATTAAGTTGTGACTTAATTGAAATCCCATATCCATATGTTTTTAAATATTACGCTCATTATTCGGTTTAGCCTGGATAGAACCGAATAATGTTACGTCGTTATGGATAGCATTTGAAGACAAGTGGTGAAGACCGGGTATTTGCGAGAATGATAAGGTGACCTATCGATTGTCTCTGCACTGAGTTGCTCCGGTATAGAGATTCCCTAAGTGATGGGAAGTCCGATCAGGATTGTGAATACCCGTATTGCAAAGGCTTCTTTGGAAGTGCCTTCGGTTCTGTTCGAACCCAGAACATACTTGTATGAATTGTATGTCTGACATTACAATTTGAGATATAAAGCAGATTTCTTTCAAATACATTCCTGTTAGTGGCGGAGAATTTATTCTATAAGCTTAACACCCTTCTCTGAGACGTACTTGCTCAGAGGTTATGTAGTTGAAGGTTATCAGCGATATATTCCCAATTTGGTAATGTGGCATGCTGAGTGCTGCTGATCACTTGTTGATCAAAGCGTGGATTTTGTGAAAAGCGTAGCTTTGTGAATGAGACTTCGTCGAACCTCACAACCCGGTAATGGTCGAAACAGGAAAGATGCAGCAAGGTTTCAGGGGTAGCTTCCCTAGGGTATGGCCATCCTTCTGGAAAAGGGTAGTATCATGGTATGGATCCCAGATACTTACTCACGTGGACACTGTATTTTATTACTTTGTGATGTTGTTGGTTTAGAGAGCTCTCGTATAAAGGTCCCTAAGGACCGGGGGTGGCATATTTGAGGTTTTTTATTCCCCGGGAAAGGGGTAGTCGGCCTTGTGTTAGCAGAGATCCGGTTAGGAGTCTCGGGGCGTCCTTCCAGAGGCGTACCCATGTGGCAATGGGAAATTCCTTGGCCTGACCATTTGTTGGAAATCCATTCATCCAATACGAGCCTTGTACGGTTTTAGTTGTAGAACTTGCCATCTACTTATGGTGGCGCCCCACTGTTTGGATGGTAGCTATAGTAGCATAGTTCGAAATGTCTACATTGGCTAAGATTTATATTATACTTTCGAAATGTTTTCTTCACTTTGCATTTATAGTAATAATATCAAAGAAATTTGTGTATCAAGCATCTTTAACTATCATAAGGAGAAATCTCCTCCGATTCTGCGTTTGCATTGTGTGTGTGTGTGCGGGAGGCCTGTGGTAGTTTCATTTTCCAAAAACATTGCGGATCTATTTTAAAATATTTCTTTGTTTGTTTTTAAAGACGAACTATTTTTGTTGCTCATACCAGTCCCATGACTGATCTGCAGTTTATTGTTCCCTTCCTAAACTCTGGGTGCTCAAAATTTTTCGACACGGGCAGTCTAGAGTTTGGTTTTTTAGATAGTTAGGTTCAGTAGATTATCTGGAGCTAGTTCAATCTTTGGATGTGGACGAGACTTGCTTATCTTGGTGAAATCTTGATGGCGGATCGAGCTAGGAGCTTTGGAGCTTTGTCTTTGGAGCTTTTGGATCAGAGTTGCAGTATTGGATATCTATGAAGACTTATCTCATAGTGTATCATGTTCCGCTGTATTCTGTGTTGTATATTCTCTGATGTTGATGATTATCATTGTATCAAATTGATGTATCGGATATTGTATTCATGTTATATCAATGATATCATCTTTATTTCCGTCGTGTTATTTATCATCTATTGGGTGTTGCAAGCTCCCGCGATACGAATTTGATGTTGTTTGTCGGACATCGAGTTCGGGTCGTGACAAAAAAGGTTTTTGGAAATTCCTTGAAACGTTTCGAATGAGTTTTCAAATAATTTACAGAGAAGTTATAGTTTTGAAAAAATAAGTAAATTGTGAAATTCTTAGTTTAAACTTGGTTGACTCAAAAGTTTATGATTTAAAGGTTTTTGAGAAAGAGATTTTTCATTTTTGAAATGAATGGAAAGTAGAGCGTAGATTTAACTCGATGATTTCTCCTATTTTATAAATTTGAAAGTTTCATTTTAAAAATTAGTTTTAAGGGTTGGATAAATGGAAATGGTACGTTATTAATATATGGTATAGAGAATATAAGGGTAAGAATGCTCGATAACTAAGATAGGAGGAATATGTTATTAGAGAAGCGAGAGCCACTTGAACGCTATTTAGGAAGGAGAAATTTTAATAGCAGCAGTATTAGAAATTCAGATAGAAATAGCATTAGAAATTTATATAAAATAGGATTAGTAATCTAGTAAGAAATAATATAGGAGAGAAGCAATTGGACTAGGATAGAAAGTATAGATAAATTCCGTAGATATGTAGTAATTGCACATACACTTTAGATAGACACTTAAATAGATGCATGAATTGCTTGTACCTTTTAGAAGTCCCCTTCATATGCTATTAAAATCTCCTTCAAAGTGGAAGCAGAAATAACTTGAGTAGTAAGAAAATAATAGGATGAAACTTATCCTTATATATCCTACTTTTTATTATTTAAATTTATAGAAGATATTATTTAAAAAAAGGTTTGGTATGATAATTGATTTTTGATGTTTTGAGTTAAAAATCCAAATTTTAAAAGTAGTAAATATTTATTATAGGAAGTCCTTAAAAAGGAAACTTAGTTTGGAAAGGGAAACTTTTCACCGCTCCTATTTGGAGACCAAGTAATTTTTGAATTTGATAAAAAGGTTTTTAGGTTTATATTTTTAAAGATAAAAGTTTTCGATTAGGTACCTCATGATTGTGAAGTTCTAGATTTATAGAGAATGGTGAAATCCAAACCAAATTTTGATATGGAGTAGATAAGGATGACTACCTAAGTAAGACGAGGTAAAGGTTTAGCCTAAATAGCTATGGGTGCTCGTAAGGTAGAAACAAGGAATCTTCGTTGAATATAAGGAATATTGTTATGAACCTAGGAAGGTCGATTGGAGATGTTTGAAAGCCATAAGAAGAACCCTTAAAGGAATGGGGAATGGTATCAAAGTACAATTTTGTGAGTCCTAGGGTATACTCGCATAAAGGATCAAGGATATAAAGGAAGTAAATACCGAAGTTTGAGGATACTGTCAAGCGATTATAATTTAAGAAGATTGTAGTATGATTGGGGAAGTGAGTAATAAGATAGCAAACAAACATAAAGGGTGTTAGTTGATTCAAGGTTAAATAAGGCTAGATAGGTGGTAGAAAATTTATTCCACCAAGCTAAATTTCTGAAGAGTTATTCTAAAATCTGCACAGTTCATATTTCTTATCCACTACAGTATGGGAATGCACAATTTATTCCGTTGGTGTAATAACTAAAGAAATGGATGTACCACATTTGTTAGGAGCTAAGAAGGTAAGTTAAGACATGTGGATTATAGTTGAATGGCGTATTAGAAATATCCATTTTAATTTAGTAAGGATTATTGGAGCCACAACATCATTAACTTCAGTTAATGCTGATGGCAGCTTCCAGCAAAAATTCTTTTAGGGTTTTTGGTTATATTTGCTAGTTGTCACACTTAGGATATTGGAAGAGCATATGATATGAGATATGTTTCTATTTTATTACCGTATTGTTTGTTCAGATGATCTTTGACCACTATATAAATATATTGGAAAATAATATGAATAAGAAAATCTCATAAGGACAGTTAACTAGCGATAAATGCAGGTAAAACTAGAAGTTTACAAAATAAATTAACTAATCAAGTTAGCAACCAGAAATTAAAAATGTTTTTATCCCAAAAACTTTAGTATTTTGGAAAAAAAATTAGCAAGCGGAGGACAAAGAAGAGTTATTGCGAAATCACGAGTCACTATCCCTATGCCTTTAATGCTAAAATTTATAAATACGCTTGTAAGTAGTTTGTTGTTTTATAATAAAAAAGGTTCCCCAGTCTAAGATCAATTGCACAATACTAGAGTCAATCATATACATTAACTAATAAACTTAGTCACGATTATGTTAAGATGTGGCTTGATTTGTTTTAAATATGGAGCAATAAGTGTTTTAAAATTATGTTCAAATGTTTTTAGTTTTTTTTTGGTTTAAATTCTTTTGGAAAGTTGAATTCAAATGTTTTTGAAAATTTTATTCAAGTGCTTTTGGAAAAAGAAATGGTGTATAAATGCTTTTGGGAAAATTGATTGTAACGACCCGGAATTTTAGGCAATATCAATTTAATAATCTGTATTAATAATTTAATTGATTTGATAATTTTACTTTATAATTTTAATTTAAATTGGTAAATTTAATCTTTTAAAGGTTAATAAATATTTAATCTAGCAATTTTGAATAATATCTTTTTAACAATTTAAAATTGATAAGAATTTTATTTCAAAGCTAATAAAATTTTATTCTATTTATAATATATATATTTGGTATATATTGTGAATAGAAGATCTTTTGTTTTAAATTAAAGATGAATTTTCAAATTGTAATATATATGTTTGTATATGTTATAATTTGATGTTGTTTTGAAATTTAATTTAATCTATTTATAATTTATATATGTATGAATATATTGTAATTTAAAGTTTTGTTTTAAAATTTATATTTTTCAAAAGTTAATTTTATGATTAATTCAATTGTTTTAAAAATATCAGATAATTGTTTGTTTTTAAATATGATAGTTTAAATAAAGTTTTGTTTTGTTTTTCTTTTAAAAAGGCTTAAATATTAAATGTATATAATAAATGTTTAGATTTTAAAATATATGTATAAGAATTATTTATATTATAATTAGTTTTAGAATATTTTCTTTTAAAGGTACACTAATATTTATTAATTAAGTAACTTAAAAAGTAAGTTATATTTATATTTAAATTAAATAAAAATTTATTAAAAATACATAAGTAACATGTGTAACTATTTTAAGGCATCTCTAAAAAACATGTAAGAAGATTAAGCTAATTAAGTGACAAGTGTCTTCATTTAAAAAAATTACTTTCTTTAATTTTGATAAAAACCATAACATAATTCATTTTTATCTCTTCTTCCTATCTCCAACCTATTCTCCTACTCTCAGCTGAAACAAAGAAGTTTGTTTTTCCTTTCTTCATTTTTCAAATTTATGGCAAAACAGTAAACCTGAAAATTGAATTCAAAAATCAAAATCAAACCTGAAAGTAAAATCTGCATTGTACAAAGCTGCAACATCAATTTTCAACTTGCATTTCAAATGGGATTAAGAATCAAGAGCAACTACAGTTCAACATCTGTTCAACTTTAAAATCAACAATCTGTAAGCATGCATGCATTCAATTTCTTCAGCAATCAAAAGCATTATTCAAATTTAAAGATTTCAAAAGCCTGGGAAATTGAAACTGCTCTACAAAATGAAACAGGTGAGTAAATATTTTTTTAAACAGATTGGTTGAATTCTGATCTCAATGCATGTGTGAACCTTTGAATTGATATTGGTGTTGCATGGAAAACATTTAGTATTTATGTTAGTGAATTTATAGTGATGTTTATATAGGTGTAAAAAAAACTGTGTATATATGTAACTCTCTGTTTACTGTTTTTATTTCAGACAGGATTCATTTCAAAAATTTAAATCTCCCACTAGCATAAATACTTGACTTTGATGATTATATAAAAGTTGTTAGTTATTGGTTGAAGGTAATTTTAAAAATAGTTTCTGCAGCTTGTAATTTACAAATAATTTTAAAAGTGGATAACACAGTAACCACTAATGCATGTTAAAAAAAATCAATGAATTCAATTTATAGTTTAGATTGTATAAATGAATTCGTGTTGGAAAATCACGAATTTTAACGCTAAATTCGTAATTTTTAAATTGATATTCAATTTGGAATTTGATGTTGAAAGGTTTCGGCATTTGGGCGAATTGCCGTCGATCTACACAATAATATTATTTGTAATCTTGGGTGAAGCTTGTTTTTGAAATGGGGATGTTGGGAAAAATATAATTGAAATTTTCCAATGTCTAATTTGTTCGAAATTGAATAAACTAGGGTTTTAGTGGGTTTGTGTTTCGGCATGGCCGTAGAAGCTTTTGCATCGTGTATAGAGGACCGGAATGTGCCGCGAGGTGTGAGAATTGTTCGACGAAGCGTGGCGATTCTATGGTGGCGTCGGCGAGGTTCATCGGTGTCGTGGTGATCGGCCGTGGGGTTTTGGGGTGGTTTGAGTTTCTGCAGTTTCGAGCAATATGTTCGAATTTCGACTCGATTACTTTTTGTTGGATCTGGGTTCATATTGTTGCTCGCGTGTGATCGTGAGATCATCGTCGATGGTCGCGACGACCAAGTTTGGCCGACAGTGATGGGACAAGTGCACGTGTGTTTCTGGTGTGCACTGGAATTTGAAGCTTGGGGAAGACGAGTTACTGCCCGATGTTTCGCTCGTGTTTTCTTAGGGTTCGTCTCGAAGTTGTTGTGTGCTGGGTTTGCTCGGGGTAGGCATGGGATATTTAGGTGTTTGTCTCGAGATTTTGGGTCGTTGGTTTCCTGGTTATACTGGGTAATGATATATGTTGTATAAATTAACTTCTTGTTGAATAAAATCAAGCATTCAAGCATAAATAAGTTTTATAAAAAGAAACATTCAAAGTTAAAAACTTGTTGTTTAAAAATAAATATAAATCAAACTTTTAAAAATGTTAATTGAATTTATTCTCAAATTTAAATATTTTGAGGTGATTTCTTTTGTAAGTAATAATCTTAACTAAATTTTGAACTTCAATTTTAAAGGAAGTTTTGAATTTAAATATTGAATCAAAGTTTTAGTAAAAATTTTAAGTAGTGACTTAAAAACTAAGTTTTCAAATTTTATTTAAATTGAATAAGTTTGAATTAGATGTTTAAAGTGTTTTAAATTTCAAATTTGATTTCTAAATGCCTTATTTTTCAAATAAGGTTATAGTTATGATTTTGAAAACCAATAGAATAATTTGTTTTTAAGTTATTAAAATTTGATTAATTTCAAATAACTTATTTAAGAAGATAAATAAGGTTAAATTATTATTGATATGAACTTAAGGATATTTAATAAATATGATTTGTTAATAAGTAAAGTTTAATTAAGATTAATGTTATCTTAATTAATTAAGGATTTTGAAATATAAGAAGTTAATTAATTATTTCTTTAATTAATTTTAAATAATTAGTTAATTGTTTATTTAATTTTAAATAATCACTTAATTATGGATTAATTAAGTGTAATTACTTAATGAAGTAATTAATGGTTAATTTTTGAATGTAATTAAAAAGGAAATTACTTATGGAAGTAACTGGTAGAAATTACTCATGGGAGTAAATTAGTGGAAGTGATTAATTGTAATCACTAGATGTTATTAATTAAGGAATGGATTAATATAATTATTTTAAAGTTAATTAATTATGGATTAATTAATTAAAGATTATTTAATGATGGAATTAATTACTTGTTAAGTAATTAATTAAGAGGGTAATCAAGATTGATAAATGGAAGTAATTAGAGATAATTACTTATGTAAGTAATTAAGAGTTAATTACTTAATTAATTTTAGTTAATTAATTAATGTGATTAATTAATTAATTAATGAGATTAATTTAAGATTAATTACTAAGGTAATTAATTAAAAATGTAATTAATTAATAAAGTAATTAATTAAGGATTATTTGTTAATTTAGTTGATTAATAATTACTTAAAGATTAATTAATTAGATTAATTAATCAAAGGGTTAATATAATTAATTAAGAAGTTAATTAATTAAGATAAGTAATTTCAAATTTTTAATTACTGATTATGGTTAATGAGATGATTAATTATAAGTTAATTATTCAATTAATTAATAAGGATTATTAGTTAATATAATTAATGAATTAATCAAGGTTGATTAATAAAAGTGATTAATTAAAGTGTGATTAATTAATTGTAATTAATTGAGGTTTAATGTAATTAATCATAGTTAATTAATTAATGGAAGTAAATGAAGGATCATTAATTAATGTAATTAATGATAGTAATTAAAGGTTAATTACTGTATATGGATAAGGATAATTGCTTGAATGTAATTAAAGATGATTAATCAAAGAAGATTAATTAAGGAAGATCATTAAGAGATGATTAATTTAATTATTTGGAATAAATTAATGAAGAAGGATTTGAGTAATCCAATTGATTTAGAGATAATCAATTCTACTTTTGGATGATTGGTTAATATTGATTGATTTATATTGGACGATTGATATTGGGTGATTGGTTGATGGATGATTTGGATATCTCTGTTATGTGATATGCTGCTTTGTGAGATGAATGTTTGTTATGAATTATCTATTGTGATAATGTGATTCATCTATCTGTTTATATCATCCTGAATATAAGTTTAACTGTTTAAACCCTTAAAACAACTTGGACATTAAAATGGCGTTTGGTCTCGATGAGACCGGGATCGGGTTTTTCCACATTTGGATATCCGAAAACCACATCGATTCCAATTAAACGTTAGGTCGTGAATCCAAGTGGAGCAAGTGAAGACTCGAGGTGTAAGAACTATTCGTCGGTATAACTCTGTAGGTGATTCCGTGATGAGTTTGACGGAGATAGTACTTATAGATTCGAGATGGTGATTTAGAGTGAAGGGCTATGGTCGTTGACTCTGAGGATGATTCCAAAATGAGTGCAACGAGATAGTGCCTTCGGTTTCGTTCGAACCCGGAACGAACTTGTATGGATTGAATGCTTTCAGAACATCGTCAGGTGGACGATGAGCATTCTAAGATAAATGTGTCCTATAAAGGTAATCGTAGCCTCAAGCCTCATCAACCGGAAATGGCTAAAATAGGGGAGGTGCAGCAAGGCTAGGTGGGTAGCGCCCATTTAAGGACAAGATTTTCCCCTGTCTAGAAGACCCTTTTATTTCAGCTGTGTGGGCAGTTGGAATCGCGCGCCAACTGCGGGGTTGTCTTGTTCGGGACTGTCCAGTAAGGGATGGTCCCGACCTTGTGTTGCAGCGGAGTTAGGGTGGCTCCTCGGTATGGTGATCTAGGCCACGTACTGTGACAGGCGGTACCCCAGTAGCCCTGCCATTAATGGAAACCCATTCTTCCTACGAGACCCTACGGTTTTGTTTGTATTACCCACTTTTGTGGCTAGTAACTGGAATTTAATGAATGTAACAATTTCGGCTATTTCTTATTTACTTGAAAACCCTAGACACTATTATAATATCACTGGATTTCCTATCAAATGTTTTGGTTAGCGTAAGGTAAAAACTTTTCCATGTTTATGTGTAGGAAGTCTTACGTGATACCTTTTCTTTTCAAAGGTTTTCTAAAGTTAAGCAATTTTAGCCCGTTTACTCACACCAGACCCCTGTCCGAACCGAGTGTTTATTTTCTGTTTTATTAAACTCTTGGGTACTCATATTATGTACGAGTAGTCGAGGGATTCAGGTTTGCTTGACGAATTCTGAAGGAGATATGTAGCTGGAGGCTTCCACGTATAGATATATTATGGTTCCGCTGTGTTTGTATGGTATCTATATCTTGTGTTCTTGAGATGTATAGTTAGACAGATATTTATAACTGTCTAATATGTGTTGTATAGTTGTGTACTCTGATGTAATATGATACTATGTAATATTTTATGTGATATATTATATTTCATTCATTCCGCTGTGAGTTATCTGATGTTGTTGTGTTTCTTCTTTCTTTTCTTTTCTTCTTCTATCCCTTTCTTTCTTAATTAGTGATGCGACTTTCTGGTGTTAGAAAGTCGGGTCGCTACAGGTGGTATCAGAGCGTTAGGTTGAGTGAATACCTATGCTCTGGAGTGGTGTCTTTCTTGAGAGATCGTACTTGTAATTTTTTATATATAACTATATATTTATTTATATATCTACCTAATCTGTTGGGTTATCTGTTCGGATTTTTCAGCATAAGTTTTAGAGGTAGATGGAGTAGTGGTGTGTGCGTGTAACACGACTACGACTAATGGAAGAGGTCCATATGTTTGAGGTTGGAAGTTTTTGTCGAGATTGTAGACCTAATACCGTCTCGAGCGAGATTTGTAGTTTGGAGTAAGGATTTCTCTGATCTCAAAAGGAAATCTTTTTAAAGGTTCAGAGTTTAGCTTGGAAGTGTAAGCTTGGATTTGTCGGAAGTGCAGAAGTAAGTGATGATATCTTGATGACTGCGTGATGAGATGCAGTATCCATGGATATTTTCAAAGATGTTTTCTCTTGAAGCAGTTTTAAAAGTAGCTGAGAAGCAGTTTTTTTACCTACCGCAGGAAAGACTCGTCTGTGTAGAAGTTATTTGGATCTTTATCAAGGAGATAGTCTGCTTTGGAATATGAGACTAAGGTTTATAAGTGTTTCGTTTCGGCATGGTCTCATTTGTCATTCCTTAAGGAGAGCGAGATGTTGATGTTTGGTTTGGTGCCGAATTTCTTGAGAGGTTGTCTGCCATCTCGAAGGTTCATTGTGTGGTTTGTTGATGGTTTTGGTTTTCGAGAAGCCTTTGGGTTAGAAGTTTTTGGTTAGTTGTGGTAGCAGTGCAGTTCGACGTGTTCGGTGTGCTGACGAGAAGGTCTTTTAGCTTTGTAGTATCATCGAGGTAGAGTTTGGATGCAGCAGTGTGGCTCGTTTCTCCGATGGTTTAGGAATCTTTGTAGTTCTTCTTTCAGCAGCCCGGGCAGGTGGTGAATGTTTTCTTGAAGGTTAACCTTGTTTGGAAAAGTTTAAAGCTGTTCTAATTGGTAAAGTGAGGACAGTTTCTTAGGTACCCGAATTAGGTAGGATCGCAAAAGTGATTTGCGATTAATTTGAGAATTTATCTTGGGCAATCTTTTGTTTGAGGCTGAGGATTCTCATGTGGAAGTAGGAGCTAATGAAGTGATCAGAAGTTTGTCTGCATCTGGAGTTGAGTTCCATATTGTTTTGGTTCCAGAAGCGATATTGGTAGTTAGCCTAGTAGTAGAGTTGGTGTAGCAGCTCAGAATTTTTTTTGGAATTTGGGTTGGTCAGATATAGTTTTTGAGTTGGATTCTGTTATAAGGATGTGTGACCGAGTCAGATGGGTCACTCAGATTTTATGGTTTTGATGAACAAAGTTTCCCGGATATATTGGATAAGTTTGTAATCGTGTTCATCAACAGTATTCTCATCTATTTCAGAATCAGAGTTGTGCAGCGGAAGCGAGGTAGCAGCTGTGCGAGGAAGGAAATAGGTTCAGTTTGCTATTGCTTGAGAAGTAGAGCTTGTGTTTTGGATTTCGACGGATTTTGGAAGACTTTTCTGTTGAATAGGATCCAAGAACTGTTTGCTTTGGTCTAGTTTCTGGAAGTGTCAGCATAGGTTGAGCTGATCAGGAAGAGATTGGCAGCCCAGGATTGTCTGTTAAGTTATGCAGATATGAGATAAGGAGTTTAGAATTCGAAGTTGGAGACTTCATTGTTGTTAAGATTTCTCTGGTTAAGAGAGCAGTGATTGGATAAGATTGGATGGCTAGTTCTGAGGCATTTGGGATTTCTTATCTATGTTTTGATAGGATGAGATTGAATTGCCAGTTTGGATAGCTGGAATTCATTGTATTTCACGTATCTCTGAGGGAGTACGTTTATGATTCATTGTTGGTTGTGGAATCTGTAGTTCAGTTGGATTTGGAAGTTGGGCTAGACTTGGGTATAGTCTGATGTTCTGTTCAGATTGGTGGATCTAGAGAAGAGAAGGAGCTCCGGATTTTTGTGGTGTAGTTTGTTTAGCTTCTGTAGAGCGAGTCTTCCGGTAATTTTTACTTGGGAAACTCTAGATAGTGTTAGTAAGATTAATTCTGATTTGTGTTAGGATAATTAGTTAGATATGTTTGTTTGTTTGATTGATTGCTATGGTTGTTAGTAACTGAATGTTAGGTATGCTTTGCTGTTTGAAATTGAAATCTTTGTTGGGTTATTAAATTATCTTTGCTTTTAAATTTTGGGGACGAGATTCTTTTAAGGGAGGAGGATTGTAACGATCCGGAATTCTAGGCAATATCAATTTAGTAATCTGTATTAATAATTTAATTGATTTGATAATTTTTCTTTATAATTTTAATTTAAATTGGTAAATTTGATCTTTTAATGGTTAATAAATATTTAATCTGGCAATTTTGATCAATATCTTTTTAACAATTTAAAATTGATAAGAATTTTATTTCAAAGCTAATAAAATTTTATTCTATTTACAATATATATATATATATATATATATATATATATTTGGTATATATTGTGAATAGAAGATCTTTTGTTTTAAATTAAAGATGAATTTTCAAATTGTAATATTATATGTTTATATGTGTTATAATTTGATGTTGTTTTGAAATTTAATTAAATCTATTTATAATTTATATATGTATGAATATATTGTAATTTAAAGTTTTGTTTTAAAAATTATATTTTTCAAAAGTTAATTTAAGATTAATTCAATTGTTTTAAAAATATCAGATAATTGTTTGTTTTTAAATATGATAGTTTAAATAAAGTTTTGTTTTGTTTTTCTTTTAAAAATGCTTAAATTTTAAATGTATATAATAAATGTTTAGATTTTAAAATATATGTATAAGAATTATTTATATTATAATTAGTTTTAGAATATTTTCTTTTAAAGGTAAACTAATATTTATTAATTAAGTAACTTAAAAAGTAAGTTATATTTATATTTAAATTAAATAAAAATTTATTAAAAATACATAAGTAACATGTGTAACTATTTTAAGTCATCTCTAAAAAACATGTAAGAAGATTAAGCTAATTAAGTGACAAGTGTCTTCATTTAAAAAAAAATTACTTTCTTTAATTTTGATAAAAACCATAACATAATTCATTTTTATCTCTTCTTCCTATCTCCAACCTATTCTCCTACTCTCAACTGAAACAAAGAAGTTTGTTTTTCCTTTCTTCATTTTTCAAATTTATGGCAAAACAGTAAACCTGAAAATTGAATTCAAAAATCAAAATCAAACCTGAAAGTAAAATCTGCATTGTAAAAAGCTGCAACATCAATTTTCAACCTGCATTTCAAATGGGATTAAGAATCAAGAGCAACTACAGTTCAACATCTGTTCAACTTTAAAATCAACAATCTGTAAGCATGCATGCATTCAATTTCTTCAGCAATCAAAAGCATTATTCAGATTTAAAGATTTCAAAAGCCTGGGAAATTGAAACTGCTCTACAAAATGAAATAGGTGAGTAAATATTTTTAAAAACAGATTGGTTGAATTCTGATCTCAATGCATGTGTGAACCTTTGAATTGATATTGGTGTTGCATGGAAAACATTCAGTATTTATGTTACTGAATTTATAGTGATGTTTATATAGGTGTAAAAAAAACTGTGTATATATGTAACTCTCTGTTTACTGTTTTTATTTCAGACAGGATTCATTTCAACCACTAGCATAAATACTTGACTTTGATGGTTATATAAAAGTTGTTAGTTATTGGTTGGAGGTAATTTTAAAAATAGTTTCTGTAGTTTGTAATTTACAAATAATTTTAAAAGTGGATAACACAGTAACCACTAATGCATGTTAAAAAAATCAATGAATTCAATTTATAGTTTAGATTGTATAAATGAATTCGTGTTGGAAAATCACGAATTTTAACGCTAAATTCGTAATTTTTAAATTGATATTCAATTTGAAATTTGATGTTGAAAGGTTTCGGCATTTGGGTGAATTGTCGTCGATCTACACAATAATTTGATTTGTAATCTTGGGTGAAGCTTGTTTTTGAGATGGGGATGTTGGGAAAAATATAATTGAAATTTTCCAATGTCTAATTTGTTCGAAATCGAATAAACTAGGGTTTTAGTGGTTTTGTGTTTGGGCATGGCTGTAGAAGCTTTTGCATCGTGTATAGAGGACCGGAATATGTCGCGAGGGATGAGAATTGTTCGACGAAGCGTGGCGATTCTATGGTGGCGTCGGCGAGGTTCATCGGTGTCGTGGTGATCGGCCGTGGGGTTTTGGAGTGGTTCGAGTTTCTGCAGTTTCGAGCAATATGTTCGAATTTCGACTCAATTCTTTTTGTTGGATCTGGGTTCATATTGTTGCTCGCGTGTGAACGTGAGATCATCGTCGATGGTCGCGATGACCAAGTTTGGGTGACGGTGATGGGACACGTGCACGTGTGTTTCTGGTGTGCACTGGAATTTGAAGCTTGGGGAAGACGAGTTACTGCCCGATGTTTCGCTCGTCTTTTCTTAGGGTTCGTGTCGAAGTTGTTGTGTGCTGTGTTTGCTCGGGGTAGGCACGGGATATTTAGGTGTTTGTCTCGAGATTTTGGGTCGTTGGTTTCCTGGTTATACTGGATAATGATATGCATTGTATAAATAATCTTCTTGTTGAATAAAATCAAGCATTCAAACATAAACAAGTTTTATAAAAAGAAATATTCAAAGTTAAAAACTTGTTGTTTAAAAATAAATATAAATCAAACTTTTAAAAATGTTAATTGAATTTATTCTCAAATTTAAATATTTTGAGGTGATTTCTTTTGTATGTAATAATCTTAACTAAATTTTGAACTTCAATTTAAAAGGAAGTTTTGAATTTAAATATCGAATCAAAGTTTAAGTAAAAATTTTAAGTAGTGACTTAAAAACTAAGTTTTCAAATTTTATTTAAATTGAATAAGTTTGAATTAGATGTTTAAAGTGTTTTAAATTTCAAATTTGATTTCTAAATGCCTTATTTTTCAAATAAGGTTATAGTTATGATTTTGAAAACCAATAGAATAATTTGTTTTTAAGTTATTAAAATTTGATTAATTTCAAATAACTTATTTAAGAAATCACCTCAATGAAGTGATTAATTTTAAATAATCACTTAATTATGGATTAATTAAGTGTAATGACTTAATGAAGTAATTAATGGTTAATTTTTGAATGTAATTAAGAATGGAAATTACTTATGGAAGTAATTGGTAGAAATTACTCATGGGAGTAAATTAGTGGAAGTGATTAATGGTTAATCACTAGATGTTATTAATTAAGGAATGGATTAATATAATTATTTTGAAGTTAATTAATTATGGATTAGTTAATCAATTAAATAATTAAAAATTATTTAATGATGGAATTAATTACTTGTTAAGTAATTAATTAAGAGGGTAATCAAGATTGATAAATGGAAGTAATTAGAGATAATTACTTATGTAAGTAATTTAGAGTTAATTACTTAATTAATTTTAGTTAATTAATTAATGTGATTAATTAATTAATGAATGAGATTAATTAAATATTAATTACTAAGGTAATTAATTAAAAATGTAATTAATTAATAAAGTAATTAATTAAGGATTATTTGTTAATTTAGTTGATTAATAATTACTTAAAGATTAATTAATTAGATTAATTAATCAAAGGGTTAATATAATTAATTAAGAAGTTAATTAATGAAGATAAGTAATTTCAAATTGTTAATTATTGATTATGGCTAATGAGATGATTAATTATAAGTTAATTATTCAATTAATTAATAAGGATTATTAATTAATATAATTAATGAATTAATCAAGGTTGATTAATAAAAGTGATTGATTAAAGTGTGATTAATTAATTGTAATTAATTGAGGTTTAATGTAATTAATTATAGTTAATTAATTAATGGAAGTAAATGAAGGATCATTAATTAATGTAATTAATGATAGTAATTAAAGGTTAATTACTGTATATGGATAAGGATAATTACTTGAATATAATTAAAGATGATTAATAAAAGAAGATTAATTAAGGAAGATCATTAAGAGATGATTAATTTATTTATTTGGAATAAATTAATGAAGAAGGATTTGAGTAATCCAATTGATTTAGAGATAATCAATTCTGCTTTTGGATGATTGGTTAATATTGATTGATTTATATTGGATGATTGATATTGGGTGATTGGTTGATGTATGATTTGGACATCTCTGTTATGTGATATGCTGCTTTGTGAGATGAATGTTTTTTATGAATTATCTATTGTGATAATGTGATTCATCTATCTGTTTATATCATCCTGAATATAAGTTTAACTGTTTAAACCCTTAAAACAACTTGGACATTGAAATGGCGTTTGGTTTCGTTGAGGCCAAGATCGGGTTTTTCCATATTCGGATATCCGAAAACCACATCGATTCCAATTAAACGTTAGGTCGTGAATCCAAGTGGAGCAAGTGAAGACTCGAGGTGTAAGAACTATTCGTCGGTATAACTCTGTGGGTGATTCCGTGATGAGTTTGACGGAGATAGTACTTATAGATTCGAGATGGTGATTTAGAGTGCAAGGGCTATGGTCGTTGACTCTGAGGGTGATTCCAAAATGAGTGCAACGAGATGTGCCTTCGTTTTCGTTCGAACCCAGAACGAACTTGTATGGATTGAATGCTTTCAGAACATCGTCAGGTGGACGATGAGCATTCTAAGATAAATGTATCCTATAAAGGTAATCGTAGCCTCAAGCCTCATCAACCGGGAATGGCTAAAACAGGGGAGGTGCATCAAGGCTAGGTGGGTAGCGCCCATTTCAGGACAAGATTTTCCCCTGTCTAGAAGACCCTTTTATTTCGGCTGTGTGGGCAGTTGGAATCGCGCGCCAACTGCGGGGTTGTCTTGTTTGGGACTGCCCAGTAAGGGATGGTCCCGGCCTTGTGTTGCAGGGGAGTTAGGGTGGCTCCTCGGTATGGTGATCTAGGCTACGTACTATGACGGGCGGTACCCCAGTAGCCCTGCCATTGATGGAAATCCATTCTTCCTACGAGATCCTACGGTTTTGTTTGTATTACCCACTTTTGTGGCTAGTAGCTGGAATTTAAATAATGTAACAATTTCGGCTATTTCTTATTTACTTGAAAACCCTAGACATTATTATAATATCACCGGATTTCCTATCAAATGTTTTGGTTAGCGTAAGGTAAAAACTTTTCCATGTTTGTGTGTGGGAAGTCTTACGTGATACCTTTTCTTTTCAAAGGTTTTCTAAAGTTAAGCAATTTTAACCCGTTTACTCACACCAGACCCCTGTCTGACCCGAGCATTTATTTTCTGTTTTATTAAACTCTTGGGTACTCATATTATGTATGAGTAGTCGAGGGATTCAGGTTTGCTTGACGAATTCTGGAGGAGATATGGAGCAGTAGGCTTTCACGTGTAGATATATAATGGTTCCGTTGTGTTTGTATGGTATCTGTATCTTGTGTTCTTGAGATGTATAGTTAGACAGATGTTTATAACTGTCTAATATGTGTTGTATAGTTGTGTACTCTGATGTAATATGATACTATGTAATATTTTATGTGATATATTATATTTCATTCGTTCCGCTGTGAGTTATCTGATGTTGTTGTATTTCTTCTTTCTTTTCTTTTCTTCTTCTATCCCTTTCTTTCTTAATTAGTGATGCGACTTTCTGATGTTAGAAAGTCGGGTCGCTACATTGATTTTTCAAACCATTTTGCAAGTTTCATTAGAAAAGTGTAATAACTCGAAATTTAACCCATAATAATTGATTCATTAATTAATTAGATAATAAAATAACTTTGTGAAATTATCAAAATTAAGCCACCGAAATTGCACCATTGTGTCCGTGGTAATTTTCTGGTCAATTTCTATATATAGAACATCAGAATCCGAGTTAGTATAAGCTTAGAATGAAATAATGAACGAAACGAAATTAAAAAAATATGTATAGGTCGAGCGGCCAGTCGACCTGGGAAAGGGGCCGGTTGACCGCCCAGTCGACCCGTCTTGCTTTTTGGCAAGCGAGCGAACGTTCATTCGAACGAATCGGTAGCGATTGAACACATATTTTGCATCATTTTAACTGATATGGCCCCTCCGTTTCTGCATCTGATGGCTCCTATTCAGCCTATAATGTGGTTGCATCTTATTCAATCTCTGAATCCAACAGTCCAAGATCCATTTCTATACCTATAAATAGACCCCTAGACCTATCATTTTTTCTCATTCTAGGTTTTCTCCACTTGGATTCACCTTTCTAGGAAGGACCCTAAACGGAGTGATTTTTCCAAAGGAGAAAATCTTTATAAATTAAATTATTTTACAACTCCAAGTGGATTCGGGAAGACCAAAGGAAGAGCATAGGACTGGAAGGGAGTGATTGTAATTATTTTAAGATTTCTTTAAGTAATTTAAAATAATAGGGTTTCCAATAGTTGCAGTTTTACTATGATTTTTGGAATAGCCTTTTCAATAGTGTACTTACAGTTTTTAGAATTTTTTTCAGTCTATTTCCTTTCAGCTATTCTTTTCAGTAATTTTAATTTATTTCTATTAATTATAGCTTTTCCGTTTATTTGCAGTATTTTAGTTTATTTACTGTTATGTATACATCTTCTTCCCGTGCTTTGGATTTTCTTCAGTTTTCTTTTATTCCTCCTTCTATTAGCACTTGAGATGATGGTTTTGATGACAACAACCTTAGAATAGAATTATAAAATATAAATACTAACATTATAGTTTATACATATATGTATATGCAGGATTTAACCATGCAGATACCAAGAATGAAGACTGTACAATTTAGAGATTCAAGGTATCAAAATTGAAGACACATGAGTATCAAGAATATCAAGATTATCAAGAGTTCAAGATTTCAAGAATAAGTAATTTAATTAGGAATTTTGTTAAAACTCCTAGAAAAGCACTGGCATCTTAAAATCCAATTTATTCGTGGAATGGAATCCACTTCGAGCCTGTAAAAGGGATGGAACCCTAAGTAGGATGGAACCTACGAAAAATCTAGTGAAACATTGTTTTGTATCCGCTGCCTTTTATTCAAATGTTTTTAAAAAATTATATCCTGTTTTAAAAATGATTTCAAAACCTTCCTTTTAAAAGAATCAAAAACATCTATCCTGATTTTAAATATTTTTGCCTCAAAATAATCTTTAATTTCAAAATCAAATTATCCTCGGTTTTAAACTATCTTTAATAATAATATATTTAACTTTTAATATTTATACTTAGATTTAAATATAAAATTATAAGTAAAAATTTATGTATACCAAAATATTATTCTCTTTATTTATTTATGTATTTTAACTATAGTTAAGTATATTTATAAAAGTTTAAAATACTTTTAATATAAGATAAAAGTCATTTTCAAAGAAAAACAAAACACCAAAATTTCCTTTGGGATGTCGACATACCCAAGTTACCCATGTCAACATAGTGTCGGTTGATTTCAAAAATTTGAATTTCAAAAAGAAGTGTCTATTCGTCATATCCCTTCACGAATGGACATGGCCGTTGTTCTTCTATAAATATGGGCTGTTTTCAACGAATTTCTAATCATATTTTCTGGTTTTCACTCCTCTTCTTCTTCCACATTTCTTTATACATATTCTTACCATTACTCTACTAAAATCAACATTGAATCTAACCAGATCATTTCTAGTTTGATTCTCTATCACTATCTCAACAAGATCCTCCGTGCTATTCAGAGTTATAGGCTTCTTTGTAATCATTTCTGTGTAAAAAGTGTGATTGTAGCCTTGGAAATCAATCAAGTGTAAAAGGTGTGATTGTAGCCTTGGAAATCAATCAAGTATAAAAGGTGTGATTGTAGCCTTGGAAATCAATCAAGTGTAAAAGGTGCGATTGTAGCCTAGGAAATCAATTGGGTGAACTTGTTGCCTATGAAATCAACTATCTCTATCCAGAGGATTGTGAATCTGGAGGGTGTACCTCGTAGACTTGGAATCGAGGGTGAAATTGTACAATTTCTTTTGAAAGGAAATCCGTACTTGTGTGCGGGACTGGATGTAGGGTAACTCCGAACCGGTATAAAATCCGGTGTGTTCTTTCCTTCCTGCTTTTACTTTATCTCTGTATCTGTGTTTGTTTCTGTGATCGTATCTGTGTCTGAATATTGCATACATTTGTGTTTAAATTAACATAAAATCAAAAAATTTAGTAATTTCTTAAAACACTATTTACCCCCCTCTAGTGTTTATCCTAGCCTTAAGATCCATAATCCGCATTTCTAACATTTGGTATCAGAGCAAGGTTTTCAAAGTTTCATAATCTGATTTTTGAAAAAGTTTTTAAATGGCTATGTTTGTTAATACTAGTTTAGAAATATTCAGATCATCATTGTCTCTTGAATCTACATATAATCAATACTCAAATACAAGTTGTCTACTAAGATTGTTTGATGTGTAGGAAACATGCTTTATGGGGGTTGAGGAATCAATCCACAATGGACAAATTGTGCAGATCAAAAAGAATAAGCGGATACTCGATAGTGGATGTTCTAGACACATGACTGGCAATCCAGATATGCTGAATGATATAATATACAAAGACGGAGGGCTGGTTAACTTTGGAGACAATTCAAAAGGATATGTGATTGGCATCGACAAAGTCGGTAACTCTGAAACTCCAATTATTACTAATGTTTTGCTAGTTAAGAATCTGAAACATAATCTGCTAAGTATAAGTCAACTTTGCTATAAAGGATATAAAATTAAATTTGAAAAAGATAAATGTCACATTGAAGATAATAATTCAACCATAATATTTGAGGGAATTAGGAAAAAGATAATTATATTCTTAGTATGAAAGTCTCAAATGATAACTTATGTCTTTTGGAAAATACAAGCGACCATTGGGTTTGGCATAAGAGATTTGGGCATTTGAATTTCAAACTCTTATCTAGAATATCTAAACATGATCTAATAAGAGGTCTTCCTAAAATAAATTTTAAATTAGATAGTCTATGTGATGCTTGTCAATTGGGAAAACTTAGAAAAAGTTCCTTTAAATTAAAAGATATGATTTCAACCTCAAAACCTCTTGAATTACTTCACCTTGATTTATTTGGACCATCTCAAATTTTATCAATAAATCATAGTAAATATTTTTTGTAATTGTAGATGATTATTCTAGATTTACATGGACAATATTTTTGAAACATAAAAGTGATACTTTTGAATGTTTTAAGAACTTTACAAAAAGGATTCAAAATCAACTTTCTCTAAAGATTA
Organism: Allium cepa; assembly: GCA_030765085.1. Classification (NCBI taxonomy): domain Eukaryota; kingdom Viridiplantae; phylum Streptophyta; class Magnoliopsida; order Asparagales; family Amaryllidaceae; genus Allium; species Allium cepa. The sequence continues at coordinate 229,181,366 of CM060939.1, forward strand.
TAACCATCCGTAGTGATCACGGTGGTGAATTTGAAAATGAAAAGTTTGAGGAATTCTGCAATAAAAAGGGAATAACTCATAATTTTTCATTTCCAAGAACTCCACAACAAAACAGAGTAGTAGAATGTAAAAATAGGACGATTCAAGAGTGTGCGAGAACTATACTTTCAGATAGTAAATTACCGAAGTATTTTTGGACAGAAGCAGTTGCTACCGCCTGTTATATTTAAATTTTTAATTAGACTTTAAATGATACGACATCTTATGAACTTCTTCACTCAAAGAAACCTAAGGTATCTTATTTTAGAACTTTTGGAAGTAAATGTTCTATCTTAAATACAAAAGATAATTTAGATAAATTTGATCCTAAATCCGACAAAGGTATGTTTATCGGATATTCTAATAAAAGTAAAGCGTACAGAGTGTTTAATTTAAGAACTAACACCATCGAAGAAACAATGCATTTTCGTTCGATGAAAATCTGAAAATTTTTGAAAATACAAATGACGAAGAGGATTTAATCACTCAAAATCAAGAGACAACTGAAACTAATAATGAAATTAATCATCATAATAAAAGGATTTAACTTTTAAAACATCACCCTATTGAAAATGTACTTGGAGATATGCAATCTTTTGTTAAAACTAGAAATCAACTAAGTCAAATGAGCAATGTAGCTTTTATATCAATTATTGAACCCAAAAATCCAAAAGAAGCATCAACTGATGACTCATGGATTTTAGCTATGCAAGAAGAATTAAATCAATTCACTAGAAATGATATTTGGGAATTTGTTCCTAGACCTGAAAATAAAACTATAATTGGAACTAAATGGGTTTATAAAAATAAAATGAATGAACAAAGGGAGGTTGTTAGAAATAAAGCCCGGTTAGTCGCTCAAGGTTATTGTCAAGAAGAAGGAATAGATTTTAATGAAACCTTTGCTCCCATAGCAAGATTATAAGCCATTAGGATTCTACTTGCTTTCACAAATCATAATAGTTTCAAACTATTTCAAATGGATGTTAAAAGTGCCTTTTTAAATGGATTTGTAAAAGAGGAAGTATATGTTGAACAACCACTGCTTTTTGAAAATGAAAAATTACCAAATCATGTTTACAAACTTAAGAAAGCTCTATATGGTCTAAAATAAGCTACTAGAGCCTGGTATGATAGACTAAGATATTACTTATTACAATCAAATTTTGAAATTGGTAAAGTAGATAATGCTCTTTTTATTAAAAGAAATAAAAATGATATTCAACTAGTACAAATCTACGTAGATGATATCATTTTTGGATCAACTCATTTTGAAATGAATAAAGAATTTTCCGATATGTCAAAAGAGTTTGAGATGAGTCATATAGGTGAATTAAACTTATTCTTAGGATTACAAATAAAACAATTAGATAATGGTATCTTTATTAGTCAAGGAAAATATGCTAAAGACCTAATTAATAAATTCGGTTTGACTACTGCAAGTGGAAAACCTACTCTTATGGAAACCAATGAGTACCTTAGTAAAGAAGATCTCTCGAAAGATGTAGATCAAAAATTATGTAGAGGAATGATTGGATCACTACTCTATATCACTGCTGGTAGACCTGATATCATGCACAGTGTTTGTCTCTGTGCAAGATATCAATCCCAACCTAAAGAGACCCACTTAAAAGCCGTAAAACGTATCATAAGATATGTTAAACACACCTTTGATTATGGCTTATTTTACCCTAAAAATGATTCTTTTGACTTAATATCTTACTGTGATGCTGATTATGCTGGTTGTAAATCAGATCGAAAAAGTACAAGTGGAACTTGTCACTTTTTGGAGCATTCTTTGATTTCCTAGCTTAGTAAAAAGCAAAACACAGTTTCTTTATCAACAACTGAAGCAGAATATATTTCTGCTGCTTTGGCTTGTTCTTAAGTAATATATATGTAACAAACTTTAAAAGATTATGGTTTAAATATCTTAAAGTCACCAATTTATTGTGATAATACGAGTGCGATAAATTTATCCAAAAATACTACTCAACATGCTCGAACTAAACATATTCATATAAGACATCATTTTCTCAGAGATAATATAAATAAGGAAGTAAGCACTCTAGATTATATTAATTTCGAGAATCAAATTGCTGATATATTAACAAAACCCTTAAATGATTCTATATTACTAAATTAAGAAGAGAATTAGGAATTTGTTCAATAACTGAAATATAAAAATATAAATAACAAAGTATAATTAAAAACTAAATCAAAATAAATCAAATAGTAAAAATTTCAAAGACCATGTCGACATGCCCCCTCAACCCATGTCGACATACAACCATTTTTTATTTTTAAAAATTTTCCCACCAAAATTTAAATAATTGGTTATATATTCCTCTTATTTTTGAAATTTTGGTCATTCTCTCTATTCTCTTTCTGTTCTAACTTCTGAAATAAATTAAACCATGGCCTCCTCTTCCAAATCAAACATAAATTCAACCTTTTCATTCCCTTCTCCTACTTTTGGACCGTTTCAACGAACTACGCTCACTCGAGTGACAAAAATGGAGGATTTTCTGAAGGATGCACTGCAGCTATTGACTGAAATTCAAGTGGTGCAACTTAGAATGGAAAAAGAACAAGAGAGCCAAGGCAAAATCCTTAGGAATTTGCAAAAATTTCTAATGGATAATCATGCTAACCCAATCTTGATTGACGAAGATTCTTCAGGAGATCAAGTGCAAGATGGCAGCGAAGAAGAAGAAGAAGCCTTCATGGAAGAAGAGCACATTGAAGAAGATGACAAAGTCATTTGTGTTGGCGAAGTGTGCTTTGACAAAGATGGAAATCTTGTTGAACAACGTGGAAATTTCCGTTTCCACTATCCAAATTGTTCGATTCATAGATCTCCCATTTTCAAAGACACTCATTATTTTCTTTTCTATGGTTGTATGTTCTTTCTTACGTTCTCTATGAAAATGTAAATATAACTGTTAAATTAATAAAAAGTTCGAAATCTTATATGTGTTTTATTAAAAGTATTATTATATGGATACTTAGGATAGTTAGTAGTTTAGGACTAAGTTTTATGTTTTAGAGTTAAGTGTTGATTATTTATGACAACATTATCATTATAATCACACGTCATAGAGTATTAGATTAAGGGGAGTTATATAGCTTGGAAATTATATAGTTTCGAGTTTTGTTGATGACAAAAGGGGAGAAGTATAAAATAGGATAGTTAGGCATAAATTAAGGGGGAGTTACTAGTTTTAGGGGGAGTTATTAGGATAGAAGTAATATTTTATAAACAAAGGTTGTCATCATCAAAAAGGGGGAGATTGTTAGTCCTTGAGATGATGGTTTTGATGACAATAACCTTGGAATAGGATTATAAAATATAAATACTAACATTATAGTTTAGATATATATGTATATGTAGGACTTAACCATGCACGTACCAAGAATGAAGACTGTACAATATAGAGATTCAAGATATCAAAAATGAAGACTCATGAGTATGAAGAATATCAAGATTATCAAGAGTTCAAAATTTCAAGAATAAGTAACTTAATTAGGAATTTTATTAAAACTCCTAGAAAAGCACTGACATCTTAAAATACAATTTATTCGTGGAATGGAATCCACTTCGAGCCTGTAAAAGGGATGGAACCCTATGTAGGATGAAGCCTACGAAAAATCTAGTGGAACATTGTTTTGTATCCACTAACCTTTTATTCAAATGTTTTTACAAAATTATATCCTCTTTTCAAAATGATTTCAAAACCTTCCTTTTAAAAGAATTAAAAACATCTATCCTAATTTTAAATATTTTAGCATCAAAATAATCTTTAATTTCAAAATCAAATTATCCTTGGTTTTAAACTATCTTTAATAATAATATATTTAACTTTTGATATTTATACTTAGATTTAAATATAAAATTATAAGTAAAATTATCCTTGGTTCGATGTGTGTCGCACGGTCTGTATAACTTAGCACACGTCGCTCGACCAAGATCACTCGGCACGGATCGTTCGGCCAGTCAATTGGGTCGTCGTCGCTCAGCATGTACCGCTCGGTCTGGGTAAATCGGAACATGTCACTCGGCTAAGATTGCTCGGCATGCATCGGTCAGTCTGTTGGGTTGTCGTCGCTCGGCATCTACCGCTCGATCTGGGTAACTCGACACATGTGGCTCGGTCAGATTGGATTGAAACATGCGGTTCGGTCAATGCCGTAAGTCACATGTGGCTCGGCCTAGACAGGTTAGAAGGTATTGATCGTAAAAGGGGAGTCGCCATCGTTCGACCATCCTGGATCGGCATTTGCCGTTCGGTGTGCCTCGCTTAGCATGCCTGGGTCGGTCGACCTGAGGTTCCCATATATAGGCCAAAGTACTTTGCTCCTACGCCTGAGAAGGAAGTCCAGTCTATCTTCGTCTATAAATAGAAGGGCAGTGGTGCAGTGAAAAGGGACCTTTTTCGAGAACTCCGAGAACACTCTACCATTTTTTACATTAGCTTTCTTTCAGTTAAAAACTTGTATTCGAGCTATTTTCTTATGGATTGTATCTATATTCAAGTCCTAGGGGAAAGCAATAAAGATTACATTAACAGTAGATGTAGGCAGTTACGCCGAACCACTATAATTCCGGTGTTCTTGTTTCTGCAATTAGTTTTGCATACATCCCTCGGCTTTATTATCTTCATTAATCTCTCTACATAAATCTTTTCTTAAGTGTTATCGACCAATTTTGATGCTAACATTTTAGTGCTTTCACTGAGAATGGCATTCTCAGGCCGTTAGGATCTACTTTGTCGCTATTGGATTGAAGAAATCCCCAAAGAAGATCCAAGTTCGTTCACAAGAAGTTCATAGTTTCTACTCAGAGTTCCTACCAATAACTCTACGATGGGAAGACCACGTACCAAATCAGCCTCCCATAGTGCAGATGTCAACGAGACGACTTGCGTCCAACAAGTAGGACCCAACAATCAACAAGCTAATCCAGGTGCAAGAACCACCACTGCCCTAAACCAAACAGAAGTTTTCACCAGAACGAAGTTCAACGAGCTGATGAGAGAACTCATGGGAAGCGGGAGACAACTTAATGAACAAATTCAAGCTAACGCCAATCTCATGACCCAACTTACACAACAACAACATCAGGATGCTGGAGGAAGTCCCGCTACCTACTCGTCATCTGACAATTCCGTTTCGTCTGATGAACATCCTAAGCGTAGACGCCGTAGAATTGAAACAGCGCAAACATGGGGAGCCGATCAATCCAACAGGAATTGTCCAGGTTCCCTAACTGGAGCTGTGACCCCTCATTTGCATCCAAGAGACCGCTCTCAAGTTGGAATGGGAAACTTAGGATCTGGAGCACGAGTGGAAGCTGACCGACTGGCTCACCAGAGACGCAATGAAGCGTGTCCCCAGGACGCTCATTTGGAAGATCATCAATCAAGGAGGCACCAGCCGGGATGGTCACGCGGGATGGAGTCCAACTTTCCACCTCCCATCCAGACCTTAGACTTGTCAGCCATGGTCAGACAGCTAATAAGGGAAAATCAGGGCTTTTCCAATGATGATTGGGGCATTGATAGAAGTCATACTCCATTCACAGATGCTATCCTACAGGCTGAATACCCCCAAGAGTTTAGTATGCCAACTATTCCAGCCTATGAGGGGAAGACTGATCCCCAACAACATGTAATGAGATACGAGTGGATGATGGACTTGGCCAGGGCGAATGATGCGACTAAATGTAGATGTTTCCCAATAACCTTGTATGGAATCGCTACCATGTGGTTCACCAGACTCCCTCCACGATCGATCTCCAGATTTGATGAGTTAGTGACGAATTTTGTGAAATGGTTCAGAATTCATACCACTCGTCCATAGGACATGATGTCTTTATCCAGTGTAATTCAAGCCCCACGGAAGTCCTTAAAAGAATATTTGCAAAGATTTCATGTTGCATCTACTGAAGCTCGCAACCCTAATGACCACGCTATTCTTATGACCATGATGCGGGGAGTAGATCCGGACTCAGAGTTTGGTGATTGGCTGGCAGGAAAACCTCCAGCTACCCTGAAACGTTTTTATTCAAAGGCACACTAGTTCGTGAGAAGGGAGGGATCTAGGTGGATGAGATGAGGCAATGCGCCAGGTCCTGGCAAAGAGGCTGTGCAAAGTAACATTGCGATAAAACAGGCTGGCGACAATTCTGGAACGATCAAGGTTAATGTGCAAAACAAGCCCGAGCAGTCTAAAGCGTCTTGAAGGGAAAATTCCGAAAGAAAGAGGGAAGCCGGAAAGTGGATGCCATGGATCCCGACCTACAACAAATACACTCCTCTGAAAGCATCTTTAGAGAATAATTATTTGTCAACTTCCAATACCGGAAGCCGTGCCTAAAGGAATCCACTGAGGAACAAAAGCAGACTGGGAATGTAACGACCCGGAATTTTCGATCCCGAAAACTCCAGATAGTTATGAAAAAGAAGAAAGGGATAGAAGAAAAATAAGAAAACAGAAACACCAAAACACAGATCATCACATTCGCAGCGGATCAATATATAATATTAAATAAATAGCAGTTATATAAAGGAAAACTGTACTTGTCAAATTTACACTTTAATACATCAGAGTTACAACATTTCACAATCTATGGATAGTTAAAATAACTTGCCCCAGATTATCAGCAATAATATACACAGCACTAAACACTCCATACGTTCCTGCCATCCAGCTCACCTCCTGAACTCCAGAAACGTCCTTACCTGAAAAGCTGTAATACTCGGTCTGACCCGAGCATTACATCAAAGTAACACCCGGGTCAGGCTGGAAACCAGCGTGAGTAAACCCATCTAACATGAATACAAAAGTATACGACTTATATAAACCCGGGGTAACTTATATCAATTTACAACTTCACAAGTTGTTATTGACATCAATTATTCCAAACATCAATTTTTAAGTGCCAAACTTAGATTAAATGGTCCAATTCACTTAAGTCATTCCACTTCATCCTATTGGTTTCACATATCAAATTATAAAAGATCGAAGTGGTTTTGGGTATTTACTAATACCCGAATCCGGTCTCTTCGAATCCAATGTCATCTTAACTCAAGTTATTCAAGTGATTAAATTCAAATATTGGATGTCACTTTTACACATCAATACACAGATAGACATCTCCCATTTATCATTGATATAATCAATATCATATCAATAGAATGTCACAGCATATCGTCCAATAGATATCATTCAATTTAGACATTCAACAAACAATCATCCATAAGCAAACATTATCAATTCATATCACAATTAAGCATCTCATTATGCTTAATCAACCATTAATTAATTACAACCATTTAATTAATTCATCACTCCTTGATCACATTACCAATCAGTCAATCAATCTCTAATCATAGATTAATTATCCTTTAACTATCAATTAGTAAACCTTATTTATTAATTAATCTCCTTTAATACAAAGTAATCAATCCTTAATTACTTTATAATCAATTAATTAACCTCTAAATAACTGATTAGTTAACCATCAACTATTGATTAATAACCTTAATTATTAATCAATATCTCTTAATACAAATTAATTAATCCATAATTATTCTTATAATTAATTAATTTATTATAAATTAACAAATCAATTATATCTTAATTATTAATTAATAAAACTTAATTATTAATTAACAACCTTAATTATAATTTAAGCAATCCTTAATCACCAGTTGATTAAACAGTTAATCAACCCTTAGTTAATATTGATTAATCCTTAATTACCTTTGATTAATCCTTAATTAATTAATCTTTAATTATAGATTAATCATCCTTTAAGTATTAATTAATAAAACCTAACTTATTAATTAATAAAAGTTAACTACACATTAAGTACTTCTTAATTTTAAATTAAGTAACCTCTAATTACTTAATTAACAACTCTCTAATTACTAAATTAATCAAACTTAATTTGTTGATTAATTTATTCTTAATTAGTCAATTAATTAATCTCTGATCATTAATTGACAATCTTTAATTAAAAATCCTTAATTACAATTAATTAACTTTTAATTAATTATTAATTAAACCAATTAATTACTCTTAATTAATCACTTAATTAATCCTTTATAATTAATTAATCAAATTTATTAATTATACTTGGTTCCCTTATTATCTTAATTAATCTCAAGTCATTACAACCTTAATCAACCTAAGATAAAACATTATCTTATTAACGCCTAAATAAAATCCTAAACTTCCATTTTAAAATTTAAGTTTAAAAATCACTTAAATCTTGATTTAACAAAATTTAATTTAAACAACTTTAAAACCTCATAACCATTTGTTAAAGAAATTATTATTATATATAAAGTAAGTTTATATATAGGTCTAAACTAGATTTATCTTTAAATTTCAAAAACAATATGATTTTAAAACATTTAAAAAAACTATTATCATCTCTGCTTCGGGTCAAACCCGAAGACAACTCGGGTCTACCCCCGAGTGAATCCCATTCCTTCCAATTTTTCCAAAAACTGATAATTATTTTAAGTTCAAAACTTCACAGATTACACTCACGTAACTACACGAGTTCGAACTCGAGACTTCTCCCCAAATACTCGAGCAAAACATCAAGAAAAATCCCACACCAACATCAGACATCCATCCACCCCCGTGCACTTGCACAGCTATCAACGACGACGATGATCGCTGCCCTATCCAACACATCGACCATCTTCCAGTTATTCGATCCATATGCTCAAATTGCTCAAAACAGTCACTAATCAAAATCGAACAAAAGGGATGAAACTGGAGTTCATGACCACCATCAGAAACCCCTTCGACCACACGTCTCCGATCATCTGAGAGGCTATAACCTCATCCATGACCTATCTGACCATCCACAAACCCATTCCCAAAGCCTCAGCGAACTCAATTCACCAGAGAGGAATCAGCAATCAATAACTTCTAGCTCAACCGAACTAGGGTTAAAAATCTAATCCCTTCGCCGTCGACGCCACGGCGATCATTACAGCCTCCAGCCATTTTTCCTGGGCTCCCCGTGCCTACCCCTATCTCCAGACCAATTCTCGACCCTCCAGTGACTGCCGATCACCAAAGATTTCCCCAAATCCCAATTCCTGTCAACTTAGAATTACTCATCCAATACAGTATTAAAAATTTTGATTTTTCTTTTAAAAATCATGATTTACTCAGACAATTCAAGATATAAACTTGAATCAACATAATTTAATACTTGATTTCATCATGCTAATAATATTTTTACTGTTATTTCCAGATTTTAGCATAATTTAAAATTTAAAACATCTGTACATATTTTTAAATCCTAGATTAAGTTAAAAATTAACTAATTTGCTTGAAGTCCAAAGTTTAACAATGATCAGATAAAAAAAATTGGAATTAGTTCTAAAATTTTATATCCTGTATCAAGAACAGGGAAGAACAAACATTTTCAGACATGTACACTTTACAATCATTCATATCACAGATATATCTCATATATAAATGCACAACCAAACATCATTCATCTCAGATTCAAGCAAACAGATGTTTATCTATTTAGGTTTTAATTTAAAAAAATGTTTACTCGCCTGTATTAAAAAGGCAGAGCTATGAGAAAACAGGAAACTTGTAAACTTGACTGCCTTGATCTCCTTTAAAAATTGAAATGCTAGCTTTTGAAAACTTTGATTTATTCCAGACTTACTTGCATGCATGCTTGAAAGATGGTTACAGGCTTGATCTAGAACTTGTTAAATGGCTACAGGGCTATTGAACTGAAAATTTGTTACAGATTTGAAAAAAATGTGGCAGGGTTTTGGGTTTTTGAGAAACTTCAGGCTTGAAGATAAATGATTTTTGGGTTGCATTACAGATTTGGTTTGAGAGGAGTGTTCAGGTTTGCATTGCATATTTGGTTTACAAGGTTTTTTTTTGGTCTCGGATTTTTTTCTAGTTTTGTTTTGGCAAATGTGAAAATGAATCAAAGAAAATGGAAGGGGAAAAGGATATAGGCTTATATAGATTTGATTTAAAAATTATTTAGATGAAAGAAAATGGAAAATAAATTATGCCACTTGTTATCATACTTACACTTATCAGCTATAATAATTAATTACCTAACACATGTATTTAACTAGCTTAAAAATTCAACATATGTCATTATTTAATTTTCATTCATAGAAAAGCTTTTTAAATTAAATTTCCTAATTAATAAATAAATTTTTTAAATGCCCTTTCTAATTTATATAAATAAAACTTTTTAAACAAAAAAATAAAAACCAATTATAATTTAAAATAAAATCATATATAATATACATTTAATCCATTTTTAGATGCTAATATAACTTTTGTATTTATTATAGTTCAAATTCACATATACATAAATCTAGATATAAATATTTATTATCAGATTCATTTGTTAAATCTATAAATCAGCATTTTAATTAATTAACCCAATTATTTTATCAATTATAGATGTCCAGAATATCCGGGCTATCACATTCCTCTCCCCTTTGAATCTTTTCATCCTCGAAAAGGAACGAAGCCAGAATTTATTAAATATTTTGAAAGTAGTTAAAATATTCTTTGATCATTTTTCAAACACTTTTTAAAATCTATATAGTATTGCCAAAATAGTTTTTATAAAAATACTTTTATAACTCGATGTCTTAACAAGTTCATCCTTGTTCTCATAGAAATTCGGTCATACGTTGATCAGGCGTAAGACTGAAAATCTATAAGTACCTAGCAGACCCATTTTTAACACCCAGTGAAAATACTTGGAAAATAATTTTATTGAAAATTTCGAATACATTTTTGAAAATAGAGGAAATATCTTTGGTGAGAATGCTCTGGAAATCATCACCCCCATCCATGGTCGCAGTTACATCCTGGGTTACGTTGCCATCGCAACAAAAGTCCATGTAACTGTAGGCACTCTGCGCCCCTCGATTATGCCATGGAAGCCACAACAGATCGCAGTTACATTCCATGGTTACGTTGCCATCGCAGCAAAAGTCCATGTAACTGCTGGCTCTCAGCGGCACACACGATTTTCGCTGTCAAAATGAAACTTCTCCACTCATACATAGGTCGCAGTCTACCGATATAAAATCAAACGCAGACTGTTGGCTCTCAGCGGCACGCACGAATTTCGCTATGGTATACTCTACTCATAATCCTCAGGAACTAGTTTTGTCCAGACTCCTCACAGGATCAACTTTAGAACCCCCCCCCCCTTGCGGCTCAAGGCAGCACCACCCGGTGGCACTCCGAAGAAGTTCATTTCAAGGGAGCGCCTTTTTCCCCTGAGCCATCATCAAAACACTTTATACTATACACATATAGTATCTTTCAAATCATACACCTAGTATGATCTCACACAAAGCTCCTTTACACAAAATCGATTATCCCAAAATCGATAATTCTCAAACTAGGCTTTCCAAATTTCAATATTGATTTTACCCAAAAATCAAAAGCCTTTCCAAAACCAAAGGTTCCCAAAACCTTTTCCCAAAATCTTCATAAGATCGTTAATATATATATATATATATATATATATATAACTTTAAAAATCTTTGGATCATTTCAAACTTGTATAAAACTCCTTTTATACTTCAAGCACTTTCAAAATCCTTTCTCTTCTGGCTACAGATTCAACAAAGGGAGATTTATCTTATATAACAAAGATATATAACTTGTTTATTCAAAATCAAATATTCAAATTTGATTGCTCTATAAAGTCACTTACTTACTTCCATAAAGTAAATTTCTACCATAGAAATATCCAATTTCCACTTTTACTTCATCATATATTTTACAAAATATACCCTTCATTTCAAAAACTATTTCACATTTCTTATCCACAAATTCCCAGTATCAATTCCATTTAAACCCGTCCGATGTACACATATCATCCATACGCTATACCAATCTGATCGCTCACTCGATCACATAATTTCACTTCAAAACTAGTATCGTCCACTCGACTTCCTAGTGCGGACACAGATCTGGTTTCTTGATAAAAACCATCATTCTCCTTGCATAGTCATAACTATGATAGAGAATATCCAGAACCAATCAACAATCCATATCCAGGTTCGCCGCCAAAAATCGAGTGGAAAATTCCAACTCGGATCGATAAAACTATCTCGAAATTTTGTGCTCGATTCTGGATCAAACCACTATGCGAATAGAATAGATACGTACATCCTACGTATTTATCCTTATTGGTTATTAGCCAAAACAATCTCTTTTTCTATTCACATTTCCACAAATTCCTATTTACTTATTCACATTTGTTTCAATCCCATTTGGATTAACACCTTCATTCTTATCTCAATTGGGTATTTAATCATAAACAGTTTGCACTCTGACCAGTTTATATTTTGAAAATAGATTGAAATTTTTTAAAATAGATATGTAGTTTGAAAAATAATTATTAATTTGCAAAATAGCTGTAAAATAATTAAGTAATTGTAAAATAATTGGAAAATAGTCAAATAGTTATAGAAATTTCAAATAATTGAAAAATAACTATAAAATAGTAATTAGTTATAAAGTAGTAGAAAAACAATAATTATTTATAAATCAATTGAAAAATTGCTTAATAGTTCCAAAAATAATTGTAAAACAAGTATAAGATAGTTTTAGTCTTTAAAAAGAAAGGTTGTATAGTAAATAGTTTGGAAAATAGATTTATATTAAAACAATTTATTTTGAAAATAGTCCAAAGTCAAACTGTTCCATTCCCAACCTCCATTTCCAATCAAATCAAATTTTAAATTTCCACATCCATTTAAATTGACTCAATTCCAATTTAAAGAACTTCAGTTTCCATTAAAATTGATTTAACCCCAATTCAAGTTTAATTAATCCTAAATTTCTTTTCTAAATTCAAATCATATTCCATTTGAATTTACTTATTCAACTTTAATCACATTTCCAATTTATTTAAATCAATTTGGACTAATTTCAAACTGAATCCACTTCGATTTCAAATCATTCCAATTTCTGCTTGAATTAATCCCAATTCCCATTTGAAATTTGAACTCGTTAAACTTCAATTTCATTTCAAATCAATCTACTTCAAATTTTCCATTTGAATTATAAAACTTATCAATCTTCAATCACAATTCCAATTAATTCAAACCAAATCCAATTTGAAATAATTTAATTTAAAAATCAACTTTAAACCATCTCGAATTATAAATTCGAGTTAAATTTTAAAGGTTGATTTAATCCTTGAAATCAAATCAACTCAACTTATATCTTTAAACCATTTAATTCTGAATCCAAATTTCATTTCAAAGTTCAAATAATTATTCAATTTTTTTTAAAACAACCAAATCTTTGAAATTCAATTTATCATCAAATTTCAATTTTGAAACCAAACCTTTGAAGTTTTATCTTAAACATTCAAATCTTAAGTCCAAAATGATTCCATTTACCTTAATAATGGATATATTACCACATCCATTTCTTTAAAAAAATCCAATTCACAGTTTAAAGATTATTAATAACAACAGGATGACATCATTCAAATTGTTTTAAAACATCCATCCATTTTCAATTTTCGGATCTCAAACCCAATTTGAGATCATCAAACTCTCAATTCCAATCAACCATTTAACTTCCCAAGTTAAATCTTAATTTCATCTTGAAATTTCCAAATCAGGTTGATCTTTCCAAATTAGCTCGTTAAATCAATTTGCAAAAAAAACATTTTAATATAAGTTTTAAAAATACTTTACAATTAGTTAAACATTTTAATATGAGGTTTGAGAACGCTTTGCAATAAGTTTTCAAAACTAGCTCATAGAACACTTTAATATAAGTTTAGAAACCCTTTGAAACTAATTGTGGTTAACTTACTTAATTACACATTAGTGCTATTTACCTTTATTAACAAATGATTATGTACTAATTACTTTACCTAGTTACTTAATAAAATAATCATTATTTTTAAATAATTGATATAAATTTGGCAAGCACTTTCCAATAGAATTCTCAAGTTAAAACACTTTAAGATAATTATTTAAGCCATGATTCTTCTTCAATAAATTATAAAATAATAATTTAGACCTTTAAATAAAAATTTAATATTAATTAATCTCAATTTATTAATTTAGTAATCTTAATTAAACTTAAAATTTTATTAAATAATAATTATACCATAATTAATGCTTAATAAAGAATTAAATAAATTTTAACCAAAAAGAAAACTTAAGTAAAAAAAATATTTTGCAAATAATAATAATAAGTTTTGAAAACACTTTGCAATAGAATACTTAGGTAAAAACACTTATAAGTGCTTACAGTATACTTTGAAAACCCTTTGCAAAAAGAATACTTCAGTAAAAACACTTTTTAGATTTTCCAAATTAGCTCGTTAAATCAATTTGCAAAAAAAATTAATATAAGTTTTAAAAATACTTTACAATTAGTTAAACATTTTAAAATGAGGTTTGAGAACGCTTTGCAATAAGTTTTCAAAGCTAGCTCATAGAAACACTTTAATATAAGTTTAAAAACCCTTTGCAAAAATAATAGTTGAGTAAAAATAATAATTTAATGTCAATTAATGTTAATTAATTAATTAAATAATCCTTGATTAATCTTTAAGTTTTTATTACATAATAATGAAAGTATAAGTAATCCTTAATCAAGGATTAAATATCATTTTAATCTTTATTAAGAATTAAATAAACCAAATTAAAACTTAATTAAATCTTAACTTGATTAATTAAATATTTAAACCCTTTCTTAATTATTAAAATAATAATTAACCTTTAAAATAGTAATTAAATACTAGTTAATGATTTTAATACTAATTAATTAAAAATTAATCTTAAATTTATTAACCAACTGTAATTAACTTATTTAACAACACTTTAGTACTAATTACCTTTATTAATAAATGATTTGGCACTAATTAATTAATCAATCAATCAAATAATCATCAAATAAATAATAATTAATTAATTATAGTTTTAAAATTCTTAATATAAGTTTGGCAAGCACTTTTCAAAAGAATTCTTAAGTTAAAACACTAATATAAGTTTTGAAAACCTTTTGCAAAAAGAATACTTAAGTAAAAACACTTTTGTATATACTTATAATAAGTTTCGTAAACTCTTTGCCAAAGAATACTTAAGTAAAAACATTTCTCTAGATTTTCAAAACTAGCTCGTAAAATCAATTTGCAAAAACATTTCCAATAACAAACACCAAGTTGTATGTGAAAGCACCAGTTTCCAATAATAATATCCAAATAGAAAGATAGACACATAGATCACGGTATAAATAGCAGAAAAAGTAAAGGAACACACAAATTTTGTAGTGGTTCGAGGTTGTAGATCTTGAGTTGTTGATCGATCATGTTGATTTATGTTGTTTTATGGATTTTTCTCGATCGATCCATATAGATTTTTTCCCTTGTCCACATCCTGAGCATACGAACTTCGATTGACTTAAAATTTAAAATATAGCCTCAAGGGGCCTTACTTGTTACTTTGTACTGATTGCACCTTGATTGGGGCCCGATTCGAATCTGCTCGATCATCATCTATAGTCTTTTATATAACTGATCCTCGAGGCTAGTAGACACCTGCTTTTAGCGAAATCTATGATATCACGGCCTTGCCAAAAGGCGGGATAACATTTGCCCCCCAAAATATGCCATGCGATAGGAAGGCGTGCTTTGAATTGCTATTAGTCCAACACCCCCAATCCATCGATAGCCATATTCTCCAATTCAGTAGCCAATTTGTTGTCAATCCAATTCTGTATCCATTTAAATCCATTAACCAAATCCCTGACCTCGTCGGGTCGCTTGCCAAACCCGTGACCACTCCGGGTCGTTAGCCAATTCCGAATCCATTTTGAATCCATTCTGAATCCTTAATCAAATCGATATCCATTCAAAACCAATAACCAAATATGCGATCTCACCGGACCATTTGTCATAACCATGATCTCACCAGATCATTTTCCATATATGCGATCTCACCGAATCGTTATCCAAGTCCACGATCTCTCTAGATCTTTTATTCAAACCTGCGATCTCTCTGGATCATTATCTAATTCCAAGGTCTCACCGGACCAATAGCCTGGTTCGTGATCTCTCTGAATCGATCATAGCTTCTCCGAGCTCTTATTGGATCATTTTCTGCCGTTCTCCGATGAAGGGGAAACAACAACATATAAGACGATCCTGTCGCTCTCTAGCGAAGCGGCATTACTTCTTGCCCTTCAGTTCAGTGTTCTTGAACATTAAGCGATATTCTGGCCTATGCCCTAGGCCGACCTTAGCCTTTTTAGGCATCTGCTGGACCCCATCCAGTCGCTCTCTAGCGAAAGCAGGAACAACGACTGATAAGCATGAATCATGACCTCTCTGGGACAACCCTAGCTTCTCCGGGCTCTTGCCGTACCTCACCCACTCTCCGGTGAGAAGGGCACAATGATAAGAATGTATATATCTTAATTTCAAACTGTTACTCTGATTGAGACATGATTTCAACCTGGGTCCATATCTTGATCTCGAAAATACTTCTAAACTAGTTTAAGTCTATTCCAAGACAAGGCGGTGGGGATAGTAACGGGGCAGTTGGCTCATTGCATGAACACGTAAATTTTCTACGTTTTCCATTTTTGATAATATTAATCATTAAATTTATGATTTTATAAATTTCTAAAATTAATCGTTTGTGCAAATGTGGTCCGTTTTTGATGCGATTTTTTATGTTCCGAACATATCTAAGTGCTATATATATATATCAGTTTCATTGGTAGTGGCAAAGTCTTACACCAATAAGTAGTCATGGCAAATATTATAGATTTAATCAAAGTTATCCAACCTGCTTGTGATAAAAACTTGTTGGATCAGCTAGACATTGCTTTAGTGATGTTTTGAATGGACTAAGGTATTGAGATTGGGATTGGGGGTTTAGGTAAAACGTTTTTTTCTTTTTTATTGGAATGTTTATATGAACAACTCAATAAAACACGCAAGCAAAGACACAAAATCTTCTAGGTAAATTCCTAAAAGATATCCGACTAGGAACTTAAATACAAACACAAATATATCACATAGAAGAGGAAGCAAATGGGATACCTGATCCATGAATACTTATGCAGATGAGTAGTAGGAAGCTTAAGAAGATTTACACAGATGAGCAGCAGGAAGACATTTTTTTATCTTTTCTCTCTCTCAAAAATATGAAGCGTAACAGGAAAAATAAGTAAGCACATAGAAATGAGGAAGAAATTTAAGCTGCCGTTAAAGTTTCTTCAAAGCTTATATTATTTCAAGTGCTCAAGTATATATTTCTGCTTACAACTTACACATATATATAGCTATATAGCCGGTTGAACCGGTTACCTAATACACACACTAGGCAGTTGATAATATTCTGCCTTTACATAAAGATAGATGCACTACTAAAAGTAATAATATAAAATATGCCAGCACATATTGTCTGGAGAATTCTTTGTCCTTTTTTTTATCAAGATAAGATTCCTTCTTATCTTTATTATTAGTGGAGCTTCTGGTTGGTTTTAAACTGGATGAAAGCTACCTTTCAATTTGTATCTGCCATCTGGTCCATAGGATTGAATTCTTCTATTCTCATTCTGTCGTTTGCGCTAAGATCTGGGCTAGATTCTAACTCTGGTTCAGACGTTTCTTGATCGTAAATTAGAACGTCGTTATTCGGATCAAACATATGTTCTGCTGCTGGTAAGGGTAGCAGAACTTTTAACTCCATTTCGCCCCATATTTGATATCATGATATTTCTGTTTGTAGAACTAGTTCTTTCCAGTTAGGCGGAGGACTTAGAGTTACTTGTGATTGATGATACTGCCAAGGCTTATATGCCCCAAACCAAATTGGCGTCCCTTCATACGTCTGGAAATAACATCTTAGGCACTTTGATACATTGTGTCGTGTATAATTTACATGCTTAAAAATGGCCATTCGATGCGTTGCTTGCTTAATTGTGTATTTCTTATCAAACTGAAATACTGGAGTGGTCGAACTGGTAAATACTATTATAGTTGGAAAAATACATAGGTATTGTTGTGCTATTGGTGCAAAACGTTTACCAAAGCGCTCTAATACTGATTCTTCAACTGGATTGCTGAAAGTTATTCTAGATAGCATTCCGTGATCAAATAAGCTTACTATTTTTTCCATGTCACATGGTAATTGCGATCTGTCGACTCTGGCGCGTAACATATTGGATGTCCTATCTTGGACCACCTTAAACTGAACCGTTTTTATTATCCGTTTGAAGTATGTTGCAAGTATTTTTTGTAACTCTTCCTGGTAGCTGTTTCGTCGATCGTAAGTTAGTTTTTCTATCTTGAGGACTAATTCTTATCTTTCTCGTTTGCATAACTCGTCAAGGATCGGTTCTGGTCGTAGCTTTAGATGATTTGAAAGTTGTTCATAGGTTAGGGTTTTTGGTCTTTTTGGGATTTGGCTGAGAAGTTCTTCTTTCTCTTGGACTAGTTGTGAAATACGCTGCTCTAGTAGCTGGTTGGTTTTGTGGAATTATAAATGCTTTTGGTTTTCTTGCTCTAGGAATTGATTTCTTTGGATATAGTGTTGCAACTGGGCTTGACTTCGTTGATATAAGTTTTGTATATCATTTAGTTGTGAGGCTTGGGAATTTATTAAGTCTGTTGGGGATTGAGAAGTTGATGAGGCTGTATGAGAATATGACTGTTGACAATCAGGGTCAATGTAATAATTAGGACCAAAGCAATTTCTTGCTTCGTCCAGGGCTTATTGCAGATTGTAAAAACCTTTGAAAGCTGGATTTTGAAAATTTTGTAGTCATCTACACTTGGCTATAATGTTTAAATACGCCTGTAAAATTGCCTCTGAAAACTATATAACAAAAGAAATTTTTTGAAAGAGGCTTTTGTTGTATTTTTGAAAAATAGTATGCAAAACAATTTCCGAGTCGTTGTTTTTTCTTCGTTCATTTTCAACCGTTTTTAAATTCCAAAGATGATCAAGTAAACATGGCTGAGACAAATTTTTTATTCGGACAAGAGGTTTGAATTTTCTCGGATGATTATTTTTAAACTGAATAAGAGAGGTTTGACCAAAGGTCATACATGGGGTGTTAACCTCCATCGTTTGATTATCACTTGTTCTTACTGGAGATTGAGCTTGTGAGCTAGATTTTGTTGGTGGCGTTGTAGGTGTTTTCACCTCTGTTTTGATTGTTGGGGCTTTTGCCTCCACATTCGTTTTATTATTGCTGTTATCTACAGACTTCCCTGTTTCTTTATTCATATTGTATCTCTTCTGCATATAACAAACTCGGTTAAATACATGAAATAATCGTCATGATAAAATATCAGCTAACTGATTGTTTTTACCTTTAGTGTGTTCAAAATTTATTTTATATCCATTACCTTGTATAAGGTTTTGCAAATTTAACCATCTAGTTCTATTCACCTTTTTAGATTTCCGTTTGAAATAAATTTTACAATTGCTTCACAATCTGTTCGGACTGTGAATTCTTTATTTAAATATATCCTATATTTGTCTAAAGCATTGATTAATGCTTGTATTTCAAAATCTAAAGATGTCCAATTAGTTTCCTTGTTAAAATTGCCACTTGCATAAGCTGCAATTTTTCTGTTGAATTATCACTGTATTTTGATGGTTTGCATTTTAGGATTGCTCCCCATCCTTCTTTGCATCCATCACATTCAATAATAATGTAATCTGTTTCTAGTGGAAGTTCTAATGGACTAATTTTCTTAACTGCTTCTTTAATTTTTTGAACTAATTTAATATCTTCTGAATTAAATCACGTTTCTCCATTTTTCGAAATTTTACCATATAGGGGTCCTACTAATTTTGCTAAATTAGGGATGAATTTTCTAGCATAATTTATTAATCCTAGAAAAGCTTGAATTTTCTTTTTACTGTCTAATTTATCTGGAAATTCTATAATCTTCTGGGAAATATGCGGCTGAAGTTCAATTTTTCCATTACCAATTTCTATGCCTAAAATGAAATTTTCTGTTTAAAAAGTTCCATCTTTTTTCTTGATATTACTAAACCATTGTTTTCAATTTCTTTAAATACTGTTTTTAAATGTTGTTCGTGTTCTTTAATGTTTTTGCTTGCAACCAAAATGTCATCGATATATACTAAACAGAAATCATATTTTTTAAATATTATATCCATAAACCTTTGAAAAATTGCAGGTGCTGTTTTTAATCCAAAGCTTAATACGTTCCATTCAAAATGTCCTTCAGAACACATAAACGCTGTCCAAGGTTTAAAGCTTTCTTCTAACTTTAATTGATTATATCCTGATTTTAAATCAAACTTGCTAAAAGTTCGTTTGTTTTGTATTAAATTTATTATTGTGTCCTTGTTTGGTATATTATAACCGTCATCTTCCGTATTATCATTTAACCTTTTATAATTATAGACGATTCTTGGCTTACATCTTTTCTATTCAGAATGATTTCTAACTAAAAAGGCTGCTGATCTATGTTTACTGTCAGATCTTCTAATTAAGTTTTGTTTTAACATTTCTTCAATTTGTATTTTAAATTCCTTTATATCGGCTGGTGAATAATCAATATTTGATGTTTTAATAGTTATTTCTGGATTTATGAATTTTATTTTACAAGTGTGTTTAACTTTTTCTTTATAACATCTTCACTAATTAGTCCTAATTTTTCTAAGTGTGAAATAATCTGGTATGGAATGAATTTTGTTTCTTTTCCCTTTTCTAGTTCTCTAATTGTTTCAAATGCTATCATGGCTGACACTTCTTTATGTTCTTTGATAGGTGAATGGTGATGTTTTTCTATTCCTAGTTTGAAAAAATCTAATTCTGCCTGCCCACCACGCTTTCGAGCGAACTCTGATTGGTAATTGTGGTAATTTGTAGGTAACGTGTAGTTATATTTACTGAAAGTAATGCTATTTCGGGAAATTGAAATACTACCTCGATAATTAAGGATAAATTTTAAACCTAAAAGAAATTCTTGATTTACTAAAAGTAATAATATAAAATATGCCAGCACATATTGTCTGGAAAATTCTTTGTCCTTCTTTTTATCAAGATAAGATTCGTTCTTATCTTTATTATTAGTGGAGCTTCTAGTTGGTTTACAGCTGGATGAAAGCTACCTTTCAATCTGTATCTGCCATCTGGTCCATAGGATTGAATTCTTCTATTCTCATTCTGTCGTTTGCGCTAAGATGTGGGCTAGATTCTAACTCTGGTTCAGACGTTTCTTGATCGTAAATTAGAACGTCGTTATTCGGATCAAGCATATGTTCTGCTGCTGGTAAGGGTAGCAGAACTTTTAACTCCATTTCGCCCCATATTTGATATCGTGATGTTTCTGCTTGTAGAACTAGTTCTTTCCAGTTAGGTGGAGGACTTAGAGTTACTTGTGATTGATGATACTGTCAAGGCTTATCTGCCCCAAACCAAATTGGCGTCCCTTCATACATCTGGAAATAACATCTTAGGCATTTTGATACATTGTGTCGTGTATAATTTATATGCTTAAAAATGGCCATTCGATGCGTTGCCGGCTTAATTGTGTATTTTTTATCAAACTGAAATACTGGAGTGGTTGAACTGATACATACTATTATAGCTGGAAAAATACGTAGGTATTGTTGTGCTATTAGTGCAAAACGTTTACCAAAGCACTTTAATACTGATTCTTCAACTGGATTGCTGAAAGTTATTCTAGATAGCATTCCGTGATCAAATAAGCTTACTATTTTTTCCATGTCACATGGTAATTGTGAACTGTCGACTATGGCGCATAACATATTGGATCTCCTGTCTTGGACCACCTTAAACTGAACCGTTTCTATTATCCGTTTGAAGTATGTTGCAAGTAGTTTTTGTAACTCTTCCTGGTAGCGGTTCTATCAATCGTAAATTAATTTTTCTACCATGAGGACTAATTCTTGTCCTCCTCGTTTGTATAACTCGTCAAGGATCGGTTCTGGTCATAGCTTTAGATGATTTGAAAGTTATTCATAGGTTAGGGTTTTTGGTCTTTTTGGGATTTGGCTGAGAAGTTCTTCTTTCTCTTGGACTAGTTGTGAAATACGCTGCTCTAGTAGCTGGTTGGTTTTGTGGACTTATACATGCTTTTGGTTTTCTTGCTCTAGGAATTAATTTCTTTGGATATAGTGTTGCAACTGGGCTTGACTTCGTTGATATAAGTTTTGTAAATCATTTAGTTATGAGGCTAGGGAATTTATTAAGTCTGTTGGGGATTGAGGAGTTGATGAGGCTGTATGAGAATATGACTGTTGACAATCATGGTTAATGTAATAATTAGGACCAAAGCAATTTCTTGCTTCGTTCAGGACTTGTTGCAGATTGTAAAAACCTTTGAAAACTGGATATTGAAAATTTTGTATAGCCATCTGCACTTGGCTATAATGTTTAAATACGCCTGTAAAATTGCCTCCGAAAATTATATAACAAAAGAAATTTTTTGAAAGAGGCTTTTGTTGTATTTTTGAAAAATAGTATGCAAAACAATTTCCGAGTCGTTGTTTATTTCTTCGTCCATTTTCAACCGTTTTTAAATTCCAAAGATGATCAAGTAAACATTGCTGAGACAAATCGTTTATTCGGACAAGAGGTTTGAATTTTCTCGGATCGTTGTTTTTAAACTGAATAAGAGAGGTTTGACCAAAGGTCATACATGAGGTGTTAACCTCCATCGTTTGATTATCACTTGTTCTTACTGGAGATTGAGCTTGTGAGCTATTTGTTGGTGGCATTGTAGGTGTTTTCACCTCTGTTTTGATTGTTGGGGCTTTTGCCTCCACATTCGTTTTATTATTGCTGTTATCTACAGACTTCCTTGTTTCTTTGTTCATATTGTATCTCTCCTGCAAATAACAAACTTGGTTAAATACATGAAATAATCTTCGTGATAAAATATCAGCTAACTAATTGTTTTTACCTTAATGTGTTCAAAATTTATTTTATATCCATTTCCTTGTATAAGGTTTTCAAATTTAACCATCTAGTTCTATTCACCTTTTTAGAGTTTTCGCTTGAAATAAATTTTACAATTGCTTCACAATCTGTTCGGACTGTGAATTCTTTATTTAAATATATCCTATGTTTGTTTAAAGCATTGATTAATGCGTGTATTTCAAAATCTAAAGATGTCCAATTAGTTACTTTATTAAAATTGCCACTTGCATAAGCTGCATTTTTTTCTGTTGATTTATCACTGTATTTTGATGGTTTGCATTTTAGGATTGCTCCCCATCCTTCTTTGCATCCATCACATTCAATAATAATGTAATCCGTTTCTAGTGGAAGTTCTAATGGACTAATTTTCTTAACTGCTTCTTTAAGTTTTTGAACTAATTTAATATCTCCTGAATTAAATCGCGTTTCTCTGTTTTTCGAAATTTTACCATATAGGGGTCCTACTAATTTTGCTAAATTAGGGATGAATTTTCTAGCATAATTTATTAATCCTAGAAAAGCTTGAATTTTCTTTTTACTGTCTAATTTATCTGGAAATTCTATAATCTTCTGGGAAATATGCGGCTGAAGTTCAATTTTTCCATTACCAATTTCTAAGCCTAAAAATGAAATTTTATGTTTAAAAAGTTCCATCTTTTTTCTTGATATTACTAAACCATTGTTTTCAATTTCTATAAATACTGTTTTTAAATGTGTTCGCGTTCTTTAATGTTTTTGCTTGCAACCAAAATGTCATCGATATTTACTAAACAAAAGTCATATTTTTTAAATATTATATCCATAAACCTTTGAAAAATTGCAGGTGCTGTTTTTAATCCAAAGCTTAATACGTTCCATTCAAAATGTCCTTCAGAACACATAAACACTGTCCAAAGTTTAAAGCTTTCTTCTAACTTTAATTGATTATATCCTGATTTTAAATCAAACTTGCTAAAAATTCGTTTGTTTTGTATTAAATTTATTAATGTGTCCTTGTTTGGTATATTATAACCGTCATCTTCCATATTATCATTTAACCTTTTATAATTATAGACGATTCTTGGCTTACCTCTTTTCTGTTCAGAATGATTTCTAACTAAAAAGGCTGTTGATCTATGTTTACTGTCAGATCTTCTGATTAAGTTTTGTTTTAACATTTCTTTAATTTGTATTTTAAATTCCTTTATATCGGTCGGTGAATAATCAATATTTTTTGTTTTAATAGTTATTTATGGATTTATGATTTTTATTTTACAAGTGTATTTAACTTTGTTCTTTGTAACATCTTCACCAATTAGTCCTAATTTTTCTAAGTGTGAAATAATCTGGTATGGAATGAATTTTGTTTCTTTTCCTTTTTCTAGTTCTCTAATTATTTCAAATGCTATCATGGCTAACGTTTCTTTATGTTCTTTGATAGGTGAAGTATGATGTTTTTCTATTCCTGGTTTGAAAAAACCTAATTCCGCCTGCCCACCACGCTTTCGAGCTAACTCTGATTGATAATTGTGGTAGTTTGTAGGTAACGTGTAGTTATATTTACTGAAAGTAATGCTATTTATGGAAATTGAATTACTACCTCGATAATTAAGGATAAAATTTAAACCTAAAAGAAATTCTTGACTTTTAATTTCTTTTAGAGTTATAGTGCATTGTCCTAATTCGTATTTGGATCTGTAATTACCGGCAAAGTCTTTATACTGAATCATTGATTCGTCTGGTAATTTGTGTGTTAATGTCATTAGACTTTGATTTGTCTTTGAAGTGATAATATAATTTAGAGGTTTGTGATATTGTAATGGTATTAATGAATGTGCTATTAAGCTTTTAGTGCTACCTGTATCTATTATTGCTATTGTATCTATAAACTTATTATTATCTATCCAGATACGGCAATTAACTGTAAGTAGAGATGTATTATATTTATTAATATTTACTGAGAACTCTGTATTTTCCTGTATACTATTATTCAAATTTTCTATCATTTCAGTTAATTTAGATGAACTTCCTATTTTATCCTGATTGTAGTTTTTATGTTTTTCTTTTAAGAAGCTAACATCATTTTGTAAAGTATTAACTTCTAACTGTAATAATTTTATTTGTGCATCGTGTTTGTCTACCACTTCTTGTAATATCATTTTTTCATTTATTCTATTTTGCTTTAATGAAAGCTCTAAATTAAACTGTCTTTTAGCACATAGAAAACATATTTCTATAAAACATTTATCACATTGAAAGCGTTTAATAATTTCAGGATATCTATAACATACAAAACAGGGTATGTGATCATTACCTCTATTTTGTATCCACTGGTGTTCACATTCATTATCGTAATTCATTAATGTGTAACTAACACTGTTTTGTGAAGTACCTTCATCGTTATCCAAAACAATACTATATATTGATTCAGTGTCGTCGAAATCATTTTCACTAAGACTTTCTATTTCGTATTCTCCTATTTCATCAACTAGATTAGAGCGTTGTTGGTTATTTTTCCTATTAGGACATCTATTTGCTAAGTGATTTGGGTCACCGCAAATAAAACAGTTACATTTTCTATTTGGCTTGCTTCTTTTAACATATTTTTCTTTTTTACGTTTATCAAAATGTTTGGATTTTCTAAGATATTTCCTTGGTTTATAATAACCATAAGCTTGTGGAGTATAGATAGCTGTTCGGCAAAATGCCCAAGCCTGTCTTTTAATTTGTTCTTGTAAAGTTGCTTCTTTACAACGTTTTTCTAATTCTTGGAATACAAACATTATTCTTGGACCAATTCCTAGTTTAGGCAACGTTCCATGTTGTGTATTCCAGTCTTCTTGCAGTTTTCGTCCTAAGTCTCCTGGTAATTTTGAAAAATATTTATTACATAAATCTTCGTCCATTGCTTTACCTGTCTGTGCTAGAGTGACTGCAAAATCTTGGCTAAATTCCTTTATATACTTAAAATCTCTTATGCTTAGTTGTTCTAGGTTTCTTATTGCTGTGTTTTGCATTAGTGTACCGCCTTTGCCTGCATCATTGCCAATTAGTAATAGCCTAATAAAACTTGTGAAATTATAAGGGTTATTTCCTAAATCTTTCTGTTCAGTTATTGCGGCTAGATTATCCGTTTTTCTACTTTGATATATTCCCAAGGCTAATGGACCTAGGGTAGTTTCTAACACTGCCCATATATCCATTTCTGGCTTTTTATTAACTTTTCAACATCGAACCACATTTTGTTCCCATACTAGAATTTCTTCTGGCCATAATTGTGGTGACTGGTTTTCTAATAGTAGCATATTATGGCTATAAAGTTTACCATAGGGTTTTCTTATTCCTTTTCCTATATATGGACTTTCTTGAAAATAATCTACTTCGAGTTTAGACCATTTTTCTCTTTCTAATGGTCCTTCTTTATATTGTCCACTTGGTTCGTTGTCAAATCTACTATGCTTATTAGTTGGTATCATAGCCTGATCCATAAAATTTGTTTCAATAAAAAAGTGGGATTTGTTTGTTTAAGATATCTTCAATTAGTGGCATGTTGAAGTATTTTGATAACGTTGTAAAAGCATCTTCGTATGTCATATCTAATTCTGTTATACATGCAATAAGAATATTATCTGTCTCTTCTCTTATATTTTCTATATTTCATGTAATGTTCTTTTACTTTCTGTTTTAAACGTTTCTTCAATTTTTGGACCTATATCGTTTTCTTCATATTGTTCTTCGTATTGTTCTTCATCTGCTAAATATCCTAGTATATCAAAGTCTTCAATACTTTCATTGTTTGTTTCGTAATGGTCATAAATTGGTTCATCATCCCAATTTATAGTATTAAAGTGATCTAGATGTTCATTTAGATTATGTCTTAATTCTATTTCTGATTTTGTATCAGTTTCTTCTTCATTTTGTTCGAATTTATAATTCCCAAATCTTAGACTTGGTTCTCCAAATTGGTTATTGTATATAACGTGTGATTCTGGGATAAAAAGACTTTTATCATTTTCTACAAAATCTTTTAATTTCTATTCAAGACCTGCTAAGTCTTCTGGACTAATTCTACGAGGTTCAATCATTTTTATTCCTTTACAGGCTATATTCTGTACTATTCCGTTGAGATTAATCTTGAACTTCATTCGTGATCTATTACTTGCTTTACCAATTATTCCTACTAATAATTAAATTATTGCCAACATAGTTTTCAAAACCGCTTGCTTTAAATCCTATTTTTAAATGTTTTAGATCTTTAATACTTTTAAGAATATCTGGAACACAATATACTAAGGCCGATTTATCGTTTAAATCTATTTCTATTTCTGAGAGTAGAGCTTTTTCTATGTTTGATGTCCATG
This sequence comes from Allium cepa, assembly GCA_030765085.1. Classification (NCBI taxonomy): domain Eukaryota; kingdom Viridiplantae; phylum Streptophyta; class Magnoliopsida; order Asparagales; family Amaryllidaceae; genus Allium; species Allium cepa. Next base: position 229,208,764 of record CM060939.1, read on the forward strand.
ATTTGTCTAGAACCAACGCAAGGAGCTTCGTTCCTAAACCTTTTCTTATTAATGTTTTTATTCCTATGACTATTAATCCTAAATGGAAAAATCTTTTTCCCGTGTTTTTTAATTTTGTATAGTTTCTAGTGATAAAACATCTAGGGTTACACTATTATCTATTACTCTTACTTCTTCCTCTCTAATACTTCGGATTAAAGTTGTGTTAATATTTGTAATTCCTGTTTGATATAAGATTCGTGGGTTTAATAAATCTAGCTGATTATTGTTATATAAATCAAAGTTTTTATCCAAATCTACTTCTTCATCTAATTGTACTACTTGTTTTTCTTTTTTAGATTTTACTTTTGATAGAATACTAGAAATTTCATCTCTAGGTTTACCATTGGATGTAAATTCTGTTAGCGTTCTACTGGGTCCAAAGAATGAGTTTCTTGGATTCATTTTAGGATCCAAAATTTATATAATTCTGGTGTTTTTTTTCTCTTAACAACTAAATTTCCTAGACTTTGATTAACTAGCTGTTCTGATATCTTACCTAGTTCCTGATCAAAAGTTTGTTTATTTTCTAATTTTTCTAAAATTTGAAGATTTAGGCTAATTAAAATATTAAAAAGATTAGGATACTCTTTATCTGATAAACTATTTCCCGAATAAGTAGTAAAACCTTTTTTTGGAACTGGCTGTGATGCAAATTTTGTTGCGTCGTCTATCGCTTTTTACAAATATTTATTCATAAAATTAACCACTAACAATCTTTTTAACTTCTAAAAGGAGCGTTTCTATCTGTTTGGTTTTTAAATCAAAATCAAGGGTCCTGGCTTTAAGTTCTTCTAGAATTCGTTTGGATTCTAATTCAATAGCGTTTGGCTTATTATTTTCTAGTAATAATTTTAATTCGTTAATAGCTGTTTTATTTGGAAGGATATTTTTTTAAGCTTATTAAAGTGCGTAAAATACTTTCGTTTTGATTTTTAATAAAATCAAAATTATCTACTAATTGTCTTAAAGTTTTATTTTTATCAAAAATAGATTTTGCAATTACTTCTAACGTTTTAGCTGTTGAATTATCGTAGTGTTGTAAGGCTGTCCCTAGGCTTATAATTAAATATGTAACTGAATTAAACTGTTTGTTTTCTTCGTGCAGAAGATGTTGAAAACCTTTTTCAAAATGACAGACAAATTTATAGTTGTCAAGAGTAATAATACTTCGTTCCTTATAAGTATATTCAAGATTTAAATAACTTAGACGCTTGAGGTCTGAAGAATCGATTTTTTGAGATTGTTTTTCTCAGATTTGAATAGTTCATTTCTCCATGCGACTTATATTTTCCCGATAAGATTTTCCTTTAATAGAGAAATATTTATTTATTATTATTATATAACTTAGAAAATACTTTTAGACTAAAGAACGTAGTTGAAAACCATGGTTACTACATGTTTTCATTTTTATTCATACCTAATTTCCATGTTATTTTGAAGTTTACCATGTTCGATAAAAGACAGGAATTACGCACCATTGCTACCCAATAAATTGACTCAGAGGGTTCTGCATCAAAATAATACTTTAATTTTGTACGACTAAAAACTAAATCTTGTAGTAACTCTAGAATCAACCTTGATCTGATACCAAATTGGGATTAGGAGTGCGACGACCCAGAATTTTCGAGCATTTAAAATCTGAATATTTAATTGATTTTAAATATTCAATAGAGTAATTTTAACTTGATTTACGAATATCACAATTTATTTGATAATTAAATTATTGAATTAAATAAATTGAAGTTGAATAAAATGTTGAATCTGGAATTTTAAGCATGTTAAAAATAATTTGAAGGCTCACAAAATTTATATTGATAATGCTGAAGATAACAAAAGTTTTAAAATTAAATTTAACAGTAATTTGTTTAGTTTTGAAATTTTATAGTTTAAATTGAATTTAAAAATAGACTTCCGATGCACAATCTCGGAATTCGACGAAACCAGTTCCATTGGATCCGTAATATTGTATTATTATCGGATTTCAAATTTCGTAGTAATTGGAGCAGTTCTGTGAGCGTACGATATATAAACGCATTGAAAATTTACATCGAAAATTCTATTTAAAATTCTATTTATATATTCACGTACTATCCCTATTAGCTGCCTTCTTTCAAATCCTTGTCTCCTCTCGTACTTGCCATCGTCATCGTATCTTCCTTTCCCTTATCACGCAAGTTTCATCTCCCTCAAATAAAATTCACCGAAGCCTCCTTCATAATGGAATACTCAGAGAACTAAATTAATAATATAAAAAAAATGGCCGAAGCCTTAATTCCTCAAATCAAAACCATTAGTTAAAAGAAAAGGGGGCCGAGCTTTACAAATGGATTTCACATCTCTTGCGATTCGATTTCGCAAATGGGAAATGGGTTACGGGTCGCGGCGGTCGAAGAGGCATCGGGAAGAACTACGCAAGGGAGTTAGGGTTTTCGAGCGTCGTGTTCGTGGTAGTCGCGTACGCGAAGGCGAAGAAGGAATCTTTGGGTGGTCGGCGAGTTCGTGTCGCGAGGTGGAGGGCGGTGGTTCGTTCGATGCTATCAATTTGGCAGTCGCGATTCAACGACTGATCTGGGCAAGGTATATTAATCCTGTTTTTATTTATTTATTTATTTAACTCTATAAAACAAATACTGTTTTAATTTAGTTTTAAAACCAGATTACTGTTATACAACTCTACTATTTTAATTTAAGTTTAAAAATCAGATTCAATTTAATAACTAGATCTTACAGTAAGTTTTAAACTTCAGATTTTAAATATATATACATATAAAACCTACTTGATTGTTTAAAGATAAGGTATTTAAAAATCTATTTATTTAATTATTTTGTAACTTAAAAATTTATTTGTTTAGGAAATTTAGTTTACAACAAAATAATTAGTTATTTAAATAAGGTGTTATAGTGATTAATTTGATCAATAAACTTATTTAAGTATTTTAGTTGCTAACAAAATTTTTATATATATTTAAATAAAAAAGGGGGGAATTAGTTTAAAATCAATTAATAAATGGAAATTTAATTATTCGGTTGGTACGAATATTAATAAAGCATATGAATGTTTATACAAGGTTTAAAACTATGAAGGAACAAGTCGAGATTTGGATTGGGATTACAACATTTAAGGTGAGTTAATCTCACTCAGTTAATATAAATTTAAATTTAAATGATTAAATTTAAATAATTGTTTGAATGGGTGAGATTGATTAATGTGCTATAGTATGGTAATTTTGGAATTGACATATTATATTGTGTTAATATCTGTGGATGCAGGTAAAACAGGATGGAGGGATCCAACTGGATCCCTCAACATTTATTTAAATTATTCTATACCCTCTGTTGTGATTATTTGTTATTCTATGATGAACCTTATTGGAATATTGAATGCCATGGTTCGATTGGTTATGATTGGGTATAATGAATTTCCAAAAATATATAAATTAGATTTTGGAAAGAAATTAAAAGAAGTGAATTTGTAAATAAAATAATTATACGATAAATAAAAGAAATGAATTGGAAAAGGAATGAAGTAACTGTAGAATTCTAGTAAATAGATCTTGAGAATAGAATGGAAATTTGAATAAACAGAAAGTTAATGAATATCAAATCTTCAGTGATATTAATTAAAAGAAGAAAACATTTATTTAAAATTTAAGATTTAAATTATTGAAAAGAACAAAGAAGAAAATGGGAAAAGCCTGCAATTTTGTATATTTCAGTTAAAGGTTTAAAATCAAACGGAAAATAATAACATTAATAATAAGTCCATAACTAATGAATTTTGAAATGAATTAAGAAATTAAAGAAACTTATTTCAAATAAAATAAATTGGAAATCAATTTGGGGAAAATTGATTTAAGTGCTTGAAGTTGGAATTTTCTCTGGATGGCCAGGTACACGTTTTTAAAAAAAGAAAGTAAATTTGTAAATATAAATTAAATGTTTTAAAGTTGTTTTTAAAGAAAGCATGTTTTGTAAAATTCATTATTTCTAATATTTAACTTCTAAAGCAAGTATTTCCTTTTAACCTATTATAACAATAATTATTTAAAAAGTGATTTAGTATTTTAAAAGTGAAAATCTGGTTTTATATTTTATTAAGTAACCTTATTTTCAAATATTCATATAATATGTATTTTTAACAAATTATTAAAGAAATTTTAACTTGAATGTTTTAAAGTATTTTTTTTAAAAGTAAAGTGTTTTAAATTAATTTAGAAAAAAATCTAGTTTTGTGCTTGGTGATTCCAGTGAAAATAGAAATACTTGAAATTTATTCTGAAAAAGGCAGATAGTTTTGAAAACTGTTTTCAAAGGAATTTGAAAGGTGAAAATATATCTTGTGAAGATATTTTTGAGATAAATAAATAATTTGGAAAATTATTTATTGTTTGATGGATGTTTGTGAATAGAAATTGATAGTTAAATAACCGACTATCAATATTGGACAATGCATTGATCGTTTCGAAGAGACCGGGATCGAGATTTATTTCTCGAAAACTACTTCGATTTGGTTTGTACGTTTTCGTGGAAAACGATTTTGGATTCGACGATGGAGCAGTGAAGTGCAAGGGCTAGTCGCTACTAATCCTGAGGATATTTCCAAAATGGATGTAGTGAGAGTAGTGCCTTCGGTTTCGTTCGAACCCGGGACAGACTTGTATGGATGAATGCTTGCGAAACATCGTCAGGTGGACGATGGACATTTTAAGGGATATGTTCTAAAATTTCATGTCTTGAGTTTTCTAAAATTTTGATGTTTTATTGATTAAAATCGTGCTTATTTGTTTATGTCCCGAGAGCAAATCAACAGCAACAGCAATCACAGACCTGAGAATTATTTTGTCCATAACTCTTTCATTATTTAACCTTGATAATTTGGATGTTCTGGAAAGCTTAAACATAGAGCTACAAGTTTCATGTTTTGAGTTTTCTACAATTTTGATGTTTGCTTGATCAAAATCGTGCTTGCTTGTTGCTGTCCCAAGAGCAAATCGACAGAACGGCAATCACAGACCTGAGAATTGTTTTGGCCATAACTCTTTCGTTTCTTAACCAAATTTAATAATTTTGGATGTTCTGGAAAGCTTAGACATAGGGCTATAAGTTTTATATTTTGATTCTTCTGAAATTTTTAAGTTTGCTTGGTTGAAATTATGTTGTATGTTGCTGTCCTGAGTGCAAAATGACAGCAATAACAATCATCAACCTTAGAATTGTATTAGTTCGTTTTTGCTCTCATTCTCGTTCGGTTTTGATGTTGTTTTTGAGATATTTTGAGAGATATGATACTTATCAATAGGCTAGTTATATTGGAAGAATTTGAAATTCATTTAAATGGAATCTGAATTGATTTTGGGATAAATTTGAAATGAATTCGTATTGAATTCAAATTATCGGTTTTGAGATTTCCTTCTTAGTTTTTATTGTTTTCGAGAATGGTTTTCACTAAATCATTTTTAAAATATGTTGACATTTCAAATTATTATTATATAGTATTTTAAAATTATTTTCTAAAAAAAATATATTTATTTCCTACAATAAATAAATTTCAAATATTGGTTTTAATAATCGTTTTTGAAAAATCATTTTAAATTCTTGTTTTTCTCCAATAAAAATTATTTTATAAATATAATTATTTATTTTTATGAATTTCGGACGTATGAGAAAGGTAATTAAATGGTAATGTAAAACATGTAGTATGGGACACATAATTTGCTTTATCGCTTAATATCATTCTTATACGATCGAAACCCTTTCGATGAACTGTTTGAGATGATTTAAGATGTTATTAAATTTTGGGTAGATTATATGGTCCACGAACTTCAATCTAGAAGTATATTCGATGAAGGACAATTTTTAGATGTATTTCTTAATTGCCGATGAAATGAGACGAATTAAGAGCTAGAAATTCCTATTTGAAATTATAGGTAAAAATAAACATTTAGATGTTATTTTTACTTGTCGATGAGATGAGACAAGTCATGATGCCACTAGTACTTGTCAATGAGACGAGACGAGTAGGGCATTGTATTTACTCGCCGATGAGATGAGGCGGAGTATGTTTTCACGATGTTTATGACGTTTTACTAGTGTGATACCAACTAACGACTAGTAAACCGTTAGTTGCGAACGTATGGTATGGGACGTACGTTAACGCCTATTGGGTTCCTATCCGAGAAGTTGAGATACATTCACGACTTTTACTAGTATTATAGACCACACGTACTCAATTAAAGTTATTACGATGTAGTTGCGACTTCGATCATCATGATGTTATTAACTTGTGTCTTTGTGATTGGGAGTCATTATGATATTATAGACTATAGTCATCACGATGTTCACGATGTTACTTGACTCCCGTCATCACGATGTTTATGGTATCAAATATTAGTACTAGTCACGATGTAAGCATGTGCAGTTTTCCATGAAGTTTTAGATTTTTTTTGATTTCATCTTTTTACAAGGATGTTTATTATAGCCTTGAGTAAGATGAAGGCTTACATGTATTGATGGTTTTATGGTGATTTCTATTATGATGTTTTGAACTCATATTGACTTCTATTATGATGGATTTATGAGGTTTTAAACCGTTTTATGATGATTATTTATATGGTTCAAATCCTTGCTTATTTCACTTATATAACTATAGAAGATGAACCATAGTTAGATAACCAATTGAATTCCCTTATGAAATCACAATGAACCCATGGATGTATCACCTTAGAGATGATTTTGATGATAATTATATCGTTCCGTTGGCAACAACGGAATAGTTCTCCCTTTTCTCCTATTTCTGTTATCTTTGCTAATGATAAGTTCTACCTAGACTGACCGGTGTATTTATTACTCGAGTCGGACCGAGTTGCAAGTTAGGTATGGATTTAGCTCACTCCTTCTTGGATCCAAGTTGCAAGTTTACTAATGCTGAGAATAATAGATAATGAAACCCAAACACGAGATGGAAACAATCAACGATAAAAATCTAGAGAAAGACGAGCAAAGGATCGAATTAGGTCTGAAATCGTTACGAAGGAACCATACTTGATTTTGCTGCACGTAGTCATATGTAGTGTACTTACTGCTCGTATCATGATGCAAATTTTAGCAGATAAATAAAAATTAAAGATAAATAGTCATATTGAATTAAATAAGACATCTATTTAATTATTAAATAGTATAATTGTGACTAAAAATTTAAAATTCTAACCAGGGATAAAAGAAAAATACAGACGTAAATAAACAAAACCTAAAATAAAATTAATGCATTTTTTAATTATAATATCCAATTATACTTTTATGTGGAGAAAAATCAGTTTATTTGGCTACAATGGTAGTCATTATTTACTTCAAAGGAATAAGTTTAATACATACAATATACACTTAAGCTTTCTATGATCGCTATGTTCGGTTGAGTTTATATAAACATATATTATGCAATTTTTGTGATCTGTGTGGATTATGATTACTGTAACCTTTATGATAAGTCGAGAACATGTCTTCTATAGCTTTTAGGATATTGTTATTTTCTACTGACTTTAGATACATTTCAGTATTTAGTATTTTCTACTAACCTGTTTTTTTATATAAGACCATATTTATTTACATTGTTATATATATAATTGTGTTACATTATTCTATCGCCATTTGTTATTAAATATAGTCTGACTGTTTATAATGTTAATAATACTTGAATCAGGCTGAGCCTTTTTCAGGTTTCAAGATGTTCAAATTTTGGTAGGCATATTATTATACTGGATATATGTATTTTGATGGTAAGAATAATGTATTTTATTATGTTTGACACATTTTAATACGATGTTTGATTTTTGATGATGATTTGTATGTTTGATATATTGTGAGGAAATGTTAGATGTCTGTTGGTTAAACTTATGATTTTGTTTTTTGGATTTGTTATAAATATTTATGTTGGTAAAATATATAATTCTAGTTTATACATACATACATATGTGTGTGTGTGTGATTTATATATGTGAATTCGAGTTACAATATATACTGATATGTAGGTGTTGTTTGAAAATTAAATGGCTGTAAAAATAAAAAAAACATCGAAGTTAACTTGTTCCACTATGATTCATGACTAATGTTTATATCTTAAACTGTTCTAATTTTGTGAAACTGGTGTGTTTATTACTTTAAACCGAGATTATACATGTAAATATTTAATTAAACATATTAAGAGAAAAACTACGCATATAACAAACTGTATTCTCGGTTTTATTATATAACATTATTTATGATGTTTTCCAATAATATGATTAGTGGTAGAGTCATTGCATATTGGTATCAAAACAGAGTTATCGGTTAAAATAAACTAGAAAAACTAAATTCTAAATCAACAAAAGATAATCAAAACCATACATGAAAATATGCTTTACATTACCTCGTCAAACTACATAATTTCAGCTATTGTAGATTGCCAATTATCAAAACCATGCTATCGGAAGTTATAACATCAATATAAGTACTACAAATTAGTAACTGAAGCTTGTAGAAGAAGATATAAAAAGTATGCTGCAATTATGGGCGCGTTCGCGGAAAGCGAAAGCGGGGCATTTAAGCGAAGTAGGAAGTTAAGCAGGGAATGCGTTTGTGGGTTTAAGCGAGCATTCAAGCGGAGTATGTTAATTTATGATTTTTAATTTAATTGATTTGTAGCTAATTAATTATTGGTTTTTTGTGTAATATACGTTTAATAATTGCAAATGAAACTCATCTAGAAAAATTCGATATTTCATAAATCAGAACAATACATTTGAAATTCAAATAATAGAAAACAAACAAGCAGAACAAACCAAACAAACTAGAAAAATAAGCAAAACACACTAGACTCAAATGGTATGCTCTCTCCAGTCGAAAAATCACGATGCAAAGCGTCACCGTGTCGCCGAAACGGTCCGTTTGCACAAACGGTCGTGAACCAATCCACCACTCGCACCCGACAAACATCTCATCAAGCTCTCTGAATTTTAACGGAGCATTTCTCCTGTATTTTTGGTATCTACGTGCTGGACCAGTCCACCACTCGTTTGATTCGTCAAGGCGGTCATGCTCTGCATCCCATTCACCGCGACGTATCTCCAGCAATGTGTTCCACTCTCTCAACGTCCGTTTCAGATTGTCCCACTTGTTTATTATCTGCGTGCTGGTCCAATTGTCATTGAGTTTGTCATTGAAATCCGACTGAATAGCAGATAAAAAGCCATTACTGCCTCGCAAATCTAGGTGGTTGATGCATAATTTAATGAAAGCGTCTGTTCTCTGCTGTCCAATGAGCAATGGGCATAGATGAGGATCCAGCAGAGTGAGTCATATGTTGTAGATCTGAAAATAAAAAAATAAAAAAATAAACAAAAATCACAAAAAATATATGTTGTAGATCTGAAAAATATAAACAAAATAGCCGAGAAAAATATATGAAATAATATGTCAAATTGCGGGAAAAAAATGAAGAAGAGGCGGAATGGGGTAGGTTTGTTGGTTGAGAATGGAGAAAAAGAGGGGAGAGATATAAATAATCACGGTTGAGAAATCAAGCCATTGGGTCCAAGCATCACGACGCATCGGAAACCAACGGTTTGATTTCCAATAGCATCGAAACGGTGGCATTCGGCCCGTTTCCGCTGCTAACACGTCGGACGCGTCGAAAGCGGAAACGGAGGTAAATGTGAGGTGCGAACGGTACCTATATGTGTTTAAAGATATGTGCCAGATGCGAAACCTTAATCGTTGATTCGATGAAAGAAACGAAGTATAATCGCTTAATAAGATCGCTACTTTATAGGATGTGATTTGGGGGACTTAATTCAAAACAAATAGCTTACTTATGTTAGCAAAGAATCACTAATTCAAAACAAATCAAAACAAATGAATTTTGATTAATAAAAACAAACACACCCGAAATGAAAAGGAATCAACAATGCATTTGAATTTTATAAAACAGCAATACTTACAAAATCTCACAAAAAGAAGATAAGATATATGCATGAGCACAGAAAATGCATGAGGAAAAATATGTCACACAGCAAAGCATTTGAAATTTTCTAGGAAATTTTGAAAGATAGTTGAGCACTTTTTAGGAAGTTCAAGGGAAATAAAAAAATCACCAAAATCACAAATATTCACAAATAATTTACTTGATGCTTGTGTTTATTGATACCAAACATTTTCATAGTCTAATAAAAAAAACCTCAAAATTCCATCCATTATCTGCATTTAGTTCAATACACTTTACTTGAAGCCAAAAATACCAATTACCGTATCGGAAAAACAATCAAGTAATATGGGTATATAATGTTCTGAGTTATAAACCACCATGTAAATAATAATAAAACAAATTGAAGATACTTAGACCACAACTTTTTAGTTCATGTTCACATAAATGCTACATATAAGATTTATTAATTTATGACTCTGTTAATTACATAAATGTAACATAAATTCGACTTTTTGACATTCTTGTAGTTTTACCATTTTCACTACTTAATCATTTTGAATTCTTCAATAATTTTCAATCAACGATTAGTAGACCATATAATCTACGATCTGCCAATTTTAGAGGGTAAAGAAAAGAAGAGCTAAATATGATAAAGTAAACGTCCAGTTATTAAACATTCGTTGACATCCTTGACCTTAAGGTTATGGAAAAAAGTTAACTAATACTTGTAAAATTTATCATATTTATTAAATTATGAATATGAATGTATATATCCACAAGAACTGTATTTTTGGTAAGTTCGTTTTCTTTAAAATTACCATATTATCCAATTTAACATTTAGCAACATTCAGATCCATAGCTCAAATGGATTATTAGTCACACTAAATAAAGGAGAAAAAATGTATAACTTACCAAATTGAGGCAGTCTATCTAGTAGTTTTATTGTATCAGCAGAAATATGGAACCGCTGTAATTTCTCTTCTCTGCTATGAGTTGTTGATTTAAAAGTACGCTAGTTGATGCTGATTGCTTACTTGATCAATTCGATGTGGGAAACTGGAGATCAATGGGGCAGCTATGAAATTGTTGGATGTGGCGCCATGAATTTTTTTAGCCGCCGTGAATTTTTAACGGCTAGGGTTTCGGAGAAGGGGAGAAAAATGAATGAGACGATTATGAAATAGGGCTCGAATAATTGGAATGTCTTGATATCGGGTTGGGCATTATTCGCTGGCATAAGTTTCTTTTTACGCGGCCTGCATGTAAACTTTACTGAATATGTTACTTCTAATCGTTTCTTGCAAAAAATAAAAAAACGTTGTAATTTGAAGAAGCAGCAAAGTTTATGATCCCGATTATCATTACCACAAACTGTTTATATTTAAAATAATATAAAACAATGATACCAGTTCAAAACGAAGTAAAAGAAAAACTTATCCACATAACAACACACCAATAATTATTCTCAACTATTCCTCAAATATCTAAAATCAAGCTCAGTTAAAATGAACTAGAAAAACCAAATTCTAAATCAACAAAAGATGATCAAAACCATACATGAAAATATGCTTTACATTACCTCGTCAAACTACATAATTTCAGCTATTATAGATTGCCAATTATCAAAACCATGCTATCGGAAGTTATAACATCAATATAAGTACAACAAATTAGTAACTGAAGCTTGTAGAAGAAGATATAAAAAGTATGCTGCAATTATGAGTGTGTTTGTGGAAAGCGAAAGCGGGGCATTTAAGCGGAGAATTTATACGGGGTATTTAAGCAGAGTAGGAAGTTAAGCATGGAATGCGTTTGCGGGATTAAGCGGGGCACTCAAGCGGAGTATGTTAATTTATGAATCTTAATTTAATTGATGTGTAGTTAATTAACTAATTGTTTTTTTGTGTAATATACGTTTAATAATTGCAAATGAAACACATCCAAAAAAATTCGGTACTCCATAAATCAGAACAATACATTTAGAATTCGAATACTAGCAAACGAACAAGTAGAACAAACCAAACAAACTAGAAAAATAAGCAAAATACACTAGATTCAACTGGTATGCCCTCTCTAGTCAAAAAATCACGACGCAAAGCGTCACCACGTTGTCGCGTCGCCGAAACGGTCCGTTTGCATAAACGGCCGTGAACCAATCCACCACTCGCACCTGCCAAACATCTCATCAAACTCTCTGAATTTTAATGGAGCATTTCTTCTGCATTTCTGGTATCTACGCGCTGGACCAGTCCACCACTCGTCTGATTCGTCAAGGCGGTTATGCTCCGCATCGCATTCACCGCCGGGTATCTCCAGCAATGTGTTCCACTCTCTCAACGTCCGTTTGGATTGTCCCACTTGTTTTTCATCTAGGTGTTGGTCGAATACGTCGTTGAAATCCGACTGAATAACAGATAAAAAGCCGTTACTGCCTCGCAAATCTAGGTGGTTGATGCATAATTTGATGAAAGCGTCCGTTCTCTGCTGTCCAATGAGCAATAGGCATAGATGAGGATCCAGCAGAGTGAGTCATATGTTGTAGATCTGAAAATACAACAATAAACAAAAAATTACAAAAAAATATGCTGTAGAACTAAAAAATATAAACATAATAGCAGATAAAAATACCTGAAATAATGCGTCAAATTGCGGGAAAAAAATGAAGAAGAGGCGGAATGCGGTAGGTTTGCTAGTTGAGAATAGAGAAAAAGAGGGAAGAGGGAGAGATACAAATAATCGCGGTTGGGAAATCAAGCCATTGGGTCCAAGCGTCACGACGCATCGGGCGCGTCAGACGCGTCGGAAGCCAACGACTTGATTTCCAACAGCATCGAAACGGTGGCATTTGCCCTGTTTCCGCTGCTAACACGTCAGACGCATCAAAAGCGGAAACAGAGGTAAATGTGAGGTGCGAACGGTACCTATATGTGTTTGAAGATATGTGTCAGATGAGAAACCTTAATCGTTGATTCGATGAAAGAAACGAAGTATAATCGCTTAATAGGATCGCTACTTTATAAAACAAATGCATTTGAAAAGGAATCAAAAATGCACTTGAATTTTATAAAATAGCAAGAACGCTTACAAAATCTCACGAAAAGAAGACAGAATATATGCATGAGCAAAGAAAATGCATGAGGAAAAATATGTCACATAGCAGAGCACATGAAATTTTCTAGGAAATTTTGAATGATTGTTGCGCACTTTTTAGGAAGTTCAAGAAACATAAAAAAATCACCAAAATCACAAATATCCACAAATAATTTACTTGATGCTTGTGTTTATTGATACTAAACATTTTCATGGTCTAATAAAAAAACCTCAAAATCACATCCATTATCTGCATTTAGTTCAATACACTTTGCTTGAAGCCAAAAATACCAATTACCATATCGGAAAGCAATCAAGTAATATGGGTATATAATGTTCTGAGTTACAAACCACCATGTAAATAATAATAAAACAAAATGAAGATACTTAAGACCATAACTTTTTGGTTCATGTTCATATAAATGCTACATATAAGATATAAGATTTATTAATTTATAACTTTGTTAATTACATAAATGTAACATAAATTCGACTTTTTGACATTCTTGTAGTTTTACCATTTTCACTACTTAATCAATTTGAATTCTTCAATAATTTTCAATCAACGATTAGTACACCATATAACCTATGATCTGTCAATTTCAGAGGGAAAAGAAAAGGAGAGCTAAATATCATACAGTAAAAGTCCAGTTATTAAACATTCGTTGACATCCTTGTCCTTAAGGTTATGGAAAAAAGTTAACTAATACTTGTGAAATTTATCATATTTATTAAATTATGAATATGAACGTACAAATCCACAAGAACTGTATTTTCGATAAGTTCATTTTCTTTAAAATTACCATATTATCCAGTTTAACATTTAGCAACATTCAGATCCATAGCTTAAATGGATTATTACTCACACTAAATAAAGGAAAAGGATTGTATAACTTACCACAATCTATCAAGTAGTTTTATTGTATGAGCGAAAATATGGAATCGCTGTGATTTCTTCTCTGCTATGAATTGTTGACTTAAAACTACGCTGGTTGATGCTGATTGCTTACTTGATCAATTCGATGTGGCAAAATGGAGATCAATGGGGCTGCTATGAAATTGTTGGATGGGGCGCCATGAATTTTTTTTTTTGTCGCCGTGAATTTTGAACGGCTAGGGTTTCAGAAAATGGGAGAAAAATGAATGGGGCGATTTTGATATAAGGGCTCAAATTATCGGAATGTCTTGATATGGGGCGATTATGATCCTGATTTTTGTTGCCGTATGATAATGGTAGGCGCTGTATATTGTGTGGTATGCTCCAACAACCTCTACTTAAAATGCTATATAGCAAGGTTGAGGTTCGTCCCAAAGAAATAAAATCAATAGAAGTTTGTCGTGGAACAAAGAAGATAACGACTTGATAGTGGCTAGTGGTATGCTCATTGCACCCTTCAATGTTATTTCGATTGTCCCATCCTTAGAAAAAGAGGAACGTTTGGGGCTTAAAGAGCAAAAAATTAAAGATCTTGGAAGTACAAGTTCAACAAAATGCAGACCGAACAAGAGCTTCGAAAGAAAAGATTGAACTTAAGAAGGCTCATGAAAGACATTGCATAAAAAAGAAGAAGGGCATTTAACAAAAAATATTTCTCTTCTGTTTGGGTAACATTTAGAGTATGTTTTAGAAAAAAAAAAAAACATTTTAGGGGTTCGACAACAAAGACACTAAGAAGAAGAGGGTAAGTTGTAACGTGTAGATGTCTTGTAACGTTATGTTTTTTATTTTATTTTTTTAATTATTTTCGTATTTTCTTATCGCAATTTGCATGAGTAAGTTTTAATTATTGGAAGCACTTTGTGTCGTATCGAACGACACTATTTATTTTCGTATTTAAGCATTAAAATTTAGTTATTTCACTTTATAGAAAATTTAAAAAAAAAAATCTTAAATTCTAGCATATTTTATACTACTATAATACAAATGGTGAAACGAATACCATTTATATACCTAGATGGTTTTGGTTTTTTGAATATTGCTTTAAACCGGAAGCGATTTTTAGAAATAGTTTCGAGTATCGATGAAAATTACAAAATAAAATTTAATTTTCCTCACTTTTTTCCACTGCTCGAGGAGAGAAAAAGTTGAAGTTACTTTCCGCTTTTCATCATCAGAGGCGCTGTATCTATCAAACATTGTAAGTATTTAAACTTGTTCCATTGGTCATCTGTAGCTAACAATAGATCTTAGATTTTAAAACACCCCCAGTACCCTCGATTACTACATTTTGGTTTGGGCCTTATTTTGTTCACCGTTCAATTTGGGCTCAAGTATATTTCAGTTTAAAAAGAAAAAAGGCCTAACCCTAATCTGCTCCCTATAAATCATCTCAATCTGCTACCTCCTCCTACGTCTTCAGTTCAGACAAACCCATCTTCTCCTCCTTTTATCTTTTGCAATTCTCAATTTTTTTAATCACTCTTCCTCATATGCTAGTTTTATACTCATACGATCTACAGTTGCGATTTTTCACATGTTAAACTATTTTGTAAATAATTTTAGTATAAGATTATTATTAGAGTCGGAATATGATGATTGTTATTTGCTGCCCCAGTCTTAGTTCTGACCAGAATCAGACACTGATGACTGGCTTTTACATAATTCAGTCTGATTCCATTTGCTATAGATGGTTTTTATTTTACGTTTTTGGTCGAAGTTATTATTGGAGATATGATGATGCAAATTCCATACTAGTTTCTGTATTACAAATGATGAACAACTATCATGCACTACCATCTGATCTCCTGTTTGAATTTGTTACTATAATCATTTTTTATTAATTATATATGCTGTGTGTGCAGTCTGTGATGTAAACCTTAATTTTGTGCTGATAAATTATGATTATATACAAAGTTATCACCATCTTTCGGCTGAGATTGCATCAGTTTCTATCTTAATCTTTAATTTTGAACGGGGAATTACTTGTTACACAGAAATTGCCACATGGTATCTGATTCTTAGCAAACATAAGTTGCTAAGAATCTCGTTTAGTTGGCAGAAACTAACAATCTCAGGTCTGCGACACTGGTTGCTTTGTTCTTCGTAAGCTTCCTGTTACCACATTCCTGATTACATTTTGTAAATTTGGATTGTTTGAACGTCAGTCTGAATTGATATGTGCGTAATAATCTTCGTCGATACGTTTTAACGTTGTAATTTATTTTGTGTAGTATTGTTTTTTTGCTGATATATGAATAGATGCGCCTTGATATTGGTTTTAATGCTATTAATGATTTAAAACGATTAAGTCTTCAATCTCGTCCTTCCGTCTTTTGTGTTTTTCTTTCTCCATCTCACCTTTATATATGTTCATTAAGCAAATAATACGGCTGCGATTACGATAAATAATTGAGTGCGTGAGTTTAGTTTGTTTATTCCTTAGCTGGTTACATAATCTCTTGGGAAAGGTTATCTTACCATAAGTCGGTGAATGGTATTTCAGGTGGGTCTCAGTCGTTTCTTTGGTTGAAATGAAAATTTTGCAACATTGGTCGGTATTCCAGACATTAGATCTAATTAGTCAATGAAGGTATGCGTTCAGGGATTTCTTCTCCATGTGTTTTGGCGTAAATGCAAGTAAATTATGCAGTTTCCTTAATAAATGGTAGTTGCTTTTTTCACAGCTGTGTAAGTTTTCTATGTTTATTGGATAACAGTGAAGTTTTATTAAAGTCGATAGGGTGGTTTTTGGCCGTTGGAACTGTTACGAATTGTTTTTGTTCCTTACAAAATCTAGGTTTTCAATTTAGCCTAATAGTCCAATCTCATAATATGAATCATCTTCAATCCCTGCTACCGACATAATGTGAAATGACAGAAAATAGTCGGACAATCAACTTTAAAGTGTTGGCGATTTGAAGGTAATTGTTTATAGTCTAAGATTTTTTAATTAGTTCTTTTAGCTTTGGTTTTTCGAGTTAGAATCATCTCTGCATTAGAGAGAAATTTAATAGAAAGCGTGATAAAATGAAGCTAGGAGATCTATTGATTTTGGAAGAAAGTTAGTAGAAAAGAGTGATCTTTTGATTTTGGAAATGTTGATCTATCAATCCCTGTTTTACGAAATGTTGATCTTTTGATTTTGGAAGAAAGTTAGTAGAAAAGAGTGAAAGAACTGTTAATTTGGGATTACCCTTCATAAAAAGAGCCATTGAAATCATCGTTTTAGAAGTTATATTGATAAGGATTTTTAATTAGTTCTTTTAGCTTTGATTTTTCGAGCTAGAATCTTCTCTGCATTAGAGAGAAATGTGGTAGAAAGCGTGATAAAATGAAGCTAGGAGATCTATAAACATAAAATAATGCAATGGGTTCTAAGTTATAACGTTTATCTTAGTAAGACTGAAATTTTGGGTTATAATTATTTTTTTATTTAATTCTATAACTTTGTTTTACAAAATGTTATCTTTTGATTTTGGAAGAAAGTTAGTAGAAAAGAGAGTTCTGTTAATTTGGGATTACCGTTCATATAAAGAGCCGTTGAAATCATCGTTTTAGAAGTTATATTGATAAGGATAACATTAGAGTAGTTATTTACAGCTGCATCCATAAAAGTTATTTACAGCTGCATCTGCATCCGTGGTTATTTACAGCCATTGAAATTGATTAAATCCGTTTGCATTTGCATCTGCATCTGCATCCTTAAAAGTTAAATAGTTTTTATTTTAGCGCAATAAAAGATGTTTGTTTAATATTTTATAAATTAATAGATTTTATCATGTGCACTAATTAACTGTTTGAAACAATTAATTATCATGGTTATTTAGTTTTAGCGTCTTTATAATTAATGAGATGGAAAAATACATACAAGTTAAATCTCAGTTTTCGTGGTATAATTGTTGTTTTATCGGTTGTTATCTGTGGATAATTATATGATATCTGTCTGCAGCTGCACTTATAAATTATTTTAGATGTACGTGGATTTACAGATAATTACATCTGAAAACTTTTGTTGGGGCAAGGCTTTTGTACACGTTTTCAAATTATTTTGAATGTATGTAGATGTAAAGTTTTGTACATCTGAAAACATTGGATGGGACAAGGATTGTGTGCATGCATTTATGTTAAAAAGAGGCAATCATTGCAATACATTTTGTTTAGGGGAGATGCATTCCATAGAATGCTTTTAGGTGTAGGGTGGTGCATTTTTTAAATGCTTTCATAATTGAATATAAGTTATCTAATTGTATTCCGTCGAATGCATACGTCTCTGCATTCCTTGGAATGCAATTAGGTTCAGCTCCTGACATCTACAGCTGTTTCACAAGGGAAATATTTGTTGGATATCAAGAATTGAAGAAAGATGTTACAAATGTATCTATTCAAGTTGCTTAAAAGCAGGACAGAAACAAAATCATTGACGAATTTAAGGACGATTAACTACCGTCTTATTACTACTCTTCTCGTTGCTGGGGGATTTATCTGTGGATGGGTACTACGCATCTTCGCAAATTTGATAAATAAATAATTACTTTGGTAGTTAAATCGTATAGTCCTTTTTAGTTTCTGCGACGACAGCAAATCATTTTCCGCATCTTCATTTCAGTTGTTATTAGACGGCACATGCTTAGCATGCATTTTACTTGTTTTGTCTATTATGATGTGGTTATTGTGGTAGAGTTACATTATTTATGAATTAACTGCCTAATCTGTTTTTATTTATTTAATTATTTACACACCATTTGTTATTATTTTAATTGTACTGATTAATTAATTTAAGTAATTAGTTATTCTTTAATTACTTATATTAATTAATAATTAAAGAGTGATTATTAATTGATTAAAGGAATAATTAAGTAATGCACGTAGTTAAAGGATAATTATGCAAGTAGTTAAAGGATAATTAAGTTTTGAATTATTAATTATCTTTCTCAAATATTAAATTTTTATTAGTTATTAATCCTTTTAGTGGTCGTTACTTAATAATTATTTTTTGTTTACTTTGCACTAATTATCACATCATAAGCATTAATTTTATTATTAATTGTTAAATGTTAGCTTTAATTGTTATATATATATTTTGATAATTAAGTATTTAATAAAAGTTAGTTAATAGTATATATTTGTTCTTAATCATTAAGTAATCTTTTAAGTGAGATGCATTTCTTGTAATGCATTTAGGTTTAAAGTGATGTATTTTTTCATTGCTAATACGTTATTCAATTACATTTCGAGGATTGTTTATAGATTTAAAAAGATGTTCGTTGATGAGTCTAAAGACGAATCTTAAGAAATGTAATTGTATAACTTTTAGCTAGAGATCCTAATTAGTTTTGAATTATTAAATATCTTTCTCAACTATCAAATTTTTATTAGTTATTAATACTTTTAGTGGTCGTTACTTGATAATTATTTTTAGTTTACTTTGGACTAATTACCACATCATAAGCATTAATTTTATTATTAATTGTTAAATATTAGCCTTAATTGTTATATATATATTTTGATAATTAAGTATTTAATAAAAATTAGTAAATAGTAAATATTCGTTCTTAATTATTAAGTTATCTTTTAAGTGAGATTCATTTCTTGTAATGCATTTAGGTTTAAAGAGATGTATTTTTTCAGTGCTTATACGTTATTCAATTACATTTCGAGGATTGTTTAAAAGTTCAAAGAGATGTTGTTCGTTGATGAATCTAAAGGAATGTAATTGTAGAACTTTTAGCTAGAGATGAATCTAAAGAAATGTAATTGGTTACCATTTATGCGTCGCTAAGGTAGAGATGGACCCAAAATGAAATGTAATTGGTTATCATTTAGGTTTAAAGAAATGTAATTCATATCAACTTGTACTGTTGGAAAAATGCATCTATCTCAACCTAAAAACATTTGAAGGAATGCATCTCATTTAAATGATTGTTTAATAATTAAAAATTAGTTTGTGATTATTATTATTTAATTGTTATGGTTAAGTACTGAATTAATAATGTTTATATAATAATCAAGGTTAATATTTAAAAGTTGATATTCAGGATCTATATTGGGTGAACATAATTGATGTGATTGGATGCATTTCAGTGAATCGGATTTCTCATTTAATATTATCGTACTTGATTTATTGTTTGAAATTGTTGGATGTTTTGGTTTATGAGTTTTTTGGGATGTGGTATTTCTTCTTTTTTAAAATGTATGAATTATCTATTGAGTTCATCTAAAAATGTTATATAGTGTTGTTATATAATGGTAATTTATTTGTCATTTTAGTTGATTATAAATTATTGAAATCTAAAAAACGGATGTTTTAGTTGCTAGTTACTTTTGTTGTATTATTATGATTTGTTATGCTATTGATTTAAATTGACAACTGTATGCCTTTTATTTTATATACATGTTAACTACTTTTGAATTATACAAATGAAATACAGTTTATGCAAGTAACTAGATTAACTATTTAAATTTGAAAACATTAACTTTCTCTTTTAATCAAATTAAATTTATATCATTTCAAAATGTCAAAACTAATCAGTTCAAATCGATTTTTATTCAAATTCTATTCTTAACAAAATAAATTACAAATCAACTTTTCAACTTTTCAACTTTTATTTGTTAAAGTTATGACAAAAGTCTATTTTATATAATTATTCTAAATTCAAATAAATTTTTAGACGTTGTTGTTATCTATATTAATTAAATTAGCTTTATTTAATAAGTTTTATTGTATTAAATATTATTAAAGTAAAATCTTATTTTATGTTTTAAAAATAATGTAGTTATAAGTAAAATCTTCTAATATACATTTTCTAAATTTAACTTATAAATTTAAAGTTCACAAAATATATAATTTTCAAAAATCTAATTTTACACATTCAAATAAATTTTTTATATTATATTTTATTTAAAATTAAAATAAAATTCAAAATGTATTTTAAAATAAATTTTTTATGTTATATTTTTAATAATCAATATTTGTTAAAACATATTTTTAAATTTTAGAAATTATTTTAAAAATAGTCCAACGTCGTTCGTACAGAGTTTTCTGTCTTATGGTCATTTGAGTATTAAAGTTTTAGTTTTTTATTTTAAAACATAACGATTCAACGATTTTTCACTATTTGAAAATTTATTTAAAATCGTTGACAATTGTTGGACTTGTGTTTGGAGAGATTCATTTTCGTTTAACAATTGTGTGCACTTTTTAAAAGAATTCTCTCTTCTAGTATTTTCATTCTTTTTTAAAATCAGAATTTCATTTTCAGGCGGTTTCATGTTAATTTCTGATTTTTTAATTTCTTCATCAAATGTTGGGCATTTATCACACTTAGGGATCCTACTTTGATAGATTTTAAATAATTAGTCAAGTTGTTTATTTAATTTTATCAAAGTGTCTTTTTGTGATTGAAGTTTAGCGTCTTTTTTCCTAAGTCGTTTAAAACGGGCATTTACTTCGTGGAAATAAATAAGTAATTTAGAGTGAGTTTTGATACCTTGCTTGGCTCATCATCGCTATGAGTTATGTTTCCATGAAGGCACATATCTGCTTTCTCATTGTTAGTACTTTGATTATCTTCATCACTTGTATTCCACGTGGCTGGAGCACTTCTCCGTTTTGATTTCTTTTCAAAATCGCGTTGAAATCGGGGATAATTGGGCCTGATATCATGAAGTTTGTTGCAAATGATTCCGTGTTTTTTCGAGTTGTCTAGTACTTTTATTATTCTGCTTTTTAATTCTTGATTTGGAGCTGGATTTTCGTATTTATGGTTCCACCTTTTGAATTTCTTGATTATTAATGCCAGCTCAGCTGCTCCATCATAATCATTCTCATCACAACTGTTTTTTACCAATCTTGTTAAGCACATTTCTTTAACTGAGTCGGTTGTGGAGGACTGTTCATTGCTGTTGACTTTTACACCATATATTGCATTTAAAGTATTACATATTTCCTGTGCATTTTCACAACGAGAGATGAAATTAAAATTATCTTGATTAATATGAGAATATAATATATGCATAGTAAGAGTATTAATCGAGATAATTTTCTTATCTTTTATATCAAATCTATTTTCAATAATACCCCAACATTTAATATTAATAGATTTTAAATAAAATTTCATTTTAAATTTTCAATTCAAAAAATCTGTTCCATTGAAAATAGAAGGAATAATATTGGAACGATCCTCAACAGAAGTATTATTAAAAGAAGCAATTTTAAAATTTAAAATTTTTAAAACAAAAATCGATTTTTGAAGCACGAATTATTAAAACAAAAATTGACTTCTTTTCCTAGCTCTGATACCATTTGTAGGATCGATTTACCCTAGAGTATTAATTATAAAAGTTAATTGCGGAAGCTTATAAAATAATTTCAACATAGATTAATAGCAGCACAGAAAAATAGCAGAATAATAAAATGCAGAATTAGAACGACACAGAATTTACTCATGTTCGGAAAAACCCTGCCTACGTGCTGTCCACAAGGTTTCTATTAGAAATTAGATAGTCAGACGTTTATACATGTAAACTCGCGACACTCGCTATTGACTAAACCTAACTCTACGCTTAAAACCCTGCCACAACTCAGCCACCGAGTTGCGAATTTTCAAACTACGCTACGTAGTTTGTCCCTTAGGCACACGACTAGAAATTTAAACGGTTTAAAATTTAAAAACAAATGCAAACAGCAATTTAAAAATAAAAATAAAAACCCCAATTAAAAAATTAAAAAGCCCTTAAAATAAAGGTCGGCCCCCTTTTGATAACGAACAATCCAAATAACTGAGGCAAATAATATTTTCAAAATCCATAATTTATTTTATATTGCAAAAATATTTCTTTTTTAATTTTACTGCGTTAGTGAATATTTTTGCAGATTGCTCAGATGCTGGATTCTAACTGGAATGAAGCTGAAGATAAAATACGAATTGAATGAATGAGTGATGTGTAGTGAGGTTAAATGTAAATATGAAATTGTGATGAATTTGTAATCAAAATTGTATATGTATAGTGAGAGGTTGAATTTGTACTATTCAAAAATGTAATAAATATTTGTTTGAATAAAATTTCTATTTGAATTCAAATTCTGTGTTATTTAATTTATTCAGCAAATATTTATTTAATCTGTGAAAAATAAAATAGTACATTAACAAATATGTTTAAACGAATGTATATATGTTTATTATTATCAAACGAAAATCATATAAGCGCATATTCAACAATTTGCACAGTTTAGACAAGTATAATAGTGTATATAACTTTAAATATTTTATAATATAATATGTATATATATTTATATGCTTATATATGTATAAATTATTTGGAAATAAAACGATTAAATATATAAGCTAATATATACGTAAACGAGAAGAGATTATAATAAAATTGACATAAGATTCAAAAATAAGAATAATATAACTGATGCATTGATTTTCATATCCTGTCTTCATATAATTATATTCTTTTTTTATCGTAGGAGTCGTTAAATCTGTATGTTGTACTGATAGCTTTGTGTCATCAATAGAACCAAGCTATTCTCATTATTTTTAATTGATGACAACCTGTGAATAGATATAAATTTCGACTCTATATATAATATAAATAGTTACTCCCTTTGAATCTTTGACGCTCTATATCTTGTATTCTTAACGTTTCTCTTTTTTATCGACAAAAAGGAGTAAAAGTATGAAGTCATAATGTCATATATATTGTGAAGGAAACAATAATTCATATATTAAAATATCATAAATAAGAGTTTTGAAATTATTCGAAAAGATTGGCTATTTAATACAAGCCATAACGTTGTGAAATAAAGACTAATGTTTTCATAAAAAAATAACACCTTATGCCTTCATTTGCCTACCCGTATCACCATGTGATGTTTGACCACCATTATCGTCTTCATTTCCGCCATCGTCGCTACTACTTGCTTGATCATCGGAAGACCAAGTGAAGACAGGTTGCTTACCCGGATCACCTAATGTAGCCGTGGAAGTGTCGGATGAACATGAGATAGCTTGGCATAACTTCGTAAAAAGCCCCTTAACCTTATCAAGTTTTTTGTCAACTTTAGTGATATGAGATTGAGGAATTTGTTGGTTACGGCATACCATAGAAATCGACTCATGTGGAGGAAGCCTTGGGTTAGTAATCAAAATTTCGTCTTGTTGACAAATAATTGATCTTTGGCGAGTTGGACCATGAGATGCTTCGCCATGGTGTTGTGATTGATTTTGAGATAATTGTCGTTGAGTTGATTCTTCGAAAGTAATGATAAGAGGTGGTCGAGCAACTGGTAGCTTTATTAATACTAAAGTTCGAGAGTTTAAATACTTAACGGTAGAAACCGACGAGTCAGGTTTTGAAATCTCACATGCCTTTAGCAGTCGCTTAATATACTCACCATAGTAGATGACATTCATTCGATCATTATTGTTGAAGCTTAAGAATTCATTAAGAATTAAACATAGTCAATTGACTTTAATATTTCCGAAAATAGTATATAAGGCTTTAAAGTTATGTTCATAAACAAGTTCATAACTTCCGGTTTGCGGAGTTACGGTTTTCATTAACGCACAGTGTATAATTTTTGCTTTTGGTCATAAGGACATGTACTTGAGTTGGTGCATATCTTCTTCAAAAATAAATGACTTATATGATCACGAACGACCATATCACAATCAACGTTGCTCAATTCCATACCATCATTTTTAGATCTTAAAATGTGAGCCATTCGATCTAAAGACAAAATGACGGGTTTTCCACAAACTAGACTTTATACACAATCTTCTTAGTTTGGAACGGTTTGGTGACCCAATTTAGAATTCATATAAAATAGTTTGATCATAATTTGATTAATTTTGTGTTTATTGTTGTCAATATTGAATAAAGATTACAAATTGCTCCAACGAGCCAATTTTTGTATATGGTATGTAGAAAAATCGGCAAAATTTGCAAACGAACCTTCAAAATGATGAGAATCTTACATTCTCCTCCATCTCCTAATTACGGTATCATCGAATATCCATTGTTGGATTTGCTCATTTGAAGAAGGTTGGAAGGATGAAGATGCTTGTCATTTTCTCTTTGGAGCTATTAATATGATTGTTTGGAGGTTAAAAAATTGAGTTTTTGAAGAGCTGGGATTTTGGAAAAGTTGAAAATCTGAAATGAGTGAGGAGTGAGAAGGGGAAGGTGATGGTTAAAAAGATGAAAAATGAGTGGGTAGGGGTAGTAATCTTGCTCAGATTCATGAAATAGTCGACTGAATTAGTGGTTCTGTCGATTGAATCTGAAATTCGAAATTTTCGACCATCTGGTTCAGTCAACTGAATGCCTGATTTAGTTGATTGAATCTGGGATATATATATTTCATCTTCTGGTCTAGTCGACTGAGCCACTGTGGCAGTCGACCGACCCTGCGTTTTTAATTTTTTTACTTCAGTGTCAGTCGACTGACCTGGTTGAATTTTTACAATCAATTTTTCTTGAGTAAATATTTACATATTTTCATACTTATGAACATTGTAAGTTTATTTTTAAATATTAGAACTAGTATATGTGTTGATAATATAAGGAAGAAGAAATGAATTATTTAAAAAACAAATTGTACATACTGTATTAGAATTATTCGGAAAGAAATAAACAAAAAATAACTGCTACTTTTATTTTGAAGGGCTAGGAGATTTGTAGCTCTGTAGTTGTTTGCGACGAACCTTCGATGGTTCATTTCGATCTCATGAATTTGGTGAGACCGGTGGTCGCGGCGAGGATGAAGTAGAAGGTCGTCGAATAGGCGAAACTACGTGTTCGTCCATTGGATGTGATGAAACACCGCAAAACTTGATAGCAATGTGCTTGATAATTTCTAGACGTATCGAGGTAATATATCTTATGTAAATAGTGATTCTTGTTAATAGTGATGCAAATCATCTATTTTTTATTTAGTGTTTGGTTATACGTCCATATTTTTTCCTTTCTTTTTCTCGGTGTATATCCGGTATGATCATGATAGGTGGAAGATGGTGTAGTACGATGGACGAGAGTTTTTGGTGATTCATTAGAGGCTAGAATTTCAATGGAGTCATTTGATAAAGAAGTTGACATCTTGATAGTCGGTTTGTATTTCAGTTTGATTGTATGAATAACATGAAATAGACATATCTATCTATAGTCTAATGTCGAGAAAAAGAAGGTTGAAGTAAATGCTTGTCTTGAATTTAGCTATATAAAAGGTTTGTTAGTTATGAAAAGTGTGCTATTTCGTTGGTTTTCTGTTATTTGATATATCTTATGTAAATGTAATATGCATAAAAGCAGTAAAATATATTTATAAAGATAAGTGTTATACATAATTTAGTATATAGTTGTCACCATATAATAGAGTTCCCGATCTAGACTATAATAGAAATAATCAATAGTCCAGGTGGTTTAGTAAAAATATCAGCTAGTTGATTTTTTGATGGAACGTAGTCTAAATTTATCACTTTCTTTTCTTTATTAACGCGTAGGAAGTGATGTTTAATATATATGTGTTTAGTTCTTGAGTGGTTTACTGGATTTCTCGATATATTTATTGCACTAGAATTATCGCGGTAAATTGTTGATTTTGATAGATTGATTCTGAAATCTTTAAGTGTCTGTTGCATATACATTACTTGTGCGCAAGCTAGTGCCGTAGAAATATATTCTGCTTCATAAGCTGATAGTGAGACACAGTTTTGTTTCTTTCTAAACCATTATATTAATGATTTACCAATGAAGTGACATGTACCGCTTGTACATTTTCTATCTATTCGTGATCCTTTGAAATCAGCATCGCTGTATGATACTAACTCGAACGAGTACTCTTTTGGATAGAAAAGTCTGAAATCTGTAGTATTACTAAGATAATGTAGTATTCGTTTTACGACTCGTAAATGTGATTCTTTTGAGTTAGCTTGAAATTGTGCACATAGACACACACATCATTATATCTGGTCTACTCGCTGTTAGATAAAGTAGTGATCCTATCATACTACGATATAGTTTTTGTCTATACTCTTGCCATTTTCATCTTTATCAAGATGTGCTGTTGTGCTTACAGATATTTGTAACATCCCGCCTTTTTGCACACTTTAAACCGACACACGTGCCAATTCAAAGCATACGCAAGGGCGGATTGTTATGGGGTAAATAAGAAAAACAGAGAAGAAATAAAACAAAAACAGAATCTCACAGCGGAAGGATAAAATATAATAACAAATATACAGTTCATAAACAGTTTACAAAAGCTTGATTCTTCTTTTACAATAAATATCAGAGTTACACATACCAATACAAGCAATGCAGCGGAATAGAAAGAGTGTGGTGTAATACTATATATAACATAATACTTATTCTTCGTCTTCGTCCTCCAAAGCTAAAATCTGCTATCCTGAAATGCTCGGACTGACCCGAGCGAATTTGAATAGACAAAAACACCCGAGTCAGACTAGAATATCTTATGTGAGTTAAATAAACAGAATATAAATATGAGTACAGTAACTCAAGAGATGTTCGGGATTTACATCTCCTAAGGATCCGTTAAACTATTTACTATGTAGTATATTGCGCTATTATAATAGTGTCTATTTATAAAATAAACTTACTTTTAAATAGCGTTAAGGCTTTACATTTTCCACCTTAACACGTAATAGTCCCAGTAGTCCGTCCAATATCATAGCCCCTCCTGATCGGGAAGCCACTAGAGGATACCACACGGGCTACGGGAGAAAACCAAACTCGTACAAGGCGCGATATGGTAGGTGACACGGCACAACTAGGCAATGCCAGGGTAGATATACCAATTGCTATCCAGGCTGGTGGAAACGCGTAGCCGCAGTTACCGCCCACCTCGGACTAACTCCCCAAAATCAAAATATAGAAGTGGCCACTGAATCAAATCCAAGTCAAATTATAATATCGAAGAGGAGCGTCCGATCAGAGGAATGACCTCATTGGCCTGAGAATCGCTCCTGTTTTAGCCACCTTATGCCAACTCACGGGAGTTGGGTCCACGTATTTACCTTACAGGAAACGTCGCCACCACCTACTTCATTCTGGAATCTCCACCGCGTACACGGTTAGTCAAAGTGGTTTTCAGTATCGACAGAGAGTATGTCCATATCCGATCCCGGTCTCTTTGCCAACCAATCGTTATTATAACACCGCGGTCATTTAAAAATAGTTTATACTTTTAAAACCAGAATATAATCCATTTCAAACCGTAATATTACGATATCATTTCTTCTTTTAAAACCCAAAACAATATGATATCGTTTATCCCAAATAAAATTATTCCTTTCCAAAAAAATTATGTCACTTTTTATTATTTAATATCCCATGTAACCAATATTCTGTTTGTAACTTTCAACATAATTCTTCGAAAATCCATAGCATTTTAAAACCATTATTTTCAAAACTAAATGGTTTGGATATTCAACGGTATGCGAATTAAAAAAAAGTTTAACTTTACTGTTGCTTTATAAAGAAATAAATTACATGGCTTTCCAAATATTTCTTCTTTTAAAGTTAAACCAAAATCCAAAATATTACTTCAAGTCGCAAAACCATTTCAATTTTATATATATTTATATCCATTTTGGAGCATTAATATTTCAACTAAAGTTGGATTTTTATCCTTTCAAAAATCAATATTCTATTAATTAATCTTGACCATTCACATAAAATCCATAATTAATAAGACTTCAATTTCTAGTAAAATATATATATATATATATATTTCCAAATTCAATTTTTACTAGAATATTCATTTCAAAATATTTTGGGAAAAAAAATCCAATTATAAATATCATATCTTTAAAATTTCCAACTTAATATTTAAACATAGGATATAATCATCAAACTCCATTTTCTTAATTTTCTTCCATTTTTAATAAAGAAATTTATTCACCTTTTAATTTCAAAATTTCAACTTCATATGCATATAACTATGGAAGAAAACATTTATTCAGTATAAAATTTAAGATTTTTATAAACCGTATTCCATCCAAACCATAGAAATCACATTAAAAATAGTTATATATAGACCACGGTGTCTGTATATAGTTTTCTATCCTATGGTCAAGTGATACGGATATTTATCATTTCAATCCGCAATTTAAAAAATAAAACTGCGGTTGTATATCATTTCAAACCGCAATCCCGAATGAAATGAAAAATGCATACTAACTTGCAGTTTAATGATATCAAATAAAACATCCCTTCAATAACACATCCATCATCCAATCACAAACATCAAGCAATATCAATCAATAACAATTATATATATGATCATATATAACAGGTGATAACTGGCAGTTTATTCAAATTAAATTTTTCAACTATTAATCTAACAATTTATATTCAGTGATAATTGACATAACTGTTAACTAGCAGTTCATATGCAACCAAAAATTTCTAACAGCCAATTAACACACAATAAATCAATTAAATTAACAGTTACATTCAATAAAATGCAATTCAACAGATATGAATGAAATAACATGCCAAAAGCTCATAAATAAATTTCTATTCATTTCTAAAATTTATTTAACAAACATAAAAGCTTCTAGTAGTTGTGAGTGGGTTAAAACACTCACCTTTTGAATTTAAATTGAATTCAAATCCAATTTAAACCCAAAAATTGGACAGTCTCCAAATTCATCCAAACCAGTGCCAAAACGTCAGAAATTCCGATACGATCCCAGCAAAACAAACCGCGCGTGAATCCGAGCTCGTATGCAAAAGTTATGAAAATTTGAAAAATGAAAAATTCTGGTCCTGGGTCAACTTCGGGTTCGACTTCGGGGCGCCGCCTCATTTCCCCGATGCTTGCTTGGAGTTTTCGCCAAAACGACCCGGAGCGACCCGAGTCATTTTCTTCCTGACCCGAAGTTGCTCTAGGGTTTTCTCCTCTGAAACCCGAAGCGCGACCAGAAGCTGCTGCAGATCCACAAATTTTTTTTTTTTTTTTTTTTTTTTTTTGAAATAAAATTTTGGAATTTGGGAATTAGGTTTTCTGCCATTGGAATGAGGAGTTGAGAAGGAGATGTACGTATAGAAAAATGAAAATAAGGAGTGGCTAGGGTTTATAATCGCAAATATATAGACAGATAAAAGAAGGCTAGGTGGGTACGGATAACGAACGTGCTAAACGATAGTTGGCCCAAAAAGCCCGTTCTGCCTCCGGAGTCGAATTTGTTAAAACTATATATCCAAATAGGTGTTTCAAAATATTCTGAACGCGATGGAAAAAGTTTCGCGACCAAATTCGATCGTATGAAGAAGTTATGCTAAAAAAATAAAAATTTCAAATTGATTTCAAAATGCGTAAATTTCAAGGCGTTTCGAGTCCGTACGATCAAACGACAAGTCCGATCGCAACGAAACTTGAAACATTATTATAATTCACCGTTACGGATCCGATGAAACTAGTTTCGTCGAAATCCGAGTCCGTGACAAAAATGGCTATTTTTAATATTTATTAAATAAATTAAAATAAATCATAAAATCCAAATTTTCTTTCAACTTTAAATATTGGCCAAATTTCATTACTTATATAATCCAATCAATTCCAAATAATTTAGCAAGCTTGGATGTGAATTAAAATTTATAAGTATATAAATTTCGCAGTGTTAACCTCTGCGTTTTCTTATTATTTGGGAATTATAAATTTTATTCGCAAAACCCAATTATTTAATCATATACTTATACTCTCATCTTAAATCTAATTATATAAATAACTTGATTTCTATTATCCAACTCAAAATATATCAATTATTCTCCAACTACATAGTTAACGTTTCTTTTATATATCACTGTGGTAATATTTCAAAATGTTCATCTTTTGTTTGCATAAATTACTGTATTTAGATAAAATTATAATTTTGGTAACTTATCACATAAATAACTTAAAACCTCAACTAATACATTCCACCTTTGTTTCATCTTATTCATTCACTCATCAATATTCCGTACTAACTACAAAATTTAGTGTATTCCTTTAAATTGATCAAAATAAGACTTATCAACTAATAGAAAGATTTACGTACAAAATTTATTGTCATACATCTAATTTACAAGCCTATACTTAATTATTATCCTACAATACGTTTTACGTTACTATAATGTTCATTCTTTCGTTCCTACGTTTCTATAAATTTATTCCTTTATAATTTATTTAACGCAACACTTAATCTACACCTATTGCGATGTTTCAAATTTACTTGAATGAACAATTTCTTTACTTAAAATAGTTGTTGTAAACTCTTAATTCCACATTTATAAGTGTATTATTATTTTCACTCAAATATTATACATATATATAGAGTATTGGGTTTTTATTTAATCATCATTTATCATATATATTAATTAATTAAATTCAATACTTAAGTCTGACTAAATTTATTCCCCAAATACACATTTACATTTCTCAACCAATAAATATAACCAATCAAATTCTCATTTTATTGAACCTTGGTCAATTCCACACGTTAATTTTACTTAAAGTCTCAATTAATTAATTTACCTCGGTTTCATTACCTTATTACCTTATATGCATAATTGACATGGTTATATCTTCCATTACATCAATAATTTATCATTTCATTTCTATGCAATATATACTCATCTTATTCCATTTATTTGGTTACTGCATTGAAATCTATTTATTAACCAATACTAACGTTATTATCATAAAAAAAAAAATTTGATTCCCAATTTTATTCAATACTTAGAACAAAAATTTTCACATTAAATCAAATCCTTCTATTCAAACCAAGTATCATGCTATGATAATATTTTACGTTGGTTACACTGAAAAAAATCAACTTTTTATCGTTATCAATTAAACATACATTAATTGCACAAATTAAAGGAATTAATTGCCATTTATCAAATTAAATTTTTCATACATCAATCTATTTCATCTAAATCCTTACCTATGAATATTGCAACCTTTAATTCCATTAAATACCAATTAACCCAAATTATTTCATTTATTCTAAGTCATATCACTAAAATAATTCATCATAATAAACTTAAAATCTATACGTTTATTGATTTATTTCTATTTGTCTTATGTTAAATTCTAAATTTAGTAAGACAACCTAAAGTACTCCACTCAATCGACAGTCCCTTTCAATTGTTAATACGTACTTAAATTTCTACAGTTGCCTTCCATCTGCACTTCCGTTACTATGATAAAAATTAGTAACGTTTATGCCATCAATCCATCATAATTACTTACCCTTAATTGAGTTTGATTTCCAAATAAATTTGCTGACCCTTAATTAGACAATTTATAAAAGTTTGTCATCATACCTATAGTTCTACGCTTATGCTATGTCTTAAATTTCAATAAATTTATAAATTTTGAGATGTTCATTAGGGTTTACAAATTTATTGACTTGCAATAACAGGGTTTCTTAATCTATTCAATTTATCGTTCACAATCTTTTATTGCATTAAATTGGTTTAATATTCCCATATTAAATTTTATGTACAGGTAAGAATTTTTCTTTCTTTCTCTACTTAATTCATTTGAATTTTATTCAAATGTCTTTAAATAGGTTTCTAAGTCACTTCTATATAATTTATTCTAGCCTTCATTTTAATACTTATCTACCACCTTTATTCTTTCAACTAAAATAAATTACAAAATCCTATTAAACAAACAATTTTAAATGGTCGAACTTAACGGGTCGTTACACTCTCCCCCACTCAAAACTTTTCGTCCCCGAAAAGGGAAAGGAAGGGAGAAGGAAGAATAAAACAGTATATCTAATTTCAAATATTAACTTATAACAATAATTTACTAAATTAATTTCCTTTAATGAAATACACTTGTTTTATAATCATTATGTCTTTTAATACTTGAACTATTAAAGTTGGAAAAATATCTTTAACCAAATTCTAA
Organism: Allium cepa; assembly: GCA_030765085.1. NCBI lineage: Eukaryota > Viridiplantae > Streptophyta > Magnoliopsida > Asparagales > Amaryllidaceae > Allium > Allium cepa. Next base: position 229,241,726 of record CM060939.1, read on the forward strand.
GTCCAAAATTTACGAAAATTTTTGGCAGAGTCTCCTTTGTACGGAGGGACTCTGGAGAAAATATAATATCCAAATATACAAATATATTACATATATTATCCAAAATAAAATATCCCAACACGGGAAAATATATAAAATAGCGCTTTATACGTAATCCGGAAACGTACCTATTTGTCGGGCAATACGCTTATTATTTTGGAACCAAAAGCAGTAGCAGTTGCTTCCAACCCCTGTATTCACTTATAAAATCTAAAAGTTAAATATCTATATTACAGTGAAATGTTTGGGTAGATTCAATCATTCATATCCAAATCAAATGCAACAACCATACATTTTAACAAACGGCACACACCACAAACCACAATCATTCAATCAACAACCGTTAGTTGTTCGGGTTCAAATTATGAAATTTTACGGAGTGAGAAATAACTATCAAGTGCATCCGTTACTCAACAGTCTTAGATGGAATAGAGATAGATTATTGTTCCTCCAACAACTCCAAAATTCCTTACCCAACAACCATACATCAACCAAACAATTCAAATCAACACCACAATAGCTTATTATACATTTATTTCATGCTTCAGTGGTTTTATTTTCTTTCTTTCATTTATGGAGGGATTTCTTTGTTTCTTACAATTTTCATTTTCCATTTGTTACAAAATTCATTATATTGTATTCCAATTTATTGACTAAGGTTTATATCATCTATTTATACTACTTACCCTTTCTTATATAGTAAAATTTCCAATTTAACTTAAGTTTATACAATTAATTCTCATTTATAACAGCAAATTTATTGAATACCTTAATTACCTCAAGCTTCACTTGTAAGATTTCCCCTTACATTTTCTTACTAACATTGCAACTTTTATTATATGGTAAGTTATGTATGTTTAAGAATGCAAGTGAAAATTTACAAGTTTCTTCTCAATTCCTTTTTATTTATTAATGGTTCAATAAATATATATTCGTTTTATAAATTACAATTTCAACTTACCCTTAATTTCATTCCTTTATTTAATGTTTACGTTTTATTATATTTAATTACAGTAACCCTCTACTTACACTTAAATTATTAACCTTAAAACCTCCATTTTTATAAATAAAGGATCTTATTAATTCATTATCTAGGGTTTACAGACATTTATTTATATTACCTACTTTTTATTATATTACTAGTAGCATTTTAAAACATACTTAAGTTTATAACCGTACACATCAATCTTTATTTATTAAAGAATTTCATTTTATTTACTTAAGTTAAAATCACCTATTAATAATACTCACCTTTAATTTGGGTAAAATTTCAATTATCACTTAAGTTTATACCAATAAATTCTTATTATAACAGTAATTTATTGAATACTTCATTTTTCCTAAATTCCTACTTGTAAAATATTCAATTCCAGTTTCTCATTTAACCCTTCAACTTTTATATTTGGGTAAGTTATTTATGTTAAGGAAATTGCAATTGAACTTATACAAGTTTAATCTCCATTCTTTTAATTAAATTTAATGTTTATTCATATTACCCTTTGTCTCATATGTATGCAAATTCCTCTTTATAGCTTTGCAGTTATTCTCTTATTTCAATTAGAGGTTTCAATTCATTCATTCTTCAATAAATCTTTTCCATTATTTATCAGTTAAAAACTTTTACTTCCCTTATCCCTAGCATTAACTTTCTTACTTAATATTTCACTAACAAAGTTTAAACAATTAATTAACGGAAAAATTTAGAATTAAATACCGGGTCAAATTTTAATCTATTTCAAAATAACAGATAAATAAGTTCTTACAACTTTTATATCTCTAATTATATTTAGAACAATAAAAGAAAATTTTTAGAAAATTTCAAAAATAAATCTGCAGTAGAATTTACTACAGTGGCCTTTCCCCTTCGAAACTCGAAAATGAAAGTCGATGATGCGGCCGTCATCACCGAATTTATTTTCCAGCGACAGAGAGGAAAGTACAGAATTTAATTCTTTTCCAAAATCTTCTTTAAAACAATTCTTCCAATTTATACGAAATATTTATATAAGAAAATACTTATAAACCAAATCAATAAATTTCACAAATTCTTTGAAAGCAAATTTTCAAAAATCCCGGACTTAAGTTCTAAATCTCCAAATTTGGTTTATTATAATTTCACTTAGCTTCAGTTATTATAAATATTTTTATTGCCTAACATCCAATCTATAGCAACCAAATATATATATATCTTTATAAAACTATTTTTATATATAGAAATATAATAGGCAAATTATTTCATTCACCTATATTAAAAACAAATATTATGTCGGTCTGTCCTATTAAGTGTTTAGAAATCCCTATTGATGACATAGCGTCCCATGCATCAACCAGAATTTATAAATACAAAGCGGAACAGATTAACACAATATTAAAATCTTTTTATTAATACTAACAAGTACGCTCTCTCTTATATATACACTCAGCGACTCCCATAGGATATTTCTACCCTATTAACAAAGAGTCAAACCCCACAAAGCCAAGGTTTATCGCTAAACCAAAGCTCTGATACCAACTGTAACATCCCGCCTTTTTGCACACTTTAAACCGACACACGTGCCAATTCAAAGCATACGCAAGGGCGGATTGTTATGGGGTAAATAAGAAAAACAGAGAAGAAATAAAACAAAAACAGAATCTCACAGCGGAAGGATAAAATATAATAACAAATATACAGTTCATAAACAGTTTACAAAAGCTTGATTCTTCTTTTACAATAAATATCAGAGTTACACATACCAATACAAGCAATGCAGCGGAATAGAAAGAGTGTGGTGTAATACTATATATAACATAATACTTATTCTTCGTCTTCGTCCTCCAAAGCTAAAATCTGCTATCCTGAAATGCTCGGACTGACCCGAGCGAATTTGAATAGACAAAAACACCCGAGTCAGACTAGAATATCTTATGTGAGTTAAATAAACAGAATATAAATATGAGTACAGTAACTCAAGAGATGTTCGGGATTTACATCTCCTAAGGATCCGTTAAACTATTTACTATGTAGTATATTGCGCTATTATAATAGTGTCTATTTATAAAATAAACTTACTTTTAAATAGCGTTAAGGCTTTACATTTTCCACCTTAACACGTAATAGTCCCAGTAGTCCGTCCAATATCATAGCCCCTCCTGATCGGGAAGCCACTAGAGGATACCACACGGGCTACGGGAGAAAACCAAACTCGTACAAGGCGCGATATGGTAGGTGACACGGCACAACTAGGCAATGCCAGGGTAGATATACCAATTGCTATCCAGGCTGGTGGAAACGCGTAGCCGCAGTTACCGCCCACCTCGGACTAACTCCCCAAAATCAAAATATAGAAGTGGCCACTGAATCAAATCCAAGTCAAATTATAATATCGAAGAGGAGCGTCCGATCAGAGGAATGACCTCATTGGCCTGAGAATCGCTCCTGTTTTAGCCACCTTATGCCAACTCACGGGAGTTGGGTCCACGTATTTACCTTACAGGAAACGTCGCCACCACCTACTTCATTCTGGAATCTCCACCGCGTACACGGTTAGTCAAAGTGGTTTTCAGTATCGACAGAGAGTATGTCCATATCCGATCCCGGTCTCTTTGCCAACCAATCGTTATTATAACACCGCGGTCATTTAAAAATAGTTTATACTTTTAAAACCAGAATATAATCCATTTCAAACCGTAATATTACGATATCATTTCTTCTTTTAAAACCCAAAACAATATGATATCGTTTATCCCAAATAAAATTATTCCTTTCCAAAAAAATTATGTCACTTTTTATTATTTAATATCCCATGTAACCAATATTCTGTTTGTAACTTTCAACATAATTCTTCGAAAATCCATAGCATTTTAAAACCATTATTTTCAAAACTAAATGGTTTGGATATTCAACGGTATGCGAATTAAAAAAAAGTTTAACTTTACTGTTGCTTTATAAAGAAATAAATTACATGGCTTTCCAAATATTTCTTCTTTTAAAGTTAAACCAAAATCCAAAATATTACTTCAAGTCGCAAAACCATTTCAATTTTATATATATTTATATCCATTTTGGAGCATTAATATTTCAACTAAAGTTGGATTTTTATCCTTTCAAAAATCAATATTCTATTAATTAATCTTGACCATTCACATAAAATCCATAATTAATAAGACTTCAATTTCTAGTAAAATATATATATATATATATTTCCAAATTCAATTTTTACTAGAATATTCATTTCAAAATATTTTGGGAAAAAAATCCAATTATAAATATCATATCTTTAAAATTTCCAACTTAATATTTAAACATAGGATATAATCATCAAACTCCATTTTCTTAATTTTCTTCCATTTTTAATAAAGAAATTTATTCACCTTTTAATTTCAAAATTTCAACTTCATATGCATATAACTATGGAAGAAAACATTTATTCAGTATAAAATTTAAGATTTTTATAAACCGTATTCCATCCAAACCATAGAAATCACATTAAAAATAGTTATATATAGACCACGGTGTCTGTATATAGTTTTCTATCCTATGGTCAAGTGATACGGATATTTATCATTTCAATCCGCAATTTAAAAAATAAAACTGCGGTTGTATATCATTTCAAACCGCAATCCCGAATGAAATGAAAAATGCATACTAACTTGCAGTTTAATGATATCAAATAAAACATCCCTTCAATAACACATCCATCATCCAATCACAAACATCAAGCAATATCAATCAATAACAATTATATATATGATCATATATAACAGGTGATAACTGGCAGTTTATTCAAATTAAATTTTTCAACTATTAATCTAACAATTTATATTCAGTGATAATTGACATAACTGTTAACTAGCAGTTCATATGCAACCAAAAATTTCTAACAGCCAATTAACACACAATAAATCAATTAAATTAACAGTTACATTCAATAAAATGCAATTCAACAGATATGAATGAAATAACATGCCAAAAGCTCATAAATAAATTTCTATTCATTTCTAAAATTTATTTAACAAACATAAAAGCTTCTAGTAGTTGTGAGTGGGTTAAAACACTCACCTTTTGAATTTAAATTGAATTCAAATCCAATTTAAACCCAAAAATTGGACAGTCTCCAAATTCATCCAAACCAGTGCCAAAACGTCAGAAATTCCGATACGATCCCAGCAAAACAAACCGCGCGTGAATCCGAGCTCGTATGCAAAAGTTATGAAAATTTGAAAAATGAAAAATTCTGGTCCTGGGTCAACTTCGGGTTCGACTTCGGGGCGCCGCCTCATTTCCCCGATGCTTGCTTGGAGTTTTCGCCAAAACGACCCGGAGCGACCCGAGTCATTTTCTTCCTGACCCGAAGTTGCTCTAGGGTTTTCTCCTCTGAAACCCGAAGCGCGACCAGAAGCTGCTGCAGATCCACAAATTTTTTTTTTTTTTTTTTTTTTTTTTTTTTGAAATAAAATTTTGGAATTTGGGAATTAGGTTTTCTGCCATTGGAATGAGGAGTTGAGAAGGAGATGTACGTATAGAAAAATGAAAATAAGGAGTGGCTAGGGTTTATAATCGCAAATATATAGACAGATAAAAGAAGGCTAGGTGGGTACGGATAACGAACGTGCTAAACGATAGTTGGCCCAAAAAGCCCGTTCTGCCTCCGGAGTCGAATTTGTTAAAACTATATATCCAAATAGGTGTTTCAAAATATTCTGAACGCGATGGAAAAAGTTTCGCGACCAAATTCGATCGTATGAAGAAGTTATGCTAAAAAAATAAAAATTTCAAATTGATTTCAAAATGCGTAAATTTCAAGGCGTTTCGAGTCCGTACGATCAAACGACAAGTCCGATCGCAACGAAACTTGAAACATTATTATAATTCACCGTTACGGATCCGATGAAACTAGTTTCGTCGAAATCCGAGTCCGTGACAAAAATGGCTATTTTTAATATTTATTAAATAAATTAAAATAAATCATAAAATCCAAATTTTCTTTCAACTTTAAATATTGGCCAAATTTCATTACTTATATAATCCAATCAATTCCAAATAATTTAGCAAGCTTGGATGTGAATTAAAATTTATAAGTATATAAATTTCGCAGTGTTAACCTCTGCGTTTTCTTATTATTTGGGAATTATAAATTTTATTCGCAAAACCCAATTATTTAATCATATACTTATACTCTCATCTTAAATCTAATTATATAAATAACTTGATTTCTATTATCCAACTCAAAATATATCAATTATTCTCCAACTACATAGTTAACGTTTCTTTTATATATCACTGTGGTAATATTTCAAAATGTTCATCTTTTGTTTGCATAAATTACTGTATTTAGATAAAATTATAATTTTGGTAACTTATCACATAAATAACTTAAAACCTCAACTAATACATTCCACCTTTGTTTCATCTTATTCATTCACTCATCAATATTCCGTACTAACTACAAAATTTAGTGTATTCCTTTAAATTGATCAAAATAAGACTTATCAACTAATAGAAAGATTTACGTACAAAATTTATTGTCATACATCTAATTTACAAGCCTATACTTAATTATTATCCTACAATACGTTTTACGTTACTATAATGTTCATTCTTTCGTTCCTACGTTTCTATAAATTTATTCCTTTATAATTTATTTAACGCAACACTTAATCTACACCTATTGCGATGTTTCAAATTTACTTGAATGAACAATTTCTTTACTTAAAATAGTTGTTGTAAACTCTTAATTCCACATTTATAAGTGTATTATTATTTTCACTCAAATATTATACATATATATAGAGTATTGGGTTTTTATTTAATCATCATTTATCATATATATTAATTAATTAAATTCAATACTTAAGTCTGACTAAATTTATTCCCCAAATACACATTTACATTTCTCAACCAATAAATATAACCAATCAAATTCTCATTTTATTGAACCTTGGTCAATTCCACACGTTAATTTTACTTAAAGTCTCAATTAATTAATTTACCTCGGTTTCATTACCTTATTACCTTATATGCATAATTGACATGGTTATATCTTCCATTACATCAATAATTTATCATTTCATTTCTATGCAATATATACTCATCTTATTCCATTTATTTGGTTACTGCATTGAAATCTATTTATTAACCAATACTAACGTTATTATCATAAAAAAAAAATTTGATTCCCAATTTTATTCAATACTTAGAACAAAAATTTTCACATTAAATCAAATCCTTCTATTCAAACCAAGTATCATGCTATGATAATATTTTACGTTGGTTACACTGAAAAAAATCAACTTTTTATCGTTATCAATTAAACATACATTAATTGCACAAATTAAAGGAATTAATTGCCATTTATCAAATTAAATTTTTCATACATCAATCTATTTCATCTAAATCCTTACCTATGAATATTGCAACCTTTAATTCCATTAAATACCAATTAACCCAAATTATTTCATTTATTCTAAGTCATATCACTAAAATAATTCATCATAATAAACTTAAAATCTATACGTTTATTGATTTATTTCTATTTGTCTTATGTTAAATTCTAAATTTAGTAAGACAACCTAAAGTACTCCACTCAATCGACAGTCCCTTTCAATTGTTAATACGTACTTAAATTTCTACAGTTGCCTTCCATCTGCACTTCCGTTACTATGATAAAAATTAGTAACGTTTATGCCATCAATCCATCATAATTACTTACCCTTAATTGAGTTTGATTTCCAAATAAATTTGCTGACCCTTAATTAGACAATTTATAAAAGTTTGTCATCATACCTATAGTTCTACGCTTATGCTATGTCTTAAATTTCAATAAATTTATAAATTTTGAGATGTTCATTAGGGTTTACAAATTTATTGACTTGCAATAACAGGGTTTCTTAATCTATTCAATTTATCGTTCACAATCTTTTATTGCATTAAATTGGTTTAATATTCCCATATTAAATTTTATGTACAGGTAAGAATTTTTCTTTCTTTCTCTACTTAATTCATTTGAATTTTATTCAAATGTCTTTAAATAGGTTTCTAAGTCACTTCTATATAATTTATTCTAGCCTTCATTTTAATACTTATCTACCACCTTTATTCTTTCAACTAAAATAAATTACAAAATCCTATTAAACAAACAATTTTAAATGGTCGAACTTAACGGGTCGTTACAATATTGGTTTGACAGAAGTGTTTTCCATTCTTAAACGTTTGATAAGATTATTACAGTTTTTTTCTTGATTAATAAATAATTTATTTGAAACTTGTTTTATTTGAAGACCTAGAAAATACGATAATTCTCACATATGGGACATTTCAAATTCTCTAGTCATTTTTTCAGAAAATTATTTACATAATTTATTATTGGTTGAACTAAAAATAATGTCGTCTACATATATTTGAACTATCAAATTTTTTTTTTAATGTTTTATAAATAAAATTTGATTTACTTTTCCTATTTCGAATCCTAAGTCAATTAATTAGCTTTTAAGGCGTTCATACCAGGCACGTGATGCATGCTTTAAACCATATAAAGATTTCTTAAGTTTATAGACATGATCTGGGTATTTTTCTTGAATAAATAAAGGAGGTTGTTCAACATAAACATTTTCTTTAATATAACCATTTAAAAATACACTTTTAACATCCATTTGATAGAGTTTAAAGTTATTAAAACATACGTGTGTCAATAAGATTCGTATTGCTTCTAGTCTTGCGACTGGAGCAAACGTTTCTTCGTATTCTATTCCTTCTTCTTGGTTATGCCCTTGTGCTACTAGTCCTGCTTTGTTTCTAGTTATATTTTCTAATTCGTCTGCTTTATTTTTATAAACTAATTTAGTTCCTACAACAGTTTGATCGGACGGTCTGGGTAGTAGTTTCCATATTTCATTACGTTCAAATTTATTTAGTTCTTCTTGCATAGCAATAATCCAATTTTCATTGGATGATACTTCTTTGGTATTTTTAGATTCTATAATTGAGAGAAAAGCTACATTGCCCATTAAATTTAGTTGATTTCTACATTGAACATTTGAATTTATTTCTTCAATTATATTTTCTATAGGATGATTTCGTAAGATTCTTCGAGGAGATATTATTGTATTAGTAATATTTTTATTATCTAAATTATTAACAATGTTTTCATCTTTTCCAGAATTATAAACAATATCTTCATCTTCTCTTGAATTGTTTATTATTATGTTCGTTTTATTATTAAGTAAATCATCGTCATTATTTGTTTTTCAAATAAGTTTAGAGTTCTCATCAAATGATATATGAACTTCAAATATATATTTCTTTCTTTTTACAATAGTTATGAAACTGTTCGTTTTCAAATTCACCTCCGTGATCACTTCTAATATTTTTAATTTTAGTACCTTTTAAATTTTGATTTCATTTGACAAATGTTTTAAAATTTCCATAAGTAGCACTTTTATTTTTCATAAAAATAGTCAATGTATATCTAGAGAAATCATCAACTATTTCAAATACGTATTTATTGTGATTTATGGATTGAATTTGAGTAGGTCCAAATAAATCCATATGAAGTAATTCAAACAGTTGTAATGTCGAAATGACTTTATTAGACTTAAACAAGGATTTAGTTAATTTACCTAATTGACACGAGTCACATATATCATTAACTTTAAAACTCATCTTGGGTAATACTTTTACGAGATTATTTTTAGAAATTTTATTTATATTTTTGAAATTGATATGACAGAATCGTTTGTGCCATATCCGAGAATCATTTTCTTTGGCTATTAAACACATGTCTAAGTTATGATTAACTTTCATATTCAAAACGTAGATGTTTTTTTATCTCTATTTCCTTAGAAAATAAGATTTTGATCAAAGATACTACATTTATTTTCAGTAAAGGATATTTTAAAACCTTTATCGCATAATTGACTTATACTTGATAAATTATGTTTTAGATTCTTAACTAATAAAACATTTGTAATAAGAGGTAAATTAGATGTACCGTAATTGCTCACATCGCCTTTGCCGATGATATAGCCCTTGAAATAATCTCCAAAAGTGAAAGAACCTCCGTTTGAGTATGTAATATTTATCAGTTTATCTTTGTCTTCTGTCATGTGTTTTGAGCAACCACTGTCGAGTATCCGTTTTCTCTTTTCTTGAGTGGGACCTGCAAAAAATATGAGATAACGTTGCTATCCACCTTTTTAATAGGGTCATAAGAGTTAGGTCTTAGGAAATCAAACCCAAATGGGTTTAGTATCCCTTTTATAAATATAATTTTTATTATTATGAACATTTTCTATGAATGAACTAATATACTTTTTCCTTATTAACTTGTTATAGTTTTAGGTACCCGTGTATTTATAGTTTTAGAAACTAGTCTTTTTGAAGATGTGAGTGTTTTATTAGACTTAACTTTGTTTAAATTACTAGATTGTGAATTCTTGACTTTCTTCTTATAACCTAAACCATTTTTATTGTTAACAGGTTGTGAATTCTTAATAATTCCAAATAAATTTTCTCTTCCTTTATTAAAATTTGAAATGTTTTTAGCGATTCTTTCTAGTTTGGTCTTTACACTTGAATTTCCTAGTTCTACCATTATAATATTATTTTTTAAAACATGAATTTCAGAAACAAGAACATAATTCTTTTATTTTTAAGTTTCAATTTCTTGATTCGATAATATAAGTTGAGAATTAACATTTGAAAGAGATTCTTGAGTTTTCTCAAGTTCTTCTTTCAATATTTTCTTCTCGTCTTTAAGCATATCTCTTTCAAATTCTACCTTATTTTGATTTTCTACAACCTCTTTATATTTTCTTTTGAGACTTTTTAAAGTATTTAATAATTCTGAATTTATCTCTATCATATAATCAAAAGTTAAATCACTAGCCTCATTATCTTTGGCCATAAAGCATACGTTGGCTTGTTCATTGTCGCCGTCACTCTCACTTCTCGAAGAAGAGAAAGAATCTGAATCATCCCATGTAACTGAAAAGGCTTTTCTTCTGAATTTGTCCTTCCTTTTATTTCGATATTCTTTCTTTTGATCTGGACAATCCTTCTGTATATGCCCCTTTTTGTGATAGTTAAAGCACTCCATAACTAATGAAGATGGTGGTTTATTGCTATTTGAGCTTCTCTTGCCATTATTTCTGTTTCCTTTTCTATACTTTAAAAATTTCTTGAAGTTTTTGGCAATAAAGGCTAGGTCGTTCTTGTCTGAATCTAATTATTTTGGTTCTGCATGGAATGCTATATTCTTTTTATCTTGAGCCTGTACTTTTTTAGCCTACAAATTCACTTCATAGGACATTAGATTTCCTTTTAACTCTTCCAGAGTTATTTTGGAAATATCGTTCGCTTCTTCAAAAGTGAGAACTTTTCTTTCCCTTCTTCCGTTAAAGAGTTAAGGATTTTGGATACAATATCAAAGTTTGAATATTTTTCTCCTAGTCCTACTAATATATGATATCCTGAAATCTTGAGTACATATCATTTATAGATTCATTTCCTTTCATTCTAAAGTTTTGAAACTAATTTTTAAGCATGAATATTTTGCTTTGTTTGACCTTGTTGGTTCCTTCGTGTGTAACTTTAAGTATATGTCATATTTCATATGTAGTATTGCACATGCTAACACGCTTAAACTCATTTTTATCTAAGGCACAAAACAACATATTCATGGCTTTTGCATTAGTTGTGGCGTCTAGTTTCTATACATTTGACCAAGTAGAATACTCATCAGTAGGAATAATATATTCTGTCTGAGTTATATTCCATGAATCAAAACTATTCGCTTGCATATATATTCTCATTCGTGTGGCCCAATAGATATAATTTATGCCATTAAATAGTGGTGGACGTGCAGTGGATTGTCCTTCAATAAAGCTAGTGTTAATGCTAGTGTTAGTTTTCATATTATTACATTATCAGATAACCATGTTACGGTTATATGATGACCTTGTTCTGATACCAAACGAAAGTCGCTATGCTTCGATACCAAATGAAAGTGTGCTATGGATCGTGGAATATGGATATATGATAATACAGAGTATATTGATGATAGTAATACAGTAAATAGTGCGGAATATAAAAGCAGTATAATAAAATGATACCAGAGATTTTTATACTGGTTCGGAGCACCGTCCTACGTCTAGTCTCAGAATCCTTCTGAAATTTCACTAAAACAATAACCCCCACTTAACCCGGAGGAACAGGTCTATACAACCCTTGAGCAGCCGAACAAGGACCTGAGCAGCAAAACATGATTTCACCTCAGCAGCCGAAGAAGACTTCGCACGCATGAGCAGCAGAATAGGACTTCAATAAGTACAAAAGTTTGTTTTGACTGTGTGTTCTAATAACATGGATTTGTCACTTATAGTACACCCTTCCTATAATCTTCTCATCGAGAATATATATATATATATATATATATATATATATATATATGAAGTTTATGAAGAATGGAAAGGTATAATATTGCTTTAATGCAGAATAATTAAAAGTATAATTGCAAATAGATTCAAGAGATTTAGATAAGAAAATTCGATGATTTGGAATCAAGTTGGAGTATGTATTTATAGAGGTTAGAAAGCAGCGACTGTTGATGAAGAGTTTTGACTGAAGTATTGCGTCCAAATCTTTTCATAGAGATTCGTAACTCTTCACAAATAGTCGTGTCTTTTCAAAAAGTAGCTGTTGTAGAAATTCAGTCGACAGTATCTCCGGGTCAGTCGATTGAATATTCAAATGAATTTTTAAATATATTTTGTATATCTGTGCACTTGTGCATGTTGTACAAAAATTTCTAGGTCAGTCGACTAAATCTCCAAGTCAGTCGACTGACCTAATAATGTCTGTGCAATTTGCACAGTTTACACGGGTATAATAATATATATAACTTTAAACACTTTTATAATATAATACTGATATGGGTCCATGCTTTGCACACGGATTATTTGTATTATTATATACGTTGGTATTTTGTTTTAGTGCAAACACGTAAATGGAAAGCAAGGGCATTTTTGGAATTTAAAAAAGACACCGAGTAAATTCGTTCAACCAATTTTTTTATTAGTAGTAGAGATATATATATTTTATATGCTTATATATGTATAAATTATTTGGAAACAAGATGATTAAATATATAAACTAATATATACGTAAAGGAGGAGAGATTTTAACAAAATTGACCTAAGACTCAAAAATAAGAATAATATAATTGATGCGTCGTTTTGATGTCTTGTCTCCATGTAGTATATATTCTCTTTTTGTCGTAGCAGTAGTCAAATCTATATATCGTAGTGATAATTTTGTGTCATGAATCAAAACCAAGTCTCAAATATATATATATATATATATATATATATATATATATGTATATATATATAGAAGCAAAGCATAGAACAAACCGGGGGAAGAGAATGAGAATGAACCAGCTAATATATTGAAATGATGGGAATAGAGAAAGCCAGGAATTGAATTCAGGGAATAATAAAAGCTAATGACCACTTATTTTGTCACGGAGGATAAATGAATGGACTTAGGGAAACCCAAAAGACTCAAAATGGGTACCAACACGCTAACCGTTTCGCAGATTTCGCCGTGTATCGGACGTCGAAACACACAAATGAAAATACTGCAGAGATCAGTGCGATGTGATTAACAAGATGGTACACAGATATCAGAGACACGACCTACCTATCAAAACTTGATTTGCGTTGCCAAAATGCTGTTAAATCACCGAAAATAAGATAAACGAAGCTAGAGCAGTCCAAATTTGACGAAACGAAATATGACATCTCACTCAGAAAATGTTCTACATTTTTCTTGTATAAAAATATTTAGATTTCAAAAATAATTTGTTTCCATCAATTTTTTGACTGATTTTAAATTAAAATTTCACAACTGAACAAACATACATATTTTTCGATAAAAATATGCCACTTGCTATGTTAAAGTAGACGTATCCCAAATATCAAATTTTTCACTGAAAAATTCTATTGTTTAATTTCATGAACTTTTTTGTTAATTACATTATTTAAATTTTTAAAATTTTTGGGTCGTTACACTCTCACCGACTCAAAAATTTTCATCCTCAAAAAGGAACGAGATAGGAGAATAGAAGTAAACAATAAGATAAGATAAATTCAAACGAATAGTACCTGAGACAAAAAATTCAGGATTCGAAGCATGCATGGACTCTTCAGTTTCCCAGGAACAATGCCGATCATATGTACCCCACTGTACTTTGACCAGATCGATAGACTTCCTCCTAAGCTACTTCGTACCTCTTCGACAATACGAAGTGGCTTCCTTTCGATAGTGAAATTTGGCTCGACGTCCAAATTCTCTAATAAAACAGGCTGAACAATCGAAGATGAGTCATGAAGATATTTACGAAGGTGAGATACGTGAAACACATTATGCACAACGGATAGCTTCTCCAGCAAATTTACCCTATAATCCAAAGGACCAACTCTTTCCAAGATGCGGAAATGACCAATGAATCTAGGAGCGAGCTTCCCTCTCCGACCAAAGCGAACCACATTCTTCAATGGCGAGATCTTAAGAAAAATATGATTACCCCTTGAAAATTCCAAATCCATTCTCCGCCTATCAGCATACTTCTTCTACCTATCCTGAGCAATCCTCATCTTCCTCCTAATCTCCTCAACCTTCTCAGATGCTTCCATAATCATATCAGGTCCAAGAACTAAACGATCACTGGATTCAATCCAGCAAGATGGAGATTTGCAAGATCGTCCGTAAAGAGCGGCAAACGGAGACATTTCGCTACTTGCCTAAATTCAAAAGAATGGGATTTATTTGATTTAAACTTAAGATGAATTAAATTTCAAAATAAAGTTATACCCGATAGCTATTATTATAGGTGAATTCAACGAGATGGAGATGATCTTCCAAGATCCTCCATAACCAAGAACACAGGCACGGAGGAGATCTTCCAGAATCTGATTCACCCTTTCCGTCTGACCATCAGTCTAGGGATGGTAAGCAGTACTAAGGTTCAAACGAGTACCCAAAGCTTCCTAAAAAGCTTTTCAGAACTTGCTGGTAAAGATAGGATCACGATCACAAATAATACTAGACGGAATTCTATGGAGTTGGACAATATCTATCATATAAACCTCAGCTAAGCTCGAAGTGGTTTGATTCGACTTGACCGAAATAAAATGAGCGGATTTGGTCAACCGATCAACAACTACCCATATACTCTCGTTACCCCTTCTAGTCCTCGGTGATCCACTAATAAAATCCATAGAAACCTGATCCCACTTCCAAATGGAAATCTCAAGGGGTTGCAACAATCCAACGGTCTTTTGTTGATCAGCCTTAACCTGTTGACAAGTGGCACATCTACTAACATAAATGGAGATTCCCGCTTCATACCATTCCACCAATACAACCTTTTCATATTCTGAAACATCTTTATGACACGTGGATGGATAGAGAGTCGGGACTGATGATTCTCCCTACGTACCTCTTGCCTCAACCGTCGACATTCGGAACACAAGTTCGGTTATTAATCCTCAAAACTCCATTTTGATCAATTTGTGCTCCTAACTCACTCTGGTTATCACCTTCCCTACTCCGAATATTCTCCTTCATGAGCTTAAGCATCTCATCTTCATCCTGCTTGGATGTGATACGATCCATAAGAGACGAAGAAGTTTCAATCTGACATAACATGGCTCTCTTCCGACTAGGGCATCAGCCACAACATTGGCTTTCCCTGGAGTGTAGTTGATGTCGAGGTCATAAGATGCAAAGAACTTAAGCCATCTAACCCGCCTTTGGTTCAAATCCTTTTGGGTGAAAATTTACTTAAAAGACTGATGATCCGTAAAAGGATCAAATTTGGTTCCCAAAAGATGATGCCTCCATAACTTCAAAGCAAACACAACAGCAAACAATTCTAAATTATGAGTGGCATAGTTAGCTTCATGGGGCTTCAATTGACGACTAACATAAGAAATGACCTTCCCATCCTGCATCAAGACAACACCTAACCTTGTCAACTAGCATCAGTATATACAAATAATCCTTCACTCCCATTTGGAATGGTGAGAAAAGGAGCAGAAGTAAGCTTTTGCTTCGACTCATTAAATGCAGCTTCACACTTATCACTCCAGACAAACTTAGCATTCTTACGAGTCAAAGTAGTAAGAGGTGTAGCTATGCGGTTAAAATTCTCGATGAATCTCGGATAATAACCGGCTATGCCCAAAAAGCTATGAATATCGAAAGGAGTCTTAGGTGTCTCCCAATCTTGGAAATAGAATAAGGTGGATAAGTTTAAAGAAAGATAAGCTAATTATATTACAAAGAGGAAAGGTGGATAGACTTACATTAATCGCGACGACCTTAACCGCATCAACTGAGACTCCATTTTAAAAAACAATGTACCCAAGGAAAAAGACTTCATCCCTCTAGAAATGGCAAATAGAAAATTTAGCTTTCAACTAATGAATCCTAAGATTTTGGAGAACATAGGTCAAATGAGATTCACGCTCCTTCTCTGATTTAGAAAAGACAAGAATATCATCAACGAAAACTAGGACGAACTTGTTGAGAACATCACGGAAAATGCGATTCATGAGATCGACAAAGAAGGCAGGAGCATTGGTTAATCTAAGGGGCATTGCTAACCATTTATAAAAACCATTCTCTGTTCAGAAAGCTGTCTTGGGAATGCTCTCCTCAGCTACACGAAGCTGGTGGAAACCTGTAGCAAGATCAAGCTGAGAGAATACTTTGGCTCTGTAGAGATGATCGAACATATCATTGATACGAGGCATACAATATCTGTTCTTAAGAGTGAGCTTGTTCAGCTTTGTATAATCAACACACATCCTCAAGGAACCATCAGATTTGGTGACAAAGATCACAGCTGCTCCCCATTCTGAAAAACTCTGCCTAATTAAACCTTTGGAGAAAAAGTCTTCAATCTGCTTCTTTAACTCGACCTTCTCTCTGGGTGCCGTCCATCTGGGTGGAAGAACAACAGGTCGAGCTCTAGGAATAAGATCAATGCAGATTCTATTTCTCGCTTAGGAGGTAGAGAAGTGACTTCACCAAAGACATCCGAAAAGAGTTGGACAATAGAGGTGGAGTCAAGATCACTAGGCTGAGAATCAAGCGAAAATGTAAAATTGCCTACATAATCCTGAGGTATTCGACATCCAATTACTAAAGGCTCTCCTAGCTCGCTAACCAAGGAAACAATTTGAGCCTTGCAAAAAATGACTGCATTATAACGCATTAACCAATCACCTCCAAGTAAGATATCAAATGCATGGAAACCCAGAACATAGAAATCTCCGATAAAACGACGCTTCTTGTAATGGAGTTTCGTCCCTTTACAAATCATACTAAGATTGGCGGGACCACCGATGGGATTAATCATGTATAAGGATGAAGTTGCCAATTGAGGTTGCAAGATGTGCTCAAATTTATTACAAAGATCAACAGAAATAAAGCTATGAGATGCTCCAGTATCAAAAAGAACTCGAATAGGAAAATCTAGCAAAGTAAAGGTGCCCTAAAGAGTACCATGGGTATCACTGGAAAAAAGAGGAGTGGAAGAGGCCATGGAAAAGGCTCCAGATGTCTGGCCTCTCTACTGAGTGGGATAATCCTTCTTAAGGCTGTAAGAAAAGGTGGTGGATGTTGTTCCTGGTTGTCTGAGTTGGAGGAACAACGGCTCCGACAGGAGAAGGACAACTATTTGCATAATGACCCTTCTAGTCGCACTTGAAACAAGTGATGAAAGATAAGTCAAGAGATCGCTTCTGAGAAGAATAACAAATACCCTGATAATTCTTCCATTTCTTCTGCTGCTGATGAAAGTTGGGCATCCTCTTCTTTGAACTGCTAGAATTTCCCTAAGATGCTGACACAGCCTACTTTCCCTTGGAATTAGGGTTCTCGAATCTAGTGGCCATATCCTAAGAGAAGTACATGACTAATCAAACAGTCATAATACTCTGGGAGAGCACCATGGATAAACTTCTCATTCTTTTTGAGCGGGGAGTTGATCAAACAGAGCCCAAACTTAGATAACTCATTAAACTTCCTCTCGTACTCTACAAAAGTCATATCCCCTTGCTCAAGTTCCATAAATGCCCTATACAACTGAAACTTCCCGGCTTCGGGCATCCAATTAGTCACAAAAGCATCCCTGAAAATACGGATCCAAGATAATGATAAAGTTCAAAGAGATAGATTCCAAAGAGATAACCTAGAAAAAGGACAACTAAAGATCTCACCTAAACTGCTGCCAAGTGATATTTGCCTTAACATTCTAAGCGGTAACTGACTCCCACCAATCCTGAGTGAACTTCTACAATTGCTAAGTAGCTAACTGATGCATCCGAGTATTAGTGATCTCAAGTCCGATGACAATCCTCTCCAAACTCTTCAGCCATTGCTGAGCCTAAATGATACTCTCTGCTCTAGTGAACTTGGTACCTCCAAGCTGGGAGTAATCCTTACGAAGAGTGGTGAATTTAACCAGCTGAGCTGGTGGAATGGGAGCAACAACTGGTGGTGCGGGGGCATTTCCACGACCCCTACCTCGAATGTTCCTACTGTTACTCATATGGAAAAGACAAGAATGGATTTTAGAACAAAGGTAAAGTTCCAATATTCAAAAGAAATCCTAATCAAAGAGAATCCTAACTAAGAATTTCAAGCTCGAACGAAGATGATTCTATAATTAATTTTACTCATTCTAGGGTATTACTACCCTATCTCTAATGAGTTTTTACTCCATAAGCTAAGTTTTGCCTAAACTTGGCTCTGATACCGACTGTAACGATCGCCATTTCGAACCATTCAAATTGACAATAATCCACGCTTGTCAGATTTGAATTGCTCAAAACAACAGATTGTTATTTATATTTGGAAAAATTTAGCATATAAAGTAAATAAATCAATCATAGAATCACAGACATAGAATAATACAACAACACATAGCAGAATAGATAAATAGTATTTCATGAAGCTACTACAGAAATATCATAGTTTAAAGCCAATACAACAGAAATCCCAGATACATAGAAGTCTCTAACACAAAAGCAAAAGACAAGTCTGAACATAAATAACTGGAAATAATTAAAATAACCGAAAGTTGATTAGATAAAGAAAGATCTCCAAGCAAAGCTCCAAGCTCCAAAGGTGAGTCTCAAATGCTGTGACACTAAAGCTGACCCGAGCATTAAGCAAAACACAGAACACTTGAGTCATGATTAACATTCTTATGCAAATAAATCAACTCAAGAGAAATGTTCAAGTGAAATGCAAATATACATGAAAGGATGTTTGGGATTCCATCCCTTAAGGATCCGTGGAACTATCTACATACATAATACAGTATGCTACATAGATAATGTCTACAGTAAAATATTAAAATAGCGTTAAGGCATTACCCATATCCCCCTTAACATATTTTATATAAATGCCGTAGTCTATACAGTACTGTAAACCCCACCAAACCGGTGGGCTATTAGGGAGCACTCCATATGTACGACACAAAACAAACTTGTAATGGGCTCGATAAGGCATATGACAGGCACATGAGGGAATGCCCAGGGTAGGATACTACCGTTTTGCGGATCCGGACTGGAGGTAATGCATAACAGCTACTACCGCCCACCTCGAGACACACTTCCATAATCAAAGGTGTGCACCAATCAAATCACAAAGTAATGGACATGGTTTCAAAAAAGCATGCTCGATCGGAGGTGTGACCTTACTTGGCCCGATGTGGCTCCTGTTTTAGTCATATCAAGCTGACCTGAGGGGGTCTCGACTGCATTCATACCTCATACAGTAGCGTTCGCCAACAATCCTACTTCATTCTGCATTCTCCACTACGTGCACAGTTGTTAAAGTGGTTTTCGGTATTAGTAAAGAGTATGACAATATCCGATCCCTGTCTTTTTAATAACCAAATGCTTACTTCACACCGTGGTCATTTTATAAAAAACCTTTATAAACATTTTGAAATCATAAAATTAAATCAAAATTAAATATTCAACTTCAATTATATTTAAATTTGAAAATTTTCACTTAATCATCTTTAATCAAATAAAATTTAAAAAATCATGTTCTTTCAAAATCCCAAAATCAATAAGTTCAAATCAATTCTTATTTAAATTCAATTCTTAACAAATTAAATTACAAGTCAACTTTAATTTATCTTTCTAACCTTTCTTTATTAAAGTTATTACAAAAATTTGGTTTAAAATATTAACATAAATTCAAATAAATATTTAAACATATTATATATATATTGGTTAAATTAAATTTTATTAAAATAAATTTCATTAAAATCAATTTAATTATATTAAATTTTATTAAATTAAATCTTATTTTATATGTGTTAAAAATAATAAAGTTATAAGTAAAATCTCATAATTTACATTTTTATAACTTAACGTATAAATTTAAAATTTCCAAACATATAATTTTTAAAAATCTAATTTTACACACATATTATAATAAGATCTTTATACTATATTTTATTTAAAATCAATATTCAATTTAAAACTCATATTAAAATAAAATCTTTATATTATATTTTTAAAAATCAATATTCATTAAAACACATATTTTCAAATTTTGGAAATCATTTTAAAAATAGACCAACGGTATCCGTATATAATTTCCTATCCTAAAATCAAGTGATACGGATATTTATCATTTCAGTCCACAATCCCAAAATTTAGAATCAGTAAATTCGCTTGGGTTTATCATTTCAACCCATAACGATTTTTTCTAATCTATAAGATCATTCCGGTATCTATCATTTCAACCCACAATGATTTTCCTAAATAACAAGGAACTTGTAGTGTGAAACAATAGAATAATAACATAAACGACATAACATATCAATGAAAAGCATATACCATAATTAACAATTTAAATATAAGATATATACTAACATGTTATGGTGTCATATGTCAATTAACAAAGGTGAACAAATGAAAATAATAACATATCATACTTAACGGTTTAATCACTAATCAATTCAAATTTACTAACATATTTAAATCGCCATTTCATGTGAAATAAATTTACTAAACATATGAATGTCAATCGTGAGTGATCGCTCAATTTTCATGGCTATAAAAACAAGCGAAGAAAGTGACACATACACGCACACGGGTAAGCGACAAAGCTAGAAACTGTTGCTGTAATATCCGGCCAACGGCGAAACAAAGCAAAGCTAATAACTTGAGTTCGGCAAAAACATATATATATATATATTATATATGTAAAGGAGGTGAAGGCTAGGAGTTGCTGCCTTGAAGTTTGGGTCGACAAGGGTTTTGGCTGGTCGAGCAAAGCGTGCTAAGGGTTGCGGCTAGGAGGTGTAGTGATGGAAAGGGGGCGTTGCGTCTTCGACACTCGGATGGAGAGGCGGCTACGGCAGAGGAAGGTGGATGCAGAGGAGGGGATGGTAGTGGAAGGCTGTTGCGAGGAGAGGGCTACTGTGGGGTTAGAGGCGGCTGCTGGATGGCTGTGTCGATCGGTTTAGACAGCTATTGGAGGGAGTGTGGCGGAACAAGGCTTGGTTGAGGGCTAAGGATGGTTCGGTCGTTGGAGGAAAGCTAAGAGAGAGAGAGAGGAGTGGAGGTGGAAAAGGCTGTGGAAGGTGAAGGGTTTTGGGGATGGGTCGGAGCATAGGTTGCCAAGAGGAGAGGCAAAGAGCTGGGAAGGGGGGTGGTCGGCCGCATGGAGTAGTGGTGGGAAAAGCTGGTGGAGAGATGGGCAGAGGGAAGGTTGATGGTGGGCATATGAAGGTGACGAGGCAGTGGAAGGGAAGAGTCGGGTTTGAAGGAAAACAAGAGGCAGGTTCACGTAACACATATAAATGCAAACTTTAATTACATACGTACGTACGTACATACATACATACATACATACATACATACATACATACATACATACATACATACATATATATATATATCTATGTATGTATGTATATTTTAGAAGAAAAGCATATAACGAACTAGAGGGAAGAAAATGAGAATGAACCAGCAAATGTGGTGGGAATAGGGTAAGTTAGGAATTGAATTCAGGAAATAATAAAAGCTAGTGACCATTTATTTTCTCACAGAGGGATAAATGAATGGACATAGGAAAACCCAAAAGACTCAAAATGGATACCGATACGGCTAACCGTTTCGCAGATTTCGCCATGATCGGACGTCGAAACACACAAATGAATATACTATGGAGATCAGCGTGATAAGATGAACAAGATGGTACATAGATATCAGAGACACGACCTACCTAGCAAAACTTGATTTTCACTGTCATAATGCTGCTAAATCGTCGAAAATAAGGTAAACGGAGGTAGAGCAGTCCAAATTCGACGAAACGGAGTATGACGTCTTACTCAAAAAATGTTCTATATTTTTCTTATATAAAAATATCCAAATTCAAAAGTAATTTATTTCCATCAAATTTTTAACTGATTTTAAATTAAAATTTCATAAATGAACAAACATACATATTTTCTGATAAAAATCTGCCACTTGCTATGTTAAAATAAACGTATCTCAAATATCAAATTTTCATTGCAACATTTTTTTGTTTAATTTCTTGAAAAATTTAGTTAATTACGTTATTTAAATCGTTTAAATTTTCCAATCGTTACAAGATTGCACTGTAAATAGGCGAGAATCGTTCTTGATCGTAGATCCTGTCGCTTGAATGGATGGAAGATGGCTGGAAAGTTGGTTGAGATATGTGGCTGAGAAACCTGCTAGCTGTAATTTGATACAGGGTGCGTGTTTTGTGCAAAGAAAGGTGGCAACCTACAGAAGTTGGTACACTTTTGACGGATAGGCTACAGTAGTAGGTGTACTAAGTCGTATCAGGATGCACATTTTAGCATCTAGCACATTTCTCTAGGCGGCTGGATGGAGAGAAGCTTCTTGCAAAGTGATGGTTGGTTGCTTGTTGCTGAAGTTTCTTGAAAACAAAGCTAAAAATGCTAAGGCTGGAGCACGAAGGACGAGGTTGAGACACAGTGATGGGAAGGGCTGATTGGGTCGGTCGAAGGAGCGATGGCAGAGCCAGACCATATACATGAATCTTTGAGCGAGTTCAAGTCATATGTGATGGATGTGTCTACTCATGCCAGGCTGGGTCAAACATGAGAGACCAGGCCGGCCTCTCCATGATTTGCTTATTGGATTTGCTGAGATGAGGCCAAATTGAATATGGGCCAGCTGGAACTAGGCCAGGTTGAGAAGTACTGGCTGACATGGATATAGATCGAGCCTTGATGTGCTGGTTGGCAAATCATACTTACACAAAATTTGAGCAACATTTTGAGCAAGGGCAGGCATGATAAATCAAGAAGATCCTACCAATCAGCCCTTTTGCTTTACATTTAATGTATGCCACATGTAGCGTTATGCCATTTGCTATGATAGTTCACTATTCCAAATGTAGCAGGGGCTCATGTTTCTAACATATGAGATGACAATAGCATTGATTACACCTAGATGGTCGATATCTAATGACCTTTTCAATCCAACGGTTGTGATCGAGGGGGTAGGTATATAAATACCCCTTACCTTCCTCTTCATTCTTTAGTGAAGCTAGAAATTGAATTATTGCCATTAATTTCTTCCAAAGAACTCCTAAAATATATCATGTCTTTTATCTTCTTCTTCTTTGTGAACAGTAAGCACCTTCACCTTTTCTTTGATTCTTCTATGCTTTTGAATGGTGGAGCTTTGGCTATGGAAAATAATTTTTTTTGCGTCACTATTTTATGGTTTCCTTTTGAGTTCTAATTCTATGTCATTGATTGGCCGGAATTCACGCATTTTTTGGTCATCTTTTGAACGTAGATCAACCATCGTTGCCATATAAATGGTGGTCAATCGATGTTGGTGATCTTTTCAATGGCCTGTGATTTTCAAAGATGTATTAGTGTTAGTCTGCAATTATAAGCCTAAGTTAATAGTCTTACACTACTGGGAAGCATGCCATATAATACTTATCAGTGGATGCATGAAGGTACGAAATATAGTTTATGTAAATACACCGAATATTATCTATGAAAGAAAGGATGTTTTCAGTATTGACTAAAAATAAATATAGTGTTAGTTTGTTATGAATATTTTGTATATTCTTATGTAATAAATCTACTAGAATGATCGAATTTGTTGCATGAGCTATATAACATAGAACTATTTAAAAAATTTATAATTAATTTTGAAATTATGGATTAAGTTACAGTTTTGAGGAATATTTCATTATATCATATGGCTATGAATCATATGGTACCGATGAATTATATCTCAAAAGATTAAGGGCGAAGCATCAATCTAGTGGGATAACAAAAGAGTTGGTGAACTCTTTGAATAGATACATATGGTTGTATGCAATTCATGGTATGGCAATACAAATTGGTTCTACATACTTTGTTAAATTCATTGATGAATTATCATAGAAATGAACATGTGCATTTGATGCACAAGTAGTATAGCTATGATAAATCCATAAAATTGAATATAGAAGTAGAAAAAATAACATGCATATGTAACTCAATTTGATTGAATTGGTAAATGTGTTGAAAAGGGTCCAAAGGTATCTAAAACCCAATAAGATTCAATCTCAAAAGCCGTTTCTTCCTACAATGCACAATGATGTATCGATAAGGAGTAACTTGTTCAAAAAAGTACAATTAGCGATGAGTGAAATTGAGTTAACTTCTTTCTGTAACGTCATGTAGCTACGAGTAAGTACATTGGGTTAAAATTAATTCATCTAAAAACAAATCGATTTTCTATATATATGGCAATTCATAAAATGTTTATGAATACCTATTCCATTGCACTAAGAAATAATTGTTGTTTCAAGAAACACCAACTTCATATTGAAGGAATTGCTTTTAGAAATTATTGGTAGTAAAATGGATTTGAATACAATCCAAAGATAAAATGATAATGAAGGATGGAATAAAATTAACTTAACCAAACAAACATGGAACAACAAAATGTCAAATAATAAATCTTACACATTAAAGAGAAATTATGAATTTTATCAACACTGATAAAAGAACTTCCTCGATTTTAAATAAGCCATTAAGAGTATTGACTCTATTATATGGCATGATGCGTAAATCCGTAATGGATTCCAAGTACATTATTAGAATATAATTTTGATAGTGTTGCCCAAAGGATGATCAATTGACTGCAAAAGTGTCTTCAAGAAGAAGATCAATGCAGTTGGAATATAAGCCATGTTGAAAATAATAACATCGTAAATTTCAATTGTTTAAAATAATGTAACAGATTCGGCATTCAATGTGCTTTAGTAAATTCATGTTTTACTTACAAAATTTATCACTTGATGTGACTTTGAGTTTTGGTACATATATCTTGAAACCGAAATTATAAATAATGATTTAGAATAGACTTTTAGCGCATAACAACCAAAATGTCTCAAAGCCAATGAGAGCGATGACTCAGTTTGTGAGTATTGGATATGATCTGAGAGATGATACAAAAGTATTATTCGACAAGCATCATAGTTAAGCAAGTATTAACAGGGAAATCATAGTTTGAATTTCAGTCAAAACGTAGAGGAAGCATATGTCTATAAGAAAGAACATTAAAGGTACCAAAAAAGTACTCAAGGTAAACAACAAACTTATGGTTATTACTAATGTACTAATGTTAAAATCGTTTTAATTTGCTTGTTTAATTATTGATATAGGATTTAAAAAGACATCTTTCATAGTCAATACAAAAGGATGTTAGGAATGTCCCAAAACGATATAAACAAAAACTATATCAAATTGTTTGATATGAATCATATAAGATGGGTTTCTTATGCATTAGCAATAGGAATCATCATAAAAGCCATACTGTCTACTATATCATACTTCGCTCATGTATTTGGTACATGTAGTAAGCAACAAATTAAGATTAATATATGAAAATTGAGAGCGTTCTCAATTATTTGTGAAATATTATAAAATTATTTATAAAACAATGAACTCATTATGAAGGAGTTCACAAATTTGAACTTCATAAGTGGTATAGTAGGTTAATCCTACGCTCATGTTCAATCTTATGTTAAGAACTTTAACTTGGAAATGTTCTAAAACAATAAGCAGTGGTTGATTCAACCAAAGGCTAAGTACATCACCTTGAATAAGCACTGCAATAAAAGAAGTATAAATGAATACACAATTTATAATTGAGCCGGGGTAATTCCAAATGTTAAGAATCCCACGATATTGTTATATGATAACAGTGCTGTGATACCATTTGTAAAGGAACCTAGAGCATACTAAAAGTTAAGAGACATACTCTGAATAGTTCCACATGATAAAGGCGCTTTGTTAACGTTGAAGAGAGCTGATTGATAGAGTAGATAATTAAAACAAAATAGCATTCCTATCTACTAAGGGATTGACGTATGAATAATTACGTTTGATGTTGGAACACTGTTACTATTTAATTAAATGCGTGTATGTAAAATTATATGTATGCATATTGATGTATGAAATCGATAGAATATTAGACTGGATTTAAATGGAATAAATACTAAATGGGTTTAAGAAGGTTTTAAGGTTCAGTTATCCACTTGTATATGCTGCCCATAAGGGAGAAGTGGAGAAGTTTTCAAATAGATTTGAAAAGGGAAAGGTAGTTAAAAGGAAGGAAACCGGTCGTCCTTTTTTAATAGAAATTGATTACCTACTTTATTTTGATTCATTACCTGTTGCTCTTTCTTCTTCATCCTCTAATGACCCAAATTTTCATAGAACCTATGGCTAAAATTCCTAAAAACAAAATCAAAATCAAAATAAATTAAAAAGGTGGTTGTTATCTCTTGATTTTTTCAAGATCTAGAGGTTGATTCATTCGGATCTAGGAGCCTAATACATCATTCAAGGTGCGTTCTTTTGGCTTCATTTAAGGTGAAATTCTAGTGTTATTTATTCAATATTCATCTTGTATATATGGTTTAGATCTTTTGCATACCACATCTAAATATGAGCTTGTCTATTTAACATGGATTAAATTCCTTCTATCACATCTTCTTTAATAATACATGTTCATAATGTTAATTTGATTTAGATCCATTTTGTGCTATACCCATTTTGATTACACATGTTCATCTTGCTAACATTGCATCTATCATATGTTACATCTTATTTGATTAGTTGTTCATGTTGTTCGTATTGTTTAAATCTGAAATTTACAATGAATTTAAATGTGCCTAGGTTATCATTTTTTGTTCTTGTTTTGGAAATTATTGTTTAACAAAAAAACAATTTTTATTGAAACCCAATTTTAAATTAATTACTATGATTTTATTATTTGTTGTATATATACACAAAGTAGGTAAACAAATATGTTATCGATTTGAAATAATTTGGAAATTGAATATTTTTTTTTACATGATGTTTGTTTTGATATGATGCTTTTGATTATTGTATGATTTAGTTTGAAAGTTGTTTAAAAAAAACATAAAATATAAGTGGACTTTTACGCAACATATCATAAATCTTTTGAATCACACTTAAGTTAAAGTTAATTTTTAATTTTTAATTTTAATTTTAAAACATATATTAATTTACAACCTTTATACGTGTATATATATGTATGTATGTCATATTCATTTGTAATTAATTACATATACGTATATATGTGTACTTTATTTTAGTTCAAAATTCACGAAATGGGCTTCTGTGTAAATCACATATTTAATTTTCAAATCCATCCTAATTTGAAATTAGATTCAAACTTATTAATTTTTGATTTCAAAATATGAAAATGGTTAAAATTAATTTCTATATGGATATATGTTTATGAGTTTAATTGTTGATTTGAAATAGGATTGAATGAATGAGTAAATGAAGGAGGAAAGTCCTCCATCTTTTCTTCTTTATTAATGCCTACTTTAATTCATTAATTGTCCTGTTATAAATATAAGTTATCTTTTAGTTGTTAGTAAAACACTTTTTTAACATATCATGTATAAGTGTAAATATACATATATTATTATTATTATTTACATGTTTTCAAAATAAAAGTATGGACAACAAAGGTATATATAAATGGAGATTGTCTCTATTGCAGTGTAAATCACAATACCAATATACGTACATATCTATATACACTGCTTACATGCTGCACTAACACTTTACACATATGAATGTATTTGATACATTCATTATTATATATGTTTGAATTTAAATTAAATTTAAACTTCCTTTTAACTAGATTAAATAAAATAAGATTTTACGTAGAAATTTATTAGGTTGGATTTAAAGTTTACTTATACTTCATAGGTCCAATAGATCCAAGATAGGAATTTTTTGAAATATTCCGTTTCACTTGCTTTCAACCGGTCTAGTTCCATCAATACCAACCAAGATCCTCTAACCATGCTATTTGTTGAGGCAGAATAAAACTAGGATTAGTTGTTCACATTGGAAGACATGATGATAAGATCTTGAATACTAGACTTCAAAGAAAAAGGACTAAATAAAGTCCATGATTCTAATTCGAACTGCAGCATCTTGTAAAGGAATCATATATTTAGCAATTATTTTCCAATATGTCTTGTAATTTATGTCATGTCCTTGGTAAATATAGTTGGTAGTCATCTTAGTATAGCTCACTTTCTATTTATACGTAAGTACCATATGTCATTCTGCGAGACATATGTAGGAGTGGATCCATAGGACTATTTATAAGCCCTATCAACTTCCGTATGCACCTCTCTCTTAAATATAACGCATAAATTTTTTTGGGAGACACCATCAAAGGAAGCCATTCCATGGATAAATTATGGGCAACCACCACCTCATTTAGATTACATATTTTAGACGTGTTCCATTGATTCCAGCTAATATAAGTAGCCTGCATATGATCGATGTGATAACGTGTGTTAGAGAAGAAATGAGCTACTGTTTCATTTTTTGCTCTATTTCTCTTTCATATGATTTAAGTCCAGGGTATGATGTTTTCTTAATATTTTCTTTCACAATATACCCACAAACAACAATATAGCCGAAGAACCGATATTGCAAGTAAGAATATATGATATAATTGAATAATTATTTGACTATGATATAGGATTACTTAACATGTCAATATACCTGAAACAACTCGACAAAACCCATAACATGACCAATTTTGGTCACAACTACATCTTTGCTTTAGTATAGCTAAACCCTAATCAAAATGCTGAGCTACATCCAAATAATGTACCGACCCAAAGTACCCTAGTCTAACTGTGTTATTTGTTGTCCTGAAAAAATGTACCCATCATAGATGACACAAAAATCCTAACAATATGGTCCAAATCATCCGAATTTTGCCTTCTATGGTTCTGATCAAAATATTTAACATCATGAAACAATGCAGCAATTCTGACCATTATATCGAACTCATCTAGCAATGAGAGGAATCGACGAGCACTATTATAAAAACTCCAACTCTCATCATAGAGAATACTTTGAGTGCTCAAGCCAACAAATATAAATGTCAACATGGTAAGATCTAAAGTTGTATATCCTATCTCGACTTTTGGAAATAAAAAGGTATGTGTTGTACACAACCAACGCTTTACTATAGCATGCGTATGTCGATTTGTTAATATTTCTAGTCCTATATCCATAGATCCACAAAATATTTTCACAATTGGATCTCTAAATAGGGGATGCATATTTAATTTTTTTTCCACCAATTTAGTGTTGTTGTCAAAGCTCTATGACATCTCATTTTATCGATTAAAATACAATTGTAACATAAATAAGTATTTGACTAATGCAAATTAAAAATAACTAATTTATCATAATGAAAAAAGAGATAAACCATAAGCTCATTCCTAGTCATAAAGGTGTGATGGACACCTTCCTACAGCATGGTGGAAGATCAATGCGGGAATGTCAATGAAAACGTTGGAACTGGGCCAACAAGCAGTGAGGTAAATGGGCAAATTATAAAGAAATACTCATTATTGGATCTTCATTGGGCGTATGCAGTCTAATTCATTTTGAACTTTTCTAAATTTTCTGTTAAATAAAATCAATATTTTATTTGAATTTATAAAAAAGGCTTAATATTATATATATATATATATATATATTATATTATGTTATATGTTGTGTGTGTATATATCTTTATTAATAGTCGGTTTGGAAGCGCAAATTTTTGGCCCGACCGCAAACTTCCAAAATTTCCCTTTATCTTCTTTAATAATAGTTGTATAGCTTCGGTGTCACACTTTTTGGTGTCAGCGTGAACTACCAAAAATGTCCCTAATACCAAATCTTAATATCACTTGAGAATATGATCTAATAATTAAATGTTTTACAAATTCAAAACACCCGTCTACAAATATCATATAATCTTAGTATCACTTAAGAATAGGATTTAACCAATAAAACTCTTTTACAAATGTAAAACATCTATCTGCAAATAATATCAAATTTTAATCTCACTTAAAAATAGGATCTGACAAATAAATTATTAATTAATTAAAAAAACAAAAAAACAGATGTTGCTACATGGAAATAAAATATAAACTAACAAAAATGATTTCAATGGTTAAATATTTCTATGATTCATTTTCTCTTGAATGTGCTAACCATATACAATTTGCATAAGAACAATTCCCGTGCCATCATCAAGCGTGAAGCACGTGCCGTAACGCTCGTCTTTGATAATAGTTGTAATAGTTTTGGTGTCGTACTTTTTTGGTATCAACGCGAACTATGAAAATACCCCTCTATATATTATCAAATCTTAATCACTTAAAAATAAGATCTAATATTAAACTTCTTTAGAATTCAAACGCCCTTGAAAATAAGGTCTAACAATCAAACATGTTTTACAAATTCAAAACGCTTCTAAAAATAAGATCTAAAATTAAAATTTCTTTACAAATTCAAAATACTTCTTTACAAATACACAAATCTTAATATCACTTGAAAATAAAAATTCATTTTTTGACTAACTTAAACATATACAATTTATAAAAAAACAATTCACGCGCACAACGCGTGCTGTAACTATGTATATGCGTGTGGTCATATACACATATATGTGTGCATGCACATGCAATAGAATAATGTGTACATTGTTTGACCGTACCTATGTATAAATGTTGGGATTTAATGCAACAGACATGTTAGCTAACCCTCTTACATTCAATTTACTATCTAAATATGTATATATTTACATCATAATAATATATGTAAGTAAATATATATATTAAAAGTTAGTTATAATTTTTTATATATAAATCATTAATAAATTATATATATATATATGTAAATATATATATATATATATATGTATGTAAATAATTAAATTAATTTGTAATTTTTATAACATATACGTATATGTATTACTTAATATGAAAGCTGTGAATAATTTAATAAGATAATATATTATTTTATTTTAAACTAATTTATACAGTACAAATACATACATAAATATATAATTAGATAAATATACATATATATATTAACATAAATAAAATATATTTTTTAAATTATATTTCTACGAATACTTCTCTTGACCGTACATATAAATTTTTTTACGTATAATTTTCTTTACTTTTTTTGCATTTTAAATTATTTTAGAACTTAAAATCACTATAAAATATATAAAAAATATAAAATATTATTTTTGAAAATGTTATGTATAATATATATTATGTAAAAGTTTATACAAAATTTTATTATTTGTAATATATATACACACACACACATAAAAATTTCAATTACACAAACAATTTTAAGTAAAATAAGTATTTAATATATTTATACGAAATAAATAAAACTTCTTTAAATTTGCCGTCGAAAGCATTTCATGCATGAATACATTTTTCAAAATTTTTAAACATAATATATATATATATATATATATAACATTAATCTTTTAAACATGGATCAATTAAATCATTTAATAAAATTATTTATATATAAAAAATTTAGCAGGTGGTGTGACTCTGAGTTGTAAATTAGGCCATTTCATATAATTTAATAAATTCACAACAATTTACAAATTAATTAAATCAAACGGTAAAAGTGAATATTTAGTGTTTTTATTGTGTGACTCTTCGCTGTAAAGTTGGCTAATAATTAATATTGAACATTTCAAAAATTAACGTTCACATGTCACTTAGCGGATGGTGTGACATTTTGACCAAATTTATCGCTTACTTGGTTTCGGTAAAATCCAATTTTACTTTGCTAAGCGTTACCCAGAAGTGATAATTACTTACACCAATTCTCTTCATCAAAACTATATCACTTTGGACTTATGGAATTCGATAATGGTAAAAATTCCAATATTTTTCATATTTAATTCTACACTTCAAACAAAAAGACCTTGGTTCAATAATTAAAATTATTATTAATCAAATTGCTATGGCTAAAGACTTTGACTTTGAGTTGACTTCAGTTGACGAAGATACTAACCTCATATAGATGAGGAGAAAAATCCTCTCTTGAATAGTGTTTTACTTTGAATACTTCCACTCGACCCAATTGTAGTCGTTCGATGGATGTTGTGCCATGATTTATCTATAATCAAAGCAGAACTTCCACATTGAAGCTCAACAGTATTCTCAAGTCGGGAGAACTATGTCATTTTGTCACATCGGTATTTTCGGTTTAACCTTAGTTATATTAACCAACTGAAACGACCCGACTTTCTTACCATAGAAAATCGCATCATTTATTAAGAAAGAAAGGGATAGAAAAGAGAAAAGAAAGAAGAGAAGAAAGAAACAACATCAAAATCTAAACAGCGGAACGAATAAATTATATTAATAAAATAAACATTACATAGTTTACAACCACTATCAGAGTTACATAGATATACATCACATACTAGACAGTTATAAACACCTGTCTAGTTATACAACTCAATACAACACACAAGAACAACTCAGAGAAATCTACACAGCGGAATACTATATCTACACGCAGAAGCCTCCTGCTCCATTACTCCTCCACAATTCGTCAAAGCTAACCTGAATCCCTTGGCTACTCGTAAAAATTTGAGTACCCAAGAGTTTAAGAAAACAAAAGAAAAACTCTGGGTCAGACATGGGTCTGGTGTGATTAACAGGTCAATGTTGCTTAATTTTCAAAAACCTTTTGGAAAGAAAGGTATCACGTAAGACTTCCCACACATAAACATGGAAAAGTTTTTACCTTACGCTAACCAAAACATTTGATATGAAATCCAGTGATATTATAATAGGTCTAGGGTTTTCAAATAAATATGAAATAGCCGAAATTGTTACATTATTAAATTCCATCTACTAGCCACAAAAGTGGGTAATACAATCAAAACCGTTGGCACTTATTGGATTTTGGATTCCATACAATGGCAGGGCTACTGGGGTACCGTCCGTCATAGTACGTGGCCTAGATCAACGTACCGAGGAGTACGCCCGCTCTCCTGTAACACAAGGCCGGACCCATTCCTTACTGAACAGTTCCGAACAAGACAACCCCGCGGTTGTAGCTAGCAACCGCCCACACAGCCGAATATAAAGGAACTTCTAGAAAGGGGTAAATCTCTGTAACGACCCGTAAATTTCGACAATTTAAGTTGGTTAATTTAATTAAGATTTTGTAATTTAATTTAAAAAGAGATGAAATATAAAGGGTAAATAAAACTAAATATTAGTATAGGGAATAAATCCTAATAAAGGTAGTAGTGAGAGCGTACACTTTGAAATTTTTTTATATATGAAAGGTAAGCAGTAAAATTATCCAATGCAATATTCGATTTATTAAAAGTAACTGCATGAAAATCTAGACAGTAAAGTTAATCTAGCTGAATTTGTATGAATTGAATGAAATAGGTTTAATATGAATGGTATATTAGGTTATAAAATCAAATGAGAAAAGCAAGCGTAATTATTTGATTTATCTAATGAATTAAACATGTTGAATAGTAACTGAATGTTAATAAATGGAAAATTATACAATTTTTGTTAGATGATTTGGTCATAATGTTTAATAATTGATTAAATAATAACGGAAGTATGTATGCAAGTTTAATAGAAACATGAATAGCATGAATATAATTAAATGAAACCATGCAATAATGTGGTAAATGATGGCATTTATGAATGAAATAAGATTTGTAGGTAATTTGAATTTAATTCTAAAATGTGTAAACTGAATGTAATTTAATGTAATAAGGAGTGCAATAACAATTGATTGGGATTCAAATTCATCTTAAATAAAATTTCTATAGTAATTGAAATTTACTATTTTGCAATTTAGGTGAGAAATAAAGTTTTAATGAAATTAAGGAATGTAATCTAATTCCATGAAAAGAGTCAATATGTATAATAGCAAGGTTTTAATTAAATAAATGGTTTTATGTAGATTTCAACTGATAATTTATGAAGTCTAATGTGAGATCATATTTGCAATTAATTTTCTTAAGTTGTGCAGTAAGGTGGGTTAATTTGTCAATAAAGATAGTTGATTCTATAAGATGAAATAAAGGCTAGTATTAATTATAATATGAAGATTGTTGATAACGTTATTTGGGGGTTGAGGGATAAGTTGAAATTTGATAATTAAGATTTAGACGTACAATATATAAAGAAAGATATATTGATTCCATTTAATAAATTGGGGATTTAATATTATCAAAGAGAATTAAATATTGTCCTAATGTAATTTAGATAAATCGTGTAATTAAATGCTGGCTCCATTCAGAATATGACAATGGGTGTAATAATTTGGATTGTAAGAAATAGTTATAAGTTACATGTTTAATTTGGTTGATGAAATTTAAATAGAAATAAATGTTAATACACTAAATAAAAGTTACATTTAATATGAGAAGCAATACCATGTTAGAAGTGGTCAAATTTAGGGTGTTAAGACTTATAAATGGAAATTAAGAGGCAGTTGAAATTTAGTGGACTTTAATGTGTATTAATGAGAAATTTACGCTATGACTAAAGAGGTAAATGAAATAAATACAAACCAATGTGGATTGTATACATGGGATGACAATTTTAGTGAATAATAGGATTTAAACCTAAATAAATAAATTCCTTGAAATTTAAGTTGTAATCGCTGCATAAATTGGAATTGTACGTTAATTTTGAATTATTCTATAATAAATTTATGTAGGAAGTTGTTTAAGGGATTCTAAATTTACCAAGTAATCCAAACTGACAAATTTGCAAATATTTAAAGTTGAGTTGTAAATCTGATTCAATTAACCTATTAATAATTTATTCATTTGGAATATAAATGGCAATGATAGGATTTATTGCAATTAAAGGTAATGTAATTTGTACACTATTTTAAATTAAGTCAAAACGGGTGGATATTAGGAACCAAGACCTAAAAATAGGGTAGATACATTTTATTTCAATAAGACATGTATGACTAGAGTGGAGGATTTTATTTTGGAGTCTATGTTATGATTTCAAAGTTTAGTAGATATTGAAATAAAGTAAACATTTGAATCTATGAATCTATCAACTCAAATTTTCATTTAAATTTGTTTAATCATTGTAATTTGTTTGAGAAAATAAAGAGGTATAATAAGTTTAGGTGTTATGTATAGGAAAATGAATTATTTGCAGGGAAATATTTGGTGAAAAGGGTGGGACTAAGGAAAGGTTATTGTTTGTTGGAAACATTAATTAATATGGGAATATAATTAGACAAGCATAACCCATGCAAGTGTATAATTAAGACATGAAGCAATAATTAATAATTATTAACCAATCCAAAATTTGGTAACCCATTTAATTAGTGATCGGTATAGGCTATTTATTTAAGTAACAGTGCAATACCAATTTATGTATTTGCGAAATGTTAATAAAATATTTATAGTATGGAATTTAAAACTATATATACATAGGATTGTGGATTTTATAGTATGTAAACTTAGTCGATTTACAATAGTTAAATCTATCGGGAATGAATAAGAATCTAAGATAATTATTACGGTAATTTGAAATTTTGTTAAAAATGGAAATTAATTATGAATTTGAAATTTAATGAAATTATATTGAAACTTAAATAAAGCATCTAAATTTATATTTGTAAATACGTTTAAAATTCAATGTAAATGTTTGAGGAAGAAATTTATTTATTTACTAATCCGTAACGTATCCAATTAATATGAAATATTCTGGTGGGCCAACAACCGTTTTGCGCGTTTATAATTCGTGCCTACCTATTCGTTTTCACTTTGTCTATAAATAGGCTGTGTAAACCCTAGCCTCCATCTATCTTCATTTCTCTGTGTGTTCTTTTCTTCAACTTCTTCTTTTCCAATGGCTGCAAAATTCTAGATCCAATTACAGTCCAAAATATAAATAAAAATTCAAACTCCTCTAAAAATTCCAGAAAAATTTATATTTCATAGTTCTCGAAGAGAGGTATTCTTTAATTTAGTTTATTTGATTTTCAATACAATTTCTTTAACGTTTAACTTGTGTAATTTTCACATACCGTATCCGATTCACGCGAGATTTTTTTTGTTAGGATTGTATTGAAATTTCAGATCTGTTGACGCTGGTTTGGATGAATTTAGAGACTGCGAAATTTTGGGTTTAAATTGGATTTAAATCCAATTTAAATTCAAAAGGTGAGTGTTTTAACCCACTCACAACTTCTAAATTATTTTATGTTTGTTAAATTGATTTTTAGATATGAGTAGAAATTTATATATGATTTGTTTGGCATGTTTTATTCATCTTCTCAGTTAATTCGTATTTTTATTTATTTAACTGTTTATTATTTTAATTATTGCATATAAATTTACAGTTAGAATTTATTTTGCATATAAACTGCTAGTTAACAGTTATTAAATTTATTATTGAATATAAACTGTTATTTATTACCTGTATAATTTATATGCTCTATATCGATGAATGTTTAAATTGGACGATGATTGCAAATAATGGTTGATGATTGATATTTGGATGAATGGATGCTATATTTATATTGTATAAACTGCAAGTCATCATGCATTTTCATTTCATTCGGGATTGCGGTTTGAAATGATATACAACCGCATTTTTTTATTTTAAATTGCGGATTGAAATGATAAACATCCGTATCACTTGACCATAGGATAGAAAATTTTATACAGGCACCGCGGTAAATAGATAAAATTATTTTTGGAAATGTTTTACTATGGTTTTGTAAAGCTATACATATATATATGGTTTATGGGTTTTTATTTGATCATTAATAAAAGCTATATATATATATAGAAATTTTTCGGTTTTAGGCTTTGTATAAAAATTGATTTGAAGTATAAACCGAAGTTTGATTTTAAGATCAAATATGATTAAGCATTTAATAAAAATTTAATTTCTGGTAGTTCTATTGACTTAAATGAGAATAAAATTAGAAGTTGAATATTAAGTTAAATCGGAATTTAAATAAAAGTTAAATTTTTAAAGGATATGATTTATAACTTGATTTTGTATAAAGTGATTTAAATGAGTATCAGGTTGTTTTAAATGAATATATCAAGTTAAATAAATTGAAATTTTTTCCAGTTATGTGAAGTTAAAGGTTTACTTAAATTATATTGAATTCAATAAGTAAACATTTCAAGTCTAAATAATAAGTAATTGGATTTGATACATATGGGTTTGTCAAATAAGTTTGTTTTTGAAATGGTGAAATATTTAAAGCTTTTAACCATAAGAATTGAAATGGTATTTGGAAGTTTAAATCGATATTTAGAATTGATTTGTGAAATCTAAAGAAGCTATTTTGTTTTATAAAAGTAGTTAAATATTTAACCATTTAAGAGATGTAAATTTGTTTCAAAGCTATGTTTTTTTCAAGGTAGTATAAGTTGGAAATATTATATTCCAGAGTTTTGATTTCTAAAAATTTTACTTTGGAAACCCTATGATTTTGGAAATAATATATATTGGAAAATAAAATGATATCGTATTGATTTGGGGTTTTAAGAATAAAGATGATATCGTTTTTATATGGGTTTTAAATGGATATTTTATTTTGGTTTTAAAAGTATAATTATTTTTAAATGACCGCGGTGTTATAATAACGATTGGTTGGCAAAGAGACCGGGATCGGATATGGACATACTCTCTGTCGATACCGAAAACCACTTTGACTAACCGTGTACGCGGTGGAGATTCCAGAATGAAGTAGGTTGGTGGCGGCGTTTCCTGTAAGGTAAATTCGTGGACCCGACTCCCGTAAGTTGGCATAAGGTGGCTAAAACAGGAGTGATTCTCGGGCCAATGAGGTCATACCTCTGATCGGACACTCCTCTTCGATACTATACTTTGACTTTGGATTGATTCAGTGGCCACTTTATTTTTTTTTTTGATTTTGGAGGAGTTTGTTCGAGGTGGGCGGTAGCTGCGCGCTGCGCGTTTCCATCAGCCCGGATAACAATTGGTATATCTACCCTGGCATTGCCTAGTTGTGCCGTGTCACCTACCATACCGAGCCTTTACTACGAGTTTCTATTTGTGTCGTACCTATGGAGTATTCTCTGGTAGCCTCCCGATCAGGAGGTATTACGGTACTGTATAGACTATTGGCATTTTACGTGTTAAGGTGGAAAATGTAAAGCCTTAACGCTATTTAAAAGTAAGTTTATTTTACAATTAGGCACTATTATAATAGCGAAATATACTACATAGTAAATAGTTTAACGGATCCTTCGGAGATGTAAATCCCGAGCATCTCTTGAGTTACTGCACTCATATTTATTTCTAAAAATTTAACTCACATAAGATCTTTTAGTTCTTACTCGAGTGTTTTGTCTTTTCAATTCGCTCGGGTCAGTCCGAGCGTTTCAGGATTGAAGTTTTAGCTCTGGAGGACGAAGACGAAGATTCGTATTACTATTATTTATATTATTGTACCACACTCATATTGTTCCGCTGCATTGTTATATGGTATGTGTACTCTGATATGTACGGTATAAATAAAATCAAAGGTTTTGTAAACAGATTTATGAATTGTATATTTATTATTATATTTTATCCTTCCGCTGTGAGATTCTGTTTAGTTTTTCTTTCTCTGTATTCTTATTTATCCCATAACAATCCGCCCTTACGTATGGTTTGAATCGGCACGTGTGTCTGTTTAAATCGTGCGAAAAGGCGGATGTTACAGTTGGTATCAGAGCTTTGGTTTAGCGATAAACCTTAGCTTTGTGGGGGTTGACTCTTTACTAATAGGGTAGTAATACCCTATGGGAGTCACTGAGTGTATATATATGAGAGAGCGTATTTGTTAGTGTTATAAAAAGGTTTTAATATTGTGTTAATCTGTTCCGTTTTGTATTTATAAACTCTGGTTGGTGCATGTGACGCTGTGACATCAATAGGGGTTTCTAAACACTTAATAGGACAGACCGACGTAATATTTGTGAATGAAATAATTTTACCTATTATATTTTCTATGAAATAGTTTTTCAAAATAATATATATATTTGGTTGTAATAGATTGGTTGTTAGGTAATGAAGGTTTTGAATAATGATAGAAATAAGATTTAAAAATAAGATAAATGAAATTTGGAAATTTAGGACTTAAGATCCGGGGTTTTGGAATTTTTCGTAAATTTTTTGGAATATAATTGTTATAAGTATTTTCTGATATGAATATTTAATATAATTTAAGAGAATTTGTTTTAAAGAAGATTTTTGGAGAAAATAAGTTTTGTACTTTCCTCTCTGTCGCTGGAAAATAATTTCGGTGATGAGTGCACGCATCATCGACATTCATTTTCGAGTTTCGAAGTGGGAAGGCCACTATAGTAATTTACTGCAGAATGGTTAAGAAAATTTTATTGTTTTAATTATAATTGGATATATATGTTAAGTGTAGATATCTATCTATTATTTTAAATGATTTAAAATTTTAACCCGGTATTTGGTTCTTAAGTTCCAGATTTATTAATAGTACAATTAAGTGTAGCAAATTTGAACCTTTAATATACAATTGTAAATATACGGTTGTAAATATAGGAAGAGAAGTAATGTAAATATACGGTTGTAAACCTTAGTAAATGGATAAAGGAAATTCTTTATTTATTAGAATTGATGTTATAAGATTACAAATTAGGTGTAATTAAAATGTTACTATTATTAAATATTAGCATTAAATAAATGAATGAAAGTAAAAGTAAGTTGAAATTGTAACTTATAAAGCGAATATATAATTAATGAACCTCTAAAAAAATAAAAGGAATTGAGAAGAAACTTGTATAAATTTTCACTTACATTCTTAAAGCATATATATAACTTGCCATATAATAAAAGTTACAGTGTTAGTAAGAAAATGTAAGGGGGAAATCTTACAAGTAAAGCTTGAGATAATAAAAGTATTCAATGAATTTGCTGTTATAAATGGGAATTTATTGTTATAAACTTATGTTGTAAATTTAAATTTTACCATAATTAAAGGTAAGTATTATAATTAGATGATTTTAAAACTTAAGTAAATAGAATGAAATTCTATAATAAATGAAACTATGAGAAATAAATATATAAAATTTAGAAATGCATAAATGGAATGCAATAAAAAGAAACTTACATGACATTTAAAATGGAAGATGAATATTGTAAGTAATAAATGAAAATAAATGAGGTAATCACTCATTAATGAAAGAAAGAAAATCAAACAACTAAAGTATGAAATAAAGATTTATAATAAGTTAAATTGATTGTTGGGTTGAATGGTTATTGTTTGATTTATGTTTGGTTGGGTAAGGAAATTTGAAATTGTTGGATGAATAAATAATTTATTCCATCTAAGACTGTTGAGTAAATGATGCATTTGATAGTAATTTTTCATTCCGTACAATTTCAAGTTTGAACCCAAACAACTATTTGATTTATGTGATTATATGGTTGTTTTGTAATTGTATGTACGTTGTTCGAGGAATTGATGGTTGTTGTATTAATTTGGATGATTAGTGATTGGAACTACTTAGATATTTAAATTTTGGACTTAGAATGTTCTCCAACTCTAATAAATTTAAGTATAAAAAGATAATGTTGTAAATTTGTATATTTTAAGAAAAGTAACATATACTGTAAATTTAATTGTTTATAAGGTAATGTTTTGAATAAGATATGTAGATTCTAAATCCTTCTTTTCCCTTCTTTTTCCTTTTCGGGGACGAAAAGTTTTGAGGGGGGAGAATGTAACGACCCGTAAATTTCGACAATTTAAGTTGGTTAATTTAATTAAGATTTTGTAATTTAATTTAAAAAGAGATGAAATATAAAGGGTAAATAAAACTAAATATTAGTATAGGGAATAAATCCTAATAAAGGTAGTAGTGAGAGCGTACACTTTGAAATTTTTTTATATATGAAAGGTAAGCAGTAAAATTATCCAATGCAATATTCGATTTATTAAAAGTAACTGCATGAAAATCTAGACAGTAAAGTTAATCTAGCTGAATTTGTATGAATTGAATGAAATAGGTTTAATATGAATGGTATATTAGGTTATAAAATCAAATGAGAAAAGCAAGCGTAATTATTTGATTTATCTAATGAATTAAACATGTTGAATAGTAACTGAATGTTAATAAATGGAAAATTATACAATTTTTGTTAGATGATTTGGTCATAATGTTTAATAATTGATTAAATAATAACGGAAGTATGTATGCAAGTTTAATAGAAACATGAATAGCATGAATATAATTAAATGAAACCATGCAATAATGTGGTAAATGATGTCATTTATGAATGAAATAAGATTTGTAGGTAATTTGAATTTAATTCTAAAATGTGTAAACTGAATGTAATTTAATGTAATAAGGAGTGCAATAACAATTGATTGGGATTCAAATTCATCTTAAATAAAATTTCTATAGTAATTGAAATTTACTATTTTGCAATTTAGGTGAGAAATAAAGTTTTAATGAAATTAAGGAATGTAATCTAATTCCATGAAAAGAGTCAATATGTATAATAGCAAGGTTTTAATTAAATAAATGGTTTTATGTAGATTTCAACTGATAATTTATGAAGTCTAATGTGAGATCATATTTGCAATTAATTTTCTTAAGTTGTGCAGTAAGGTAGGTTAATTTGTCAATAAAGATAGTTGATTCTATAAGATGAAATAAAGGTTAGTATTAATTATAATATGAAGATTGTTGATAACGTTATTTGGGGGTTGAGGGATAAGTTGAAATTTGATAATTAAGATATTTAGACATACAATATATAAAGAAAGATATATTGATTCCATTTAATAAATTAGGGATTTAATATTATCAAAGAGAATTAAATATTGTCCTAATGTAATTTAGACAAATTGTGTAATTAAATGCTAGCTCCATTCAGAATATGACAATGGGTGTAATAATTTGGATTGTAAGAAATAGTTATAAGTTACATGTTTAATTTGGTTGATGAAATTTAAATAGAAATAAATGTTAATACACTAAATAAAAGTTACATTTAATATGAGAAGCAATACCATGTTAGAAGTGGTCAAATTTAGGGTGTTAAGACTTATAAATGGAAATTAAGAGGCAGTTGAAATTTAGTGGACTTTAATGTGTATTAATGAGAAATTTACGCTATGACTAAAGAGGTAAATGGAATAAATACAAACCAATGTGGATTGTATACATGGGATGACAATTTTAGTGAATAATAGGATTTAAACCTAAATAAATAAATTCCTTGAAATTTAAGTTGTAATCGCTGCATAAATTGGAATTGTACGTTAATTTTGAATTATTCTATAATAAATTTATGTAGGAAGTTGTTTAAGGGATTCTAAATTTACCAAGTAATCCAAACTGACAAATTTGCAAATATTTAAAGTTGAGTTGTAAATCTGATTCAATTAACCTATTAATAATTTATTCATTTGGAATATAAATGGCAATGATAGGATTTATTGCAATTAAAGGTAATGTAATTTGTACACTATTTTAAATTAAGTCAAAACGGGTGGATATTAGGAACCAAGACCTAAAAATAGGGTAGATACATTTTATTTCAATAAGACATGTATGACTAGAGTGGAGGATTTTATTTTGGAGTCTATGTTATGATTTCAAAGTTTAGTAGATATTGAAATAAAGTAAACATTTGAATCTATGAATCTATCAACTCAAATTTTCATTTAAATTTGTTTAATCATTGTAATTTGTTTGAGAAAATAAAGAGGTATAATAAGTTTAGGTGTTATGTATAGGAAAATGAATTATTTGCAGGGAAATATTTGGTGAAAAGGGTGGGACTAAGGAAAGGTTATTGTTTGTTGGAAACATTAATTAATATGGGAATATAATTAGACAAGCATAACCCATGCAAGTGTATAATTAAGACATGAAGCAATAATTAATAATTATTAACCAATCCAAAATTTGGTAACCCATTTAATTAGTGATCGGTATAGGCTATTTATTTAAGTAACAGTGCAATACCAATTTATGTATTTGCGAAATGTTAATAAAATATTTATAGTATGGAATTTAAAACTATATATACATAGGATTGTGGATTTTATAGTATGTAAACTTAGTCGATTTACAATAGTTAAATCTATCGGGAATGAATAAGAATCTAAGATAATTAT
Source organism: Allium cepa (assembly GCA_030765085.1). Lineage (NCBI taxonomy): Eukaryota > Viridiplantae > Streptophyta > Magnoliopsida > Asparagales > Amaryllidaceae > Allium > Allium cepa. Next base: position 229,285,390 of record CM060939.1, read on the forward strand.
TACGGTAATTTGAAATTTTGTTAAAAATGGAAATTAATTATGAATTTGAAATTTAATGAAATTATATTGAAACTTAAATAAAGCATCTAAATTTATATTTGTAAATACGTTTAAAATTCAATGTAAATGTTTGAGGAAGAAATTTATTTATTTACTAATCCGTAACGTATCCAATTAATATGAAATATTCTGGTGGGCCAACAACCGTTTTGCGCGTTTATAATTCGTGCCTACCTATTCGTTTTCACTTTGTCTATAAATAGGCTGTGTAAACCCTAGCCTCCATCTATCTTCATTTCTCTGTGTGTTCTTTTCTTCAACTTCTTCTTTTCCAATGGCTGCAAAATTCTAGATCCAATTACAGTCCAAAATATAAATAAAAATTCAAACTCCTCTAAAAATTCCAGAAAAATTTATATGTCATAGTTCTCGAAGAGAGGTATTCTTTATTTTAGTTTATTTGATTTTCAATACAATTTCTTTAACGTTTAACTTGTGTAATTTTCACATACCGTGTCCGATTCACGCGAGATTTTTTTTGTTAGGACCGTATTGAAATTTCATATCTGTTGACGCTGGTTTGGATGAATTTAGAGACTGCGAAATATTGGGTTTAAATTGGATTTAAATCCAATTTAAATTCAAAAGGTGAGTGTTTTAACCCACTCACAACTTCTAAATTATTTTATGTTTGTTAAATTGATTTTTAGATATGAGTAGAAATTTATATATGATTTGTTTGGCATGTTTTATTCATCTTCTCAGTTAATTCGCATTTTTATTTATTTAACTGTTTATTATTTTAATTATTGCATATAAATTTACAGTTAGAATTTATTTTGCATATAAACTGCTAGTTAACAGTTATTAAATTTATTATTGAATATAAACTGTTATTTATTACCTGTATAATTTATATGCTCTATATCGATGACTGTTTAAATTGGACGATGATTGCAAATAATGGTTGATGATTGATATTTGGATGAATGGACGCTATATTTATATTGTATAAACTGCAAGTCATCATGCATTTTCATTTCATTCGGGATTGCGGTTTGAAATGATATACAACCGCATTTTTTTTATTTTAAATTGCGGATTGAAATGATAAACATCCGTATCACTTGACCATAGGATAGAAAATTTTATACAGGCACCGCGATAAATAGATAAAATTATTTTTGGAAATGTTTTACTATGGTTTTGTAAAGCTATACATATGTATATGGTTTATGGGTTTTGATTTGATCATTAATAAAAGCTATATATATATATATAGAAATTTTTCGGTTTTAGGCTTTGTATAAAAATTGATTTGAAGTATAAACCGAAGTTTGATTTTAAGATCAAATACGATTAAGCATTTAATAAAAATTTAATTTCTGGTAGTTCTATTGACTTAAATGAGAATAAAATTGGAAGTTGAATATTAAGTTAAATCGGAATTTAAATAAAAGTTAAATTTTTAAAGGATATGATTTATAACTTGATTTTGTGTAAAGTGATTTAAATGAGTATCAGGTTGTTTTAAATGAATATATCAAGTTAAATAAATTGAAAATTTTTCCAGTTATGTGAAGTTAAAGGTTTACTTAAATTATATTGAATTCAATAAGTAAACATTTCAAGTCTAAATAATAAGTAGTTGGATTTGATACATATGGGTTTGTCAAATAAGTTTGTTTTTGAAATGGTGAAATATTTAAAGCTTTTAACCATAAGAATTGAAATGGTATTTGGAAGTTTAAATCGATATTTAGAATTGATTTGTGAAATCTAAAGAAGGTATTTTGTTTTATAAAAGTAGTTAAATATTTAACCATTTAAGAGATGGAAATTTGTTTCAAAGCTATGTTTTTTTCAAGGTAGTATAAGTTGGAAATATTATATTCCAGAGTTTTGATTTCTAAAAATTTTACTTTGGAAACCCTATGATTTTGGAAATAATATATATTGGAAAATAAAATGATATCGTATTGATTTGGGGTTTTAAGAATAAAAATGATATCGTTTTTATATGGGTTTTAAATGGATATTTTATTTTGGTTTTAAAAGTATAATTATTTTTAAATGACCGCGGTGTTATAATAACGATTGGTTGGCAAAGAGACCGGGATCAGATATGGACATACTCTCTGTCGATACCGAAAACCACTTTGACTAACCGTGTACGCGGTGGAGATTCCAGAATGAAGTAGGTTGGTGGCGGCGTTTCCTGTAAGGTAAATACGTGGACCCGACTCCCGTGAGTTGGCATAAGGTGGCTAAAACAGGAGTGATTCTCGGGCCAGTGAGGTCATACCTCTGATCGGACACTCCTCTTCGATACTATACTTTGACTTTGGATTGATTCAGTGGCCACTTTATTTTATTTTTTGATTTTGGAGGAGTTTGTTCGAGGTGGGCGGTAGCTGCGCGCTGCGCGTTTCCATCAGCCCAGATAGCAATTGGTATATCTACCCTGGCATTGCCTAGTTGTGCCGTATCACCTACCATACCGAGCCTTTACGAGTTTCTATTTGTGTCGTACCTATGGAGTATCCTCTGGTAGCCTCCCGGTCAGGAGGTATTACGGTACTGTATAGACTATTGGCATTTTACGTGTTAAGGTGGAAAATGTAAAGCCTTAACGCTATTTAAAAGTAAGTTTATTTTACAATTAGGCACTATTATAGTAGCGAAATATACTACATAGTAAATAGTTTAACGGATCCTTCGGAGATGTAAATCCCGAGCATCTCTTGAGTTACTGCACTCATATTTATTTCTAAAAATTTAACTCACATAAGATCTTTTAGTTCTTACTCGAGTGTTTTGTCTTTTCAATTCGCTCGAGTCAGTCCGAGCGTTTCAGGATTGAAGTTTTAGCTCTGGAGGACGAAGACGAAGATTCGTATTACTATTATTTATATTATTGTACCACACTCATATTGTTCCGCTGCATTGTTATATGGTATGTGTACTCTGATATGTACAGTATAAATAAAATCAAAGGTTTTGTAAACAAATTTATGAACTGTATATTTATTATTATATTTTATCCTTCCGCTGTGAGATTCTGTTTAGTTTTTCTTTCTCTGTATTCTTATTTATCCCATAACAATCCGCCCTTATGTATGGTTTGAATCGGCACGTGTGTCTGTTTAAATCGTGCGAAAAGGCGGATGTTACAATCTCACTCTCAAGTGGGGGCTACCCACGAAGCCTTGCTGCACCTCCCCTGTTTTAGCCATTTCCGGTTGATGAGGCTTGAGGCTACGATTATCTTTAGTGAACACATCACTTAGAATGCTCATCGTCCACTTGACGATGTTCTGAAAGAATTCAATCCATACCAGTTCGTTCCGGGTTCGAACGAAATCGAAGGCATTATCTCGTTACACTCATTTTGGAATCACCCTCAGAGTTAATGACGATAACCCTTGCACTCTGAACCACCATCTCGAACCTATAAGTACTATTTCCGTCAAACTCGTCATGGAATCACCCCCAGAGTTATACAGACGAATAATCCTTACACCTCGAGTCTTCACAAAGCTCTACTTGGATTCACGACCTAACGTTTAAATGGAATCGATGTGGTTTTAGGATATCCAAATATGGAAACCCGATCCCGGTCTCATCGAAATCCAAAGCGTGTCTTTTAGGTTCAAGTTGTTTTAAAGTTTAAAATAGTTCAATTATTTATATACACACAGATAGATAACTCACAAATCATAATTGATAATCAACATTATCGAATAACAAGTAATCCACACTATCAATATCAAAATAGATAATCCATATATCACCATCACAATAGATAATCTATGTTATCATCACAATGCAACCAAGCATTCATACCACACAACACTACTTATCTCATTTCCGAGATCTCAAAGCATCCAAGACAATCAATGTCATCATACATACATAAGCAAAGTTTTACTTATACCACATCTATAATTAATTTAAAATGAATTAAATTAACCATCTCCATCTCTAATTAATTTAAAATGAATTAAATTAACTACTTTATCTTTAATTAATTTAAAATAAATTAAATTAATTACTTTACCAATATAAATCTTTGTTACTCAACCATTTAATTAATTACAATCAATTAATCATTCATTATTAATCACCTTAATTAATCAACCTTAATTAATTTCTCTTAATTATATTCATGTAATTATCTTTAATTAATTTCACAAATTAATTATTCTCAACTAAACAGTAATTAACCTTTAATTACTTCAATTAATTAATTAACTATAATTAATTACATTAATTAATTACCTTCAATTACTTATCATTGATCATAATTAACCAACTTTAATTATATCATTAATTATAGTAATTAATGATCTTTAATTCTAATTAATTAATTATCTTCCTAAATTAATTACCTTGAGTAATTAACTCATAATTATTAATCATCCCAGATTAATTATATTCAGTAATTAACTAACTAAATTACTTAATTAAACCAAATTAATTATCCCTTAATTAATTTCTTAATTAATTACTAAGTAATTTAATCCAAATTACTTCATTTTAAAACATCTTCATTCAATTACATCATGTAATTATCAATCAATTACTTAACTAAGTAATTTCCAAATCATTAATTACATGCAGTAATTATCTTTAAAACCCATGTGTTTAAAATTGATTAAACTTAATTAATTAAAATAAACAATTACATTAAACTAAATTAATTACATTAAGTAATTAATTTCTTAATTACTTCATCAAGTAATTACACTCAAACCATTCACAAATGATTATTATTAAATTAATTAATCTAATTAATTATAAAAAATTAACCATATTAATTAATTGTTAAATAATCCTGGTTAGTGACCTTCATTAACCATTCATTAATTATTTTTATTAAGTATTTAACTTAGATAATTATAAATTAAATTATCTTTAATTATCCATTAATTAAAGTATAATTATTTAATTAATTAAGTGTTAATTGTCACTTAATCAATCCTTAATTATTTACTTAATTAACCTTGATTAAAGCTTAATTACATAATTAGTAATTCATTAATCGTTAATTAAAAATCTAATTAATGATCTTAAATATAAATTGATTAATCATTAATCAATATTAATTATTCCCTAATTAATTAATTAATTAAATTAATTAATTAATCTCAATTACCTTATTAATTAAATCAATTCTAAAACATTAATCTTTAACTTAATGTTAAGGTAAAACCATTTAATTATGTTTTAAAACAATTTTTTTTGAAACAGAGTACTTTTGAAATTACTTTTAAATTTCATTTTAAATACAAGTTTTAAAATAAGAATAATTTAAACTTATCAAAGTTTAAACAATTTAAAACTTTTTAAATTGCAAGACAAACAAGTGTTTGTCTTAGAATTTTAATTCATAAGTATTTTGAAAACAAAAACTCATTTCAAAATTTCACTAACTTCAATTTATATTTAGTTTAAAACTTCCAAATTTAAACCTTCTTTAATTTCAAAAACTGAAATTCATTTTTAAATTTTCATATTTTAAATTGAATTTTCAAATCTTGCTCATATTTTTAAAAACTTCATTTTCTAAAAAAATTCAACTACTTTACAAAATAAAGTAGTAACTTAAGTTCAATTTTTATTAAAACTTCATTTTATTTAAAACTGAGATTTTGAATTAAACTTGAATTTCTAAAATTCAAACTTAAATTTAAATTTGATTTAAACTTTCCTTAACAATAAAACTTCAGATTTTAAAAATTTTAAACCCAGATTTTAACAGGTTCTGTAACCTGAAAGAAAGACAGAGCAAACCCGAGAACCAACAAAACTACTTCGAGTTAGCAACCTGATTACTCCGAGTCACCCACCCATCTACTTCGAGCAAACCCAACATCTCCCTTGTAAACAAACTAGACCCAAACACTTCACCAGACATCTCATCGCTGTGCATATGCACGACGACCACCGCCTTCTCTGATCATCAGAGATGATCGAACTCCAACCAGAAACACACCAATGCCCAAATGACATCATCAAATTGAACCATTAATCAAGAATTACATTCGAACTCTACATTTCCCAAACCTGGAAAATTAAACAGGTTTCTGCCCAAAACCTGTCAACGGCGATCTCTCACCGCCCCGACCACCAGATGTTCAACCCCTACAGCCTCAACCTCAACCATACACCATCTACCATACCCCAAAACATCATAGCACTCGGTCACTTATTCAGATTGAAATGACCAAATTCATAAAACTCATCAAAACTAGGGTTTAACAATGAAATTCAAAACTGCATCTACTCTAATAAGATTTAAACCCATTCATGATTTTTCTGAGCATCAACTAACACATATCTACTAATCAGAAGAACCCCAAGCTTTCTCAGGTCATAGATCACAAGAAATTGCTAAAAATCCATTTATAGTTCAATAACTAACTACACACACCTAAAAATACAGATTCTTAATTTAAAAATCAAGTTTTTATCATTACTTTTGTTTTATGATATTGAATCACAAGTTTAACATGTTTGAGTTTTGACAGAGATTAACATGCACTGATACATTCAATATACCAGAGGCAAAACAACTTCTATCTTAGTTTGATTTAATTTTTTTAATCCTAATCTATGATAAGCAAACATTTATTTTTATTTTAAAAACCAGATACTATCACAAATTTAAATAAATTGTAGAGGATTCTTTTAACTGGGAAGATGGATCTGGAAACACAGTAGAGCATAAACAACATGTATTCACAAACATATTTACATCAGGCTTTTATAAACACAAACAATACTTATTTATCAAACATTTAACATGCAACCTATTTAAAAATTAAGATTTAAAGTTACTCACCTTTATTTAAATGCAGAGCTTCAGTTTGTCCTTTTTGAAATTTGCATAAATAAAAATGCAGGCATGATAAACTGGAACTTGCAAAATGCTTGAACTTGAAGCTTTGAAAAAAATAGAAATGCTTTATGTTTTCCTGACTAAAATTTCTTGCAAGCAGATTGTAACAACCCACATATTTATCGATTTTATATTTAAATATTTTATTTAAATATTCTATCGTTAGTCGGATTTTAGTCCGAAAAGCTACTTTTTGCATACGGTTGAATTAGGACTCGGGACCACTCCCATTGAGTTTAAAATGCCGTTTGCGACCTTTTTGAGTATAAGCTTCGATATGTTTGGAGAAAGTTGATTTTTGCTACTTTTCACTTTGGGTTTGGTTTTGGGCTCAGCCCTATGTTTAACTTATGCTCAAATCTGAGCCACTCTTCCCCACTCACCCTCATTCTCTTCTCTTTTCAGTTCTAAGGCAATAATGGTGGGAGAGATTGGAAATTAAAACTCCAAAACCCTAGTTGTCTCTTGCTAATCAACTCTAGCTCCAAACTAATAGAAGAACCCATTGGTAAGCTTCTCTTCTTCTTCTCCAACTCATTCTCTTATCATTTCAGAAATTCCTAAACCTAATTTTGGGAATGTTGTTGTTTTGAGCATAGATTCAAGCTCATTTGGGTTGTGTTGAAGAGAGGTTGATTCTCCATTTGCTTTCAAGCTTCTTATTGTTTGATTTTGTAAAAAGGTGAGATTTTTATCTCACATCTTAGTCTATAAGTATCTTCGATTGTTAGGTATGAATTCCTAACGTTTATTCGTGTGCAATCGATTTTGGTTTGGATCGATTTCGTGTATATTCCAATTTTTGGTGTTTTAGTCTAATTTGTGAAAATCCTATTATGGATATTTGGACATGGATATTTGAGGCGTATCGAAGAGCCGTTTAGGCTGGGTTGTCGTTCGACGTAATTCCTTAGTCATCGTCATTTGCTCGTTCGATCGTTTTCGATATTCGTTTGGCCATTTTTGGCCTAGGTTCAGGGAATGCCCTGAACCCTTCATTCAGACGTTTGAAACGTGATATTCAGACGTCTGAATATTGTCTGGGAAGTTTTCTATTCCCAGATTCAGACGTCTGAATATATGGTTTTAGACGTCTGAATTGGCTTATTTTCAAACAGAAAGAAAATAGGCTAAAATATGCCTATTTCAGACGTCTGAAACATTTGGTTCAGACGTCTGAATCGTGTTCTGGAAATTTTTATATTTCCAGATTCAGACGTCTGAACCACTTGTTTCAGACGTCTGAAACTGTTGAGATTTTGCCTTCTTGCCTTTTTGTTTGAGAATTCCAATTTAAATCGATTCGTGATAATCCTATTTGTTGTTATCATTTATTATAACTTTGATGGCTCTTTTTAGGGATTTTTGAATATCCATTTCGATGGATTCTTTATCGGTTTCTTTATCGGTTTCTTTGGATTTTATTCACATCTTCGTATGTGAATTTTAGTGAATGATTGTTCCTACAATCTTCTTTGTGATTTGTCGCTTTAAAAATATAAAGGTTTTCTATACTAGTAGTAAATATCAAAACTCTTTCTTCAAATGATTTCAACACTATTTTATTACAAAGCTCGTCTTTTTAAATCGATTTCTAATCTATTAGTATATACAAACCTTTACCTCACTCGTATGAGAAATCTAATTAAACGACTTAGTAAAATGAGTGGTATGAAACGCTTGCATTTACTTCGTCGGTTAATTCTTAGACTTGTTCGATTGAATCTCTTGTGACAATTTTATAGTGGAGATCTGCAGTTTGTTCGTAAATATTTAAGTTAAGCAAGTGGTTATGGGACATGAAGCTAAACTCATATATTTACTAGCTTAGTGCAATTGACACTTCTCGTTGATCATGACGATCATCTTTGTGATTTAGACTAGCAATGTGCGATGTCTCTTTGTCTACGAGGGAGACTAAACCCCGTTTTGTGGAGTTTCGACTCAATTTGGTGGGGTAGCAACCCATGGTCTTCGGGCCGTTTGTGGAGCTTCGGCTCAATTTGTGATGGTTAGCAACCATGGAATTAGCATTCCGTTTGTGATACACGTGTTGGTGAGCTTTATGCTCCCGTTTGTGATAGGCCTCCCCCCTTTTGTGATTTCTGGATTTCTTGAGATGATTTCCAGAATTTGTGCTTCACCAATTTTCGTGATTTCTATTGATAAGCCTTATCGATATTTGTGCATTGATGAATTTGTGCGTCACTGACTTTTGTGATTTCTGGATTTCATGTGTTGAATTCTGGAATTTGTGTGTCATTGACTTTTGTGATTGACATTGATATTATCGTCAATATTTATGGTTTGGTGAACTAAATTAGGAGTATGACGTTTCTGTGATTCTTGTGTAGATTTTGTGACATTGAATAATCCCTTGATGATTTTCAACTGCTTATATATATCACAACATGGTATTGTGATTATTAGGTGTTTAGTCATATCTCTTATTCTATATCATTTCATCTGATATTTATAGCTAGACTGATCCGTTTATTATTTTCTTATTAAATAATACTCGGGTCAGACCGAGATGTTACAGGTGCTTCTGCTTGACTTTACATCCAGGATTACCTCTCTGACTTTTGGTTAACTACTTAGATTAGTAGTTTTTGTTGTATACATTTGAGATATAGACTCCATTATGTATACTTATTCTTTTGTGTAGTTCATGTAACTATTCTTTTGTGATATTGTGGATCTTTTTAGACCACTACTCTGATTTACACTTCCTAGTGTAATATTCATATCTATTTCCGCCTTTGTGATATGAATTGTCTGTGACTGATTTATGTTATGTGTATTTCTATATTTTTTTCCGAAGATTATTATAGCCACTGTGTAGTAGCTTTGTGTTTGTATCGGTGTGTCGGATTTCCTCTTGAGATAAAATGCATGTTATACTATCTGACATATCGGTGCTCGCGCAAAGCAATTATACAGATGGTCGCTCCTCAACAGCCTTATTCTCTGTGCTAGTTGACAGCATTCATCCGTAGTGTTCTTGGCTAGCGTGGGTATAGAGGTGGGGCGTCACACAGATGCTTTTGAACAAGCTTCAAATCTGAAGTTGTGCAGAGAGAAGATGTAGGCTTGATCAATTCCAGGTGACATGAAAAATTCATTTCCAGATTTATAAACAGAATGCAGACCTCTTTTTGAAAATGAGGAATTTGAATATGCAAATTTTCTTGATAAAGGGTTTGTGAAATGATAATGATCATGCTTTGTTCACAGATTTGATTTTGATGAGGAGTTTTGATATGGAGATGTTTTGAAGTTTACTGATTTTTAGACTTGTACATGATTTGAATATGCAGAAATTTGAAGAGGATTTACTGTTTTTAAATTTGAAGAGTTTTGAAGTTTTCTTTTTGATTAAGGAAATGAAAAAGCAAGTATGAATGAAGATGCAAGTTTATATAAATGAATTTTCAGATTTTATCAAATAAAAGAAAATTAAAACAATTTGACACTTGTAAACTTATTTCAACATTTGTCACTTTGAATGCTTACCTTATAACACTTGTCCTTTTATTTAAAAAATAATTTGTTAGTTTATAATAAATATGTATATAAATTTATAAAAAGAAATAAGAACAAACCATGTTTATAAATAAAACTTATACATATAAAAATTTAAATCAATTAAAATTTATACTTTGGAATTTTAAATTCAAATCAAATCCAAAATCAATTATTTTCAAATCAAATTATGTATATATATATTCAATTTGAAATAAAAATTGCAAATTTTATTCAAAACCTATTTATAAAGACAATACACTATTAATATTATTTTTATAAATATCTTATTATTAATTAAAATTATTTTAAAAGAAATTATATTTTTGCTAATAAATTATCCATTTTATCAAGCCATAAAACTTTTTGTTAATTTATTCTAAATTTAAAACGCAAGCCAAATTATTTTAAACATTTAATAATTTTCCTATCAACTTTAAAATCATATATTTATTTATTAAATAGTTTTAAAAACTTAATATTTAATAAAAATCAAAATTTCCAAATTAAAATGTATATATTAGAATTTTAAAACATGATTCACTTATTAAATTTAAACCTAAATCATTTATTTAACTTTGGAAAGCTTAAATATTTAATAAAAACAAATTTTCACATTACTACTAATATTAGAATTAGAAAAAATATGTTTTATTTATTAAAATCAAAACAATGCTAATCTATTTAAAATATGAACAATATATTCATATTGTAAATAGAAATCAATTTTATTATTTTTAAAAGATAAAATAACCAATTAAATAATTATTGAAGAATATTATTAAATCAATTTGAATTATTACTAAAAAAATATCAATATCAATTTAATTTTTAATACAGATTATTAAATTGATATTGTTAAGTATTTCGGGATATTACACCAACAGAAAACTATCGAGTGATTCATTCCATAGTTATCCAATGACTATCAGTATGTAACCCCCTTTATACCTCCACCTGTCATGAGTAATAGGCTGCTAATATTTGAAAAGCGTTATGTACTATAGTCTTAACGGATGTATCAACATCCGGTCTCGATACACCTTGGCATGGAATATTTAAAACAGTATATTTATTTAATTGTGATAAATCACTGACGTTTACAATGCATTGTAACTACTATCATAAAAATATCATTTGTGGAATGGACTTTATATTAAATATACTTTTAATTAAATTAATTAATTAATATACAATACATTATATCAAGTATATAATAGAAAGAAAACACCTTTTATTTCGAACAAGATTGATTACGAGTTAGATATATATAACAAATTAAATAATTGCCCCTAGGGCATATCCTAACTCTATCAATCTTCAACTTGCACTTGGGGATTATGGAGTCTTAATCCCATCCCATCGATTATCTTGATGAGAACCTATCAAGTTAGATCTTTTGTGAATTGATCTGCTATGTTGTTTTAATTATCTACTCTGTCAATCAATTGTTTCCAATGCCGATAAACTACCTTTATCATGCGGAACTGTTCGGAGCATATTTCTCGACTTCTAGTGGACTCTTGTCATTACATTGTTATCATATAACAATCATTTTGTATTCTTAATACTTTGGAATCAACCCTAGCTCAGTTATAAATTTCTGCATCAATATTTATACATTGTTTTCATCGTAGCGCTATTCAAGGCGATGTACTTAGTCTTTTTGTTAAATCGGCCATAATGTTTCATTTGGAACAATTCTAACTTAAAGCATCTTAATTAGGGTTTGAACACTAATTTAATATTGGCATATTACACTCTATATCACTCATGAAGTTTGAGTTCGTATACTCTTTCATAAGGAGTTCATTGTTTCTACAAACAATTCTTTAGCTTTCGTAAATGCTCAAGAATATTCCAAACTACCATTTAGTGATCTTAATTTGAATTTGATATTTTGCTTTATGTATCAAATATGTAAGAAAATTATGATTTTATAGACAAGACAACATATATGATAATTTCTATTGCTAAGCGTAAGGAATCCATCTCACATGTTCCTTATTAAACATTTTAATAAGGTATCTTTGCATATCGGCTGGGACATTCCCAACATTCTTTATACTTAATAAAAAGATATACTTTACAAATACAATATTGAGCATTAAACAACTAAACTATTATTGATTTTAACAAAAGTACATTGTTGATAATCAGCAGTATGTTGTTTACTTATAGCCTAGAAATATCTACGTACGTCTTAGTGGTTCTTTCTTATGGACACACGCTTCCTTTGTATTTTCACTGAAAATCAAACTATTCGATATTTTTATCAAAATACTTATTCAATTATGATGCACACAGAATGATACTTTCGTATCATTTTCTGGATCGTATCCGAAAATCCCAAAAACTCAATATCGCTTCCACTGACTTCGAGACACTTTGGTTGTTATACACAAATAATTTATTCTAAATCATTATTTAGAATTTTCCATTTCAACAAATATATACCGAAAAAAGTCATACCAAACGATAATTTTATGGCTAAAAAAATATGAATCAACATGAGCACATTGAACGATGAATCTATTACTTTAAGTTCAACTATTGAAATTTATGATTTTATTCTTATCAATGTTGCTCATATTATTCCAACTACATTAGACTTTCTGTGACACCCCACCCCTATACTCATACTATCCAAGAGTATTACAGAGTAATACTATCACATAATATGGAGAATGTGGCTATATGGGATATGCACATGAATATTCCCTTGGACTAACACTGGTACGTTTAAAAAAACATCTGATAAATAACTAATCTATACATATACGGTATCAGTACAAAGCAATAGACATGTGTGTCTCCAAGAAAGAACAATACATAATATATAGTACAGAGTCAATCGCAGCGATAACATATAATATATAAAATAATTTAATGTTATAAGAATACCATACAACTCAATGTCAATTACATACATACATACAATGAATCTGATATCATATACAATCCTAATATTGTACTCCTCTAAGCGTAGTAAAACACAAGCTGGTCATGTCGTCCATGTACTTGAAATGTCTCGGACTGACCCAAGTATTATATAAAATAATAAACGAGTCAGACTATATCTAAATATACGGACCAATACCTACATAAATATAGGATATACATAATATAATGGCAATGACATTAACAATAGTATAATATAATAGGTACACTCTCAACACAGCAAAATGGTGCCATCACCCATATAACACATCAAATCAGAATTCACATAAAACAACATCGTATGAGTGAATCATCCATACGTTAAGATCACCATCAAATCCAAAAATAAACAATAATGAGATATACTCAAGTATAATCGGACAAGAACACTATAATGTCCAAATATCTCTCAATCTCACGATATAAATTATCATCATAGAAAAATAAAACCATCCAACAAATAGGGCTAATACATAACAATGCCCTAATATAATATCATATAATCAATAGATAATGTGAGATGACCCATCAAATCATTCAAATGATATCCAATATCATACAAATCACAAAAATAATCTGTCACAATCAATTAATAAGGTTATCTTTAGAATACCAAACCAAAAGTGTGGATATACAGGGACTGACTACACTTTAGACTCAACCAGTCTATAGTCTAGTCAACTCATCACAGGAATAAGACGTATATGCCAATCCACTATGCACACATATACAATGAATCAAATGGGAGACTAACAGCCGCTTACCGCAAGCCTGATCAGGAACACAGGTTTACTCGCAACCATAGAGTAACCATCTATTCCTATAGTCTTCAAGGTATATGTCAATCTACAATACCCACATACCCTGAATCAAATAAGGAGACTGACAGCCGCCTACCGCAAGCCTACTCCAGGAACCCAGGTCAAGTCGCCTACCGCAAAGTACCATCTATTCCTACAACCTTCAGTTATTTCGATGGACATCGTGACCCCATCCACTAGTGGCTCGTCTACGCGTAGCTCCGGTCGTGACCCTGCTTTGCCCCAAATGGTAATAGACTGCTGGCCTAAGAGACACAAGGGGATAAAGGAAACAACTCATCTGCCACTACCAATAATGTGATGCGCATCAAAGGGACATATAACTATAGTATCGCGGATCTAGGGTGCAACCCTACGATTAGGCCGCCAGGGTGGATACTGGCCAATCTGGTTCACTTTCAAAAAATAAAGGAAGTTGGACACAATATGGATGGTCATATAGTACTCATATCATATCACTTCACTTCACATATTTCTAGTACTAGGTCGATACATGGGTCTCATAAGTCAATATCTAACAATATGACACTCCTCGTTGAATACAACCTGGACGTATGCGTGGAATCCCCGTTTGAGTGACATTTACTTACAAAGAATAACCAAACAAATGACATAACGGTGTCCCATACCACCGCATGTCATTTGATTAATTATTCAATATTCATAAGCTACACTTTATCCACACTATATATATCTATATGACGATTCCAATGAATAATTGAAAAAGTATTACCGAAAATCCCACACCAGATGATATCACTGCACTGTTTATTCAATTTTCTCGTCACACTGAAATAAAATCTCACAAATCAAAGAGAAGGTTTTTATCACCCTATCATCTTTACAATATAAAACGAATCAAAACTACATCATTGGTGATTCATTCATGATATCAAAATCAATAAGGGAAAATGGCAAATAAATACAAAAAATATAGATATCATGCTTGAATCTCATTTTAATTCAGAAATGAAATAATAATAAACTTCAAATAAACATTTTCATTAAACATTTAAATCAAGTATCCAAACATTCATATATAACATTCAAATAAATTTATAAATCAGATATCTTTTATAATAAAAATCACTTATAACAATATTATTATTTTCATAATACATTTTATAAAATAGCTATATATTACAATTTTCTTTTATAACAAATTCAAACTTGTAACTTATTATAATATCGATTTAAAAGGGATTTATAACCAAAAGAAATCTATATTTATATTTGGTTTTAATTATTATTTTTTAAATGTATCTAGATTATTTATAATTTAATTAAAGTATTCATGAAATACCTTTAATAAGATTTTGAAACTCGTGAATAATTTATTTCTAAGCTTTCCAAACATTTATTAGAATAAGCAATGAATAAATATCTATATAAGTATAATTATGGAGTAAAATCACTCCACAAACATATCAACTAACAACGATATAAATATCGTTAGACCTAAGTCGACTTCCATCAAACTCCGGTTAGACGTAAAATTAATACACATCAACATACACTAAATATTTTGTTCAATTCACAAACGGACATAACTCTGTTCGCAACTTATTTTTCCATCCACATAATCATCTAACCATCCATACATCAATCAATCCCAATAGTGAATGGGGTAATTCAATTCAACCAGGAATTTATCACCAGCAAGCATCTAAACAAGCAATGGGAAATAAAATGATATAAATGATTTATGAGTTAAGAAGCAACTCACCAAATTATCGAACGAAATCACTTACTGCCAGCAACAAATCACAATCAATCTCATACAACCTTTCAAAACGCACAGTCAAACCCTTCTTCATCACATTGCCTTACATTCACCCGACATCCCCAACTCCATGCTCGTATCTCCTCCATCGCACAACACCACCACATCATGTCAACTATTCCAACCACCAATAACCAGAACCCACATCACCATCAACCATCACCGTATGCCTTCCCCTTTCGCTGCTAGCCCAGGTCAACAAAACCCTGCTCCGCCTTCATTGACTTCAAAATCGTGCAGGCTTCAATCATGACTCCTGGTTGCACGAACCACAACCGAGCTTCACACCCTCACCGATGTTGAGCTTGTCGTCGGCACTTCTGCCTCCAGGCAACGAGCATGCCTCGCTCGATAATTATTCTATTAATTTTTTTCCAGGTAATTAGGTTAAAAAGAATGAAAATGGGGGTTACGGTTGGCTTGAGTTAGTGAAGTATGAGAGTTTTCTAGATAGAAGTAGAAAAGGCAAATAAGCTTGAATGAATTTGAGTTTGCTTAACTAAGGCTAGTACTAATTAACTATTTTTTTTTCCTTTTTTTACTATCAATTGGGGATTAGGATTAGAAAAAAAAAGCTATAAGAGTTTAGGTTTAATCCAGGAGCAGAAAGATTTTTCTAGCGAAATGTTTACGAGACACGAATTTGGGCCTATGTTTAGATTTTAAGGAAAATATTGATTTTTTTCCTTATATTAAATTCAATTTAATTCAAGTATAATGTTAGTCTAAATTATATTTATTTCTCCTTATTTATTTTATAAAATAATATTATTTTCCATAATTATAACTTATTTATAATTTAAAAGTCACAATTCTACAATTTAAATCCATTTATAAAATAATTACCATACCAAGTTATCAAACAAACAGTCAAATTCCAATTTAATTGATTAAGTTACCATTATTAATATTAATCAATTATTAATTAAAAATAGGATTGTTATAGAGTTTCTTCCCTTAATGAAATTGCATCCTCGCAATTTCCTATAAGGAGAAATTATAACAATTTTAATTATACAAAACTTAACTATACCATCTTTACCTTTATTTGTATACAAGTTCTTTCCATAAATAAGAATAACTTTATAGGATTACAGAAACTTCATTAAACAAATATATCTCATATTCATGTTTTACATAAAAATTCCATTTCATTACAAATCAAATTTAATTTGAATCCAAATTCTCATTGAATAACCCTTAAAATATTTCATAAACAAAAGTTTATAATCCAAAATTCCTTTCAAAACATTTAACTACATACCATGAGCAATACTATATTATGTGCACCTACACTTAAATACATACCCTAGACATTAAAAGTCCCTGAATTTATGAACATATGAGCATATGAGCACACCCACACATCCAAACAAATACATAAACACGCAACGAGTTGATACATACAAGACAAGAGCGGTGTGTATAGATGCAATAGTGCAACAATGGTACAACAACCAAATCAAAACATGGATTAGACTTAACACACAAAGACATATGCACTCATAATTTTCCAAAGTATAGATATTAATTATTGGTAATTTTCAAAATAGTTTTGGGTTTATGTTCGTTTTTTAAGAGGGAAGAAGTGGAGGAAGAAGGAAGAAGAGGGGATGAATAGTCCCACATCTAGGAAATTAAGAGAATGTATTGATTTAAATATAGGATTCTCTAAGGAAGGTTGGACCCTTTAGGCACCCAAAGCTTTGATTTGATGTAAGGAGGGAAGTTATGCATCACCACCATACACGCGCGCCGTCGCCATCGTCCGTCCGTCCTGCCGACCGGACCAGGTCCGAGTTTTGGGTTTGGGTCTAAAATTACGAATTAATTTTTGTTAACAGGCTGGATCCAGAATCTAAGTATGAACAAATATTCTTGGCGGGTCATTTGTGTAACAACAAAATATTTCAACCATTCGCATCCACACACGTCGGACTTGAATTGTTCAAAATATCAGATTGTTAATATAAATTTGGCAAACCTCAGCAAATATAGTAAATAAATTAACCACAGAATCAGAGACGTAGAGTAATATAAAACAATGCAGCAAAAAAGATAAATAGTAGTTCAAGAAGCTACTATATAAATAGTATTTCAACATATAGTGAATTCTACACTAAAAAAAAACTTGCAGAGTGATGACAATACGGTAATAATAATAACAGACATATATCATAAATAACAATATAATATAAACAATAGGATATGCTGTCATATCCCACAGGCGAATAGTTACATAATAATAGCTTATATATCACAATTTAAAATAACAAACAACAACAATATTTCAATTGTCGTTTCAATTGAAATCAAATTTAATAAATATAAGAACGTTAATCGTGAGTGATCGCTCACCTTTCGAGGCTAGAAAGATTTGTCATTGAAATGAGTTACGAATCCAAGCACGAATTTCAAAGCAAAAGCAGGATTGGCACAATTTCGACGAATAAAGCTGATATATAAAGATGTTGATGGGAATAAATCAGAATCAACATGATAGAAGCAACATTGATATATATATATATATATATATATATATTATCCATGGAATAAATATTTAATTTTAAAACAAATATTAAAATAACATATTAAAATCATTGTTTTAAATTAAACACATATATCAAAAATCAAACATATATATATATATACGAGGATGGTTGATTTGGGTAAGAAGGTATACGAGGATGGTTTCGAGTGGAATTCGAGTTTTACTCGAAGCGTTAGGTTATTATCTCGAAGCAGTAATTATATGGTCTCGGGTGTCTTGGTTGTTCAGGATTGTGAAGAGCTGACAGTATATAAGTTTTAGTGTTTTTTTTCCAGATGGATTGTTAATCTAAGTTGTACTCAAATTATTTTAGCGTTTGCTCGAGTTAGGGTAAGTCAGACTCGAGTGACTCGGGTGTAGCTCGAGTTAGCTTTGTTCAGGTCAGAATCCCGTATTGTTTTCAAAATTTAAACCAAATCTAAATAAATAAATAAATATATAGCAAGATTTAAAATATGTTTTAAATCTAATTTTAAATTATGGATTCAAGTTTATTTGGAATGTTAATTTGGAAATGAATGTTTCAAATATCTCAGTGAATGATAATTTAACTATAGATAAGAAAAGGTTTTATCTTAAAATTAAAATATGAATTTAATGATGGTAATTCATTTAATTATTAAGAGTAATTAAACGGATAATTATTTTATAAATTAATAAAAAGGATAATTACTTATAGAGATTAAGGGTTTCAACTTAAAGGTTTAAGATTTATTATTCTTAGAATAATTAACTTGTAATTTAGGAATAATTAATTGAATAAGATTTGATTTTAATTTATGATTAATAATTAATTAATCAAGTAATAAAGGGTTAATTAAGTTATTGTTAACACTTAATTATTTAATTAATTAGGGGTTAATTAATGAGTTATTAATGATTAATTAAGTTGTAATTAATAATGATTGAAATTAGTTAATTATTTTAGATAAATAATTAGTGAATTGTTAATAGATAATGAAGGTCATTAACTAAGGATTATTTAATTAATTAATTAATGTGATTAATTTTTAATAATTAACTAGATTAATTAATTTAAAGATAATCATTTGTGTAAATTCTTAAGTATAATTACTTATGGAAGTAATTAAGGGATCAATTACTCATTGTAATTAATTGAGTTTAATTTGATTAGATTAAGTTAATTAATTCAGTTTAATTAATTTAAAATAATCATTTGATGAATTTTGTGGTATAATTACTTAATGTTATTTGATGAAGAGTAATTACTTAGGGAATGTAATTTATAAAAGTGTAATTACTTTTGTAAGGTAATTAATAATTAATTACAGGATTTAATAAATAAAGGGATGATTTATAAAGTGGAAGTAAATTAGATTAAATTTTTTTGTGAAATTAATAAAGGAAATTACTTAGGAAAAATAATTGAAAGGTAAATTAATCAAGGGGATTAAATAGAGATAATTAATTAGGGAGTAATAAATTTATTTAATGAAGTAATTAAGGATAGTTAATTACTGATGTTATTTATCAAGGATGATTCATAATTATGGTTAGTAATTAATTTATAAAGTAAATAAAAGGTTAATTCCTGTATTGGGTTAAGAATAATTAATTTGTGAAATTAAATTAAGGATTAATTACTCTAATGTAATTAAAGGATAAATAGAATGATATTGAAAGCCTTTGATTAATTGTTACTCCTAACGTGTGGTTTGCGATGCAATGTGATATGATATGTTTGATTTAAACTATGAAGATGTGGTTATCTATTGATAATGAATTACTGTGACATCCTGTATTAAAAGTAGTACTGTATTTCACTTAAATAATCTAAGCTAAGTTGACAATGGTTTCGAAGAGACCAGAGTCGGGTATTAGTAAATACCCGAAACCACTTCGATCCTTTGTAGATTGATATATGAAATCAATAAGCTGGTTTGGAATGATTTAAGTAAATTGGATCATTTAATCTAAGTTTGGCACTTTGAAATTAATATGTGAAGTGGATGATGTCTATAATAACTTGTGAAGTGTAAATTGATATAAGTTACCCCGGGTTCATATAAATGATATGCTTTTGTATTCCAAGTTAGATGGGTTTACTCACGCTGGTTTCCAGCCTGACCCGGGTGTTACTTTGATGTAATGCTCGGGTCAGACCGAGTATTATAGATTTTCAGGTAAGGACGTTCTGGAGCTCAGGAGGCGAGCTGGAGAGCAGGAACGTATGGAGAGCTTCTGATGCTAATATATTATAGTCATATATCTGGACATAATTGTTTTAAACTGTCCAATGTTGTGCATATGTAAACTCTGATGTATATAAATGTAAATTGACAAATATGGTTTTCTTGTATAACTGATATTATTAATTGCTATTATATTTTATCCGCTGCGAATGTGAAATTGTGTGTTTCTTTCTGTTCTTCTTCTTCTTTCTTTTCTTCTTTTCTCTAACTATCTGGAAATTTCGGGATCGAAATTTTCGGGCCGTTACATTTGGTATCAGAGCTGAAGGTTAAGCGAGAACCTTGGCTCTGGTGGGATTACTCATTAAGAATAGGGTAAGTGGTACCTTATAATGAGTAGAGTGTATAAATATGAGAGAGCGTACTTGTTATTTTCTTATATAAAGGTTTTTAAATGATTTCAAAGGTAAATGAATCTTATATAAGTAATAGATTATCTATTATATTAAGGAAATTGGTTGTAGTATTAATTTAACTAAAAGTAATAATAAGAATTAAGTAGTAATAGAATTTCAACCAAATTGAAATTAAATTGAAGACAAAGTTTGAAATGGATTCAAACTGAAATTAAAACTTGAATTTGGGAAAGGTTTCAAGATAAGGATAATCAATTAATTTATGTAATTAATTAAACTTTATTTAATGAGATTAATTAATGGATAATAATTTGGAATGATAAATTAAGAGGAAGTTACTTAATGAAGTAAATAGTGGCAAGTAATTAAAAGGACAATTACTAATAAAGGTAATTAAGAAATAAGTTGATTACCGGAGGTGATTAATTGGAATTAATTAAATGATATAATTAATTTAAAGGAATAATAAATAATATTATTTAATGCATTTAAATGAAATGGTCCTATTTCAAATAAGAAATGTTTGAAAATTTTAAAGAAAATTTGTTTTGAATTGAAACCAAAGGTGGTTTAAATTTTAAAATTTGGCTTAGTGAGCCAAGAAGTAAATATGTATATGTGTGGATATACTTGAATATCAAAAATGGTTTGAAATAAACTCTAAATATTGAGTTTTAAATTGGGAAGGAGATATGATACCCAAAGTGATAAGTTTTTGAACTTAATAAGTGAAAAGATTATTTATGAGAAGTTCAAAATTTGAAATGGAGGTTCAAACTGGGTAAGGTTGATTGGATTAAGTGAATTGAGTTTAACTTGGGAAGAGTTAAATAAGTTGAAATGTTCAACCTAATTTGTAAACTTTAAGATGAAATTAAGATTTAACTTGGGAAGTTAAATGGTTGAATGGAATTGGGAGTTTGTGTGATCTCAAAATGGGTTTGAGATCTGGAAAATTGTAAATTGATGGATGTTTTAAGATGAATTAGATGATATCATCCTATTGTTATTAATAATCTTTAAATTGTGAAAATGGATTTGTTTAAATGAATGAGAGATGGAGTATGGTAATCCATTGTTGGGATAAAAAGGTAAATTGATTTAAAGGAATTAAATCAACATTTGAAGTATTAACTCGAATTTATATAATTCGAGATGGTTTAAAATTTGAAATTTGAATTAGTTCAAATTGAATTTGATTTAAAGTAATTGAAATTGTGATTGAGGATGTATGAGTATAAGATTCAAATGGAAAATTTGAAATGGATTCAATTTGAAATTTGTCCAAATTTATTGGAATAATTTGGAATTGTAATTAAAGTTGAATATGTTTAAAATCAAAAGGAATTTGATTTAAATTTGAAAGGGAATCGAGAATTAATCCAGCTTGAATTGGGAGTAAATCAAGTCCAATGGAAATTGAAGTTATTTAAATTGGAATTGGATCAATTTAAATGGTAGAGGAAATTTAAATTGAATTGATAAGAATTGAGATTGGGAAGTGAACAGTTTTGACTCTGGACTACTTTTAATATAAATTGTTCTAATATAAACCTATTTTTTCCAAGCTATTTATTATATATACAACCTTTCTTTTAAAAGCCAAACTATTTTATACTTGTTTTACAATTATTATTTTTAATTGTTTTCCAACTGTTTTATAAACTAATTATTGTTTTCAACTACTAATTTCTATTTTATAGTAATTTGCAATTATTTAAAATTTCTGTGACTATTTAACTATTTTCAAATTATTTTACAATTACTGAACTATTTTACAGCTATTTTACAAACTAGTAATTATTTTCCAACTACTTATCTATTTTTAACTTTTCAAGCTATTTTCTAAATTTAAAACTGGACAGAGTTTAAACTGTATTTGTTGAATACCCAATCGAGATAAGAATAGAGGTGATAATCCAAATGTGGATTAAGGCAATTGTGAGTAAGTGAATGAAAATTTAAGTGAATATGAGTAGAAAGAGAATTGATTTGGCTAATAACCAATAAAGATAAATACGTAGGGTGTACGTATTTTATTCTATTAGCATAGTGATTTGATCCAGATTCGAGCACAGAATTTCGAGATATTTATATCGATCCGAGTGGGATTTTTCACTCGATTTCCGACGGCGAACCTGGATATGGGTTGTTGATTGGTTCTGGATATTCTCTATCATAGTTATGACTATGCAAGGAGAATGACGGTTTCTGATCAAGAAACCAGATCTGTGTCCGCACTAGAAAGTCGGGTGGACGATACTAGTTCGGAAATGAAATTGTGTGGTCGAGTGAGCGATCAGATTTGTAACGACCCCAGATTTTTATGAATTTAAATTGATAATTTAAATGGATTTTTGAATTAAAATTTGCAACAATTTATTCTAGATAGATAGATTGATGCGAGTTTCCCCGAATCAAATAAAAAGTATATTAAGTCATATGGGTTTGAAATTTTGTATATACAAGTATATATATGTATATATTGGATTTTAAATAAATTCTTAAATAAATGATTTTTAAATAATAAATAATATACTTTGGACACAAGTATAAAAATAAATAAATAAATTGATTTAAAAATTTATAAATGATAATTTGAGTTATATAAAAATATATATATATATAATAAATACAAGACGAAAGTAATAAGAGTAAAATAAAAATATAAGTAAATTTAAAATGCAAGAATAAAGCAAATACATTTAAGTAAGCAAAATAAAAATATATATATATTTTTACATAAATAAACAAATGCATAAATGAGAAACAAAACAAAGTAAGATATATAAACAAAGTAAAATAAGTATTAGCAATAAATGTTTCAAATAAATATATGGTTATAAAAAAATGACCTAGACATGCATATAAACTTATAAGAAACTCTTATAAAAAAAAAGAAAACAATATATATGTCAAAAACAATATTCATCATAACCTTACATAAACAAAGGTATGCAATACAAAATAATACAAACAAATACAAATATAAGCATAAACAAATACAAGAGCTTGTAAATTTAATCAAGCAAGTTATGTTATATAAAATAGAAATTTATTTAAGTTATTAAAAGCAAAGTAAAAGAAAAGAAAATACAAGATACATTCAAGTATTCAAACAAAAGAAATAATCCAAACCATACCTTTACATATTTGTACAGCCGAGACAAGGAAGAAATAAACAAAATAATTGAATAAAAGCAAATAAAATAAAAGAAATAAACAAAATAAAATAGAAGAAGCCACATCAAACTAACATCCTACAGCTGAAACTAAAGAGAATCAGTGACAATATCTCCAGGCATGTTTATAAAATAAAAAGTACAAACAAAAACACCTCTGCTAAAATCCAGCATCACTGCAGCCATACTGTTATACACCTCAACATGGAAAAAAGACCACTTCAGCATACTTTAGAATTGTACAAAAAAAAGTATAAAGCAGTCTGTAATCTGCCACTATATATAAACCAATTTCTTCAATTCATTTCGATCATCTCAAACTTTAACAAGAAAAAAAAACTGAAGCAACTTACATAAACCAAACATCTGAGAACAAAGAAGAAATTTAAGATAACAACTTTCACCCAGTTTTCAACTTTGCAAAGTTAAAAAGGATTTCAGTTTGAAGACTTCTGGACATCAAGAAGCAAAGGAGCTTCAGATCAAACAAACTCTAACCTGTAAACTCCTGGATTTAAGCAATGATTTGGAAGGTGAGTAAACTAAATTCCTAAAACTTAAAGTTAAACCAAACACTTATGATGATTTTATGATCTTGTGATATATGTGTATTTTGACATATGATTCTGTAAGTTGTATATAGTTCTCTGTTATGTAGTTTTTCGTTAAGTAGATACAGGATAAAATTTTGAATCAAACTCAAGGTCAATTGATGCTAAACCATATCAGGATTTAAATTACCAACTAAACAAGAGATCGAAGTTAAAACCAAGATTAGTAAACTAGTTCAAACATCTCTGTAAGCATGATACTGTAATATAGTTTCATAGTGAATCAAGAAATTCATTGATAAATTCATGTATTACAAGAAGTTGAATCAAGATTTTATTCGGAATCCTGAATGGAATTGCTGATTTTTAAAACAAAAATAAAGAATTTTAGGGTAGTAATTAAGGTGCAGTTTGGTTGTGAACAAAACTTGCATTTTTGTCAATTTCAGGTTGTCAATCCAATTTCAGATGTTGGAATTTGAATTGAAGCAAGTATTAACATAGTGGATCATGAGAAAATTATCAGAAATTTTTTCGAATGTATAGATTAAATAAACGAACTAAATTTAGGGTTTTACTGGAGTTTTGTGCTTCTCTGTTATTGCATTGCGTACGGCATCTACGCATGATCGAGTTCTACGAAATTCAAGGAGGTGGACGAAGGTCGTGTAGCTGTGGTATGGGCAAAGTACGAGCACCTCCAGTGGCTTAGGCGGTAGTGGCGAGTCGATTTAGTGATAGTTAAGTTTTCAGTTTTTGCCCAAACATCTTATTTTCGAATTCGAATTCATGTAGGGGGGTTTGAGCTTCGATTTCGAGTTGGGGGACGATTTGTGGTTTGTGGGTAGTGGCGAGGTTCGCCGAAGGTGCGGCGAACCACCGTGCATGTGCACGGTGGCGTGGGTGTGTCAGTAGGGTAGTGGGTGGTTTCGACTCGAGTGTTACTCGAGTAGGATGGAAGGGTTGCTTCGGGTTTCTGAGAACGTGCGCGAGAGTGATTGTGTAACTGCAGTTTTTAAATTTCAACATCGGAAAAAAAAAAAAAAATAAATAAAAAAAAATGTAGAAAGGATCAGGTGGTAGAAGAAGAAGAAGAGTGAGGGAGAATGGAACACGGAACGAACAGGGTGACGCGAGTTTTCACGGGTTAATCCAGTAGTTGTCTCGGGTTTATTGCTTTGTAAGTTAGCCTATTAACTCTTATGTTATTTTGTTAAATAAAGGTTTATTATTAGTTAAGCAAATCATGTTAACAAAATTAAAGCTAAGATATGATTTAAAATCATAAAAAGGGATTTGATTTCTAGTTTAATTTATATGGAAAGTTAATTGAGAATGTAACTAAATTATAATTGTAATTATATTTAATAAGTGTGTATTTAAAGGTTGATATAAATAAAATTAATGACCTTAATTAAATTGGTAACTAGAAATTAATTTGGTGTTTGATCCATTTAACTTAAGAAAATTTAATTGATTATTTAAAGCTAATTAATAAATGGTAATCAACTTAATGATTAATTAAGGAATAAATGATTAGTTAATTGATAATAAATGATTAATTAAAATAATTTGTGATAATTAAATAAGTAAATAACCTTTATTAATTACTAATTAAGTTGTTCATTAATAATTAAGTTATGTTAAGTATGAAATTAATTGACATTAAAGTGTAGTTGATATTAGATTGATTTTCAAATTTAAAAGAAGGATTTTAAATGATTAATTAAGTTGAACGATTAATACCAGCTAATTATTTCTATAAAGAATAATTACAGGATAATTGTAATTTGAGATTAATTAATGATTAAGTGATAAGTAAATTGTAATTAACTACTTAAGTTAATTAATAAATAATTTATAATTAATTAATTAAGGAATGTAATTAAGGATTATAAATTGGATAAGATTAAATAAGTTAAGAGGATTAAATTTTGATTGGAAATAAACCAATCAAGTAATTAAGAATTTATTTAGCTATTGCTAGGTACTTAATTTACTATATAATTAGAATTAATTAATGTGTTCTAAATGGTTACTCAATTTGTAATATAAAAAAAAATGATCAATAGGAGTAAATTTAGCAAAATAATTAAAGGAATTTTAATCGGTAATAAAGGTTATTAACTAAGATTAATTTAGAAGTTAAAGATCATAAATTAAAGATGGTTAGTAAATAATTAAAGGGAAATTTATTTCAAATGATTTGAAATTAACTTGTGTTAAGTAACCAGAATTAACAACAAGTAATGCACCTGATCTAGATTAATCAGTTGACTAATAAATTTTACCTATGAATGTCTAGATCTTATCGAATGGTTGAATTGTTGATATTCCCGATGTTTGATGCTTTGTGATATATCCTGATTTGTGTGGTGATCCATAATGTGATTTATTATCTGTAATGAATTTCATTACCTGTGATAAATATATCTGTGATCTGTGAATGAGGATAAGCGTTATAGTTTATATCGCTTATCAATTATATTCCTGTATTCTGATCTGTGATAATTGTATGATGTTGCACTATTGTGTTACCACACCATACACACACAAATATGGATTTCACGAGGAAATCGATTAAGTCGCAGATTTTTGAAATAGTTAAATTTGAATTTTTAAATTCAAATGTTTTGGAAATGGAATCGGAATAAATGTGAAAAGCTTTTGGAATGGAATTTCAAAATAAAAATTTATTTTTAAATTACATGATTAAGTTTTAGAATTTAAATAATTTGATTTAAATTTAAATTCAATACTTGAAATTGAATTCTATGATTTGAAATTAGGGATTAAAGATATTATATTGGTTATATAGGGATTTAACCACTTTTAAGTATCGTTTTTAGGAGTTTGAATTTAACCTAAGGATTTCAACTCGTATAAATGAATCAGATTTCCAAAATGAAAACTGTTGTTTCCAAATGATAAACACTTTTAGATAGGAACTGAGATTCCAGTTAATTAGGGGAATTTCAAGATTGAATAGAGAAATGATTTTCCTAAGTAATGAATGAATTCTTTTTGAAAACTATGAATTAAATCTGTTTATTTTTAACAGATTTAAATTGATGATTTGTTTAAATCAAATTGAAATGAAATTGTTTTGAAAGCTATAAGTTAAATCTTTGATTTAAAGATTTAACGAGTTAATCAAATTGAAATGGAAATTGATTTGGAAAATCTGTGAATGAATCTTTTGTTTAAAAGATTAAAATGTGAAAACTGTTTAAACCGTTAAAGGTTGTGAAAATGAATCTTTTTGTTTAAAGATTGAAAATGGTAATTTGTTAAGCCATTTGAAGAAAAGTTTTGAATTATTAAGTTGTGACTTAATTGAAATCCCAATATCCAGATATTTTTAAAATATTTGCGCTCACTATTCGGGTTAACCGGGAAAGGACCATGGGGTCGTATAACCCATTCTGAATATGTGATTCGTCGTTATGGATAGCATTTGAAGATCGGTGTTGAAGACCGGGTATTTGCGAGAGCGATAGGATGACCTGTCGATTGACTCTGCACCGAGTAGCTACGGTATTGAGTTCTCCATATGTGATGGTGAATCCGATCAGGATTGTGAATATCCGGATTTCAAGGACTTCTTTGTAAGTGCCTTCGGTTCTGTTCGATCCCGGAACAGACTTGTATGGATTGTATGTCTGACATTACAAGTTGAGATATAAAGCCGATTTCTTTCAAATATATTTCTGTTGGTGGCGGAGAATTTATTCTTTGCTTAACACCCTTCTCTGAGACGTACGAGCTCAGAGGTTATATAGTTGAAGTTATCAGCGATATATTCCCAGTTTGGTAATGTGACATGCTGAGTGATGCTGAAATGATCATTGTGTTGATTATTTGTGATAGGATCATTTATTTGATCGTCTATCTTAGTGATCATTGTGTTGATCATTTGTTGACCCAAAGCATGGCTTTTGTATAAAGTATGTTTTTGTGGACGTGAATTCGTCGAGCCTCACATCCCGGAAATGGTCAAAACAGGAAAGATGCAGCAAGGTTATGAGGGGTAGCGCCCTTTAGGATATGTGCATTTCCTTCTGGAAAAGGGTGGTATCATGGTATGGAGCCCAGATACTTACTCATGTTGAAACACTTTGTTTTTATGATTGTGTGAATTGATTAGAGAGCTCTCGGATAAAGGTCCCAAAGGACCGGGGGATGGCATATTCGGTCAGTTGTTACCCAGTTAGGGGTAACCCGGCCTTGTGTTGGTAGAGATCCGGTTTGGTTCTCGGGGATGTCCATCCAGAGGCATTCTCATGTGGCAATGGGAAGTTCCTTGGCCTGACCATTTGTTGGAAATCCAATTCCCAATACGAAACTTGTACGGTATTAGTTGTAGAACCTGCTATTCACTTATGGTGGTCACCACTGTTTGGATAGTAGCTATAGTAGGCATACGATAATGGTCGTATGTTGGCTAAGATTAATATTCTATTTTCGAAATGATTTTTACTACACTATGCACTAGTAATAATATCAAATGTTTCTTTTAATACGTATCAAGCATCTTTGACTATCATAAGGAGAAATCTCCTCCGATTCTGCGTTTGCATTGTGTGTGTGTGCGGGAGGCCTTATGGTAGTCTCATTTTTAAAAAGCATTGCGAATTGACTTTGAAAATCTTCTGTTGAATGTTTTAAAAGATAAACTGTTTTTGTTGCTCACACCAGTCCCACGACTGATCCGGAGTTTATTGTTTTCTTTCCTAAACTCTGGATGCTCATTATTTTCTACACGAGCAGTCTAGAGTTGGGTTTTTCAGATAGTCAGATTTAGTAGATTATCTGGAGTTAGTTCAGTCTTTGGATCGCACCAGTCTTGGTTATCTTGGTGCATCGTTATTGGGAGTTCAAGCTATTACTGGATTAGTTCTTGGACATGGAGTTGCAGTTTCTGGAGTTCTTCCTTGAAGACTATCTTAGAGTTATATTGTTCCGCTGCTAGTGTTATCTATTTTCTTTTCCGCTGCTATTTATTGTATCATATCTCTGATGTATATTGATATCTATTGGATCATCTGTTGTATCAGATATTGTATCAAAGCTGTATATCAATGTATTATTCTTTTATTCCACTGTGTTATTTACTTAATGTTGTTATAAGCTCCGGCGATTCGGATTTGAACGGTTGAATCTACGGCATTCGAATACGAGTTCAAGTATGGATGTCGATTTTCGAGCGGGCAAAATCCGAGTCGTTACATGTGGTATCAGAGCTAAGGTGAAACTTTAGCTCAGGAGTGTAACACGTTAAGTAACTCATTATAGATAGGGTGAAGTATCCCTAGAATGAGTAATCCTTAAGATATCCGTTTGAATGCCTCAGTAAATTCTCTTACTATCTACCGATAGTAAGTATGAGTGCAAGAAGAGAACGAGATAGGGGACAGGGAAATACGACTATAATTGGTTGATACTCTGTAACAACAGTGGAAAAAAAGAAGTTTTGGTATAATAAGATGCCTTAAGAATTGTTGTAGAAAATCTTTACTTCGTATTTCATCAATTTCTTATCATTTTTGGATTTAAACCGTAATAAATAAGAATATGATTTG
Organism: Allium cepa; assembly: GCA_030765085.1. Classification (NCBI taxonomy): domain Eukaryota; kingdom Viridiplantae; phylum Streptophyta; class Magnoliopsida; order Asparagales; family Amaryllidaceae; genus Allium; species Allium cepa. Next base: position 229,315,798 of record CM060939.1, read on the forward strand.
AAATTTGAATAAATTGAAAATTTCAATTTGAGTTGAAATTGGTTAATGAAATATAATGATAGATTTGAATTATAACGATAGAACGATTTTGTTTAAAACCAAATTTTGGATTTCTGTTATAACTTCTTGGGTAGAATAAAATCTGAAATATAAACTTGTTGTATTTCTCAACTTATAAAATTCTAAACTTAAGATCTTAATATTTGGATTTTGATTTTAATTGTAGAGAACAAACAGCGTTAGCCGAGGAGGAAAGGTCAGGAGAGTGGGTGATTATGCTTCATCCAGTAGGGTACGAGATGATAAAGGTGAGTCATCAGTTCATAGGGAATTCCCAGTGGAGCCTGTAGTGCAGCCCCAACCACCAGTGGAAGAAGAAGAAGATGAAGAGGAGTTCGAAGAAGAAAATGAAGACGAATTCAAAAATGAATATGAAGGGGAATTCGAAGAAGAAAATGAAGACGAATTCAAAGAAGAAGATGAAGAGGAGTTCGAAGAAGAAAATGAAGACGAATTCAAAAATGAATATGAAGGGGAATTCGAAGAAGAAAATGAAGAAGAAAATGAAGAAGAGGTTGAGGTAGAAGAACCTGAAATGGAAATAGGTTCCGATGGTGATGAAGAAATTCATTGGGATTTGAATAATGCCATAGAAGGCGAGGAGCTGAATGGTGAAGGTTTTATTCAGATAGACTCTGATCCAGAGTATGATTACGTGACTGACAATGACGTGGAAGTTAGAGATCTGTCAGGGCCCGAGAGAGAGAGCTCTGATGGTGATGATTTGTAGTTGGTTAGATTAACTTCTTTTTGGGTATGGTGTATCTATGTACGCATTTTGAGCCTAGAATCTTAGTTGATGTTATGTTTACTAGTAAGAATATTATAAGTAGCAGTTAATATGGAATATATTATGAATTACCTGAAGAACCCACTATGTTTACTAGTATCATTTAAATTGGCTTTAGTCTATTCTGTGTATGTATAATTTATGAAATGAGCTGTACAATTTCGAGGACGAAATTCATTTAAGGGGGGAAGATTGTAACGACCCCAGATTTTTATGAATTTAAATTGATAATTTAAATGGATTTTTGAATTAAAATTTGCAACAATTTATTCTAGATAGATAGATTGATGCGAGTTTCCCCGAATCAAATAAAAAGTATATTAAGTCATATGGGTTTGAAATTTTGTATATACAAGTATATATATGTATATATTGGATTTTAAATAAATTCTTAAATAAATGATTTTTAAATAATAAATAATATACTTTGGACACAAGTATAAAAATAAATAAATAAATTGATTTAAAAATTTATAAATGATAATTTGAGTTATATAAAAATATATATATATATAATAAATACAAGACGAAAGTAATAAGAGTAAAATAAAAATAGAAGTAAATTTAAAATGCAAGAATAAAGCAAATACATTTAAGTAAGCAAAATAAAAATATATATATATTTTTACATAAATAAACAAATGCATAAATGAGAAACAAAACAAAGTAAGATATATAAACAAAGTAAAATAAGTATTAGCAATAAATGTTTCAAATAAATATATGGTTATAAAAAAATGACCTAGACATGCATATAAACTTATAAGAAACTCTTATAAAAAAAAAAGAAAACAATATATATGTCAAAAACAATATTCATCATAACCTTACATAAACAAAGGTATGCAATACAAAATAATACAAACAAATACAAATATAAGCATAAACAAATACAAGAGCTTGTAAATTTAATCAAGCAAGTTATGTTATATAAAATAGAAATTTATTTAAGTTATTAAAAGCAAAGTAAAAGAAAAGAAAATACAAGATACATTCAAGTATTCAAACAAAAGAAATAATCCAAACCATACCTTTACATATTTGTACAGCCGAGACAAGGAAGAAATAAACAAAATAATTGAATAAAAGCAAATAAAATAAAAGAAATAAACAAAATAAAATAGAAGAAGCCACATCAAACTAACATCCTACAGCTGAAACTAAAGAGAATCAGTGACAATATCTCCAGGCATGTTTATAAAATAAAAAGTACAAACAAAAACACCTCTGCTAAAATCCAGCATCACTGCAGCCATACTGTTATACACCTCAACATGGAAAAAAGACCACTTCAACATACTTTAGAATTGTACAAAAAAAAGTATAAAGCAGTCTGTAATCTGCCACTATATATAAACCAATTTCTTCAATTCATTTCGATCATCTCAAACTTTAACAAGAAAAAAAAACTGAAGCAACTTACATAAACCAAACATCTGAGAACAAAGAAGAAATTTAAGATAACAACTTTCACCCAGTTTTCAACTTTGCAAAGTTAAAAAGGATTTCAGTTTGAAGACTTCTGGACATCAAGAAGCAAAGGAGCTTCAGATCAAACAAACTCTAACCTGTAAACTCCTGGATTTAAGCAATGATTTGGAAGGTGAGTAAACTAAATTCCTAAAACTTAAAGTTAAACCAAACACTTATGATGATTTTATGATCTTGTGATATATGTGTATTTTGACATATGATTCTGTAAGTTGTATATAGTTCTCTGTTATGTAGTTTTTCGTTAAGTAGATACAGGATAAAATTTTGAATCAAACTCAAGGTCAATTGATGCTAAACCATATCAGGATTTAAATTACCAACTAAACAAGAGATCGAAGTTAAAACCAAGATTAGTAAACTAGTTCAAACATCTCTGTAAGCATGATACTGTAATATAGTTTCATAGTGAATCAAGAAATTCATTGATAAATTCATGTATTACAAGAAGTTGAATCAAGATTTTATTCGGAATCCTGAATGGAATTGCTGATTTTTAAAACAAAAATAAAGAATTTTAGGGTAGTAATTAAGGTGCAGTTTGGTTGTGAACAAAACTTGCATTTTTGTCAATTTCAGGTTGTCAATCCAATTTCAGATGTTGGAATTTGAATTGAAGCAAGTATTAACATAGTGGATCATGAGAAAATTATCAGAAAATTTTTCGAATGTATAGATTAAATGAACGAACTAAATTTAGGGTTTTACTGGAGTTTTGTGCTTCTCTGTTATTGCATTGCGTACGGCATCTACGCATGATCGAGTTCTACGAAATTCAAGGAGGTGGACGAAGGTCGTGTAGCTGTGGTATGGGCAAAGTACGAGCACCTCCAGTGGCTTAGGCGGTAGTGGCGAGTCGATTTAGTGATAGTTAAGTTTTCAGTTTTTGCCCAAACATCTTATTTTCGAATTCGAATTCATGTAGGGGGGTTTGAGCTTCGATTTCGAGTTGGGGGACGATTTGTGGTTTGTGGGTAGTGGCGAGGTTCGCCGAAGGTGCGGCGAACCACCGTGCATGTGCACGGTGGCGTGGGTGTGTCAGTAGGGTAGTGGGTGGTTTCGACTCGAGTGTTACTCGAGTAGGATGGAAGGGTTGCTTCGGGTTTCTGAGAACGTGCGCGAGAGTGATTGTGTAACTGCAGTTTTTAAATTTCAACATCGGAAAAAAAAAAAAAATAAATAAAAAAAAAATGTAGAAAGGATCAGGTGGTAGAAGAAGAAGAAGAGTGAGGGAGAATGGAACACGGAACGAACAGGGTGACGCGAGTTTTCACGGGTTAATCCAGTAGTTGTCTCGGGTTTATTGCTTTGTAAGTTAGCCTATTAACTCTTATGTTATTTTGTTAAATAAAGGTTTAGTATTAGTTAAGCAAATCATGTTAACAAAATTAAAGCTAAGATATGATTTAAAATCATAAAAAGGGATTTGATTTCTAGTTTAATTTATATGGAAAGTTAATTGAGAATGTAACTAAATTATAATTGTAATTATATTTAATAAGTGTGTATTTAAAGGTTGATATAAATAAAATTAATGACCTTAATTAAATTGGTAACTAGAAATTAATTTGGTGTTTGATCCATTTAACTTAAGAAAATTTAATTGATTATTTAAAGCTAATTAATAAATGGTAATCAACTTAATGATTAATTAAGGAATAAATGATTAGTTAATTGATAATAAATGATTAATTAAAATAATTTGTGATAATTAAATAAGTAAATAACCTTTATTAATTACTAATTAAGTTGTTCATTAATAATTAAGTTATGTTAAGTATGAAATTAATTGACATTAAAGTGTAGTTGATATTAGATTGATTTTCAAATTTAAAAGAAGAATTTTAAATGATTAATTAAGTTGAACGATTAATACCAGCTAATTATTTCTATAAAGAATAATTACAGGATAATTGTAATTTGAGATTAATTAATGATTAAGTGATAAGTAAATTGTAATTAACTACTTAAGTTAATTAATAAATAATTTATAATTAATTAATTAAGGAATGTAATTAAGGATTATAAATTGGATAAGATTAAATAAGTTAAGAGGATTAAATTTTGATTGGAAATAAACCAATCAAGTAATTAAGAATTTATTTAGCTATTGCTAGGTACTTAATTTACTATATAATTAGAATTAATTAATGTGTTCTAAATGGTTACTCAATTTGTAATATAAAAAAAAATGATCAATAGGAGTAAATTTAGCAAAATAATTAAAGGAATTTTAATCGGTAATAAAGGTTATTAACTAAGATTAATTTAGAAGTTAAAGATCATAAATTAAAGATGGTTAGTAAATAATTAAAGGGAAATTTATTTCAAATGATTTGAAATTAACTTGTGTTAAGTAACCAGAATTAACAACAAGTAATGCACCTGATCTAGATTAATCAGTTGACTAATAAATTTTACCTATGAATGTCTAGATCTTATCGAATGGTTGAATTGTTGATATTCCCGATGTTTGATGCTTTGTGATATATCCTGATTTGTGTGGTGATCCATAATGTGATTTATTATCTGTAATGAATTTCATTACCTGTGATAAATATATCTGTGATCTGTGAATGAGGATAAGCGTTATAGTTTATATCGCTTATCAATTATATTCCTGTATTCTGATCTGTGATAATTGTATGATGTTGCACTATTGTGTTAAACCCCTAGACCACACCATACACACACAAATATGGATTTCACGAGGAAATCGATTAAGTCGCAGATTTTTGAAATAGTTAAATTTGAATTTTTAAATTCAAATGTTTTGGAAATGGAATCGGAATAAATGTGAAAAGCTTTTGGAATGGAATTTCAAAATAAAAATTTATTTTTAAATTACATGATTAAGTTTTAGAATTTAAATAATTTGATTTAAATTTAAATTCAATACTTGAAATTGAATTCTATGATTTGAAATTAGGGATTAAAGATATTATATTGGTTATATAGGGATTTAACCACTTTTAAGTATCGTTTTTAGGAGTTTGAATTTAACCTAAGGATTTCAACTCGTATAAATGAATCAGATTTCCAAAATGAAAACTGTTGTTTCCAAATGATAAACACTTTTAGATAGGAACTGAGATTCCAGTTAATTAGGGGAATTTCAAGATTGAATAGAGAAATGATTTTCCTAAGTTATGAATGAATTCTTTTTGAAAACTATGAATTAAATCTGTTTATTTTTAACAGATTTAAATTGATGATTTGTTTAAATCAAATTGAAATGAAATTGTTTTGAAAGCTATAAGTTAAATCTTTGATTTAAAGATTTAACGAGTTAATCAAATTGAAATGGAAATTGATTTGGAAAATCTGTGAATGAATCTTTTGTTTAAAAGATTAAAATGTGAAAACTGTTTAAACCGTTAAAGGTTGTGAAAATGAATCTTTTTGTTTAAAGATTGAAAATGGTAATTTGTTAAGCCATTTGAAGAAAAGTTTTGAATTATTAAGTTGTGACTTAATTGAAATCCCAATATCCAGATATTTTTAAAATATTTGCGCTCACTATTCGGGTTAACCGGGAAAGGACCATGGGGTCGTATAACCCATTCTGAATATGTGATTCGTCGTTATGGATAGCATTTGAAGACCGGTGTTGAAGACCGGGTATTTGCGAGAGCGATAGGATGACCTGTCGATTGACTCTGCACCGAGTAGCTACGGTATTGAGTTCTCCATATGTGATGGTGAATCCGATCAGGATTGTGAATATCCGGATTTCAAGGACTTCTTTGTAAGTGCCTTCGGTTCTGTTCGATCCCGGAACAGACTTGTATGGATTGTATGTCTGACATTACAAGTTGAGATATAAAGCCGATTTCTTTCAAATATATTTCTGTTGGTGGCGGAGAATTTATTCTTTGCTTAACACCCTTCTCTGAGACGTACGAGCTCAGAGGTTATATAGTTGAAGTTATCAGCGATATATTCCCAGTTTGGTAATGTGACATGCTGAGTGATGCTGAAATGATCATTGTGTTGATTATTTGTGATAGGATCATTTATTTGATCGTCTATCTTAGTGATCATTGTGTTGATCATTTGTTGACCCAAAGCATGGCTTTTGTATAAAGTATGTTTTTGTGGACGTGAATTCGTCGAGCCTCACATCCCGGAAATGGTCAAAACAGGAAAGATGCAGCAAGGTTATGAGGGGTAGCGCCCTTTAGGATATGTGCATTTCCTTCTGGAAAAGGGTGGTATCATGGTATGGAGCCCAGATACTTACTCATGTTGAAACACTTTGTTTTTATGATTGTGTGAATTGATTAGAGAGCTCTCGGATAAAGGTCCCAAAGGACCGGGGGATGGCATATTCGGTCAGTTGTTACCCAGTTAGGGGTAACCCGGCCTTGTGTTGGTAGAGATCCGGTTTGGTTCTCGGGGATGTCCATCCAGAGGCATTCTCATGTGGCAATGGGAAGTTCCTTGGCCTGACCATTTGTTGGAAATCCAATTCCCAATACGAAACTTGTACGGTATTAGTTGTAGAACCTGCTATTCACTTATGGTGGTCACCACTGTTTGGATAGTAGCTATAGTAGGCATACGATAATGGTCGTATGTTGGCTAAGATTAATATTCTATTTTCGAAATGATTTTTACTACACTATGCACTAGTAATAATATCAAATGTTTCTTTTAATACGTATCAAGCATCTTTGACTATCATAAGGAGAAATCTCCTCCGATTCTGCGTTTGCATTGTGTGTGTGTGCGGGAGGCCTTATGGTAGTCTCATTTTTAAAAAGCATTGCGAATTGACTTTGAAAATCTTCTGTTGAATGTTTTAAAAGATAAACTGTTTTTGTTGCTCACACCAGTCCCACGACTGATCCGAAGTTTATTGTTTTCTTTCCTAAACTCTGGATGCTCATTATTTTCTACACGAGCAGTCTAGAGTTGGGTTTTTCAGATAGTCAGATTTAGTAGATTATCTGGAGTTAGTTCAGTCTTTGGATCGCACCAGTCTTGGTTATCTTGGTGCATCGTTATTGGGAGTTCAAGCTATTACTGGATTAGTTCTTGGACATGGAGTTGCAGTTTCTGGAGTTCTTCCTTGAAGACTATCTTAGAGTTATATTGTTCCGCTGCTAGTGTTATCTATTTTCTTTTCCGCTGCTATTTATTGTATCATATCTCTGATGTATATTGATATCTATTGGATCATCTGTTGTATCAGATATTGTATCAAAGCTGTATATCAATGTATTATTCTTTTATTCCACTGTGTTATTTACTTAATGTTGTTATAAGCTCCGGCGATTCGGATTTGAACGGTTGAATCTACGGCATTCGAATACGAGTTCAAGTATGGATGTCGATTTTCGAGCGGGCAAAATCCGAGTCGTTACAAGATTGGTATAGCGTACGAATGATATGTGTACATCGTACGGATTTGAATGAAATTGATATTGAAAGGAGTAATCAAATTTGAATATTTGATCTTGGATAAATAAAGTTATATATCCTAGTAATATAAGATAAAAACTCCCCTTATTGAATCTTTTGCCAGAAGAAAAAGGGTTTTTGGAAATGTTTGATGTATAAAAGGAGTTTTATACAAGTTTGAAATGATCCAAAGTTTTAAAAGATTTTATATATCTAAATATATATATAAAGGATCATATGAGGATTTTGGAAAAAGGTTTTGGGAAACCTATGGATTTGGAAAGGCTTTTGATTTTTAGGTAAAATCAATATTGAATTTGGAAAGCCTAGTTTGAGAATTATCGATTTTGGGATAATCGATTTTGTGTAAAGGAGCTTTGTATGATATCATACTAGGTGTATGATTTGAAGATACTATATATGTATAGTATAAAATGTTTTGATGATGCTCTGGGGAAAAAGGCGCTCCCTTGGAATGAACTTCTCAGGAGTACCATTGGGTGGTGCTGCCTCGAGCCCCAAGGGTGGGTTCTAAAGTTGATCCTGTGAGGAGTCCGGACTAAACTAGTTCCTGGGGATTATGAGTGGAGTATACCATAGCGAAAGTCGTGTGTGTCGCTGAGAGCCAAGGTCTACGTTTGATTTTATATCGGTAGACTGCGATCTATGGTATAACATAGCGAAAGTCGTGTGTGCCGCTGAGAGCCAAAAGTCTGCGTTTGATTTTATATCGGCAGACTGCGACCTATGTTGGAGTGGAGAAGTTTCATTTGGACAGCGAAAATCAGAGGGCCGCTGAGAGCCTGCAGTTACATGGACTTTTGCTGCGACGGCAACGTAACCCTGGGTGTAACTGTGATCTGTTGTGTGTGGGGATCCATGGCGTAATCGAGAGGCCGCTGAGAGCCTGCAGTTACATGGACTTTTGCTGCGACGGCAATGTAACCCTGGATGTAACTGTGACCATGGATGGAGGTGATGATTTCCAGAGCATTCTCACTAAAGATATATCCTCTATTTTCAAAAATGTTTTCAATATTTTCAATAAAATTATTTTCCAAGTATTTTCACTGGGTGTTGAAAATGGATCTGCTAAGTACTTATAGATTTTCAGTCATACGCCTGATCAACGTATGACCGAATTTCTGTAAGAACGAGGATGGACTTACTAAGACATCGAGTTATAAAAAGTATATTTTATAAAACTATTTTGGCAACACTACATAGATTTTAAAAGTGTTTTAAAAATGATCAAAGAAAAATTTATCTGATTTTAAGTGATTTTAAAAATTCTAGTTTCATTTCTTTTCGAGGACGAAAAGATTCAAAGGGGAGAGGAATGTGATAACCCGAATTTTGAAATGTCTGTTAATTGATAATTAACTGGGTTAATTAATAGAAATTCTGATTTATGTCTGATTGAACTAATAAAACTTGGGTAGTTAGAATATATTCGGATATGTATGTACATGAATAAATTCTGATAATACAAATTTCTATTTTAAAACAAGATATGGAATGATCGCCTTATTAAATAAATATTGTAGTAAGTAAATTGGATTTAAAAATTCTTTGTTTTACAAATTATTCATAAGTGTACAATTGAAAAACGATATCATTTTTCTTTTAAGTTATATATATATTTGAAATTTAAATTTATATTTCTAAACACCAAAGGGTAATTTCTTATTTGTTTAAGTTATATTTTTGTTTAAATTTAAAATAAGATTTAACTAAAGGATTAAAATTTATTTATGAGGACATTAACTTACTAATACTATAGGTAAGAACATTAATAAAGTGTATTAGGACCTTTGTAAACATATACAGCAAGTTGAGACATTTGTAAATAAATAAGTAAAGGTAAGTACAATTGTCACCTAAGCATTATAAGATAGAACAAGTGGCATTTCTTCTTTATAAAAATATAATTAAATTAAGAAACCGGTTCCATTTTGTTCAGCTCTAAAAAAATAATATGAAAACTTAATCTTTAAAAACAGAAAACAAAACTTGTGAAAATCTCCTCAAAAACGAAATGAAAATCTGTTTGTACCTTCTTCAAAACTGTAATGAAAAATCATCCTCAAAACCTGTATCTCTTCATATTCATTAACTTGGAAATCATTTGCAACATCAAAGTCTTGCATGCAACTGAGAGCTTGCAAATTCTTTTCTGTTTTAAAGCATTGTCAAGACTTGCATGCAACATCCTCAACCCAGTAGCCCTTCAAATTTATCCACCTGAAAGAAAAAAAAATCAAATTTGCAACTCAAATCTGCAATTCATGAACCTGAAGCAACTTGCAACTCTAAAAAAAAAAAAAAAAATCTGCATACATTTTCTTCCTAGAAGTCCTGCAGTCTTTTCTGTTTTAAAAACATTCATGCCTGCATTTTTATGGAAGCATGAAAATTGTTAAATCTGGAAACATGCAATTTAAAAACAAAGAAGCATCTTACTTCAACGAATCAAGTTTGAAAAGCAAAAGCATATTCCAGTTTAAGTTTTCATATCATAGAAGCCTCTGTTCGTCTTGTGACAGGTGAGTAAACTACACTGTTTTTCCTCTATTTCCACTTTTCCAACTGCCTGTGAGTAACATTTTTATATTTAATAAACTTAAGTACAAATTTAGTTGCTTATTCTACTTTGAAATAAGTATGTATGCTTTTTATAAGTTTATTACTGAAGGTTAATGTAGATGTGCATGTTACTGTGAATTCATTTTTCTGTGTTTTAGTTCCTGATACAAGAAGTGCTTAAGGATATCCATTTCATTTGATTTAATGTGTGTTAAGATTAAGGATTCAATTAAAATATGGTTGTGTTATATAAGCTAAGTTTTATTTTATTTTATTTAATATGAAAAATTCTGAATTATCACTGGAGACTAAATAATAACAGCACCAAACTTTTGAAAATAAGAATTCGATCTTCCAGATCTTTGATTTGAGATTATAAACCGATTTCATGATCAAAGTTATGAATTTTAAAAATAAAATTAGAAATTATAGAATGAAAAAGAATTGGGTATTTCTGGTTTAAGCAGAAACCATGGTTTGGGTTGGAACTGTCAATCAAGAAGGTCGGGGTGGCTAGCGACGTTTCTGGTGATGGAGTGGTAATAGAAGAATTAAGAAAAAATTTATGGAGGTGAATCTGTACATTGTGGCGTTGGGAATTTTGAGTTGGAGTTTTGAACCCTAGTTTACTGGTCATCAGTAAATATGGTCGATGCAAACTCTAGAAGCGATCGAGCTTTCCCAGATTCTAGTTGGAGATCGTTGGGGTATGGAAGAGTTCGTTGTCAGAGGTGAAGCCACTCTGGTGATCAGAGGCGAGAGATTTGGTGATTTCCTGTTTGTCATTTTTTTTCCAGTTTTGGGTTCGATGCTTGATTTTGATTTGTGGGTTCTGCTTTTGGTTTGATGACGAGAATCGGTTCGGGGATGAAAGTTGACTTGTGAGTGCCGACGCGAGGGGTCGGAATTGGGTGACGTGTGGGTGCATGTGCACGGAGGACATGGATTGTCAGGTTGATTTGGGGAAGAAGGTATACGAGGATGGTTTCGAGTGGAATTCGAGTTTTACTCGAAGCGTTAGGTTATTGTCTCGAAGCAGTAATTATATGGTCTCGGGTGTCTTGGTTGTTCAGGATTGTGAAGAGCTGACAGTATATAAGTTTTAGTGTATTTTTTCCAGATGGATTGTTAATCTAAGTTGTACTCGAATTATTTTAGCGTTTTCTCGAGTTAGGGTAAGTCAGACTCGAGTGACTCAGGTGTAGCTCGAGTTAGCTTTGTTCAGGTCAGAATCCCGTATTGTTTTCAAAATTTAAACGAAATCAAAATAAATAAATAAATATATAGCAAGATTTAAAATATGTTTTAAATCTAATTTTAAATTATGGATTCAAGTTTATTTGGAATGTTAATTTGGAAATGAATGTTTCAAATATCTCTGTGAATGATAATTTAACTATAGATAAGAAAAGGTTTTATCTTAAAATTAAAATATGAATTTAATGATGGTAATTCATTTAATTATTAAGAGTAATTAAACGGATAATTAATTTATAAATTAATAAAAGGGATAATTACTTATAGAGATTAAGGGTTTCAACTTAAAGGTTTAAGATTTATTATTCTTCGAATAATTAACTTGTAATTTAGGAATAATTAATTGAATAATATTTGATTTTAATTTATGATTAATAATTAATTAATCAAGTAATAAAGGGTTAATTAAGTTATTGTTAACACTTAATTATTTAATTAATTAGGGGTTAATTAATGAGTTATTAATGATTAATTAAGTTGTAATTAATAATGATTGAAATTAGTTAATTATTTTAGATAAATAATTAATGAATTGTTAATAGATAATGAAGGTCATTAACTAAGGATTAATTAATTAATGTGATTAATTTTTAATAATTAATTAGATTAATTAATTTTAAGATAATCATTTGTGTAAATTGTTAAGTATAATTACTTATGGAAGTAATTAACGGATTAATTACTCATTGTAATTAATTGAGTTTAATTTGATTAGATTAAGTTAATTACTTCAGTTTAATTAATTTAAAATAATCATTTGATGAATTGTGTGGTATAATTACTTAATGTTATTTGATGAAGAGTAATTACTTAGGGAATGTAATTTATAAAAGTGTAATTACTTTTGTAAGGTAATTAATAATTAATTACAGGATGTAATAAATAAAGGGATGATTTATAAAGTGGAAGTAAATTAGATTAAATTTCTTTATGAAATTAATAAAGGAAATTACTTAGGAAAAATAATTGAAAGGTAAATTAGTTAAGGGGATTAAATAGAGATAATTAATTAGGGAGTAATAAATTTATTTAATGAAGTAATCAAGGATAGTTAATTACTGATGTTATTTATCAAGGATGATTCATAATTATGGTTAGTAATTAATTTATAAAGTAAATAAAAGGTTAATTCCTGTATTGGGTTAAGAATAATTAATTTGTGAAATTAAATTAAGGATTAATTACTCTAATGTAATTAAAGGATAAATAGAATGATATTGAAAGCCTTTGATTAATTGTTACTCCTAACGTGTGGTTTGCGATGCAATGTGATATGATATGTTTGATTTAAACTATGAAGATGTGGTTATCTATTGATAATGAATTACTGTGACATCCTGTATTAAAAGTAGTACTGTATTTCACTTAAATAATCTAAGCTAAGTTGACAATGGTTTCGAAGAGACCGGAGTCGGGTATTAGTAAATACCCGAAACCACTTCGATCTTTTGTAGATTGATATATGAAATCAATAAGCTGGTTTGGAATGATTTAAGTAAATTGGATCATTTAATCTAAGTTTGGCACTTTGAAATTAATATGTGAAATGGATGATGTCTATAATAACTTGTGAAGTGTAAATTGATATAAGTTACCCCGGGTTCATACAAATGATATGCTTTTGTATTCCAAGTTAGATGGGTTTACTCACGCTGGTTTCCAGCCTGACCCGGGTGTTACTTTGATGTAATGCTCGGGCCAGACCGAGTATTACAGATTTTCAGGTAAGGACGTTCTGGAGCTCAGGAGGCGAGCTGGAGAGCAGGAACGTATGGAGAGCTTCTGATGCTAATATATTATAGTCATATATCTGGACATAATTGTTTTAAACTGTCCAATGTTGTGTATATGTAAACTCTGATGTATATAAATGTAAATTGAAAAATATGGTTTTCTTGTATAACTGATATTATTAATTGCTATTATATTTTATCCGCTGCGAATGTGAAATTGTGTGTTTCTTTCTGTTCTACTTCTTCTTTCTTTTCTCTAACTATCTGGAAATTTCGGGATCGAAATTTCCGGGCCGTTACACACAGCCACCTATAGGTAGGCAGTAAAGTGATATACCCTTAAAGTGTAATGCACGTGTACTTACATTTCCGATATATTGCTAAAATATCAAGCTTTTATATTACAACATATAAACTCTAGCAGAACAACACTTACATCAAAAATCATTTCAGACTTAAAAATTAAGAATTTGTATATACATGCTACACTACTCTATTATAAAATATGAAAACAACATGTGACATATGTACAACTAACAGCACACGTATTATATATATTCAAAACAGCAATTATACTAAACCGTGACCCTTATATATGAATAAATAACTTGTATACATTTAAAATTTACTAACATATAATATAACTGTATATAAAGTCTATATATATATTTTAAGGTTAAAATACTTACATATATTGTATATATAAACACGTATATAGACAAACAAAATTTTCTTAACAGTTTTAAATTCTGGCATATATAATAATTTATATGCGACATGTCCACAACTTATAATTTACATTAAATAAACACCTCCATAATTCGGCATATACTACACACACACTATATATATAATAGCTTCTATATAAACACGTATATATTACAGTAGCAACATGCGTACTAACTACCTATATAACAATATATACTACCCAGCCTTTATGCCTACATATACAGTATATTCATAACACGTAATAAGAAATTGTAACTTATAACAGTATATATATAAACTAATATATATTAGTATATAAACTCACCAATATGAATAAAAGTAGCCGAGCATGCTACAGGGAGGATGAGCGAGGCTGAGCTGAGCATGCGTGGAGGAGGAGGGGCGGAGGAGCTTACGGCCGAGGAGGGCTGCACAAGGTGATCGACCATGGTGTAGCATGCCGAGATCTGGAGGGCGAGGGCAGTAGTTGTTGCGGAAGATGATGAGGTGCCCCCGATGGATGAAGGTGTTGCTGACGTAATTGCTCAACGTTGGAGCGGAGGCCGAGTCTCGGGTGGCCATCGGCCGTGTTGCTCGCGCACGGCAGCTGGGAAGAAAGGACGAGGAGGGGGAAAAACCCGAGGCGATAGCGGTCAAGGAAGGTGGAGGTGAAGCTCGGTTTCGGGTGGAAGGGGCTGCTTTGGTCGGAGGGTGGAGGCGTAGGGCGGGCTGAGTCATGCGGTGATGGAGGTGGAAGCACGGCTGTGCTCGGTGGTAGATGTGGTGGGGTCGGCGAAATGGTGGAGAGGGAATGCCATGCGCAATACTTTTTTTTTTGCTTGCAGATCTAAGCTTGCAGATCTAAAAGAATGAAAGGAGGAGAGAAAGTGAATTTACTGTCACAGCTTTTGAAAGTGAAGCGACGAATGGGAAAAATAAAAGAATGAAGTTTATTTGTTCAGGGATGAAATTTGAAGAGAGTGAACTGTACGTATTCAACACATAATAAATGTAATATAGGAAATAGCAGAGGACATAAAGTTGAATTCAGTAATCATGAAAGGCTTTTGGTTTTCGTTGGAAAGCGGATGTCACGAGAAATCAAAAAGACTCGGTTGTGGAACCGATACGCTGAGCGTTTTCGCAGGTTGCACTGTACAATGGACTCTGAAATACAAAAGTAAATATACTGCAGAGATCAGTATAACGAGACGATCAAAACGGTATATGGATATTAGTGGTACGATTGAATTATAAAAATTCGAAATTTTATACTAGCGGAAAATGCATGAAAAACGTAGAAAAATAAGATCGACGGAGCCAAAGATGTCCCAATTTGAAAAAACGACAAACTGACAACTTGCTCAAAAGATGGTTTAGAATTTTTCTATGTAAAAATATTTTGGTTTTGAAAACGTTTTATTTTCATCGCTTTTTAACTGATTAAATTGAAGTAAATTTACGCACGAAATAAATTTTCATATTTTCGGACGAAAATTTACCAGTTGCTATGTTTAACTAGGCGCATTCCAAATATCAAATTTATATTTCAAATCTTTATCGTTTAAATTTCCACAAAATTTCAATTAACACGTTACTAAAACCGGTCAAATTTACGGGTCGTTACACCTTCCCCCACACAAAACTTTTCGTCCTCGAAAAGGAAGAAAGTAAGAGAATAGAAACAACCGAAGAAAATAAACTTGAATTACATTATAAACCATTAATTTAAACCATATAAATTTCAATTTAAATAAATTTATATTCAATAATTTGTTTTAAAATTCAAGATCTCATTAAATTGTTTTGATTTCACGTTTATTAATGCTAAGTACAAAAGGTTCCTTTCAAATGAAATTCAAAATTAATTCAAGATACTCCTTAAAGTTGATTTAATTCAATTTATTTACTTTCAAATCAACTTTTTCTTCTATTAATCGTACCTATCGTTTATTTAACTTATTATTCTATTAATCTTCATAAACATTTTATAATTTTACATTTAAGTGAATAACATGTATTATACGCACTCACATTTTTTTTATAAAGACAATTTATATTTTATATTATCCAATTATCTTAAATTATCAATTTCAAAGATCATAAATTTGAATAGTCATTTATTATAATCATACTTTATTCGACAACTTTAATTCCTTTTTTTATTCCAAATTATTATTAAATTTATTCTACTTACTATATCTTATTACATATATTATGTATATTTACATATTATAACCACACCAATTTATTTATTCATTCCTACAACATCATTTTTATACTATATAATATTCAACTACATAGTTAACTTTTGAAAATTTAGGTAAGTTACATATAATGCAATTGAGTATTATCTGAATGAAATTTACAATTTACTTATTTCAAGTTAAGTATCTAGTCAAAAAAAAATTGGCTTCATTAAAAATCATCCTTAAATAAAAATTTAAGAATTCACTTCCGATTAATTTCAAACAATTTAGAGATAAAATAAATATATCTATATACCATAATATATCAATTCAAATTAAATTTAAAATAATATATAAATCAAATCATCCTTACGAAATTTAAATCGATTAAATTTCCAAAACAAAACTGTTGCAAAGCTACGAATTGGTCTCTCCACTTTGAAACTCGAAAATGAATGTCGATGATGCGGCCGTCACCACCGAAATTATTTTCCAGCGACAAAGAGATGATCTCAAATTTAATCATTTAAAATTCTTTGAAAACCATTTCGATTCGAAAATATTTTAAATAATATACATTTTAAGACTTTAAAACCATAGTTCGAAATTATCGAAAATTAAATTATCAAATTTTAATTTAAATGCACTTCAAATTCCAATCGAATTATACACAAGTTTATAAATTCATTTATTTACATTATGCAATAATCAACGGTTTATAATACAACAAATGAAGATATTATCATTTTGGACAATAGGTTCATTAACATTTAATTTCAGAAAAAAGTTTATACTTATATATAATATAATCATTCAAAAAAAATTTCATTTACCAAATTTGAAAACGATATTTTGTCAGTTTTCTCTGTTAAAGTTTTTTGGAAATTCTATCGATAGCGTTGATCAGACGAATCGATCGAAAATCCAATCAACATTAACAACTCAAACAACACACTATATAAAACATTTAATATTAATTTACAAATACACTTCCCCGTTCGATGATTCAAGCATGGATTTCAAAAAAAGAATATAGATTCAAATTTGATGGAAATGAAATTAAAAAGAATTTTGATTCGATAATAAGTTCGAAACAGAAAACAAGATAATTCAATTAACAGAATCAGGAGGTGGATGAGCTTATTTAATTCACGGACAACCTTAATCGGGTAAACCGTAATTTCAAGAATAGGATCGATGCTGAATTCCAAGGTAAATCAACACTCGATCTCAAGAGATGGAATTTAGGTATAGCAGGGAATAGATTGCATTGTAAACCGAGGATACAGAAATATCCGGTAAATCGATGTCTATTGTAAAGGAGTTTCACTCATTTACAAATAATTCGAAGAATTGGCGAGACCGCCGACTCATTTAAGGATCATTTGAAGTGGAGTTATGGGATACTCCAGAATTAAAAGCAGGCGAGTAGTGAGGGACAAGAATGAATTTCGAAACTGAGAGAACGTTCCAAAATTCAAAAGAATTGAGTCAAAAGGAAGAGATTGAAACTCGAATGAGAGTGATTCTGTAAATATATTTACCCTACATGCTAAGTTTTGCCTAAAGCTACCAAAGCTCTGATACCAACTGTAACGACCCGCTATTTTGGACTATTCACATCCGCATATGTCGGACTTGAATAATTCAAAATACCGAATTGTTAATTTAAATTTGGCAAAACTGAGATATACAGTAAATAAATAGTCACAGAATCACAGACACAGAGTAATAATATGCAGCGGAAGTAAAAGAAATTGTAGTTCATGAAGCTACTATATAAATATATAAGATACATCAGAGTTTACAACAAAGAGTAATACGATACATCAAATACAAATCAAAATACATCACTGGAATCATCGAATACTGAAAACAGAATAGATGGCTGGATCTTCATGCAAAGCTTCAACTCCAAAGGTGAGTTTCGAAAGCTGAACCACTCAGTCTGACCCGACCGTAAAGCAAAAACACAAGACACTCGAGTCAGGATTAATATTCTTATATCAATAAATCTAACTCAAGTGAAATAACAAACGAAATACAGGTAACTCAAAGGATGTTGGAATCACCATCCTCTAAGGATCCGTTAAACTATCTACTATTTAGTAATATACGCTAAATAGATAATGTCTATCAGTAATATAAAATATCAAAATAGTGTTAAGGCGTTACCATTATCCCCCTTAACACATTTTATAAGCATCATAGTCTATACAGCACTGTAAACTCCACCGTAAACTGGTGGGATATCAGGGAGTACTCCATAGGTACAACACAAAGCAAATTCGTAGTGGTCGCGTATATAGGGATACCAGTATGACAAGGCACATGAGGCAATACCCAAGGTAGTGAAACTCCCGTTCGCCTGATCCGGACTGGTGAGAACGCATCGCCGCAGCGATCGCAACACCGCGAAACAACACTCCTGAAATTCCGAGGGTGCACCAATCAATAACAAGTAATGAGTAGTATTCGAAGAAGTGTGTTCGCTCGAGGTGGCTAACCCCATTTGGCCCGGCACGGCTCCTATTTTAGTCATTTCCAATTTGACACAAATGTCAAGGCTATCCATTATCGTTCTCTTTCTTCAGTCATCACGTACATCATTCCAACCACTTCATTCTGGATCATCACTCCGCATATAGTTACTAAAGTGGTTTTCGGTTTAGATAGAGAGTATATCCATAACCGATTCCGGTCTCTTTAATAACTTTCGTAATTATTACACCGATTGGTCGTTTAATATATTTCAAAACCAAATCAATTTCAATTAGAATTCATAAATCAACATTTCGTTTGTCTTCCTAAATCAATTTTCAAAATTTACGTTCAAACTTCCAAATTTCCATTTTACCATATTATAATTAGATTTCAACTTTTTTTTTAAACAATTCAAATATTAATTCAAGTTCATATATAAGTTCATTCCGAAATCATTTAAAATGGTTTAATTTTCATTCAAATCAATTTTAATTCATTTATCAATTTCATTCGATGTTCGCTAAGTAAATTTATCCTTCAAACAACTTCTATTTAAATTCCAATTCATTTAAATCAATTACTTACGTTCAACTTCATTATATCAAAACTTCAAATTGAAATAAAATAAATTCGTCAAATCAATTCTTTAAATTACAATTCTTACGTTGATTTCAATAAATCTCATTTTATTTCTTGTTAAAGAAATTTGATTTTCACTTATTTATCGACTTCGTTACAAATTTCAAACTCAATTAATAAAGAACTAAATTTCATATATTCGAGAAGTTTAATTTCACCTATTTTCTTATTTAAATTTTCCAAAGCTTAATTAATAAATAAAGAAACTCAATTTCATTTATTAACGAAGTTCAAATCCACTTATTCAAAAGTTCAATTTCTCTTATCAAAGAATTCAAATTTTTATTCAATTATCAAATAATTAAATCTCATTCAATTATTAAATAATTTCAATCTTAATTATTAATAATTTCAAAATTTAATAATTACACTTGATTATAAATTCAAACATAATTATTAAATCATTTCCACTTAATTATGAATTCGAACTTAATTATCAAATCATTTCAATTTAATTATAATTTCAACTTAATAATTTCAAACTTAATTATAATTCCAAACTTAATTATAATTTCAAATTTAATTATTAAATGATTTCAAACTTAATAATTTCAAAGCTTAATTATTACTAATTCCAATTTATTTATTAATAATTCCAAATTTAATTATTAAATAATTAAACTTCGAACAACGTTCGTTCATCAATTACTACGTTAATATTTGTTCAGATTTCAATCTTTACAATTTCCTTTTAAAATTAAAATTCCAACTTCATTTCAAAACTTATTCTTCGCTCGAATAAAATCATTATTTTATTTTTAAATCAATTTATTGACCAATTGGATTTTATTAAATTCTCTATCCTAGGTCAAATTCATTTGGGTATTTATCATTTCAACCCGATTCCAAATTCAATTCAAGACCAAGCATAATAAAGGGAACTTGCAGTGTGATAACTGGGATGGTGTCAAAGTAAATAAACAAGCAATAACAACAATCAATAACAATTCAATAATTAATTCAAATAATCCCGAAATAATCATATTAATTCACATTGTGGTTTGTGCAAATTAATATAATTATTTCTAGAATCTACACTATCATTTCATGTAGATTAAAGATTATTACACTAATTATTCTAAGCAATTCTACACTTTACATCAATTATTCAATTTCATATTACATCAACATATACAATCATACATTCAATGGTTCAAGGTGTAATTAACCAATTCGACGTGTCAATTTTTATCTAACATTTAAAGGTCGTATTACACAAATTTAACTAAGCAAATTCAACACATATGTCAATTCAAAATTTTAACTATCCCGCGTCAAATTCAATTTCATAATATTTATCACTTATTCATTACAATTTAGCATCCAATATAAACAACAATCAATCAATCAATTATCAACCAAACTGGATTTATTATTGCATACATAACAGATAACGGTGTCAGATGTCAAAGGTGAACTGATACAAAATAACAGTGCAATAAATAACAGCAGTATATTTCAATTGTCGTTCCAATTGAAATCAAATTTAATAAATAAAAGAATATTAATCGTGAGTGATTGTTCACCTTTCGAGGCTAGAACGAGGACAAAATGCGATGAGATATAAATCCAAGCACGGATTTCGAAGCAAAGTGAGATTGTCACGAATTCGACGGACAAGGCTGATAAGAGTTGATGGAAATAAATCAAATTAGCTCGATGCAAATGGAATAGATATATAGCTGTTACTATTAGATTAATATTTTTCTTAAAACCAATATTCAATTTATATTACATCTTCATTTTTATATCAATCTTAAATCTTAAACATACACACATATATATATACACACATATTGAAATCAAAATCTGTATATACCTATATGAAATGTAAAACCAATTGTCTAAAGAAAACATTGTATTATATTTAAAAATCAATATTTATTATGAAAACTAACCTAACTAACAGGTTATATTTTATACAGGTGCATGTACTTAATATTAAAACATACGTTCATTATAATTTAGTCAATATAAATTTTGAGTTGCTCATAAGACACTATACTTTTAAAATATACAGACTGTATAACTACAGAACAGGTTATAATATTTTATATAAACTTATATTTAACAGAATACAAACTTGATACTGTCACAGCCACCTATAGGTAGGCAGTAAAGTGATATACCCTTAAAGTGTAATGCACGTGTACTTACATTTCCGATATATTGCTAAAATATCAAGCTTTTATATTACAACATATAAACTCTAGCAGAACAACACTTACATCAAAAATCATTTCAGACTTAAAAATTAAGAATTTGTATATACATGCTACACTACTCTATCATAAAATATGAAAACAACATGTGACATATGTACAACTAACAGCACACGTATTATATATATTCAAAACATCAATTATACTAAACCGTGACCCTTATATATGAATAAATAACTTGTATACATTTAAAATTTACTAACATATAATATAACTGTATATAAAGTCTATATGTATTTTAAGGTTAAAATACTTACATATATAGTATATATAAACACGTATATAGACAAACAAAATTTTCTTAACAGTTTTAAATTCTGACATATATAATAATTTATATGCGACATGTCCACAACTTATAATTTACATTAAATAAACACCTCCATAATTCGGCATATACTACACACACACACACTATATATATAATAGCTTCTATATAAACACGTATATATTACAGTAGCAACATGCGTACTAACTACCTATATAACAATATATACTACCCAGCCTTTATGCCTACATATACAGTATATTCATAACACGTAATAAGAAATTGTAACTTATAACAGTATATATAAACTAATATATATTAGTATATAAACTCACCCATATGAATAAAAGTAGCCGAGCATGCTACAGGGAGGATGAGTGAGGCTGAGCTGAGCATGCGCGGAGGAGGAGGGGCGGAGGAGCTTACGGCTGAGGAGGGCTGCACAAGGTGATCGACCATGGTGTAGCATGCCGAGATCTGGAGGGTGAGGGCAGTAGTTGTTGCGGAAGATGATGAGGTGCCCCCGATGGATGAAGGTGTTGCTGACGTAATTGCTCAGCGTTGGAGCGGAGGCCGAGTCTCGGGTGGCCATCGGCCGTGTTGCTCGCGCACGGCAGCTGGGAAGAAAGGACGAGGAGGGGGAAAAACCCGAGGCGATAGCGGTCAAGGAAGGTGGAGGTGAAGCTCTGTTTCGGGTGGAAGGGGCTGCTTTGGTCGGAGGGTGGAGGCCTAGGCCGGGCTGAGTCATGCGGTGATGGAGGTGGAAGCACGGCTGTGCTCGGTGGTAGATGTGGTGGGGTCGGCGAAATGGTGGAGAGGGAATGCCATGCGCAATACTTTTTTTTTTGCTTGCAGATCTAAGCTTGCAGAACTAAAAGAATGAAAGGAGGAGAGAAAGTGAATTTACTGTCACAGCTTTTGAAAGTGAAGCGACGAATGGGAAAAATAAAAGAATGAAGTTTATTTGTTCAGGGATGAAATTTGAAGAGAGTGAACTGTACGTATTCAACACATAATAAATGTAATATAGGAAATAGCAGAGGACAGAAAGTTGAATTCAGTAATCATGAAAGACTTTTGGTTTTCGTTGGAAAGCGGATGTCACGAGAAATAAAAAAGACTCGGTTGTGGAACCGATACGCTGAGCGTTTTCGCAGGTTGCACTGTACAACGGACTCTGAAATACAAAAGTAAATATACTGCAGAGATCAGTATAACGAGACGATCAAAATGGTATATGGATATTAGTGGTACGATTGAATTATAAAAATTCGAAATTTTATACTAGCGGAAAATGCATGAAAAACGTAGAAAAATAAGATCGACGGAGCCAAAGATGTCCCAATTTGGAAAAATGACAAACTGACAACTTGCTCAAAAGATGGTTTAGAATTTTTCTATGTAAAAATATTTTGGTTTTGAAAATGTTTTATTTTCATCGCTATTTAACTGATTAAATTGAAGTACATTTACGCACGAAATAAATTTTCATATTTTCGGACGAAAATTTACCAGTTGCTATGTTTAACTAGGCGCATTCCAAACATCAAATTTATATTTCAAATCTTTATCGTTTAAATTCCCACAAAATTTCAATTAACACGTTACTAAAACCGGTTAAATTTACGGGTCGTTACAATTTAACTTTCATAAGGATATTTTAGTCCTGACTCGAGTGTTTTGTCTTTTCATTACGCTCGGCTCAGTCCGGAGTTTTTCAGATTTTTGAAGATCTATTCTGGAGGATGAAGACGAAGATTTGATATACTATTACTATTATTACCCTTGCATCATGCTATCTGCTGCATTATTTTAATTGTTCTGTTGTATATGTATAACTCTGATAAATGTTATATAAATAATTGTCAATGTATAGTAAACAGCTTCATGAACTGTTTATTTGACTATTATATTTTATCGTTCCGCTGCGAGATTCTGTGTTGTTCCATTTCCTTTATTTCTCTTTCTTTTCTTTTCTTATTTACCCCAATAACCATCTGGCCTTTTGAATGGTTTGGAACCGGCATGTGTATTTGATCGTCGGTTTAAACTGTCCAAAAAGGCGGGTCGTTACAGTTGGTATTAGAGCTTTGGTTTAGGGATAACCTTAGATTTGTGGGGTCTGACTCATTATAAATAGGGTAGTAATACCCTATGATGAGTCGCTGAGTGTATATATGTGAGAGAGCATATTTGTTAGTGATATAAAATGTTATATATTGTGTCGGTTGATTTGTTGAGTGGCGTATGGATTCTGGTCAATACGAGTAATTAACGTCATTGATAGGGATCTCTAAACACTTAAACAGAACAATTCGGCATAGTATTGTTTTGAAATTGGGTAAATGAAATAATTTTGCTCTAATTATATTTTGTATATAAAGAAAATTTTCAGAAATTATTGTGACTTATCTAGCTTACCTGGTTGTTAGAAATGAAAATATTGGTTATTATCATTAATTGGATATTGTAATTTAATAAATAAGCTGAACTACAAAATAAACAATGATAAAACACTTGTGGGATGTTTTAAGAAAGAAAATCCTATAAGAATATTTTATAAAGGTGACTTATAAATTAAAATAGATTTAAATTGGAAAATAATGAATTTAAGACCCAGGATTTTGAAAATGGTTCTCAAAGCTTTGAAGAAAATATATTGTGATATTAGTTGGAAAATATTTATGGGAAATATTTTGAAAGGATTTTAAGAAGGAATGAATTCAGTACTGCTCTCTTCTGTCGCTGGAAAATAATTTCGGTGATGACTGCGCAGCATCATCGACGTTCATTTTCGAGTCTCAAAGTGGGAAGACTTCTAAGAAGCTTTGCTTTTCTTTGAAATTATTTTGGGTAAATGGGTTTTGGTTTAAACTCCAAAGGTATGATTTGATATATTAAAGATATAAGTGAATATATTCATTTCAAACGATTTGAAAAAAACCGGGCATTTAAATTTCTAAGTTCTCTTAAATTAATGATTTTCAAATTATTTGAATTAAATGTGAATAACCAAAATTTATAAAATAAGAGGATTAGGATATCTAAGCTATTGTTTGGGAAAACTTTAAAGTTGAAAGGTAAAGAGGATTTAAACAAATTAAATTTGTGAACATTCTAATTAAGTAAAATGAAATTCTATAAATTTGTATAATACCAAATTTGCATTCTAATAACATATAATATGACTTACCAAATATTAAGAAGTTGAAATGATGTTTTGGATATGTAATGAGATGTTGTACAAATAAACAGAACCTGAAAATAATTGAAGTATACATGTAAGGAAAACTAAAAAGGAATTAAAATGTATATAAATGTAAAATTTGGTTATGATAAAAATTATAAAAACTTAAATATAGCATGAAATGATGAATGGATAAATGGAACAACTAAGTGAACTTAAGAAAAGGCCATCGAGTCAAGCAATGTCTTTGTAAACTAGTTGTAAAATTAAATATAAATTTGCAAAAAAAAGGGGGAAAATATGTAAAGATAAATTTGTAACTTTTGAGATAACTATAAACTAAGAAAAGTCATATATGAGAAGTTAGACTTTTATGGAATGACTATAAACTAAAGTGATGATTAATAAAATGTTCCACAAATGATTTCGTTATTAACCGAAATTATGAAAATGCAATAAATGTAAACAAAGGGATTTCTTATAGCTAAGAATCAATTTGGAAAGGAAATTGAGTTTAATTAAATTATATATAATGTTGAAAATGAACTTGAGTAAGCAAATTCTTTGATATGATGTTTAAGAAAAGGTAATGTTAAAGAATATGCTATGTAAAGAAATGGATATATTAACTGAATAATGGATTGTGAATAATTAATTGTAAATAAAATGAAAGTCAATAAAATAATTTAATATAGATAATTTGGATAGAAATCTATTGGAAGGTAATACGTGAGATTGTACGTATATTATTTTATTCGCATAACGATTTGATCCAAATTCGAGCACAAAATTTCGAGATGATTTATGTCGATCCAAGTTAGGATTTTCCACTCGATTCTCGACGGCGAACCCTGGATATGGATTTTGGTTTGATTCTGGAATTATCTATCATAGTATATGGCTATGTAAGGAGAGTAACAGTTTCCAATCAAGGAACCAAATCTGAGTCCGTACTAGAGAGTCGGGTGAACGATACTAGTTGGAAGTGAAATTATGTGATCGAATAAGCGATTAGATTGATATTGCTCACGGATGATATATGTACGGCTTACGGACTTAATTAAAGTTAAAATTGGAAATTTAAGATGCCGAATATAAAATGATTCTTTTAAAATTATATAACAGGATATATATACAAAAGAGATAAACCAAATTGAATGTAAAATTAATAATTTGGTTATGTTGGGTATGATTTGGTTGTTATATGATTGTTAGTTGATTGTATATAATTCATTAAGTGTTAATGAAATTGAAAGCTATAAATCATTGAAATCAAGTTGGAAGTTAAGTGAATTTAAATAGAATTTAATTTGATTCAAATTGGAAGTAAACTAATGTAATATAAATTAGTGAATGTTAACTAATTGAATTGAGAATGAATGTTAGTAAAATCCAACGTTAATGAATCAACTGTGATTAAAATTGAAAACCAAGTGAATAAATATTAATGAGAAGTGAATTTATATTGATTGATTATGGATTTGTTGGATGATAATTGATTTGGTGGTTGCATTTGTTGTTTTGTTGCATTTGCTATGTTGGCATATGTAGTTGTTATGCTTCTATATGATGTATATTGATATTATTTTCATATATGCATGTTTCTCATGGTTTATTGAGTGTTTAGTAGGTGCGGATTGCGCTTGCTTCGCATTTGGAGCTCGCTTTCGCGCTATATTAGCCGTATATGCTCGCTAATAATATATAAGGTACATATATCGGATTACATACCGTACTTTTACACTTTTTCCCTACGGGATGCCTCATCACTTGATGAGATGTATATTTGTGATATATATACTGTCATTTTTTTTTCCGATCGAGCTACGCAAAGGAGACTCTGCCGAAATTTTCCGTAAAATCCGGGTGTTAGAAAATTTTTCAAGTTTTTTAATTTTTTTTATAACTTGTTTTGATAACTAACTTTTAAAGTTAGAAAGTCGTTCAGGGTAACTTAGTGGAAGTGTAGAAATGACTTTATAAATGGAATTTCAATGTTTTATAAGTTGGTAACTTTGAATAAAATATATCTAATGTTGAATTCTATACTTAGTTCCTTTTCCCTTCTTTTCCCTTTTCGGGGACGAAAAGTTTTGAGTGGGGGAGAGTGTAACGACCCGTAAATTTTCGATAATTAAAATAGCTAATTTAATAAGATTTCGTGATTTAGTGTTAGAAAAAAAATTGTAAGTCGTTTGGAATAATAATAAATGTTGAATCCATTGGGTATAATAGAGTAACTGATTGATAAGTAAAATCTATTTAAATCAAATATTGAATATTAAACAAGTAAATTGTTTAAATTAAATATTTAAAACTTATTGAATAATTTAATAACTGTAAAATGAAAATAGTATTCTAAATTGTGAATTGGTTTTAAAAGTTGAATCTTATAAGTTCAATTTCAATATTTCGATAGATAATGAATTATTGGATAATCGAAATTGTTTAAATTTAATACTTGGAATTTATTGAATAATTAAATAATGGGAATTGAGTAACTGTTTTAATGAAAATGGTTGTTCTATAATTTGAATTTGTTGAATTTTATAAGTTCGTTTTGAATATTTCAAAAGATAGTGATTTAAGAATAATCAAATTTGTTTAAATTTAATATTACAAATGTTTGAATAATTAAATTCCGAATTTGATATGATTAATTTGATATTGAAATTTAATATGTGAAATTAGAGTGAATAATTGAAATTTGATTTAATACGATTCAAATTGGTTTCCAAAGTGAATGTAAGTTATATTGAGATTATAATAGAGTTAATAAGATTTTAAAATTGGAATTTATTGGATAATTGAATAACGGGTTTAATATGATTAAAAATGATTTGTAAAATTTTATTTTATCATATTAAAGTTAGAATGATGTTGTAGAACTTTTAAAATTTAAAGTTAATTTGTGAAAATTGAATATTTTAATATTAAATTGACGAGTTAAAATAGCCATTTTTCAAACAGTCTCGGATTTCGACGAAACTAGTTTCATCGGATCCGTAATGTCATATTATTATAAGGTTTCAAATTTCGTCTCAATCGGATTTACCGTTTGTTCGGGGCAAGCCAAAACGCATGGAAATTCGTTTAATTGGTTTAATTTAAAATGGATCGTTTACTGCCGTAACTCGCACAGATGATCGAATTAGCTTCCGAAACCTATTCCATTGTGTCCGGAATGCGGGGTAAACCCTAGAAACGTCAGCCGGCACGCTTCGTTTGGAGTTCGGAAATTCCGGGTGAATAGTAATTTCGCGAATTTTCTATAAAAGCACTCCATCTTTCATCATTTGTTTTGAGAAACCCTAATTAGGTCAGAGCCGCCATTATCTTTATCAATGGCCAGAAAACTCCCTCTTTCTCCCTCGATTAACTTCCAATCCGTAAACATTCAACAAAAATTATCAACTAACAAATTGAAGAGCATCACGAGTGCTTCGCATCCAACGGTTGAGATCGTCATCGGAGCAACGATGGAGGAGAAACGCGGCCGAGTCCTTCTGCAGTTCATGCACGAATTTCGAGACGAGGGGGTGGCGGACTTCAGGTGGTGGCGGGTGCAGGTGGCTCTTGAGATGCTCGTTCGTTTGGCGTTGGTTGATCGACTTGGAAGCGATCGTGGATGGGAAGAAGCTGATTTGCGTGCGTTTTACTGGGAAGAAGCTGATTTGCGTGCGTGCGGCCTGATGGATGGGGGATGGAGATCTACGGCTGTGATAGGTTAAAAATGAAAATAAAAATGTAAATTTTATTTATATTAATTCGTGTAACCTTTAAAATATCATATCTTGTTCGTGCGAGGTCGGAATTCGACGAAACAAGTTGCGTTGTCTTCGTTTCGTCGAGCACTACGCTATGGAGCTGGATTGGAATCGTTTGGGGCTAGTGAAAATTTCGGGTAAAATTAAACGCTCGTTTATTTTATTCGAAACAAAAACGCTGGAACTACATTGAAATCATGGTGAGTGTTTTATAACGCCCACAACGTACTAAATATCTTTATGCTAGTTAAATTTGACATTATGAAGTGTTATGATTTTATTTGTCGTTTTTTGATAAAAATTTAATTGTCATATAGCTTGTCATTTGAATTAACCGTTGAAAAATTAAATTGACAGTTAAATTGAAATTAAAATTGAGTTGCGATTAAATTACCTGACATTGATAACTATGAAACTGCCATGAATTGTATTGTCTATTGGATGATGTATTTTGATAGATGTTATTGGTTGATATTTAAATGTTTGGATGTTTATTTGCTTATATATACTGTTATGCATACATATGACACTGTGATTGGTTTAAGTAATATATACTCATCCCTGACATTTAATTGAAATAAATAATTACTTGGCCATAGGATAGAAAATTATATACGGACACCGAATTGGCAAAATTAATAATTTTAAAAATCGTCGATTTGGAATTTATTTAAATGTTTTGATTTAAAAGTTATAAATAGAAATCAATTTATAGAAATCGAATTTATCGAAAAAAATTGAGTTTGGAATGTTGAAATAAATTTTGGTTAAAAGAAACTGTTAAATAATCAAAGTGGAGACTTTGGAATTTAAAATCGGGATATGATTAAATTTCGAAAATTGATTTGTATAAAGATTTAACCTTAATTCGAGCTTTGAATATTACTAAGTAAAAGTGATATAAAAATGATATTTTGAAATCGAGCTTGGAAATGAACCATATTTGAAATTTGGATTTAAACTTGAATATTGATGGATAATTTTGTTAAGTATTATAAATGAATATTTTTGAAAAATCAAGCTCCAAATCGATATAAATTGAAATTGAATTAATTGAAAGTGAATATAAAATTGAATAAATTTGAAGTCAAAGTTGACATTGATTTGAATTGAAATCGAAATTGAATCAGTAGAATGGAAATTGAAATTGATTTGAATTTGGAAGTTATAAATTGAAATGGATTGGTTTTGAAGCTGTTTTATTTTGTTTTCCAAATTACTCTGTTATATAAACCATTTTTGAATACTTAAACTATTTTAATCTATTTTAAATCTACTTAACCCAATTTAAATTATTTTAAACTAATTTATCTATTTCAAATCCATTTTAAGATTTTAAGTATTTTTAACCATTTTAATTATTTAAAACTACTTTTAAACTACTTAAAACTATTTTCTAAAATTCTAAGCTGGTCAATAAGGTGAAATGTTTATATTTAAATCTTGAATTTAAATACGAATTGGGTTAAATGAAGTTGCAACCTAAATTGAAATTCGAAATGATTTTGAAACCGAAATGAGATATTGATGCGAAAAATGATTTTTGAAACGGAAACTTACATTTGAATAGATGCGATGATATTTGAAATGGATTTGATTTTTGAAGCGAATATGATATTTTGATATCAATTATGAATCGATTTGAAATGTAAAAGAGCCAACGGTGTAATAATACATAGTTATTAAAGAGACCGGGATCGGATATGGACATACTCTCTGTCGATACCGAACACCACTTTAATAACTATTATACGCGGAGTGTTGATCCAGAATGAAGTGGATGGTTTGGTGAACGCGTTGACTGAAGAAAGAGAATGATATTGGATGACCCCTGACATGACTAAAATAGGAGCCGCGCCGGGCCATTGAGGTTCGCCATCTCTAGCGGACACACTTCTTCGATACCATATCTATTACATTTGTGATTCGATTTGGGTGCACCCCTTGATTAGGGAGTGTTGTTTCGCGGTGTTGGGGTAGCTGCTGGCTATGCTCAACATCAGTCCGGATCACGCAACTACTAGTATCCTAGTTGGTATCGCCTCATGTACCTCGTCATACTGATTATCCTATTCGCAACCACTACGTTTTGTTTTGTGTTATACCTATGGGGTACCCTCTGATAACCACCAGTTTACGGTGGAGCTTACGGTGCTGTATAGACTATGGCATTATAAAAATGTGTTAAGGGGGATTATGGTAACGCCTTAACGCTATTTTGATACTTTATATTACTGATAGGCATTATCTACTTAGCATATTGTACTACATAGTAGGTAGTTTAACGGATCCTTAAGAGATGGAAAATCCCGTAACATCTCTTGAGTTATTGCACGCATGTTGACACTGGATATGAGATGTCAAACCCCGTAAACATCTCTGACGCCGTTACACTCATATTTATTTATGATTGATTTAATTTTCATAAGGATATTTTAGTCCTGACTCGAGTGTTTTGTCTTTTCATTCCGCTCGGGACAGTCCTGAGTTTTTCAGATTTTTGAAGATCTATTCTGGAGGATGAAGACGAAGATTTGGTATACTATTACTATTATTACCCTTGCATCATGCTATCTGCTGCATTATTTTAATTGTTCTGTTGTATATGTATAACTCTGATAAATGTTGTATAAATAATTGTCAATGTATAGTAAACAGCTTCATGAACTGTTTATTTGACTATTATATTTTATCGTTCCGCTGCGAGATTCTGTGTTGTTTCATTTCCTTTATTTCTCTTTCTTTTCTTTTCTTATTTACCCCAATAACCATCTGCCCTTTTGAATGGTTTGGAACCGGCGTGTGTATTTGATCGTCGGTTTAAACTGTCCAAAAAGGCGGGTCGTTACAGTTGGTATCAGAGCTTTGGTTTAGGGATAACCTTAGCTTTGTGGGGTCTGACTCTTTATAAATAGGGTAGTAATACCCTATGATGAGTCGCTGAGTGTATATATATGAGAGAGCGTATTTTTTAGTGATATAAAATGTTTTATATTGTGTCGGTTGATTGTTGAGTGGCGTATGGATTCTGGTCAATACGAGTAATTAACGTCATTGATAGGGATCTCTAAACACTTAAACAGAACAATTCGACATAGTATTGTTTTGAAATTGGGTTTAGAAATAATTTTTCTCTAATTATATTTTGTATATAAAGAAAATTTTCAGAAATTATTGTGACTTATCTAGCTTACCTGGTTGTTAGAAATGAAAATATTGGTTATTATCATTAATTGGATATTGTAATTTAATAAATAAGCTGAACTACAAAATAAACAATGATAAAACACTTTTGGAATGTTTTAAGAAAGAAAATCCTATAAGAATATTTTTATAAAGGTGACTTATAAATTAAAATAGATTTAAATTGGAAAATATTGAATTTAAGACCCGGGATTTTGAAAATGGTTCTCAAAGCTTTGAGGAAAATATATTGTGATATTAGTTGGAAAATATTTATGGGAAATATTTTGAAAGGATTTTAAGAAGGAATGAATTCAATACTCCTCTCTTCTGTTGCTGGAAAATAATTTCGGTGATGACTGCGCAGCATCATCGACGTTCATTTTCGAGTCTCAAAGTGGGAAGACTTCTAAGAAGCTTTGCTTTTCTTTGAAATTATTTTGGGTAAATGGGTTTTGGTTTAAACTCCAAAGGTATGATTTGATATATTAAAGATATAAGTGAATATATTCATTTCAAACGATTTGAAAAGAACCGGGCATTTAAATTTCTAAGTTCTTTTAAATTAATGATTTTCAAATTATTTGAATGAAATGTGAATAACCAAAATTTATAAAATAAGAGGATTAGGATATCTAAGCTATTGTTTGGGAAAACTTTAAAGTTGAAAGGTAAAGAGGATTTAAACAAATTAAATTTATGAACATTCTAATTAAGTAAAATGAAATTCTATAAGTTTGTATAATACCAAATTTGCATTCTAATAACATATAATATGACTTACCAAATATTAAGAAGTTGAAATTATGTTTTGGATATGTAATGAGATGTTGTACAAATAAACAGAACCTGAAAATAATTGAAGTATACATGTAAGGAAAACTAAAAAGGAATTAAAATGTATATAATTGTAAAATTTGGTTGTGATAAAAATTATAAAAACTTAAGTATAGCATGAAATGATGAATGGATAAATGGAACAAGTAAGTGAACTTAAGAAAAGGCCATTGAGTCAAGCAATGTCTTTGTAAACTAGTTGTAAAATTAAATATAAATTTGCAAAAAAAAAGGGAAAAATATGTAAAGATAAATTTGTAACTTTTGAGATAACTATAAACTAAGAAAAGTCATATGTGAGAAGTTAGACTTTTATGGAATGACTATAAACTAAAGTGATGATTAATAAAATGTTCCACAAATGAATTCGTTATTAACTAAAATTATGAAAATGCAATAAATGTAAACAAAGGAATTTCTTATAGCTAAGAATCAATTGGGAAAGGAAATTGAGTTTAATTAAATTATATAGAACGTTGAAAATGAACTTGAGTAAGCAAATTCTTTGATATGATGTTTAAGAAAAGGTAATGTTAAAGAATATGCTATGTAAAGAAATGGATATATTAACTGAATA
The DNA here is from genome assembly GCA_030765085.1 of Allium cepa. Classification (NCBI taxonomy): domain Eukaryota; kingdom Viridiplantae; phylum Streptophyta; class Magnoliopsida; order Asparagales; family Amaryllidaceae; genus Allium; species Allium cepa. The sequence continues at coordinate 229,349,182 of CM060939.1, forward strand.
ATGGATTGTGAATAATTAATTGTAAATAAAATGAAATTCAATAAAATAATTTAATATAGATAAATTGGATGGAAATCTATTGGAAGGTAATATGTGAGATTGTATGTATATTATTTTATTCGCATAACGATTTGATCCAAATTCGAGCACAAAATTTCGAGATGATTTATGTCGATCCAAGTTAGGATTTTCCACTCGATTCTCGACGGCGAACCCTGGGTATGGATTTTGGTTTGATTCTGGAATTCTCTATCATAGTATATGGCTATGCAAGGAAAGTAACGGTTTCCAATCAAGGAGCCAAATCTGAGTCCGCACTAGAGAGTCGGGTGAACGATACTAGTTGGAAGTGAAATTGTGTGATCGAATAAGCGATTAGATTGATATTGCTCATGGATGATATATGTACGGCTTACGGACTTAATTAAAGTTAATATTGGAAATTTAAGATGCCGAATATAAAATGATTCTTTTAAAATTATATAACAGGATATATATACAAAAGAGATAAACCAAATTGAATGTAAAATTAATAATTTGGTTATGTTGGGTATGATTTGGTTGTTATATGATTGTTAGTTGATTGTATATAATTCATTAAGTGTTAATGAAATTGAAAGCTATAAATCGTTGAAATCAAGTTGGAAGTTAAGTGAATTTAAATAGAATTTAATTTGATTCAAATTGGAAGTAAACTAATGTAATATAAATTAGTGAATGTTAACTAATTGAATTTAGAATGAATGTTAGTAAAATCCAACGTTAATGAATCAACTGTGATTAAAATTGAAAACCAAGTGAATAAATATTAATGAGAAGTGAATTTATATTGATTGATTATGGATTTGTTGGATGATAATTGATTTGGTGGTTGCATTTGTTGTTTTGTTGCATTTGCTATGTTGGCATATGTAGTTGTTATGTTTCTATATGATGTATATTGATATTATTTTCATATATGCATGTTTCTCATGGTTTGTTGAGTGTTTAGTAGGTGCAGATTGCGCTTGCTTCGCATTGGGAGCTCGCTTTCGCGCTATATTAGCCGTATATAGAAAGTACAATCCAAAAAAATCAAGCGAATCATGGATCGCAGATACACAATGGTTACGCCTAGATCCCCCAGGATACATTCGTACCTTTAAGAAATCACAGCTTTACGAATTATGCCATAATAACCAAAACCCGTGGACCGTAGGATAGACAATGGTTACGCCTTGATCTCCTAGGAAACATCCGTACCCTTTAAGCAATCTCTGCCTTGTGGATTACGCCACCACAACAAAACCGGTAGACCGCGGATACACAATGGTTACGTCTGTATCCCCCAGGAAAAATCCGTACCCTTTAAGCAATCTTTGCCTTGCGGATTACGCTACCACAACCAAACGACCATGGGTTACGCCATGGTAGGACACTCGAGTATCACATCTGAAAAATCAAAATCAAAGAGAATAATATCGATAGAATGAATCTACAATGTGGTCACAAAGCGGATATCAAGCAGAAGGCACTTTCCATATCTTTGCTTTGTAAATATGCATCATATAGTACCTTTTCAAATCAATTTCAAATATCATACTTATATAAAGTCCATTATATATAAGATTTCATTTTCAAATCGAATACCTTCCAAAATCAATAGTATATCCAATCATACTTATATAGACTTCGATTATATAAGATTTCACTTTTCAAATTGAGTACCTTTCCAAATCAATAGTTTTCGAATCAACTTCATACTTATACAAATCAATTTTATATAGTTTCGAAAACTCCTAAATCAAGTATTTAGTAAAATAAGGTTCTCAATTTCGATTCGTTTCAATATCAGTTCAGTTTCAAAATCATATACGATTTCACCAAATTATTCCTTCCAAATTTAATATCTTCAGTTTCAAAGTGTCCAAAATAATGGTTTAGAAAATGATCCTAGCTTCCAAATCATATAATTTACGTCAAACAAATTCATTCCCAAAATCATCATATGATACTGGGTTTTAAATTCCAATCTATTTTCGAAACCAAATATTTTTCTCAAAATCAATTATACCCAGAAATGATTACCAAGTTTATAGCCATCCCTTTAAACCTTTAAACTATTTATTTCTCTTTGAAAGATCCAATTTACCCTTTTAAAATAATGATTCTACATATATATATATATATGGTTTTATAAAAGAAGCCACGAAGTTAAAACATTTGAACTAAATTTTATCCAAAACATTTCATATTAGTATAATTCAAAATAGCCTTATTCATTTACTTAACAAAACAGTTTCAAACTTATTCAAATCATATTACTTCATACTTTATCAAATAATTTGTACTTTTCGAAATTACCTAGCTTTAAACATTAAACCTTGATTTGGAAGTGTTCGAACATTCGAAATAGTCGGAAAATCAAATTTTAAATCCAAGAGTCAGAAATCATCAACCAATCAATCAATTTCAATATATAGGGTCAAATCCGAAACTTTAGGACTAAACACCGGCTCACTTCAAATCGTTTCAAATATATATATACATATATCTTTCGAATTATACTTCATAATTTGAAATCAAAATTGGTTTCGCAAAATCACTCGCATAGTAAAGCTACTAAAGTGGCCTCTCGCTCAGTCTGAAACTCGAAAATCAATGTCGATGATGCGTGCAATCATCACCGAAATTATTTTCCAGCGACATAAGTGAGTTCTGGACTTCTATTTTCTTGAAAACTTCTTTGAAATTTATTTTTTCGAAATCATTGGAACTCATTTGAAATCATTTGAAACATTTCTTATTCAAAAAATGCTTTTTAAATCCTATTATTATATATTTTCCAAAATCTTAAAACCAATTTCAAAACACCGGAATTCAACTCCTCGAATTTCCAATTTAAAATCCTTCAGTTATAAATCATTTTTAGATAAATCAATTTCTTATAAAATTTTCAAAATTTCAAATCCTTTCGAAACTTCAAATTCTCGTTTTTAAAAGATATAACATCCTTATCGAAAACATTTTCACTTTTATATATAGAATATAATCATACTTATCAAAATAAAATTTCGATATACAAACAACCCGATTTTTCAAAGGATGAGTCAAGAATGGATTTCAAAACAAAGATAGAGATTCAAATAAAAGGAACCCTAATCAAATAGAATTCTGATTCGAAAATAGGCCCGAACAAAGATGAGATAATTAAATTACAAAACAAAAGATGGAATACTTATATAAATCACGGGCGACCTTAACTGGATCAACCGTGATTTCAAGAAAATGATCGATGTGGAATTCTAAGGAAAATCGTAATTCGATCGCGAGAGACATAATTCAGCATAACAAGAGACAACAACATCAAAACCGAGGGTGCAGAAATCTTCGGTGAATCAATGCCAACTGTAAAGGAGTTTTCACCCCCTTTACAAATCATTCAAAGGTTGGCAAAATCGTCGATTTTTATAGAGATCATTCGAAGTGGAGTTATGTGATACTCTAGAATCAAGAAACACGAATCGGGGGAGAAGATAATGGATTTTGGAACCGCAGGGAATGTTCTAAAGTCCAAAGGAAAACCAAACCAAAAAGGAAGAACTTCAAGCTCGAATGAAAGTGATTCTGCAAATAAATTTACTATGTATGCTAAGTTTGCCTAGGGCCAAAGCTCTGATACCAATTGTAACAACCCGATATTTCAACCATTCACACCCACACACGTCGGACTTGAATTGTTCAAAATATTAGATTGTTAATTTAAATTTGGCAGAACTCAGCATATATAGTAAATAAATCAACCACAAAAACACAGACATAGAGTAATATAAAATAATGCAGCGGAATAGATAAATAGTAGTTCATGAAGCTACTATATAAACATCAGAGTTAGAAATAAAATACAACAGAATATCTCATATACAGCGAAGTCTCAACAGATGACTTCTCTGAACCAATCTACTGGAAAAGCTAAAATTTGAATCGATAGTTGGATCTCCAACGAAGCTCCAAACTCCAAAGGTGAGTCTCAAATGCTATATCGCTCAGTCTGACCTGAGCGTAAAGAAAAACACAAAACACTTGAGTCAGAATTAACATTATTATATCAAAAAATCCAACTCAAGTGAAATATCAACTGAAATACAAGTAGCTTAAAGGTTTTTAGGGATTACCATCCTCTAAGGATCCGTGGAACTATCTACAATGTAGAAATATACACTATAACACCGTGGTCATTTCAAATTAATTTATACTTCAAAACGAAAATATCATTTTCATTTCAAATATATCTATTTCCCAAAATAGTATATATAAATTAAATAATTTATAAAGTAAAGTATTTGTAAATTCCTTAAAATTCACAAATCGCTTAAAAATCAACTCGACTTTCCCATTCAGATTTAATTCAATCTCAATTTATCAGTTTGCATTCGATTCATTTTCCGACTAAACAAATTCAAATTTATCGATTTCAAATACAGCTTTGACCCACAATTAAACCATTTAAATTTCAATGAAATTCAAAGTCAATATATTTTAAAGCTTTAACTATTCAACATTTCAAAGACTAAAGTTGATAATTTCATTTATCTCCCAATTTGACTTCACTACTATTTAGTTTTGAAATATTCACTTAATAAATTCAGTATTATTTAAATGACCCTAAATTACATTTCTATATATAATACCTTCGATTTCTATAGATGTGAAATATCCATTAAATTACTTAAATCAAAATCAAGTTATAAGATCATATTTTTAAAGTTTCAAATTCAATAGCTTCAAATCAATTTAATTAAGTAAATTCCTTAATTAAATGCAATTTCAATCAATCCAACTTTATCTTCCTTAATTTAAACAAATCATTGAAAATCTATTTAAAATATAATACTTAACATATTATATTAATTAAGTCAAACTTTATTAAATTTAAGTTTATTATTGAGTCTACTTTATATTTAAACATATTTATATAAAATATTTCAATATTAAATAAACCATATATATATTCCCTTTCAAAACCATAGGAATTATTTTCAAAATATTTATATATAGACCAATAGTGCCTGTATAATTCTCTATCCTATGGTCAACTAATACAGATATTTATCATTTCGATCCGCAATTAAATATATACAGGTATATATCAATTCAACCCGCAATCCCAAATTCAATTCAAATGAAAATCGCTTGGGTCTATCATTTCAACCCATAACGATTTTCTCCTATTCTACAGACCGTTCGAGTATATATTATTTCAACCCATAGTGAATTCTATACTAATAGGGAAACTTGCAGAGTGATGACAGATACGATAATAATAATAACATGCATATATCATAAATAACAATATAATATAAACAACAGGATATGGTGTCATATCCCACAGGTGAACAGTTACATAATAATAGCATATATATCACAATTTAAAATAACCAACAGCAGCAATATTTCAATTTCAATTGTCGTTTCAATTGAAATCAAATTTAATAAATATAAGAACGACAATCATGAGTGAACGCTCACCTTTCGAGGCTTGAAAGATTTGTCGCTGAAATGGATTACGAATCCAAGCACAAATTTCAAATCAAAAGCAGGATTGGCACGATTTCGACGAATAAAGCTGATATATAAAGATGTTGATGGGAACAAATCAGAATCAACACGATAGAAGCAACAATGATATATATATATATATATATATTATTATCCATGGAATAAATATTTAATTTTAAAATAAATATTAAAATAACATATTAAAATCATTGTTTTAAATTAAACACATATATCAAAAATCAAACATATATATATATTTAAGAATCCACCTTAAATTTTAAAACATATACAACTTAAAAATCTCCATATATATTTTTATGATTAATAATTATTATAAAACCAATATAAATATACTTTATTAAAAAATTAATGCTGTATTGAAAACCGCATATATATATATATATATATATATATATGAATATACATATTATAACTACAAGCAAATACAAACATCTTATCAAAATCATTATAAAAAAAGGACAATCGTGGCTTATATTTCTATATACATACTTGCTATATAAACCCAGTGTGAAAAATATAAACTCACGCATAAAGGAAGTATGCAGCCCATATTTTTTTAAAAAGCAAACTATAACATATATATACGTGTGTCATAATTAAATTAATACTTTATTAATATATATAATCGAACAAAACTTATGGATAAAAGAATATAAAATCATACCACCGAAAGAAAAAGAACATACTAACACATATATATATGAACTCCAGGCTCACTAACGAAAATAATATACTTTAATAAGATAATTATGTAACTTTATAGCTTTAAAACTATATATACATTTATATACTACTGTATCCAAGAACATCTGACTGCATACATATGATAATATAAAATAGGACTTACATATATGTATATAATATCACTGCATACTATAATATAAATAATATAACATATATGAACATCTATGTATATAAGAAAATGTAAACAGTTGAAATATATATATCATCTTTAATTATACTGGCATATAAATTTTTTTATATAACTAACTTTGTATAAAATAAGTAAATACACACGGGCCGGTATGGGAAGATGGAGGCTGAAGGCGGAGGAAGGACTCGGGTGCTAGGTGGATGAGTTGTGGCTTGGTTGGCTGAGGAGGTGGCCATTCTCGGCAGGGAAAGCGGCACGAACGGAGGTGGTTCAGCCATGGGACAAGGCAGAAAACTTGGTTTAGGGAAGAGGCTAGCACGGCTATAGGCAAATCGGAGGGTGTTGATGATGGGAATGACGTTTGGGTTCCCCGCTAGGAGGTGGTAGGTCGCGCGCTCCGATGGAGTGCATGTGTGCATGGAAGGCCGGGAAAAATGAGCGTGATCGGTGGAAGTTGAACGCGGGCAAAGTGGTAGAACAAATTTTGTTTCTGGCGAAGGCTGAAAGGTGGATTTGAGGAATGGTGATGATGAACAGGTTTAAGGAAAGAAAGGAATGCCAAAGATTGATATAATTTATATAAAATGTAAGGAAACAATACAATTGAGTGAGATTTTGGTCAATGAATACGTTTGTTTTTCAGATTGTTCATGCGGTTAATCATGCTTCTCATCAAAACTATTTGCCTTTCAGCATTCATCTAGTAGACATACAACTCAGACACGGATCTTCGGTTATGATCAAGATGTGCAAACCATGCATTTTATAACATAGACTAGATCCAGTCAATGGTTGGTTTCGTATATGATAAACAAAAGTAGTTAAGATAATAGCAGTGTGCTAATTTAAGACCTGTTTGGACAAAGAATGTGGACTATATTAAATAATTAATTAATGAACAAACTAGAATTCAATTAATCCAATAATATTGCAAGCAAATGCATGGATATGGATAGGATCTAGCATATGCCAGACTTCATGAAATAATTAAAGAAAATAACCATTGATTTTCAACGGTCGAATTTTGAAAGGTCACAAAACTCAAAAGACCAAAATACATAACCGATATGGTTAACCGTTTTGCAGATTTCGCTTTTTACTAGACTTCAAAACACAGAAGTGAATATACCACAGAGATTAGCACGACGAGACGATCAAAACGGTATACAGATATCAGTGATGGGATCATACTTTCAAAAGTCGATAATCGGTACCGATATACGTTGCTATTCCATACAGAAAAATCTCAACGTAGCTAGAAACGACCGAATTCCACGAAACGAATTTCGTTGTCTGATTCAGAGTGTTCTAAATAAGTTTTCTCATGTTAATATATTTTAGTTTCGAAACACTTTTAAATTTAACAGTTATTAGCTGATTTAAATTGGATTTATAGCGATAGATAGAATATCTATATTATTCGACGAAAATTTGGCATTTGCTATGTCTAGATGGACGCATAGCAAAAATCATATTTCCGTCATAATATTCTATTGTTTGATTAAAAGTAGAAAATGAAGGGAATGGGAAATCAACGGTTCAAGATAGATACCGAAAACGAAGCTAATTTTCCGGAATTAAGATAAACGAAGCAATAGCAAACCAAATTTGGAAAAACGAAAGATGGCATCTCACCCAGAAGATGGTTTAGGAATTTATTATGTAAAAATATTCAGCCTTGGAAAACATTTTATTATTATCAAATATTAACTGATTTAAATTGAAATAGAATTCACACACGAAAATAAACATTCATATTATATGATGAATATTTGCCAGTCACTATGTTTAATTAGACGTATTCCAAATATTAAATTTTTATTTCCAAATTCAAATATTTAAAATTTCACAAAATTTTAGTTAAATATATTATTAAAACAAATAAAAATTATTAAAAATTTACGGGTCGTCACACTCCCCCCCACTCAAAACTTTTCGTCCCCGAAAAGGAATGAGGTAGAAGAATAGAACAACAAGAAAGAAAAATAGATTGAAAGACAGGGATAAACAATTAATTTAAAACTGTATAAATTTTCTTGAAACATTCATTTGAAAACATCATTTGCAATTCAGTTATCTTTAATACTTTAAAATCTTTCAAAACCCATTTGTAAAATTTCTTGCTTCCTTTATAAATACCATTTATATGTTTGAATAACACCTTTATAAATATATGAAAACTGTTTGAAAACAATTACTTACATCATTAGTTATATTTACAAAGAAACTATTGAAAACATTAAATCCATAATTCACAACTTATAAATTTTACCTCAAGATACTTTTCAAACATTATTAATAAATCAATAATCATTTTCTCTAAATATATTTTATTTAATCAATAACTTCTAAAATATTAAATTTTTTCTATTAAACCATTTAGTATATAAATAAACAATACTTTAAAAGGATATATTCAAAAGGGAACGGAAGGTAGATTCGGAAAAACAGAATATAGGTGAATAAATAAAGCTGAGCAGATAAGTTAGATTCCAATGAATAGTATCGGGCACGAATAGTTAATTTAGAACCATAAGAATTTCAATTTCGAATATTAATACAGAATTTCATTGTTGGAAAATACTTTTATAATAAAATACCTTTATATCGAAACAAATTTTCCTTTCGAAAATACGTTTATAACTAAATGTTTCAACAAGTTTATCCTCATTCTTGCATACTCTGGCCATGCATTGATAAGGCGCAAATCTAGAATTCTTCAAGTACTTAGTAGACCTGTTTCAACACCCGGTTAAAATACTTGAAAAACCTTCAAAATCGATATGCAAAGTACAATCCAAACAAGTCAACCGAATCATGGATCGCAGATACACAATGGTTACGCCTGAATCCCCTAGGAAACATCCGTACCTTTAAGCAATCACTACTTTGCGAATTACACCATGATAACCAAAACCCATGGACCGTAGAATACACAATGGTTACGCCTGCATCCCCTAGGAAACATCCGTACCCTTTAAACAATCTCTGCCTTGTGGATTACGCTACCACAACAAAACCGGTAGACCGTGGATACACAATGGTTATGCCTGGATCCGCCAGGAAACATCCATACCCTTTAAGCAATCTCTGCCTTGCGGATTACGATACCACAACCAAATGACCATCGGTTACGCCATGGTAGGACATTCGAGTACCACATCCGAAAAACCAAAATTAGAGAGAATAGTATCGATAGAATGCATCCACAATGTGGCCACAAAGCGGATATCAAGCAGAAGGCACTTTCCATATCTTTGCTTCGAAAATATGTATCGTACAGTACCTATTCAAATCAATTTCTAATATTATACATATATAAAGTCCATTATATATAATATTCATTTTAAAATCGAATACTTTACAAAATCAATAGTATATCCAATCATACTTATATAGACTTCGATTATATAAGATTTCGCTTTTCAAATTGCGTATCTTTCCAAATCAATAGTTTTCGAATCAACTTCACACTTATACAAATCAATTTTATATAGGTTCGATAACTCCCAAATCAAGTATTTAGTAAAATAAGGTTCTCAATTACGATCCGTTTAAATATCAGTTCAGTTCCAAAATCATATGCGATTTCACCAAATTATTCCTTCCAAATATAATATCTTCAGTTTCAAAGTTTCCAAAATAATGGGCATAGAAAATGATCCTAGCTTACAAATCACATAATTTATGTCAAACAAATTCATTCCCAAAATCATCATACAATACCGGGTTTTAAATTCCAATCTATTTTCAAAACCAAATATTTTTCTCAAAATCAATTATACCCACAAATGATTACCAAGTTTATAGCCGTCCCTTTAAACCTTTAAACTATTTATTTCTATTTGAAAGATCCAATTTACCCTTTGAAAATCATCATTCTACATATACATATATATGGTTTTATAAAAGATGCCACTAAGTTAAAACATTTAAACTAAATTTTATTCAAAACATTTCATATTAGTATAATTTAAAATAGTCTTATTCATCTACTTAACAAACAGTTTTAAACTTATTCAAATCATATTACTTCACACTTTATCAAATAATTTGTACTTTTCGGAATTACCTAGCTTTAAACATTAAACCTTGATTTGGAAGTGTTCGAACATTGAAAATAGTCGAAAAATCAAATTTTAAATCCAAGAGTTGGAAATCATCAACCACTCAATCAATTTCAATATATAGGGTCAAATTCGAAACTCGAGGACTGAACACCGGCTCACTTCAAATTGTTTCAAATATATATACATATATCTTTCAAATTATACTTCAGAATTTGAAATCAAAATTGGTTTCGCAAAATCACTCGCATAGCAAAGCTACTAAAGTGGCCTCTCCCCCACTCTGATACTCGAAAACCAATCTCGATGATGCGTGCACTCATCACCGAAATTATTTTCCAGTGACATAAGTGAGTTCTGGACTTCTATTTTCTTGTTTGAAATTTCTTTTTTTCGAAATCATTTGAACTCATTTGAAATCATTTGAAACATTTCTTGTTCATAAAATACTTTTTAAATCGTATTATTATATATTTTCCAAAATCTTAAAACCAATTTCAAAACAACGGAATTCAACTCCTCGAATTTCCAATTTAAAATCCTTCAGTTATAAATCATTTTTAGATAAATCAATTTCTTATAAAATTTTCAAAATTTCAAATACTTTCGAAACTTCAAATTATCGTTTTTAAAAGATATATCATCCTTATCGATAATATTTTCACTTTTATATATGGAATAAAATCATACTTATCAAAATAAAATTTTGATATACAAACAACCCGATTTTTCAAAGGATGATTCAAGAATGGATTTCAAAACAAAGATAGAGATTCAAACAATAGGAACCCTAATCAAATAGAATTCTGATTCGAAAATAGGCCCGAACAAAGATGAGATAATTAAATTACAAAACAGAAGATGGATATACTTATAAAAATCGCGGGCGACCTTAACTGGGTCAACCGTGACTTCAAGAATATGATCGATGAGGAATTCTAAGGAAAATCGTCATTCGATCGCCAGTGATAGAATTCAGCATAACAAGAGATAACAACATCTAAACTGTGGGAATAGAAATCTTCGGTGAATTAATGCCAACTGTATAGGAGTTTTCACCCCCTTTACAAATCATTCAAAGATTGTCAGAATCGTCGATTTTTCTAAAGATCATTCGAAGTGGAGTTATGGGATACTCCAGAACCAAGAAACACGAAAAGGGAGAGAAGATAATGGATTTTGGAACCGCATGGAACATTCCAAAGTCCAAAGGAGAACCAAATCAAAGAGGAAGAAATTCAAGCTCGAACGAAAGTGATTCTAGAAATAAATTTACTATATATGATAAGTTTGCCTAGAGCCAAAGCTCTGATACCAACTGTAACAACCCAATATTTCAACTATTCACATCCACACATGTCGGACTTGAATTGTTTAAAATATCAGATTGTTAATTTAAATTTAGCAATACTCAGCATATACAGTAAATAAATCAACCACAGAATCACAGACACAGAGTAATATAAAATAATGCAGCGGAATACATAAATAGTAGTTCATGAAGCTACTATATAAACATCAGAGTTAGAAATGAAATACAACAGAATATCTCAAATACAGTGAAGTCTCCAGTACGAACAGATGACTTCTCTGAACCAATCAAGTGGAAAAGCTTAAAGCTGAATCGATAGTTGAATCTCCAACGAAGCTCCAAACTCCAAAGGTGAGTCTCAAATGCCGTATCGCTCAATCTGACCCGAGGGTAAAGCAAAACACAAAAAACTCGAGTCAGGATTAACATTCTTATATCAATAAATCTAACTCAAGTGAAATATCAACCGAAATACAAGCAGCTTAAAGAATGTTTGGGATAACCATCCTCTAAGGATCCGTAGAACTATCTACAATGTAGAAATATACACTATAACGCCATGGTCATTTCAAATTAATTTACACTTCAAAACGAAAATACCATTTTCATTTCAAATCTATCTATTTCCCAAAATAGTATATATAAATTAAATAATATATAAAGTAAAGTATTTGTAAATTCCTCAAACTTCACAAATCGCTTAAAAATCAACTCGACTTTCCTATTCAAATTTAATTCAATCTCGAATTATCAATTTCCATTCGATTCACTTTCCGACTAAACAAATTCAAATTTATTGATTTCAATTACAGCTTCAAATAGAAGCAACAATGATATATATATTTATTATTATTATTATTATTATCCATGGAATAAATATTTAATTTTAAAACAAATATTAAAATAACATATTAAAATCATTGTTTTAAATTAAACACATATATCAAAAATCAAACACACACACACACACACACACACACACACACACACATATATATATTTAAGAATCCACCTTAAATTTTAAAACATATACAACTTAAAAACTCCATATATACTTTTATGATTAATAATTATTATAAAACCAATATAAATATACTTTATTAAAAAATTAATGCTGTATTGAAAACTGTATATATATATATATATATATATATATATGAATATACGTATTCTAACTACAAGCAAATACAAACATCTTATCAAAATCATTATAAGAAAATGACAATCGCGGCTTATATTTCTATATATATACTTGCTGTATAAATCCAGTGTGAAAAATATAAACTCACGCATAAAGGAAGTCTGCAGCCCAGATTTTTTTAAAGCAAACTACAACATATATATACGTGTGTCATAACTAAATTAATACTTTATTAATATACATACTCGAACAGAACTTATTGATAAAACAATATAAAATCATACCGCCGAAAGAAAAGGCACGTACTAACCCATATATATGAACTCCTGGCTCACTATCGAAAATAATATACTTTAATAAGAGAATTATATAAATTTATAACTTTAAAACTATATGTACATTTATATACTACTTTATCCAAGAACATCTGACTGCATACATATGAAAATATAAAATAGGATTTACATATACGTATATACTATCACTGCATACTATAATATAAATAATATAATATATATGAACATCTATGAATATATATGAACATCTATGTATATAAGCAAATGTAAACAGTTGAAATATATATAACATCTTTAATTATATTGGCATATAATTTTTTTATATAACTAACCTTGTATAAAATAAGTAAATACACACGAGTAGGTATGGAAAGATGGAGGCTGAAGGCAGAGGAAGGACTCGGGTGCTAGGTGGATGAGTTGCGGCTTGGTTGGCTGAGGAGGTGGCCACGCGCGGCAGGGAAAGCCGCACGAACGGAGGTGGTTCAGCCATGGGACATGGCAGAAAATTTGGCTCAGGGAAGAGGCTAGCACGGCTATAGGCAAATAGGAGAGTGTTGACGATGGGAACGGTGTTTGGGTTCGCCGCTAGGAGGTGGCGGGCCGCACGCTCCGATGGTGTGCGTGACTGCATGGAAGGCCGAGAAAAATGAGCGTGGTTGGTGGAAGTTGAACGCAGGAAAAGTGGTAGAGCAAATTTTGTTTCCGGCGAAGGCTGAAAGGTGGATTTGAGGAATGGTGAAAATGAACAGGTTTAAGGAAAGAAAGGAATGCCAAAGATTGATATAATTTATATAAATGGTTAGGAAATAATACAATTGAGTGAGTTTTTGGTCAATGAATACGTTTGCTTTTCAGATTGTTCATGCGGTTAATCATGCTTCTCATCAAAACTATTTGCTTTTCAGCATTCGTCTAGTAGACATACAAATCAGATACAGATCTTTGGTTATGATCAAGACTTTCAAACCATATATTTTATAACATAGAATAGATCCGGTCAATGGTTGGTTTCGTATACGATAAACAGAAGTAGTTAAGATAACAGCAGTATGCCAATTTAAGACGTGTTTAGACAAAGAATGTGGACTATATTAAATAAATAATTAATCAACAATCCGGAATTCAATTAATTCAATCATACAGCGTGCAAATGCGTGGATATGGATATGGATCTAGCATATGCCAGACTTCATGAGACAATTAAAGCAAACAACAGTTGATTTTCAACGGTCGAAATTTTGAAAGGTCACAAAAATCAAAAGACCAAAATACAGAACCGATACGGTTAACCATTTTGCAGATTCCGCTGTTTATCGGACTTCAAAACACCGAAGTGAATATACCACAGAGATCAGTACAACAAGACGATCAAAATAGTATACATATATCAGTCGTAGGATCATCCTATCAAAAGTCGATAGTTGGTACCGATATACGTTGCTATTCCGTACGAAAAGAATCCAAACGGAGCTAGAAACGTCCAATTTCGCGAAACGAATTTCGCACTAATTCAGAGTGTTCTAAATAAATTTTATCATGTTGACATATTTAGGTTTTGGAACACTTTTAAATTCAACAGTTATTAGCTGATTTAAATTGAATTTATAGGGATAGATAGAACATCTATATTATTCGACGAAAATTTGCCATTTGCTGTGTTTAGATGGACGCATAGCAAAAATCAAATTTCCGTCATAAAATTCTATTGCTTGATTAAATGGTAGAAAATGAAGGGAAGGGGAAATCAACGGTTCAAAACGGATATCGAACATGCAGCTAATTTGCCAGATCTTAAACGAAGCAATAGTAGACCAAATTTGAAAAAACGAAAGATGACGTCTCACTCAGAAGATGGTTTAGGAATTTATTATGTAAAAATATTCATCCTTGGAAAACATTTTATTATTATCAAATATTAACTGATTTAAATTGAAATAGAGTTTACACACGAAAATAAACATTCATATCATATGATGAAAATTTACCAGTTGCTATGTTTAATTAGACGTATTCCAAATATTAAATTTTTATTTCCAAATTCAAATATTTAAAATTTCATAAAATTTCAGTTAAATATATTATTAAAACAAATAAAAATTATTAAAAATTTACGGGTCGTTACAATTTGAATGAAGAGACGCGACCGTTTAGTAATAGTTTTAAACCGTTGTGAAAAGTCGCAACCGTTTGTAACGGTTTTGGACTGTTGGAAAGGATGCGACACTTGACGAACGGAC
This sequence comes from Allium cepa, assembly GCA_030765085.1. Classification (NCBI taxonomy): domain Eukaryota; kingdom Viridiplantae; phylum Streptophyta; class Magnoliopsida; order Asparagales; family Amaryllidaceae; genus Allium; species Allium cepa. The sequence goes on from CM060939.1 coordinate 229,364,671, forward strand.
ACTTCCTCACTACTATAAATAGTGACATCCAGAAACCATCAGAATATCACAATCTCTTTTCTTTCTATCTCATTCTTCTTCCTTCAGATCCGCGACGTCCGAAAAGTGTTGCAGAACAGTGCCTTTCACCAAAGTTTGCGATGCTTGAAAGGTATTGCAAACGCAGAAACGTTGCTGATCGGTTTTCTTCTTCTTCATTCTATTCTCTACTAAATTGCATCATCAGAATTCAAATTTGAGTGTTCGTACAAGTTTTGAATCCGATTACGCTGTTTCAAGGCTTCATTGAATCTTGAAGTCGATAGTTTAATAACTCGTTTGTACCTGTTGGGTTGAGCTATTGTCTAAAAGAATCTACATAGAAAATCCTTGAAGTCAGAAGTACAGTAGTTATAATCTTCATCTTTCTCGAATCATCGTTAAAAATTTCCAACAATTTTTAGAAAATATGTCAACCATGGATGGTTCGAGTTCAATCAATCTCAATGCTCTTCAAGTTATGAAGCTCTTCAAGTTATGAAGCTCTTCAAGTTATGAATCAGCATTTAATGCGATTGGAGTGGTTTGATGGTGAAAACTTCACTCGTTGGCAAGGAACGATGAAATTCTTTTTGATCACCATCAAATTATTCTATATTCTTGAAGATAACTTGGAAGAAATACCAGAGGAAACTAATCAAGATACATACGAATTGAAAGAAAAACGTGCACAGCGCAAAGAGAATGATTGTCGATGCAGATGGCACATACTGAATGCATTGTGTACTCCTGTCTACAGCGCACATAAGACTTTGGAAACTGCAAACGCACTTTAGACTGCACTAGAAAGCAAATATCAAAATGGATCCAATAAGTTCATAATTGGACAAGTAAGCAAAATTCTACTGTTAGTGAATCAACTTAAGGATGCTGGAATAAATCTCCCTGAATCTTTTTGTGTTGGTGTTATAATTTCAAGACTTCCTAATTCTTGGAATGATTATAAGAAAAAATAAAAACATGTGGAAACAGATTATACTTTAGACGGTTTACAGCATCATCTTCGTATTGAAGAGGACTCTCGTAAACATGAACTAGATGATAATCTGGAAACTGAGTCTCATTCTAAGGCAAATAATGTTTAAATTACTGACAAAATAAAACCTAAGAATGAGACACACTTTAAGAAGAAAAATTCCAACAACAAAAAGAGACGTGCTTGTTACTATGTAACAACCCCGACCACTAAGCCCGAGTCTGCCGTCAACGGAAGAAATAATAAAAGGTGAATGTGGTTGAAGACTCGCTTGTGGCTATAGTGCAAGAGGCGAACTCCGTTAGCGGAACTGATAATGATAGGTGGTTTGATACTGGAGAAACCATTCACGTTTGCAAAGACCGTAATCGGTTTAAGATTTACGAAGAAAATAATAGAGAAGCCGACAAGGTTACTGGATCAAATAACGTTCCAAGCAAAGTTTTGGGAAAAGGCACTATAGAACTTACATTTACTTCTGGAAGAGTCCTTACATTAGTTAATGTATTTTATGTACCTGATATGTGTAAGAATTTGGTTTCTGGATACCTTCTTAACAAAGGAGGATTCAAGATGGTGTATGAGTCTGATAAGTTAGTGTTGTCCAAGAACGACAAATTCATTGGACAGGGATACTCTTGTAACGGCATGGTTAAGTTGAATCCAATAAAGAAATCTTCTATTTATATTGTTGATTTTGTTAGTTTATGGTATGGTAGACTAGGACATGTTAATTATAATTCTCTTAGAAATATGCATAAGCTAGGATTAATTTATGATTGTGATTTCGATATTATCTCTAAATGTGAAATATATGTTCAAGCAAAAATACACCGAAAATCCTTTAAATCTATAGAAAGGAAAACTGGCTTGCTTGATTTAGTATATAGTGATGTGAGTGACTTAAAAAATCATATCACTTATTGTGGTAACCTATACTATATAACATTTATTGATGATTATACTAGATATGCATATGTGTATCTAATGAAAACTAAAGATGAGGCCTTTGATAAATTTTAAATTTACAAAGTAGAGGTCGAAACACAATTAGGAGTTAAAATAGAAGTATTACATTCAGATTGAGGTAGTGAATATTTCTCAAATGAATTCACCTTATTTTGTAAACAACAGGGTTTAGTTCACCAATGCACTGCCCCATATGCACCACAACAAAATGGTGTTGCTGAAAGGAAAAATAGAACTTTAGTAGAAATGGTTAATGTCATGCTCATAAGTTCAAACTTACCTTATAACATATAGAGTGATGCTATGTTATCTGCATGTTATATCTGAAATAGAGTACCACTTAAAAAGAATAATGTTTTACCATATGAATTATGGTTTAATAGGAAACCTAATCTTACAAGACTTAAAGTTTGGGTTTGTTTAGCCTATGTTAGAAAACCAGACCCTAAACGACCAAAGTTAGGATATAGGGCATTTAAATGTGTTTTCATAGGATATTCACTTAATAGTATAACCTATAGATTCCTAATTCTTGACACCTTAGAAGTTATAGAATACGTAGATGTAGAATTCTTTGAAAATCAAACTGTTGAGATTCCATTGAGATCATCTAGTCTAGAACCTAATACGATTGATGATATCAATGACGATGACTGTGCTTCTGCTCAAAACAGCATGGAAGTAATAGTACTAGATAATAGTATTGAACAAAGGATAAGTAAAAGAGCAAGAATAGAGAAGGACTATGGTCCTGACTTTATTACATATCTTATAGAAGGCAGTAAGGACGAAGTCCTTAATGTGACAAGATATGTCATGAACGTCGACGATGACCCCAAAACTTATTTCGAGGCTATGAGTTCCCGAGATTCAATATTCTGGAAAGAGGCTATTAATGATGAAATGAATTCCATATTATTAAACTAAACTTGGCTTTCAACTGATTTACCTCCTGGTGCTAAACCTATAAGATGTAAATGGATATTTAAGAAAAAATAGAATACAAATGGATCCATTGATAAGTTTAAAGCCAAATTAGTTGCTAAAGGGTATAAGCAAAGACATGGAGTAGATTATTTTGATACATATGCTCCAGTTGCTTGCATATCTTCTACACGCTGTTTAATAGCACTTGCATCAATTCATAAATTGGTTATACATCAAATGGATGTAAAGACTGCGTTTCTAAATGGAGATTTAGAAGAAGAGATATATATGGAACAACCTGAAGTTTCAAAACCCCAGGTCAAGAAAAGAAAGATTAAAAATTAGTAAAGTCTCTTTATGGCCTGAAGCAAGCTCTTATGCAATGGTATGAGAAGTTTGATAAAATAGTATTGTCATATGGATTTATTGTTAATGATACTGATAAATGTATTTATAGCAAATCATACCACAACGATTATGTTATAATATGTTTATACGTTGATGACATGCTAATATTTGGTTCCAATATATCATGTGTGAATGAAACTAAGAATTTGCTATCTTCTACAATTTGATATGAAAGATCTAGGAGAAGCTGACGTAATTCTGGGAATTAAAATTATTAGGAAAGAGGGGGAGTTGTTGCTAACACAATCTCATTACATTGAGAAGTTCCTCCAAAAATATGGTCATTATAATGACAAACCAACAACTACTCCTTTAGATCCAATTATTAAATTAGAAAAGAATAATGGACATACCATTTCTCAACTTGAGTATTCCAGAATTATTGGGAGTCTTATGTATGTTATGCATTGCACTAGACCAGGCATAGCACATGCTATAAGCATGTTACGTCGATTTACTAGTAATCCGGGTTTCAAATATTGGAAAGCTATTTCCAAAGTTTTTAGCTTATTTGAAAGGAATCGTTACCTATGGTTTATCTTATAAAGGATATCTTGCTGTAATAGAAGGATATAGTGATGCAACCTGAAATAATGTAGATTCAAAATCCAAGTCTACCACTGGATGGATCTTTAAATTAGGAGGTGTTGCTGTGTCTTGGGTTTCCAAGAAACAGACCTGTATATCTGACTCAACAATGTTGTCAGAGTTGGTTGCATGAGCAGATGCTTGTAAGGAAGCGGAATGGCTTAGGAATTTATTAATAGATATCCCTTAATGGAAGAAGCCATCTCTAGCAGTCTTGATTAATTGTGATAATCAGGCTATAATATACAATGTCTCAAATAAGACATATAATGGAAAGTCTAGACATGTGAGTATAAGGCATCAAATGATAAGAAAGTTACTCAAAATTGGAGTAATAACTGTTGATTACATAGAAACAAAGAAAAACTTGGCTAACCCACTCACAAAGATTCTTCTAAAGGCAATGGATTCTATAAAATCAAAGGAAATCGGACTAAGGTCTGTGAATGAAGGTTAACCATTCTTGACAGAAATCCAACTTATGTTTTGAAAAGGATAGACAAAGTTCAATGGGTATCAACAAGTTAAGAGAAAGATTTTGGAACACTAAATCAATAATCCCATAATATTTAGTGTTGGATTCTGCAAGAACAAAGGATGGATGATATATCCTTAATAACTCTAGTTTCCTTAAAAAGTTGTATCATAAAAACACCTTAAGAGACTTACCTATATGAGGATGGAAATCAGGCTATTTCCTAAGAAAATAAGACCGCTTTCTAAAGTAGACTCATAAACTCAGGATTTAAGCACATGGCCATTAATATGCTGAGCATACAAAGCACTCTATATACGAAAATCAGTATGTGTGACTGTTCCGGTACTATCACTAGGGGTGCTTGGTTCAAGATATGTTCACCATAGACCTCGATAGAACTTTGAATAGTTTACACTAAGTGAACGTTCAAATCCAAAAGATACCTATCATTTATGTATTGGTTTCCATGATAATGCAAAACTTGATCTTAGAACTACATTGGCTTGATTCCACTTGGGTATGTAGGTAGTCACTCTAGTAATGCAGCTGGCTATTTTATTTATTTTACTTATTTTGAAAATGGGGGGAAATTGTTGGAAATATTCAAAATAGTTTTGGGTTTGGCTTTGTTTTTGAAGAGGGAAGAAGTGGAAGAAGAAGGAAGAAGAGGGGATGAATAGTCTCACATCTAGAAAATTAAGAGAATGTATTGATCTAAATATAGGATTCTCTAAGGAAGGTTTGGCCCTTTGGGCACCCAAAGCTTTGCTTTGATGTGAGGAGAGAAGTTATGCATCACCACCACACGCGCGCGCCACCGCCGCCGTCCGTCCGACCGACCCGGTTTGGGTCTAAAATGACGAATTAATTTTTGTTCACAAGCCAGATGCAGAATCTAAGTTTGAACGGATATTTTTGGCGGGTCATTTGAATGAAGAAACGCGATCGTTTAGTAACAGTTTTAAACCGTTGTGAAAAGTCGCAACTGTTTGTAACAGTTTCGGACTGTTGGAAAGGATGCGACGCTTGACGAATGGACACTTCCTCACTACTATAAATAGTGACGCCCAGAAACCATCAGAATATCATAATCTCTTTTCTTTCTATCTCATTCTTCTTCCTCCAGATCTGCGACGCCCAGAAAGTGTTGCAGAACACTGCCTTTCACCATAGTTTGCGACGCTTGAAAGATGTTACAAATGCAGAAACGTTGCAGATCGGTTTTCTTCTTCTTATTCATTCTGTTCTCTACTAAATTGCATCATCAGAAATCAAATTTGAGTGTTCTTGGTCAGATCAAAATTGTATAATTTTTGAATCCGATTATGCTGTTTCAAGGCTTTATTGAATCCTGAAGTCGATAGTTCAATAACCCGTTTATACCTGTTAGGTTGAACTATTGTCTAAAAGAATCTACACAGTGGATCCTTGAAGTCAGAAGTACAATAGTTATAATCTTCATCTTTCTAGAATCATTGATACAAATATCCAATGTTAATTATATTCAAACCAATGTATAAATGTTAAAGTTTGTTTAAACACATAATTTATATGTATATACATGCCACAAAACACGAAGCATGAAAATTATATATATAAATGCCAACTTCTGCTTTGTAAAATAAATATGGATATTTGTATTTAATATAAGTAAACTTGTACTTTCCTTTATAACTTTGCTTGTCATAAAAAATGTGATCTGTACCACCTTGTACATAATATTTAAATAGTTAAGCTTTCTTTCCATTATAATACCAGACCTACTTTCTTGATATATTGATTTACATACCACACATATATATAGAGCTACACACTTGCATATGGAGTGAAACATTGAAAATCATAGTATATATATGTATGTAACTATACATACATACATACATACATATACATACATACATATACATACATACATACATACATACATATATACATACATACATACATACATACATATATACATACATACATACATACATATATATATATATATATATATATATATATATATAACAACAAAAATAATTGAATTGACAAGACTTCAGAGTAGGGCAAATATGAGCCTATGCAAAGATGTACCCATATCGACTTGCCCTACAAAAGCAGTATACTAATGGAATAAAACACATGAATAAATATACAAGTGCGTGTAAGTGAAAATAAACTAAAATACTTGAAAACAAGTGACTTAAACGCAAAAAATCATGTTCACAAAACTTGCAAATAGCAACATAAAAACAAACACATTCACATATAATATTACACACACACACACATATTGACACATTAAAAGCCTGTATTCTATTGAATTATTTGGCCTACACATAATCAACATTCACCTCCTAGCCCTGATTAACTCATGTATTAAAGTAGGTTGCAAGAACTTGTTGTAAATTTTTTTTAATCAAAGGAAATGTGCGACCGTTGAAATTTGATAATTTGCAGTTGAGAAAAACAAGTGATTATGTACTGCATAGCATTCTGTACATACATCACCGAGTATTTATATTATTACATTGCATAGCTATATTGGTTATATGAGCTCATTTCTATGAATACCCGAAGCCCATTATAATACACATATTACATTGCATTATAAGGTAAATTCAACTACCCGTATTCATTATTACGCCCCCTCAAAAACTCTTAGGGTTTTTGCCCTAATGGCGGCTCCAATTATGTCTGATGCGATCTCTTTTTTTTCTTCAAAAAATAAGTCGAATCTGAGAGAAAATTAGTTCCACATCACTCATATGCCACTATTTCTTCAATCAATGTGAAGAAATCACAGAGATTCGGGTAGATCCTGGATCTCACAATTAACGAATTTAGGAAGTCGACTAATTTTGGTGAAAAATAGTTCAGTACTTCTTAGATATGTGTAGATCTGTTACTGTTGAGTTAAATGTATGTTCGATGTTGGAGAAGAATTGAGGTTTGACTTGGATTGTAGAAGTGCCTCTTCATGTGTAGATCTGCCGCTGTTGAGTCAGATCTATGCTTGATTTGGCCCAGAAGTCTCTTGTCTTTCACCTACCTTGAGTTCAGTCTTTAGTATGGTAAAGTTTCTTGCTGACAATGATTTTGTGATAATATCTGCAATTTGGTAAGTTAAAGGTACGTGGTTTACTTACAGTTTTCGTTTTATTACTTGATCACGAACAAAGTATATATCCATTTCCATGTGCTTAGTTTTGGAACGCAATACTGGGTTGGCAGACAATGAAATCGCGCTTACATTATTGCTCCATAATATTGGTTTTGTATTCATGTTTGCTTTCAGTTCACTTAGTAACAACTGTATCCACTTAATCTCTACCGTTGCACATGCTATGCTTCTATATTCTGCTTTGGTGCTTGATCTAGATACAATCTATTGCTTTTTAGAACACCAAAAAACTGGATTTTTTCCCAATATATATACCATGCCCTATGGTGGATCTTCTATCATCAAGATCTGTACCTAATCTGCATCTTCATTTCCAATTATATTCAGATGTTTGCATGCTTTAAACTTCAGCCATGATTAATAGTGCCTTTTAAGTATCCGAGTATCCTTTTTACAGCTTTCCAGTGTTAATCTTTTGGGTCCTGCATAAATTGATATACTTTGTTAACACTGTATGATATTTCTGGTCTTATAATGGTTGCATATTGCAATGTGCCAATAATACTTCTACACTGTTTACTAATAAATACGGTTTCTCCCATGTGTTTTGACAGATGATGATTTGTCACCATTGGTGTTGGCAAAGAATTTGCTGCTTCCATTTTTGCTTTGACTAAAATTTCCATGATGTACTTTCTTTGACAAAGTAAAATTTCTGATTCTACACTCTTGTAACTTCAATTCCCAAAAAATAGCTTAGTGCTCTAAGATCTTTAATTGAAAATTGTTTATCTATAAGTTGAATGAGATTGTTGATCTCTGACTCAACGGTATTTGTAACAATCAAACCATCAACATATATCAGTATGTATATAATTGAAACATTATTGATTCTCGTAAATAGTGAGTTATATGATTTGGTAGGATGAAATTCTAGACTTGTTAGTGTAAATTTTAGTTTATTAAACTAGACTCTAGGAGCTTGTTTAAGTCCATAAATGGTTTTATTTAGTTTGCAGACTAATCTTTTATCCTGCATGTAGCCTTTTAGTTGCTCCATGTAGACTTCTTCCTTTTTAATTACCATTTAGGAAAGCATTGTTTACATCCAAATGTGTGGTTTTCCAATTTTAGTGTAATGCTACTGTGATGCCCCACCTCTATACTCACATTAGCCAAGGACATTACGGAGTAATGCCGTCGACTAGTATGAAGAATAAGGATGTTGAGGAGCGACCATCAGTGTAATTGCTTTGTGCGGGTACCGATACGTTAGACAGTATGCCATGCATTTCATTTCAAAAGGGAATCCGACATATCAAATATCAACTCAAAGCTACTACACAGTGGCTATGTGGACTTCGAAAACAAATATAGAAATAAGCATAACATAAATCAGTCACAGATATTCATATCACTAAGGCGAAAACAGATATGAGTATATCACACAAAAGTGTACATCAAAGTAGTGGTCATACAAGATCCATTACATCACAAAAGAATATGTAGACATCGAGAACTCTCTATCTCGAATGTATAAAAGAAAAAACTTCTAAACTAAGTAGTTAGCCAAAAGTCAAAAGCTATTCCCTGCTAAGAAGTCAAGTAGAAGCACCTGTAACACCTCGGTCTGACCCGAGTATTGTTTAAGAAGGAAATAATAAATGGATCACACCGAGGTGTTACGGATGCTTCTACTTGACTTCTTAGCAGGGACTAGCTTCTGACTTTTGGCTAACTACTTAGTTTAATAGTTTTTGCTTTTATACATTCGAGATAGAGACTCCTTGATGTATACACATTCTTTGTTCTAGCACTTGTACCTATTCTTTTGTGATGTAGTGGATCTTGTATGACCATTACTTTGATGTACACTTTTATGTGATATATTCATATCTGTTTCCGCCTTAGTGATATGAATATTTGTGACTGATTTGTATGATGCTTATTTCTATATTTGTTTCCGAAGTCCACATAGCCACTATGTAGTAGCTTTGAGTTCGTATTTGATATGTCGGATTCCCTCTTGAAATGAAATGCATGTCGTACTATCTGACATATCGGTACCCACACAAAGTAATTACATAGATGGTCGCTTCTCTATAGCCTTATTCTTCATGCTAGTCGACGACATTATCCCGTAGTGTCCTTGGCTAGTGTGAGTATAGAGGTGGGGCGTCACAGCTTGGTATCAAAGCCAAACTTCGGAACAATATAGAATATTATAGCAAGGATCATTGTCCTAATAGGAATCTTGCCTTAGGATTTAATTTGAGTCAATGGACCCGTTCTATCCTATTTTCTTTTATGACGCCTTGTTTTATCGATCATGATTGTTTGATATTCATTTTGAGAATAACCTTTTTCCTCTTCTTTCTTTCTTTCTTAAAGAAGAGAAATGGTTAGACCAGTCCGTTCCAGCATCGGTCAATCTAGTGCTACTCCTCAAGATGGAGTATTGATGTCTGCCCAGCAGCTTTTAGATCTCGTAAAGAATGCTCAAGCCGTCGGACCCATTCCAGAGCCTACTCACCCTAAATCGGGGTTTGCACGCTTGTACAGTGATTATACCAATTTGGGTGGAAATCCATTTAAGGGTTCCGAAAGCGTTATAGAAGTTCAAGCTTGTCTTATAACATGCGATCGTATCTTTTCTTGCATGAATCTTATTGATCTACATCGTATCCAAGTGGCTTCTAGTATGCTCCAAGAGAGAGCATTAGATTGGTATGAGCTTTTGTTTTTGAGATTATCAAAGCGGATCTTACTTGGGAGCAATCCCAAGAAATATTCGAGTTAAAGTTTGTGCTGGAGGCTGAAAAAGTAACTTTAGCCCGACGCTTTATTAACCTTGTTCAAGGTGAATCTTCTATGACCTATTATGTTGCATCTTTTGAATCCCACTCTAAATATGGGGTCGAGTACATTAATACCCCAATGAAGAAAAATCAGAGGTTTATTTACGGGTTGAATAAGAACCTCAAAAAGCCATTACTTCTGAAATTAGAAGTTTCTTTCGACCAGCTTATTTCGTTGACCTTATGAATTGAGTTTTCAAAGACTTCCTCGATCGATTTGTTCTCATCTTTATAGATGATATTCTTGTTTATTCTAAAACCGAGAAAGAGCATGAAAAGCATCTTTGGATTGTGTTGGAAAATCTTTGGAGCAATCAATTGAAAGAATTTTTTTCTAAGTGACACTTTTGGCAATCCCGTGTGAAATTTCTCGGACATATTATTTCTGAATCCAGGATTTCCGTGGATCCTTCAAAGACTGAAGCGATTCAAAATTGGAAGAGACCGGAGAGGGTGACGGAAATTTGTAGCTTTCTTGGATTGGCAGGTTATTACCGTCGGTTCATAAAAGACTTTTCAAAAATTTCCGTGCCTCTTACTAGTTTGACAAAGAAGGGAGTTAAGTACATTTGGTCAGATAAACGTGAAGCTTCCTTTCAAAGATTAAAAGAATTCCTTTCCGATGCTCCTATTCTTGTGATTCCCGAAGGGAACCAAGACTTTATTGTTTATACCGATGCTAGTCATGTTGGTTTGGGAGCCGTTCTCATGCAAAGGGAACGTGTTATTGCTTATGCTTCTAGGCAATTAAATCCCGCCGAGACTAGATATGCCACTCATGATTTAGAGCTCGCGGCTATTGTTTTCGCCCTTAGTATTTGACGCCACTATCTTTTGGGTGAGAAATTTGTTCTCTATATCGATCATAAATCTTTAAAGTATTTATTTTCTCAAAAGGAACTTAATTTGCATCAACAACATTGGCTCGAGTTCCTTGCATCTTATGATCTTGATATCCTTTATACTCCCGAAAAAGGAAATTGTGTTGCCGATGCCCTTAGTCGTAGGCAATAAGCGGTTGTTTCAATGATGATATCCGAATGGAATGAACTCGAGACTTTATCCATTTCTGAGATTCGAGATCGTGAATCCGATTCACGTTCATCTCTTGTTCTATGTAGCCTTGAGGCTCATCCATCTCTTTTGGACCGCATTCTTGATGCTCAAAAGCATGATCTCGAATTGGCCCATCTTAGCCAAAATTGTCGGGGTAGTAATATTGATGGTTTGAAAGAATTTGAAATCGATGCGCGTGGCGGCATTCAAAAATTTGGTAGACTTATTGTGCCAAATATTAGTGGTCTTCATCAAGACATTTTAGAAGATTCTCATCGTTCTAAATTTACCATTCATCCCGGTAGTAGTAAAATGTATGCAGATATGAAATGACTTTATTATTGGGGTGCAATGAAATCTGATATTGCTTACTTCATTAAGTATTGCATAACTTGCCAACTCATAAAGGCTGAGCATCAAAGGCCCGGTTGGCTATTGCAACCTTTGGACATTCCAGTTTGGAAGTGGGATCAAGTGTCCATGGACTTTATTGACGGTCTTTCCCGTTCTCGTTCGGGCCATGATAGTTTATGGGTAATTGGGGATAGACTTACAAAATCCGTCCATTTTATCCCCTTTCGGTCTAATCGGACCGTACCTCTCTTGGCCAAACTTTATGTTAGAGAAGTTATTAAATTGAATGGAGTTCCTACTTCTATTGTTATCGATCATGATCCATTATTTACTAGTGGATTTTGGAAGAGTCTTCAAAAAGCTTTGGGAACAAAGCTTAATTTTAGCATCGCTTATCATCCTCAGTCCGATGGACAAACCGAGCGTGTGAATAAAACTCTTGAAGATCTTCTTCGTGCATGTGTTCTTGATTTTGGTGGAAGTTGGAAAGATCATATTCCTCTTGTTGAGTTTTCCTATAATAATAGCTTCCAATCTAGTATTGGTATGGCACCTTTCGAGGCACTCTATAATAATAGCTTCCAATCTAGTATTGGTATGACACCTTTGATAATAGATTGAAGATTCTAAAGGTGTTGTCGAAGAGGGATCAATCTTTGCTTGTTCTAGAGCTTCTCATTTGTTGTTTGGGGGTTAAAAGGTGAGTTCTTGAACTGACATCTATGTTTATCCCTTTGATATTTGTTAGGTATGAATACCTAACATATATTCCTTTTCATTTGCCTTTGAATTGAATTGGTTTGATGTATATTCAAATTTTGATGTTTTGAAGTAAAAAATCTTTAAAATCCTATCTTTGATGTTTGAACATGTTGTTGGGGTGTATCGAAGTGCCTATAAGGCTGGGTTGTCGCTTGGCACAAATCCCGAGTCTGCGTGGCTCGTTCGATCGCGTCCGGTTAGGATTTGTTTTGCCCTTCTTAGGAGTTAGGCTGAAAATACTGCAAATGACAGTTCAATCGACTGAACTGTAAGATCAGTCGATTGAAACTGGAAATAGAAATTTCCTGTGCCAGTATTAGTCGATTGACCATTCAACTCAGTCGACTAGGCCTGGAAACCGAAAGTTTCTGGACATAGTATCAGTCGTCTGACCACACAGTTCAGTCGACTGAATCTGCTTATCTCAGCCCGATTTTGTGTGGATTTCCAATTTTAAATCGATTCTCGTTGATCCGATTAGTTGTTATCAATTTTGTTGGCTTTGATAATTTCTTTTTTTGGGATTTTTGGGAATATCCATTTTGATGGATTTGGTATCGATTTCTATGGATTTGATTCACGTCTTCGTATGTAAATTTTTGGTGATTGATTGTTTTTTAAATTATTTTTGTGATTTGTCACTTTGAAATACAAAGGTTTCTATACTAGTAGGAAATATTCAAACTCTTTCATAAGGATGATTTCAACTCTATTTCAATACAAAGCTCGTTTATAAAATCATTTTCCAATTTATTAGTATATACAAACCTTTTCCTCATTCATTCGAGAAATCCAATTAAACGACTTAGCAAAACTAGTGGTATGAAACACTTGCGTTTACTTTGTCGGTTAATTCTTAAACTCGTTCGATTGAAACTCTTGTGACAATTTTTGAGTGGGAATCTACAATAAGTTCCAAAAAATTTAAGGTAAGCCAGTGGTTATTGGATATGTAGCTAAACTCATTTATTTACTAGCTTAGTGTAATTTACACTTATCGGTCAACGATGATCGTTTTTTGATTTAGACTAGCGATATGCAATGTCTCTTTGTTTGTGTGATGGGCTAAACCTCGTTTGTGGAGTTTCGCTCAAAATTGGTGGGGTAGCGACCCATGATCTTTGGGCCGTTTGTGGAGCCTCGGCTCAAAAATTGATGGTTAGCGACCATGGAATAACATTCCATTTGTGATGCACGTATTGGTGAGTTTTCATGCTCCCGTTTGTGATAGGCCTCCCCCTTTGTGTCTTCTGGATTTCTAATTAATGATATCTAGAATTTGTGTTTCGCCAATTTTTGTGATTTACATTGATAAGTTTAATCAATATTTGTGTATTGGTGAATATGTTAAAGAATATGATTTTCTTTTCGGTGTTTGAGAATATTCGAGATATAGTTTGATTTTTATTGTCATCTAATGTATACTTGTCACAGTATGGCATTATTGTTATAATACGTTTTTGTCATATCTCTTATCCTACCTCATTTTATATGATATTTATAGCTAGACTGATCCGTTTATTATTTCCTTCTTAAATAATACTCGGGTCAGACCGAGGTGTTACAGGTGCTTCTACTTGACTTCTTAGCAGAGACTAGCTTCTGACTTTTGGCTAACTGCTTAGTTTAGTGGTTTTTTCTTTTATACATTCAAGATAGAGACTCCTTGATGTATACATATTCTTTTGTCTAGCACTTGTACCTATTCTTTTGTGATGTAGTGGATCTTACATGACCACTACTTTGATGTACACTTTTATGTGATATATTCATATTTGTTTCCGCCTTAGAGATATGAATATCTATGACTGATTTGTGTTATTCTTATTTCTACATTTTATTCCGAAGTCCACATAGCCACTATGTAGTAGCTTTGAGTTTTTATTTGATATTTCGGATTCCCTCTTGAAATGAAATGCATGTCATACTATCTGACATATCGGTAACCGCACAAAGCAATTACACAGATGGTCGCTCCTCAACAACCTTATTCTTCGTGCTAGTCGACGGCATTACCCCATAGTGTCCTTGGATAGTGTAAGTATAGAGGTGTGGCGTAAAAGAAGAGAAATGGTTAGACCAGGCCATCCCAGCGCCGGTCAATCCAGCGCTGCTCCTCAGGATGGAGTATTCATGTCTGCCCAACATCTTTTAGATCTCGTATAGAATGCTCAAGCCTTCAGACCCATTCCAGAGCCTACTCACCTTAAATCGAGGTTTGCATGCTTGTGCAGTGATTATAGAAATTTGGATGGAAAGCCATTCAAGGGTTCCGAAAGCGTTTTACAAGTTCAAGCTTGGCTTAGAACATGCGGTCGCATCTTTTCTCGCATGAATCTTATTGATCTACATCGTGTCCAAGTGGCTTCTAATATGCTACAAAAGAGAGCATTAGATTGGTAAGAGCTTTTGGTTTCTGAGATTATCGAAGCGGATGTTACTTGGGAGTAATTCCGAGAAAGATTTGATCCGAAGTTTGTGCCGGAAGCTGAAAAAGTAACTTTGGCCCGACGCTTTATTGACTTTGTTCAAGGTGAATCTACTATGACGGATTATGTCGCATCTTTTGAATCTCTCTCTAAATATGGGGTCGAGTATATTAATATCCCATTAAGGATAAATCAGAGGTTTAGTTATGGGTTGAATAAGAACCTCAAAAAGCCATTACTTCTAAAATTAGAAGTTTCTTTCGTCCAGCTTGTTGATACCGCTCTTCGACTTGAAGAGGCGATAAAGAAAGCAATGTTGAAGTTGTGGGTGCCAAACAGAACTTCAACAACAACAAGAAGAGGCCTATTAAGTTCAACCCTAATTCCAACAAGAAAGGGAAACAAGCAACTTCAGTAGCAAAGACTCCTACCTCTAGTCGTGGGCAATGTTACAATTGTTGTTCTAAGGACCCTTATGCAAATAAGTGTCCGAAGCCCCTTACTTGTCGCTATTGCAAAAGTTCAGGTCATACTATATCTTCATGTTCCAAACTTCAAAGCAAGAACGAAGGAAAGCTAAATGTTGTGCAAGCCCCTAGTAACACTTCTCATGGTCAAGGTATTTCTCATTCTATCCTTGATGGCATTAATATGTTTTGTGATCTTACCATTCGAGTCTTTTTGACACGGGTGCATCCCACTGTTTTATATCAAAAGAACTTGTTGATACTTTTTCTTTAAATGTTATAGGCTTGATGACTTCTTTGAGAATTGCAAATCCAGTTGGTGGATCCACAACACTCAGTTTACTTTGTAAAGATGTCGAGATTATTTTATGTGATTATTCTTTCCGAGCCAATTTTCATGTCTTGCGTTACTTAGGCTTTGGAATGATTTTAGGAATGGATTGGCTTAACTGTTATAAAGTCCACATCCTATGTCCTGAGAGGACTATACATTTTCGACATCCTCAATCTATTAAGCAGATTTCTATTGCTCTTAAAGATTCAGATTCTAATTCGGTGACACCCTTATATTCTCTAAACCCTCAGGATGACGATAATGATGATGAGGACGATGTCATTTCTCTCATTCACGTTGTTCATGAATTTCCCGACAAATTTTAGTCCATTTTAGGATTACCCCCTAAGCGAGCAATCGAGTTTAGAATTAATCTAATCCCTGGAGCTCTACTTATAAATCCTCCTCCTTATCGTATGTCCAATAGGGAAATGGATGTGATGCGTAAACAATTATCCGAATTAGAAATAAAGTAGTTTATTCGTTCTAGTTCCTCTCCTTGGGGAGCTTCGACTATTTTTGTGAAGAAATCCGATGGTGCACTTAGACTTTGCGTTTGTAACGACCTGATATTTTCAACCATTCGCATCCACACACGTCGGACTTGAATTGTTCAAAATATCAGATTGTTAATTTAAATTTGGCAAAACTCAACATATACAGTAAATAAATCAATCACAGAATCACAGACACAAAGTAATATAAGGCAGCGGAATAGATAAATAGTAGTTCATGAAGCTACTATATAAACATCAGAGTTAGAAATAAAATACAGTAGAATATCTCAAATATAGTGAAGTCTCCAATACAAACTGATGACCACTCTGACCGAATCATCTGGAAAAGTTGAAAAATGAATCGATAGCTAGATTTCCAAGCGAAGCTCCAAACTCCAAACGTGAGTCAAATGCTGAATTACTCGGTCTGACCCGAGCGTAAAGCAAAACACAAAACACTCAAGTCAGGATTAACATTCTTATATCAATAAATCCAACTTAAGTGAAATATCAACTGAAATACAAATAACTTAAATGATGTTTGGAATAACCATTCTCTAAGGATACATGGAACTATCTACAATGCAGAAATATACACTACAACACCATGGTAATTTCAAATTAATTTATACTTCAAAAACAAAATATCATTTTCATTTCAAATATATCTATTTCCCAAAATAGTAGATATATATATATATATATATATATATTAAATTATTTATAAAGTAAATCAACTCGACTATTCCATAAAATTTAATTCGATCTCAACTTATCAATTTCCATTCTATTCAGTTTCTGACGAAACAAATTCAAATTTATTGATTTCAACTACAGCTTTGAACCACAAATAAATCATTTTAAATTTCAATGTAATTCAAAGTCAGTACATTTCGAAACCTTAAATATTCAACATTTCAAAGACTAAATTTGATAATTGAATTTATCTCCGACTTCATTATTATTTAGTTTTGAAATATTCACATTCTTCATATAACCTTAAATTACATTTTCTATAATTTACCTTCGATTTCTTTAGACATGAAATATCCATTAAATTACTTAAATCAAAATCAAGTTATAAGATCAGATTTTTAAAGTTTCAAATTCAATAGCTTCAAATCGATTTAATTAAGTAAATTTCTTAATTAACTGCAATTCTATCAATTCGACTTTATCTTCCTTAATTTATACAAATAATTGAAAATCTATTTATAAATATAATACTTAACATTTTATGTTGATTAAATCAAACTTTATTAATTTAGGTTTATTATTGAGTCTACTTTATATTTAAACATATTTATATAAAATATTTTTATATTAAATAAACCATATATATTCCCTTTCAAAAACATAGAAATCATTTTCAAAATATTTATATATAGACCAACGGTGTCTGTATATAATTTCCTATCGTATGGTCAAGTGAAACGGATATTTAACATTTCTGTGACGCCCCACCCCGAGACCCACATTAGTAAAGAGAATTAACGAGTAATTCCATCTACTAATGCAGAGAATATGGCTGGTTAAGGGCGACCGAATAGTAATGCATTAGCTAAAGACTAAGTACGTCGATTTTTACCATATTTTTTTTCTGTGTATCTCAAGTGATCGACATACTCAATGTTTAACTAATACGATACTACACGGCTATATGATCTATTGAGAAACAAAATGCAATAAATATAACAATCACGTCACAGAACAGCAACCACAGATATATATATATACTAATACAAGCCAAACATCAAATGTAATACCCTACATCATAGTGGCGTGTAACCACACAATATACATACATCTCCG
Organism: Allium cepa; assembly: GCA_030765085.1. Taxonomy (NCBI): domain Eukaryota; kingdom Viridiplantae; phylum Streptophyta; class Magnoliopsida; order Asparagales; family Amaryllidaceae; genus Allium; species Allium cepa. The sequence continues at coordinate 229,382,734 of CM060939.1, forward strand.
TCCCCACAAAAGAATATGTAGAATAAGATGACACAAAAGACACACACGAAAGATGTAGCCAAGTCCATTGTCATGAGCCCCTCAAAAAGCAAAATAGGTCCAAGCACAAAAGATAGATATCCGACCTAACCTGCAACTCGGTCTGACCCGAGTGACAAACACACGGGTCAGGCAAACTGAATCTTATCGTTAGAAAAGAAATATGATAAGGCAAAAAGGGAGCTTTTCCCTTATAGCCTAAAGGGAAACATAAGCAGATAAGAGCTACTAGTGTAAATAACATATAACTTCTACATGTCACTACAGGTGTTTGCAACTATATATATATATTTGGGTGTAAAATAAGAGAATGAGTGAGTAAGGTATAAGGAAAAACTCCTAACAATCATTCATTAAATAATCAACCTTCCAAAATCATATAAAATCCCAAGTATCAATTCATAAATTCGAAATTATCAAAATCCACCAAGAAATCATATATGCCTTACTCACATCTATAAAGCTGTAGAAAACACATAAAAAGGTGGTGAAATCAAAATCATCATGAATCATCAAAAGAAACCTCGGATTGGCCAGATCCCGCATGCCGAAGCAATGTTGCACGTGCTACTTACCAGTACTACCATCATTATGGTACCATATCCATCTATTGACCGAAGTCCTCACATTGAATTGTTTCGGTCTATGACGTCATCTATATCCATCCCGAACACCCGCCATCATAGTGATTGGAGTCTTCACTCCAATCGGTGTCCGCTGAGCCCCCGCCATCACAGTGATCGAGCCAAACATTGCTTGACCCGATCGGGACTCAAAGTACTGGTAGTCCTTCTAGAATGTGTCAGAAACTCTCGGATAGTAACCCAAAAAGTGGTAACGTACGTCCCATACCTCACGTTCTCACTTAGTGGTTTTCTAGCCGCTAGTCGATGCCACACTATGAAAATCATCTAAATCATCATAAGAATCGCCTCATGTCATCGGCGAATGGTATGAAATGCCAAACTTGTCTTATCTCATCGACAAGTAAGAAATACCATAAATTCATCAATCATCATCAAATTCCATCGAAATATCTGCCTCATATCATTGGCAAGAGCATCTCCATCAATATAGCCCATCATCGAAGATGCTCCTATTTAGGAGTTCTCGGACTATATATATATATATATACACACACACACACACACACACTAAATAAATTGATATGGAATAATGCCCTAGTTAGGATTTAAATACATCAAAAACATACCGCGAAGTGGTTGTCATCAAAGAGGAATTCAAACAATTCCCAAAAGTTGTTTCGATCGTACAAGTCCGAAATTAACCGATAAAGTAAATTCACGAGTCCTATACCTCGTAATTTTACTAAACCGTTTAATTTACTTCCTCATACGTCCGAAAAAGCATCAAGTAATTAAAATAAATAAAATTAATTATAATATATTTTACTAGAGAAAACGTGATTTTAAACCAATTTATAGAAATTTATCTAAAGGATTTTGAGAGAAAACTCATCATTTAAAAGAATTTTAATGATTTTTGAAAGCCTAGAAAATAAAGAATAATTGTTTAAAAACCTTTAAAAATGTATAAAAACTATTATTATACAAACCATGATTTTAGAAGATTTTATGCAATTTATTCGGATTTTTAAAACTCAGAAAAACATCAATTTGCAATTTAATGGCATAAACCAATATTCAAATTTAAATCGAATTTGAATTAAATTTAAATTCACATCTCATCCTAACTTGACTAGTCCATTACTGGAAATAACGATCAAACATTAGCATCAAATTTCATATATAAAATTTTTGCAAAAGAATACAAACGAAATTGTCGAAATCGGACAAATATATAATATTGCGGCTGTCAATGACAGGCCAGCAGTAAAAACATCAATTTTTCTTCATGTAAACAATAAAATCGTACAAACTTAAAACACGAAAATTGTAGCATATTTCCTAAGGATTCCAGAACATCTTGAATTTCAAGATTCCGGTCAGCAAAGTGAAAGTTATGATCGAAATACTACAGAGGAAAAAAAAATTTGTGCACTGGTTATCAACACAGACCAGCGACGAAAAAGTTAAACTTTCACTATGCAGACTTCAAATATATTCAAAACTGAAAACATAAAAGTTGTGGCATATTTCACAAGGATTTCAGAACATCTAAAATTTCAAAATTTCGATTTGAAACGCAAAAGTTATGCTAAAAATACTATTCAGCCAATAGAGCACTATTACTATTTTCTGTGCAAATACCCTCTCGGTTTTGCAACTTTGACAGCAAATAAGGAGGTACAAACGGACTCAAAACTTGATAAATTTTTACAGTAATGAACTATAACAAATGTACTCCAAACTGAACAAGTTTGGCAGCAATCCGATGCCGGATAAACAAGATATGGGCAAATGAAATTGGCACTATTTCAGCCGGATAAACATATCAAAAAGATCAAAAACAAAACATCACAATACCAAACTTTTACATAGTGAAGAATTTTCATTTGCTTACAGTTTGCTGCAAGTTTTCACTTACTATTAGCGGCAAAAGATGATGATGTTGGTTGCAAAATGGTGACTTTCAGCGAGGATTGGAGCTAGGAGGACCTGTAGAAGCTAAAACAAGAACATGCAAGAAGAAAAATCATTAAAATAAAACCTAAACCCGAGATTTTCATGAATTAGGGATTTTTGAGGTAGGAGATTACCTTCTCTTAGCTTTTTATCTTGAAAATATTCTAAATTTCACCAAAATATGTTTATAATTGAGTTACAGAAAGAGAGGCAACCATGGATTTATGATTTCAGAAATTTTTAGAAGAAGCCGTATACAATTGGAGAAGAAGAACGTACATCTCCTCCAGATGTTTCTCATTAGGACTAATGGGTATGGGTTAGGTAATTAGGCCTATTTATTTACTTAGTGAAATTTTAGATTTTTGTTTTACTAGTTTTAACATAACTTTTGCATTTTAATTCCAATTTGAGTGAAACGAATTGTGTTTTACTCGTTTTGACGAATAGCATAATAAAATGTTTTAGCATTTTTAAAATACTAAAACATCCTTTTCAATTATTATTGTGCCCTAAAAATAATTATTCCAACTCATTTCTTTTTATTTTACAATATAAAGAGTATTATTGGAATAAAATTCCCATACCATAAATTTTTATCTCAAAAATTACTTAACATCATTTATTATCCACCCAAGTCTTAATTAAATTTTTCCTAAGCTTATTTCCATTCAACTTATATTTATTTCAAGTCAGCCTTTGTTGAAATAAATCCTACATGAGATAATTTTAACTCACATTAAATTAATTCACCAAATATTGCTTATGTAGAATAAACAATATAAATCATCATAACACTTCTTACTTTATTAATTAAACTCGATATTAAATTATAATTTTCATCATAATTTAATATCATCGGTAATCTCCAATCATGGTTGTTACAGACTCCCCCCTTAACAAAATTGCGTCCACGCAATTTCTAGGGGAATAACCGTTACGCTTATGATGATTCAACTAGAAGAAATAAGAAATAGCTTGAGATAATAAATTCTCACCGTCATTGGAAGAAGAAAGAAAGCCAGGAAAAGATCGCTCGATAGATTCTCTAGTTTCCCAAGTACAATCATTGGGGTTTTCTGTCCATTGAATCTTTACAAGAGGCACGTTCTTGCTTCGAAGGCGTCTCACCTCCGAATCAAGCACGCGAATAGGCTGCTGAACAGTAGATAGACTCGGTGAGATCTCAAGCTTAAGCTGTTCGGATGGATCAACGACGGAATTATAGTCTCGAATGCACTTCCTAAGCTGAGAGACGTGGAAGACGTCATGAATACCAGATAAACGAGACAGAAGAGTCACTCGATAAGCAACTGGACCGATGCGCTCAGTAATCGGAAATGGTCCTATAAAACGAGGAGCCAATTTCCCTATAGAGCTAAAGCGCATCACCCCCTTTAAAGGAGATACTCGAATGAAGACAGGATCACCGACAGCAAATTCAAGAGGCTTCCTACGGTTGTCCGCGTAGGATTTCTGACGATTCTGTGCCTCTCTCATCCTCTGTCTAATAAGCGATATCTTTTCTGAAGAATCACGAACTGAGTCTGGACCGAGTATAAACTTCTCGCCAGATTCTAGCCAACAAGATGGAGATCGGCACGGTCTTCCGTACAGTGCCTCGAAGGGAGCCATACCAATACTGGATTGATAGCTGTTATTGTAGGAGAACTATACCAATGGTAGATGATCCTCCCAAGAACCACTGAAATCAAGAATGCATGCACGGAGAAGGTCTTCAAGAATACGATTCACCCTCTCAGTCTGTCCATCAGACTGGGGATGATAAGCTGTAGAAAGATTCAGCTTTGTTACCAAAGCTTGCTGAAAATTGGTCCAGAAATGGCTGGTAAACAAAGGATCACGATCACATACGATCGAAGAAGGAACACCATGTAATCGTACAATTTCCTTAATATAAAGCTTTGCCAACAAAGGAGAATTCCTGTTAGATTTAATAGGAACAAAATGTGCAGACTTCGTGAGACGGTCTTCGATAACCCAAATGCTAGAATGACCTGACCTCGAACGACGTAAGCCGTCAACAAAGTCCATCGATACCTGATCCCACTTCCACTGTGGGACCTCTAAAGGCTGAAGAAGACCAGATGGCCGCTGATGCTCGGCCTTGACAAGCTGACAAGTCATGCAATTGCTTACATAACTTGCAATATCACGCTTCATGCCTTCCCAATAGTAAAGGCGATGCATATCCGCGTACATCTTACTGCTACCCGGATGAATGGTATACTTAGTGCGATGACAATCATCAAGTATGTCACGCCTAAGTGTTGAATCAGAAGGCACAACTATACGGTTCTTCAGACGAAGACAACCGTGAGAATCTATAGAAAAATCCCGCAACTCCTCATCACGGGACCCAGATGAGCATGACTGAATGAGGTGCATAGTATAAGCATCATGCCTCTGAGCCTCTGAAATACGATCTAGAAGAGATGGTCGAGCCTCCATACTGAATAATAACAAAGGTGAATCAGATGATGGTGCTCGATCGCGAATATCAAAGCAAGATAAGGTATCCAAAACATCCCATTCGGCTATCATCAAAGAAACTACGGCCGAATGCTTGCGACTAAGCGCATCAGCTACTCGATTACCCTTTCTAGGGGTATACTCGATATCGAAATCATATGAGGCCAGAAACTCAAGCCAACGCTGCTGCCTCATATTAAGCTCCTTCTGAGTAAAAAGATATTTCAAGGATTTATGATCGGTAAAAAGGACGAAGTGCTCTCCCAAAAGGTAATGACGCCAAATCTTCAAAGCGAAGACAATGGCTGCAAGCTCTAAATCATGAGTAGCGTACCGAACCTCATTCGGACGCAATTGCCTTGAAGCGTAGGCAACAACACGATCTCTCTGCATCAAAACAACACCGAGGCCACTATGACTGGCATCGGTATAAACGATAAGATCTTGGGTCCCTTCAGAAACCACAAGGACGGGAGCATGTGTGAGAAGCTCCTTCAATTGCTGGAAGGAAGCCTCACACTTATCGGACCAAAAGAATCGAACGCCTTTCCTCGTAAGGTTTGTAAGAGGAAGCACGATACGAGAGAAATCCTTAATAAAGCGACGATAATAACCGGCCAATCCCAAAAAGCTACGAATCTCGTGAACATTCTCAGGCCTCTTCCAATTTTGAATAGCCTCGATCTTAGAAGGACCAACGGAAATACCTTCTGAAGATACAACATGGCCTAAGAACTTCACTTGCTTTTCCCAGAAGTGACACTTAGAAAGTTTTGCTTTGAGTTGATGCTTTCGGAGAGTACTCAAAACAATTCTAAGATGTCGAGCATGGTCCTCTTCGGACTTGGAATATACTAAGATATCATCGATGAATACAAGCACGAATTTATCGAGATATTCCCGGAATACCCGATTCATAAGATCGACAAAGTAGGCAGGTGCGTTCGTCAATCCGAATGGCATGACGAGCCACTCATAAGAACCATAGCGAGTGCGGAATGCAGTGAGAGGAATACTATCTTCCACGACTCGAAGGTGATGAAAACCAGTGGCAAGGTCTAACTGTGAAAAGACCTTAGCACCACTTAACTGATCGAACATGTCGTCGATTCTCGATAAAGGGTAACAATTCTTGATGGTTAACTCATTAAGCTTGCGATAGTCGACGCAAAGCCTAAGAGTCCCGTCGGACTTCTTCACGAATACTACCGCGGCACCCCACGGTGAAGAGCTAGATCGAATGAAGTGCTTAGCTTCGAGCTCGAGGAGTTGCTTCTTAAGTTCCTCGTTCTCCTTAGTAGACATCCTCGTGGGAGGACGACTAACTGGTTGCGCACCAGGGATAAGGTCAATACGAAAATCTATGGCCCGTTTGGGTGGCAACCCCGAAACAGGCTCAAAAATATCAGCGAAGTCACAAACGATTGGAATTCGAGACACATCATCCTCATCATCTCGAGAATCAAGAGAACATAAGGATGCTACAGAATCACAATCTGTATCTCGAAGCATAAGAGATAACTGTGAAGGATGTTGAATATGCGCTTTGCGCTTATATGATTTTTGGTTTGATGATAATAAACATATATACATTCGTTTAAATGTATTTGGTAATATACTATTTTATTTTTCATAGAATAAATAAATATTTGCTGAATAAAATGACACAGAATTTGAATTCAAATAGAAATTTTATTCAAACAAATATTTATTACAATTTTGAATAGTACAATTTCAATCTCTCACTATACATATACTGTTTTGAATACATCACAATTCAATTTACATTTATAACCTCACTATATATCACTCACACTCGTATTTTGTCTTCAACTGCATTCCAGTCAGATTCCAGCATCCGAGTAATCTGCAAAAATATTCTCAAAACGCAGTAAAATCGAAAAAGAAATATTTTTGCAATATAAAATGAAATATGATTTTTGAAAATATGATTTGCCTCAGTTATTTGGGTTGTTCGTCATCATTTAAATTTGAATTCATCATACACGAACAACTTGTGACATACACAGTGTATCACTGTATATGCCACAAGGCCGTGCACGTCGATATATACACTTGATTGATTTACAGGGACAGGCGAGCACAGGTCAAACCCAAATGAAAAACCGGGTTCAACTCACGTGCAATAACATTGAAAATCGCAACACGAGCACAAGGTCAAACCCGAGTTTTAAAACTGGATTCAACACAAGGCAACATGACATGAATGAAATGAAGACCAACATCAAAACGGACTGCAACAATCATGTATGCAGATCAGGTCAGACCAGGCAGCAACATGCTTGAAGATCACAGCAAAACCAACAGTGGCAAACTACACAACTAGATCAAAGTACAACATACACTACAATGAATACAGCAAGCATGCAACAGAGGTCAAGCATATATAGATATGCAATGACAAAGTGGATCAAAATGAAACATACAAAATGCCCAAGTAATGTTCACAATGAAGATCATAAACCAACTGCAGAGCCTCAAGTGACATGGTGAAGTAGTACAAAAGAGCAAGTGCAATTCGAACCAACATGGCCAAGACTACTGAAAACAACATGACAGCACTGCATCAATGCATAATGAATACTGCAACTACACAGACCAAACATCAACAAGCAGTGCAGACCAAAGAAATGTCACCAAGAATATATGAACAGAGTACATACATGAAGCATGAAACCACAAGTTACAAACATCAAGTCAGGCATGAAGACAACACAGTTCATATACAAAGCTCAAGTCACAATGTCGAGCATGCATGAAACAGTACAATGCAACAGTGAAGCTACTGAAGGCAACATGAAGCAATGCACATGTCACCAGTACATTGAAGACTGCAGCATCAATATATATGCACAGATGCAACTTAAGTTAAAAACTGTGCATGTGAAGTATACTAAGAGCAAATGAACCAACTGCAAGTGCAAATGACCAGAACACAATGCCACAATGCAAGTAAATCATGCAAGATATCCAAGACTCAAGAATGCATCACCATGACACAGTTCCAAACTATATAGAGCTGTGACAATCAAGAACTCAAAGAACCAGACACAACAGTGCACAAGTACAGGGAACAACCAAATCAACAATGCAGATGAACAACAAAGGGTCAAAGCTCAATACAACATGAACCAACTCCAAAATGTATCACTAACATATACTACAGGGATGAACACATGAGAATGGACAAGGCACAAATCAAGTCCAGCTATAAGTTGCAGACTCAAAGCATCAGTGGACACAAATAAACACAATGCACATGCCAACAACAAGTCCAACAAACATGACACCAAGCTACAAACTCAAATGCAAACAGAAACATCAATATGCAATGCCACAGTACTGAATACCATATGGACACAGCAATGTTCAAGACCAAGGTGGTCAAGGCCAAAATCATCAATGCAATGCACAACAAAGTCAAGGGCATATGAAGACAAGTGTAACATCACAACTAAGTACAATGAATTCACAGGGCCGAAGCAAACACATGAATTCACAAATCAAAGCCGTGTCGAAATCAAAGATGAAAAAGTCAGAGCCTTAGCAATAAAGTAATTCACAAATCGGAAATCAAGTGTGAGACAAATTGAAACAGTCAATGCCAAGTCGAACCAAGCAAATTGATCACGAAATCAAATCAATACCGTGTGAATCAAGCTACCAAAAATACGAAATTGACAAAGTCAGATCAATCCCAAGCATCAATAAAAGATCGAACGACTATTGAAAAATTCAAATATATTCAAACGAACGTAATTCAAGGAATACGAACGCATATAAAAGCCCCAAATCATCATCGGCATAAGTGGGAGTTCGAGTACGAAAATCGAAGAGGAACAGAACTAAAAATCTTACCTGAAGCAAAATCGAACTCACCAAAGCGAAGCCAAGCCAAGCCGATAATCATCTCAACCCTAATTCGCAAGCAGAGCACTCAAGGGATCGAATCCCCAAATCCATAAACCCTAAATCACAGTACCACGACAAAGCGAAGCCGTGAATTCAAGAGCAACGAAGATTGAGCAATAGCCAAGATTAAAGAGCATCGAAACAAAGCCGCCTCTCATAATATCTCAGATCGAAGGAACGAAGAAAGAAACGGCCACCATTATCAAGTGAAAAAGGAACGGGCCGAAGTTTATCAAAAGGGGAATTAAAAAATACTATTTACTTTTTTGGGCCGGCCTTATTATTAAAAGGAGGGGTTTTATTTTTTAATTTTATAATAGGGGTTTTAGTTTTTAATTTTATATTAGGGGTTTTTAGTTTGAGCAAAAATTACGTGTCCAAAGTTCATATTATAATTTTTTGCTCCTGGTTGTATTTTTGAAGTTGTTTTTTCTTTTCAAGTCAAAGGAGTAGTAAATCACCACCTAGGTTTAGGTAGTGTCAGATTGTCTATTTTGAATTAGTTCAGTGAGAAGGGTGTGCGAGTTTGCAAAGCTCTATAGGCGGGAGCAGTGTTTGCGAGTAAGCGAAACTCTATAGGCGGGAGCAGGGTGTGCGAGTCTAGTAGAGTGTTTGTGAGCGGGAGCAAAAGGGTCTGCGAGTCTAGTAGAGTGTTTGTAAGCGTGATACTGTTTAATTCTAATAGAAATCTGTGAATGCAGCAGTAGGCAGGGGTTGCCGAAGCTGGGTAAATTTTGTGTGTGATTTACTTTTCAGCATATTTATTTCTGCTATTATATTTCTGTGTTTAATTCGAGAAAATTTGCTATAACCCTATTCACCCCCCCTCTAGGGTTAATCTAGATCCTACAAGTGGTATCAGAGCCCGGTATATTTTTATTTAACTCTAGAGTCATGAGTCTACAAAATAATGCTTTTTCTGAGGGGCAATCTATTGCTAGGCCACCCATGTTTAACGGGAACGATTATGCTTATTGGAAAGTTAGGATGGGTATCTATCTTAGTTCTGTTGATTATGATGTTTGGGATATTATTGAAACTGGCTATAAACCTCCCACTATAATCGTTGGTGGTACTGAGATTCCTAAACCTAAGGATAGGTGGGATGCCAACGATAAGAAATTGAAAACGACAAATGCTAAAGCCATGAATGCTTTGATATGTGCTCTTGATAAAAACGAATTTAATAGAATTTCTCATTGTACAACAGCACAGGAAATTTGGCATACTTTGGAGGTGACACACGAAGGAACTTCTCAAGTCAAGGAGTCTCGTCTAGCCCTATTCAGCAACGAATACGAAAATTTTATGATGGACAAAGGCGAGAGCATAAAAGACATGTTTGGACGTTTTTCAACCTTGGTATACAACGCTAGAGCGCTTGGGAAGGTCTTCACTGAGGTAGAGCTTGTAAGGAAGGTGCTACGAGTTTTACCAATGAACTTTGAGGCAAAAGTCACGGCAATTCAAGAATCGAAAGATTTGAGCAAACTAAGCATGGAGGAGTTGATTGGCAACTTGATGACATATGAGCTTGAGCTTAAAGCAAAGGAAGAACACAACAACTCCGAACCAAAGAAGAAGATGATTGCCTTAAAGAGCAAAGATGACAGCGATGAAGAAGATCCAATTGAAGAGCTTGCAATGGCTGTCAATAATCTTAGAAGATGGTCTAGATTCAAGCCACGCAAGAAGAAAACAAAGGGCAATAGGTCAAAAGATTCCGAAAATTCCGATAATGAACTGACGTGTTATAACTGCAACAAGCCTGGCCATATCAAACCAAAATGCCCACTTCTCAAAAACAACAAAGAAAAGAAAAAGGCGAAGAAGGTATTTGCAGCAACTTGGGATGATGAAGAAGGAGAGGAAGCTTCGGATAGCAGCCCAGAGGAGGCTAACTTGTGTTGCATGGCAAAATCAGAATCAGAAGCAACCTCCGACGAATCTAGTGAGGCAGGTGAGTTTTCTTTTAAAGAACTTGTTTTTATGTGTTCTGATCTTACTAAAGTAGTTGATACTCTTGAATCTAAAATTGAAAAACTGAAAACTGATGGGAGAGAACTTGCTCGTAAAAATTTTAGGTTAGAAACTGAACTTGAAAATATTCAAAACCTAGAATGTAAAAGATGTAAAGTTTTAGATTCAGAATTAACAAGACTTAAGAATAACTCTGAGAATCTTGAAAAAGAAAACTTGAATCTTAAGGAAACCATCGACACTAGGAAAAAGGATTTTAAAAATCGATGCATCTCACTTGTCACTGAAAATACAACACTAAAAACCAAAGTCCAAAATCTTGAGAAATCTTTGAATAACTTTTCAAGAGGCGAAAAATCTTTCAACATGCTATTGGGAAATCAAATTTTTGCTAACAATAGAAAAAGACTAGGTTTTGGGAAATCACAAAATGATGATAATGCAAAAAGTAAAAGTGTTTTTGCTCGATCTGAAATAATTGGAAATCATGTTGAAAATCATAGTCATAGGAACACAAAATTTAATCAAGTCAATTTAATGAGCTCGTTTTGTAGAGAATTTGGACATAATCGAAATAATTGTTGGTATAGACCCAAACACGTGAAAACTATACCAATTTGGGTTCCAAAAGGCACAAATATAAAATCTTTGAAAGTCAAACAAATTTGGGTGCCAAAAGGAACATATATAAATAGTTTTGGGTCTCCACAAACATATGTTTCATATTCTGCCACTAACAATCATGGACCTATAAAAACAAATAGGTCACATAAATCTTTCATCGTGTAGGTGTGGTGGCAGGCTAAGGAACAACAACACTGTTCTCTGGATTTTGGCTGTTCCAGAAACACAACGGGCGACAAAGCAAAGTTCCTTAGCCTAGTATAAAGGTGACAGAATCACAATGGGCAATCACGAAAAATTATCGTAAAGGTAAAACAGGTAATTGTTTTTAAATGTGATTATCTGCACCATATTCTGAATTAAAATCAGCCAATATTGAGATGAATAAAAGATGATGATTTTGATTCTGATTTTTTCAAAATGGTTGGCCAATTATGCTTTTATGCCAAAAACACTACAATCCTTGAAATGCTTTATATCGATTAATTTGGATTGCTGATGGTGCTTTTATTGATTGACGATAATATTTTTGGCTAAATCTATATTCATGGTTTCTTCTATTTACATGGCTTCAACTTAACATCCTAATGAATTCGATTTAAAAAAAAAAAAAAAATTTGTAAAAAGGATTTTAAGAAATTTTTGACTTGTTCTTATTTATGACATTGATTTGTGCTTAATTGATGACCAATCAGATTTTCAATTTTGAACTAATTTATATAAATTTGTTCGGTCAAATGCTGGTTACTCATGCTACACGTAGATATATTTGTTTTGATATTTTGGTCACTGCTTGTAAATTTGCACGATTTCAAATTCATGTGAAAAAGGATTTTAAAAAATTGTTGAAACTTTATGAAATTGTTGAAACTTCAAGAAATTGTTTTTGAAATAATTATGATGATGATTGATTGTTGATTACTCATGAATATAATTGTTTATCCTATGGTTTCTGAAATTAACATCATGATATTTGTTTGAGTGTTAACACGGCTTCAATTCAAATTCAAAAGAATGTCATTTAAACTGATGTTAAGTTTGAAATTCTTGGTGCACATTTCATGGTTTGATTCAACGAGTGAATATTGAGTGAAATTTAAATTCAGATGCAGATTACACTGGAAATATAATTGATAAAAAAATTATTAGTGTAACGTGATTAATTCGTGAAACATCCATTTGCTGCATCGTTTCTCAAAGAAAATATCTGCATATTTTTCACTTGAAATAATTTTCAAATAGCAGAAAATTTTCTTATAAAACCCCCTCGAGAAAATCATGTTTGACCATATTTACAGTAGTCATTTTTGAAAAATTGATTTTATAATTTGTTTTTTAATTTGATTTTAAATGACTATTTTGACTAATCCGACTCCCTTTGATTATCAAAAAGATGAATAGTGATTGAAAAAGTGATGAGTGTCCATATTTATCATATATTATAACTCGAGAAAGTATATTAGAAAATTTCTTTAGAATTTCATAACAAGAGTTATAAAACTTTCTGTTGGGTAAAAATTCCATGACCATTTCTATTTCTATCATCTTTCTATCGACCATCACTCATCAAGATCATATTTAGTATGTAAATTTGTGGTAGTTTACAAAGGAAATCATTTGCTCTTCAATATCTTTAAATCTGTGAAGGAAATTATTTGTGCTTCAACTTATTATATTTAGCAATAAAAATAAATATCCAAAGTATTCACTCTCATTTAAAAGTCCTCACGGTTATGCATGGGTGAATTACTTGGATTTTTGATTATGTGCTTCCATGCTCATTTAAAAGTCCTCATGGTTATGTATGTATGAAACGCATATCAAATTTAATTGATTTAATAGACAAGTTGATTCTAATCCCATTTAAAAGTCCTCACGGTCATGCGTGGTTAGAAGATACTTGATTTTATTTTTAAATTAAATTGGAATACTACTAATCTCATTTAAAAGTCCTAACGGTTATGCATGGTTAGTAGATATTCAAATTTCTAGAAATAAATATACCACAAATAGACATATCTATATGAATTTTTGATGATTTTATCTCCATCACTTCTGAAAGTGGAATATGCGCTTGACAAGGGTAATTATGATTTTTGTTTGAGTGTTTATTGAAATTTGATATTTATATTTAATTGAGTTAAATGTTTGATTCATGTCTATCACTTCATCCCTGTTTTATAACACTGTTATTCTTTTGCTGATAACAAAAGGGGGAGAGAAAAGTTAAGATTTTGTCAAATAGAATCAAGCAAAGGTCAAATAATTTTCACTTTGCATATAAGCTCATTTATATATTTCTATTTGTATGCATATATGTAGGGGGAGTATTATGTAGAGAGGAGCATTCAAATAGGGGGAGCAAATTGAACGATCAAATACATTTAATACATTCAAAATCTTAAATATATGTTTGTTATCATCAAAAGGGGGAGATTGTTGAATATGCGCTTTGCGCTTATATGATTTTTGGTTTGATGATAATAAAAATATATACATTCGTTTAAATGTATTTGTTAATATACTATTTTATTTTTCATAGAATAAATAAATATTTGCTGAATAAAATGACACAGAATTTGAATTCAAACAGAAATTTTATTCAAACAAATATTTATTACAATTTTGAATAGTACAATTTCAATCTCTCACTATACATATACTGTTTTGAATACATCACAATTCAATTTACATTTATAACCTCACTACATATCACTCACACTCGTATTTTGTCTTCAACTGCATTCCAGTCAGATTCCAGCATCCGAGTAATCTGCAAAAATATTCTCAAACGCAGTAAAATTGAAAAAGAAATATTTTTGCAATATAAAATGAAATATGATTTTTGAAAATATGATTTGCCTCAGTTATTTGGGTTGTTCGTCATCATTTAAATTTGAATTCATAATACACGAACAACTTGTGACATACACAGTGTATCACTGTATAGGCCACAAGGCCATGCACGTCGATATATACACTTGATTGATTTACAGGGACAGGCGAGCACAGGTCAAACCCAAATGAAAAACCGGGTTCAACTCACGTGCAATAACATTGAAAATCGCAACACGAGCACAAGGTCAAACCCGAGTTTTAAAACTGGATTCAACACAAGGCAACATGACATGAATGAAATGAAGACCAACATCAAAACGGACTGCAACAATCATGTATGCAGATCAGGTCAGACCAGGCAGCAACATGCTTGAAGATCATAGCAAAACCAACAGTGGCAAACTACACAACTAGATCAAAGTACAACATACACTACAATGAATACAGCAAGCATGCAACAGAGGTCAAGCATATATAGATATGCAATGACAAAGTGGATCAAAATGAAACATACAAAATGCCCAAGTAATGTTCACAATGAAGATCATAAACCAACTACAGAGCCTCAAGTGACATGGTGAAGTAGTACAAAAGAGCAAGTGCAATTCGAACCAACATGGCCAAGACTACTGAAAACAACATGACAGCACTGCATCAATGCATAATGAATACTGCAACTACACAGACCAAACATCAACAAGCAGTGCAGACCAAAGAAATGTCACCAAGAATATATGAACAGAGTACATACATGAAGCATGAAACCACAAGTTACAAACATCAAGTCAGGCATGAAGACAACACAGTTCATATACAAAGCTCAAGTCACAATGTCGAGCATGCATGAAACAGTACAATGCAACAGTGAAGCTACTGAAGGCAACATGAAGCAATGCACATGTCACCAGTACATTGAAGACTGCAGCATCAATATATATGCACAGATGCAACTTAAGTTAAAAACTGTGCATGTGAAGTATACTAAGAGCAAATGAACCAACTGCAAGTGCAAATGACCAGAACACAATGCCACAATGCAAGTAAATCATGCAAGATATCCAAGACTCAAGAATGCATCACCATGACACAGTTCCAAACTATATAGAGCTGTGACAATCAAGAACTCAAAGAACCAGACACAACAGTGCACAAGTACAGGGAACAACCAAATCAACAATGCAGATGAACAACAAAGGGTCAAAGCTCAATACAACATGAACCAACTCCAAAATGTATCACTAACATATACTACAGGGATGAACACATGAGAATGGACAAGGCACAAATCAAGTCTAGCTACAAGTTGCAGACTCAAAGCATCAGTGGACACAAATAAACACAATGCACATGCCAACAACAAGTCCAGCAAACATGACACCAAGCTACAAACTCAAATGCAAACAGAAACATCAATATGCAATGCCACAGTACTAAATACCATATGGACACAGCAATGTTCAAGACCAAGGTGGTCAAGGCCAAAATCATCAATGCAATGCACAGCAAAGTCAAGGGCATATGAAGACAAGTGTAACATCACAACTAAGTACAATGAATTCACAGGGCCGAAGCAAACACATGAATTCACAAATCAAAGCCGTGTCGAAATCAAAGATGAAAAAGTCAGAGCCTTAGCAATAAAGTAATTCACAAATCGGAAATCAAGTGTGAGACAAATTGAAACAGTCAATGCCAAGTCGAACCAAGCAAATTGATCACGAAATCAAATCAATACCGTGTGAATCAAGCTACCAAAAATACGAAATTGACAAAGTCCGATCAATCCCAAGCATCAATACAAGATCGAACGACTATTGACAAATTCAAATATATTCAAATGAACGTAATTCAAGGAATAGGAACGCATATAAAAGCCCCAAATCATCATCGGCATAAGTGGGAGTTCGAGTACGAAAATCGAACAGGAACAGAACTAAAAATCTTACCTGAAGCAAAATCGAACTCACCAAAGCGAAGCTAAGCCAAGCCGATAATCATCTCAACCCTAATTCGCAAGAAGAGCACTCAAGGGATCGAATCCCCAAATCCATAAACCCTAAATCACAGTACCACGACAAAGCGAAGCCGTGAATTCAAGAGAAACGAAGATTGAGCAATAGCCAAGATTAAAGAGCATCGAAACAAAGCCGCCTCTCATAATATCTCAGATCGAAGGAACGAAGAAAGAAACGACCACCATTATCAAGTGAAAAAGGAACGGGCCGAAGTTTATCAAAAGGGGAATTAAAAAATACTATTTACTTTTTTGGGCCGGCCTTATTATTAAAAGGAGGGGTTTTAGTTTTTAATTTTATAATAGGGGTTTTAGTTTTTAATTTTATATTAGGGGTTTTTAGTTTGAGCAAAGATTACGTGTCCAAAGTTCATATTATAATTTTTTGCTCCTGGTTGTATTTTTGAAGTTGTTTTTTCTTTTCAAGTCAAAGGAGTAGTAAATCACCACCTAGGTTTAGGTAGTGTCAGATTGTCTATTTTGAATTAGTTCAGTGAGAAGGGTGTGCGAGTTTGCAAAGCTCTATAGGCGGGAGCAGTGTTTGCGAGTAAGCGAAACTCTATAGGCGGGAGCAGGGTGTGCGAGTCTAGTAGAGTGTTTGTGAGCGGGAGCAAAAGGGTCTGCGAGTCTAGTAGAGTGTTTGTAAGCGTGATACTGTTTAATTCTAATAGAAATCTGTGAATGCAGCAGTAGGCAGGGGTTGCCGAAGCTGGGTAAATTTTGTGTGTGATTTACTTTTTAGCATATTTATTTCTGCTATTATATTTTTGTGTTTAATTCGAGAAAATTTGCTATAACCCTATTCACCCCCCCTCTAGGGTTAATCTAGATCCTACAAAGGAGAGTCTGGATGGCGGAGATATGCTTAAGTACTTATCACTTCTTGGGTAGTAATTGCTATCTTATTAGGGTCAGTTATCATAACTGTTCGCTCTATCGGAACAAAGAATCCTGGCATCGTATTGAACTAGCCATTCCATACCAAATATCATATCAAAACCAAGCGAAGGAATCACATGCAGATTCGCACGGAAAGAGAATCCACAAAAAAGAACCTCAACATTATCACAATATAAGATAAGGGTTGCGGACCCCCCGATGGGATTCGCAATCCTCAAAGAAGTAAACAAGCAAGAAACATCCAAAGAACAGGCATCCACGAGTTCCTTCGATACGAATGAGTGTGACGCACCCGTATCGAAGAGCACTCTATTCGATCGATCATGGAAAACAATGGAACCCTCTAAGATGGGAGAAAATGTACCTTTCGACTTAGTCGCATCACTAGAAGTTGCTACATTGAGATTCCCCGGACGAGAACCTTTATTCTTCTTAGGACAAGCAGAAACCAAATGTCCTTCAGCTTTGCAGTGGTTACATCTCTTGGGCTTAGGACATTCTCGGACTGGATGGTTAGGAGATCCACAATTGTAGCAAGCAAAAGGCTTAGCTTGAGGATAGGCTTGAGATTGAGTAGAAGATCCGACTTGCTTCTTTTTCTTGGAAGGAAAGAACTTAGGCTTACGGAAAGGAAACTTCTTCTTCTTTGGATTAGACTGAACATGTAACGACCCAGAATTTTTAATAATTAAAATATGAATATTTAATTAATTTTAAATATTAATGAGTGAATTTTACAGTCAAATAAATTTAATTTGAATTATTGGATTTAATTGGATAATTAAATCGATAATTTAATATGTTAAATTATCGAAATAATTGAAAATTGGGTTAAATATGATTGAAAATGATTTATAAAATTTTATTTTATCATATTGAAGTTAGAACGATATTTTAGAACTTTTAAAATCGAATTAAGAGTTAATTTGTGAAAATTGAATATTTTAATATTAAATCGACTAGTGAAAATAGTCAATTTTTGAACAGTCTCAGAATTGAACGAAACCAGTTCCAATGGATCCGTAATAGTTAGTTATTACCGGATTTCAATTTTCGTGTCAATCGGAGTTACCGTTTTATCGTGGCAGCTCGAAACACATCGAATTATTTTTAATTTTAATTTGGCGAGTTAAAATAGCCATTTTTCAAAAAGTTTCGGATTTTGACGAAACCAGTTTCATCGGATCCATAATGTGATATTATTGTAAGATTTCAAATTTCGTGTCAATTGGATTTACCGTTTGTCCGGTACAAATTAAAACGCCTAGAAAATCGCTTAAATCGGTTTAATTTAAATTGAGCGTTTGTAGCCATAACTCGCACAGATGTCCGAATTAGCTTTCGAAACCTGTTCCATTGTGTCCGGAACGCGGGGTAAACCTTAGAAACGCTGGTTACGGCGCGTAAATCGGAGTTCGGAATTTCCGGAATGAATAGTGTTTCGTTTTTCTCTATAAATAGCACCCAACACCTTCATAAATTAAAAAATAAAAATAAAACCTAAAACCTAAAACCCTAGCCGCCACTTTTAGGTTCAATGGCCAGAAATTGATTTCACTTCTCCCTCAATCACTCTCAATCTACAAAGAATTAGCCAAAGTTGTTAACTACAACATCGAAGAGCATGAAGAGAGCTAGAGATCTATACGGTGATGATGGATTTTGGTGCAACGGAGGGGGAGATAAATGAGGCCGTCGGCCTTGGCCTGCGCACGCAAAACGAGGGGGAATGGGGGGCCGAGTGTCACCATGGTCAGGCCGAGCATGGAGGTTGGGGAGGCGAGCAAGATGGTAGTAGTTGATCGTGTTGTAGTGGCTTGTGTTGGGCACGAATTTAAACCCTAGTATAAGAGTTGGGTTCGGCCTTTGCTTCAAGTGCCTGTAGATGGAAACGTGATGATGAGGAAGATGGAATGCACGGTCATGATGCTGTGGCAGTGAATCTAACGGCCTGTAGAAGCTAGGTTAAAAAAATTAGTTAATTAATGTTGTAAATTATATAGTTTAAATCGTGTAAACTTCATAAAATCATATCTTTTTCATACGAGGTCGAAAACGCACGAAACCAGTTGCGTTGGAATCGTATGGACGAGCACTACGCGATGGAATTGGATTGGAGTCGTTTGGAGTTAGTGAGAATTTTGGGTAAAATTAAACGTCCGTTTAATTTTATTCGAAATAAATCGCTAAAACGGAATTAAAATCAAGGTGAGAACTTCTCACTCAATCGAATCAGTTTCGATTTTATTTTAAATAGTTAGATTTAAAATATTTGAATGCATGTTTGAATGATGATTGATATCTATTGATTGTTAAAATTGACATTATGCGCCGTTAGTAAGCGGATGTTATTTATTAAAAACATATACTGCGAATATTTCATAAACAGTGAAATTGGTATTATATATAATATCAATATATATATATATATATATTGGCATATATATATATTGCAGTTGTTGATTTCCCGTATTTTTTAGCGGATGAGACCCTATTGCGCCGTCTATTAAGCGGATAATATTTAATAATCCCATATACCGCGATAATTTCGTACTGGAGCGAAATTGGTATTGTGCTAATGTTTGTGGATGCAGGAAAACAGGTTGGAGGGATCCAACTGGATTCCTCAACGGTATTTATTTGATTATGGATATTTTGATATTCGTTGATTATCATATACGATATGTGATATCGTTGTTGTCGTGATTGACTATTTGGTATGTAGCATCATTGGACCAAATTTGGAATTTTAACATGATTTCAAAGTGATTTTTGAAAGTATACGTTATAAAATATTTTTGGAATTGATTCATTTTAAAATAAATAAACGTATAATTTTTAATGTTATAAAAATTATGATTTTTGAGAAATATAGTTAAAAACTGGTTTTTTGAGAATATGATGCTAATGATTTTATAAAATAGTAAAATCGGGATATTTGAATTTATTGTGAAAAGTTTAAATATAGGATTTATAAAATATAATTATTTTATAAATCAAAATGATGAAATTATAAAGGAGTTTAAAGACGTTTTTAAAATATTAATATGAATTGATTTATATAAGAGATTTATAAATGGATATTTATAAATTGAGATATTGAAATTTATAAAACGAGTTTTTATAAGTGTTTGAATGAAGTGAAAATGAATTTCATTAAAGAATGAAATTTATAGAATTATAAACGGTGAAGTTATAAATGAAATTTATAAATAGTAAGAATTATAAATTTGTGAAGTTATTTGAAGAATAGATTTGGTTAAATAAATGAATCTTATAAGTTATAAGATTTATGGTTTGGAAACTCTTTAGAGGAACGATTTTGTAAAATAATCATTTTATAAGTATTTAACTTATAATATGAACTTTTAGTTTATAATTGAGTTATAAACTGGAATAGGTTAATAAAAGAATTTATAAAAAGGAAGTTTTTATAAATAAATAGAAATGGAATTTATAAACGTTGTTTTATAAATTCGCAAATGACTTATTTTGACAAGAAAATTTGTTGAAACCTATAAATGGAGTTATATTCACATTTTTGAATAGTGAATAATCCTTTGAATTAAAATGAATAAAAGGATGAAATTGTTAATGAAGTATATTCACGTTTTTGAATAGTGAATAATATGTTAAAGAAATTGTTTTGAATGTGATATTTGAAATAGAATTAAAACGATCTAACGATGTTTTAAATGTGTTGAGATGCGAAACCATAGATTTCAACATTGATTGTTGAAATAGACGTTTTCGAGAAATAGAAGGAGATGATGGACTATAACACTGTTGTTATAGTAAATGATTTCCGAAAGGAAATGTTTTGTATAGTATTGGGATTTATATATCTATTTTAATTTCGAATCCCTATACTGGTGATTTTGGGTTGTCGTAACGATGTTTTACGCAACATTCGTTTTGGCCCAAATAAATATGTTTAAGAGAATGATTTCCTTAAAGGATGAAATATGTACTTAATTTTGATTTAAGTATATTGAATATTTTCCAAGTGTTGAAAATAAATAAAATTTGTGAATTACTTATGAATAAATAAGTATGGAATTGTTTTCCCGATATAAAGGGAATATTTTGAGAATTTATCTTTTTGAAGATAAATTGAAATGAATAATTGAAACCGTATATTCATAGATATTTTGAAATATAAATCCACTATGGAATTTATAAAAGAAAAAGGAGAATTTGTTTAAAAATAAATATTGATTTATTTTTGAAGAATTGAAATTATATATCTAGTGAAGATATTTTGGAAAATAAATAATTTGGAAAATTATTTGGAATCTGGTGATGTTGTGCATATCCATTGATAGTTCAATAATCGACTATCAATATTTCCCTTTGAATGGGTAATTGATGTGATTTGTTTGAATTTGAAGGCCACACTTATTTTTAAATAAGCGCTCACTATTCGGGTTAACCGGGAAAGGACCATGGGGTCGTATAACCCATTCCGAATATGTGATACGTCGTTGTGAATTGCATTGAAGATCGGTGTTGAAGACCCGGTATTTGCGAAAGCGATAGGATGACCTGTCGATTGACTCTGCACCGAGTAGCTACGGTATTGAGTTCTCCATATGTGATGGTGAATCCGATCAGGATTGTGAATATCCGGATTGCAAGGACTTCTTTGTAAGTGCCTTCGGTTTTGTTCAAGCCCGGAACAGACTTGTATGGATTGTATGTCTGACATTACAAATTGAGATATAAAGCCGATTTCTTTCAAATATATTTCTGTTGGTGGCGGAGAATTTATTCTTTTAGCTTAACACCCTTCTCTTAGACGTACGAGCTCAGAGGTTATATAGTTGAAGTTATCAGCGATATATTCCCAATTTGGTAATGTGACATGCTGAGTGTTGCTGAAATGATCATTGTGTTGATTATTTGTGATAGGATCGTTTATTTGATCGTCTATCTTGGTGATCATTGTGTTGATCATTTGTTGACCCAAAGCATGACTTTTGTATAAAGTATGTTTTTGTGGACGTGACTTCGTCGAGCCTCACACCCCGTGAATGGTCAAAACAGGAAAGAAGCAGCAAGGTTATGAGGGGTAGCGCCCTTTAGGATATGTGCATTTCCTTTTGGAAAAGGGTGGTATCATGGTATGGAGCCCAGATACTTACACATGTTGAAAACACTTTGTTATGATTGTGTGAATTGATTACGAGCGCTCGGTGAAAAGGTCCCAAAGGACCGGGGGATGGCATATTCGGTCAGTTGTTACTCAGTTAGGGGTAACCCGACCTTGTGTTGGTAGAGATCCGGTTTGGTTCTCGGGGATGTCCATCCAGAGGCATTCTCATGTGGCAATGGGAAGTTCCTTGGCCTGATCATTCGTTGGAAATCCAAAGAAACAATACGATCTTGTACGGTTTTAGTTGTAGGACCTATCATTCACTTATGGTGTCGCAACACTGTTTGGATGGTAGCTATAGTAGGCATAGTTCGAAATGTCTATGCTGGCTAAGATTTATATTCTACTTTCGAAATAATTTTTCCCTACACTATGCACTAATAATAATACCAAATGTTATTTTAAATGCGTATCAAGCATCTTTGACTAGCATAAGGAGAAATCTCCTCCGATTCTGCGTTTGCATTGTGTGTGTGTGCGGGAGGCCTTATGGTAGTCTCATTTTTAAAAGCATTTCGAATTGACTTAAAAATATTCCTCTATTTTGATTTTAAAGATAAATAAACTGTTTTGAGTTCTCACACCAGTCACATGACTGACTCGGAGTTTATTGTTTTCCTTCCTAAACGCTGGGTGCCCACCAATTTCCACACGGGCAGTTAAGAGTTAGGTTTATCAGGATATTCTGGATATTCTGGACTTGCTGGAGGCAAGCTGGATGGCATGGTGTATTATTAGTTTATATAGTATTTCTTTTTCCGCTGCACTGTTTGTTGTATGTTGTTGTACACTCTGATGATATGATGTAATGAAATGTAATGTATAAAATGTAATAACTGATATAGTTCTTTGTTAAAGATTATTCATTTATTATTATATGTTGTTCCGCTGCGAATTGTGAGATTCTGATGTTGTTTTCTGTTCCGTTCTATGTTTCTCTATTTTCTATTCTCTATTCTCTTTTTCTTCTATTTTAAAATTTTCTATTCTCTGTTTTCTTTTCTCTACCTTCTTATCTCTTCTTCTTTCTTTTTCTTTTCTTAAATTCTTCTTAAAACCCTAACTATTCGGTTTTTCTTTTCTTAAATTCTTCTTAAAACCCTAACTATTCGGTTTTCGGCAACGAAAAATCGAGTACGTTACATTTGGTATCAGAGCATATGGTTAAGCGACAACCATGGTTCTGTTGGGTATTACTCATTAGAGATAGAGTCAGTAGTACTCTAGAATGAGTTTGAGTGTAATAATAGCTATGAGAGCATATTTATTAGTGAATGTAAAATTGTTTTATATTGTGATGATTGGTTTATTGAGTGGCATATGAACTTTCGTCAGCGTGGTCCGCAAGACTATGCCGAAGGGGTTTCTAAACACTTGAATAGAACAATTCGGCACAATATTGTTTTAAAATTGGGTAAATGAAATAATTTTACCTTGATTATATTTTTATATATGAAGAAATAATTTTTCAAAATTATTAAAGTGTATATAAGAGGATTGTTTAGTTGTTTGAATAATCTAAACAAGAGAATAATTGTATAAGTATAACGAATTATAAGAATTGAATTATAATTAAAGTGATTACAATTGTGAAATAAACTTATATATATAAGAAATGAAACTATATGGATATATATATGAATATGAGTTGTAAATGAAAATGAATTTAAAGTTAAATGGAAATTTACTTTAGAAATGGAAATATAACTTAAAATATGTTGAACGAAGTTGATATTAGTATCAAAGTAAAATAATAAAGTTAATGGATTGAATGTTAATCAATTAAATGTAAATAATTGATATGAAATAATGAATGTAAGTGTAATTCATTAAAATCTAATGTTATTAGAAAGTTGAATAATTGAATGAAAATCAATTAAATTAAACCAATTGTAAGCAAAGGAATTTGGTTGTAATTAATATACATTGATTGTTATATGATTGTTAGTTGATTGTATATAATTCATTAAGTGTTAATGAAATTGAGTTAATGAAATTTAAATCAAATTGGAAGTGAACCAACTTGAATATGAATTAGTAAATATAAACTAATTGAAAATGAATGTTAGTAAAAACATCCACTGTATATGAATCAAATATGATTAAATTGAAAACCAATTCATTGAATATTAATGAGAATATAAATGAATATATATTGGTTATGAATGCTTGTTGGATGATAGTTGGTTGATGTTTGCATTTGTTGTTTTGTCTCATTTGCTATGTGACATATATAGTTGTTATGGAGATATATGTTGTATATTGAGATTATTTTCATATATACATGTTCTCATGTTGTTTGTTGAGTGATTAGTAGGTGCGGATCGCGTTTGCTTCGCATTTGGAGCCTGCTTTCGCGCTATATTAGCCGTATATGCTCGCTAATAAAATATAAGGTACATATCTCGGATTACATACCGTACTTTTATACTTTTTCCCTGCGGGATGCCTCATTACTTGATGAGATGTATATTTGTGATATATACTGTCATTTTTTTTCGGATCGAGCCGCGCAAAGGAGACTATGGCGAATTTTTCCGAAAATTTAAGGCGTTAGAAAAATTTTGAGAAAATTGGAAAAATTTTGAAAATTTTAACTTTGATTGGAATTGAAAGTTAAACAATAGTAGTTGTTTTTGAAAAAATAACTAAGTATGATTTAAAACTTAGTAAAATTGTTATAAAAAGTTTAACTATGAATTTTGGAAAGTTAATAAATTCTGTACTTTTCTTACTTAATAATTTCGAGGACGAAATTCTTTTAAGGGGGGAAGATTGTAACGACCCATAATTTTTAATAATTAAAATATGAATATTTAATTAATTTTAAATATTAATGAGTGAATTTTATAGTCAAATAAATTTAATTTGAATTACTGGATTTAATTGGATAATTAAATCGATAATTTAATATGTTAAATTATGGAAATAATTGAAAATTGGGTTAAATATGATTGAAAATGATTTGTAAAATTTTATTTTATCATATTGAAGTTAGAACGATATTTTAGAACTTTTAAAATCGAATTAAGAGTTAATTTGTGAAAATTGAATATTTTAATATTAAATCGACTAGTGAAAATAGTCAATTTTTGAACAGTCTCAGAATTGAACGAAACTAGTTCCATTGGATCCGTAATAGTTAGTTATTACCGGATTTCAATTTTCGTGTCAATCGGAGTTACCGTTTGATCGTGGCAGCTCGAAACGCATCGAATTATTTTTAATTTTAATTTGGCGAGTTAAAATAGCCATTTTTCAAAAAGTTTCAGATTTCGACGAAACCAGTTTCATCGGATCCGTAATGTGATATTATTGTAAGGTTTCAAATTTCGTGTCAATTGGATTTACCGTTTGTCCGGTACAAATTAAAACGCCTAGAAAATCGCTTAAATCGGTTTAATTTAAATTGAGCGTTTGTAGCCATAACTCGCACAGATGTCCGAATTAGCTTTCGAAACCTGTTCCATTGTGTCCGGAATGCGGGGTAAACCTTAGAAACGCTGGTTACGGCGCGTAAATCGGAGTTCGGAATTTCCGGAATGAATAGTGTTTCGTTTTTCTCTATAAATAGCACCCAACACCTTCATAAATTAAAAAATAAAAATAAAACCTAAAACCTAAAACCCTAGCCGCCACTTTTAGGTTCAATGGCCAGAAATTGATTTCACTTCTCCCTCAATCACTCTCAATCTACAAAGAATTAGCCAAAGTTGTTAACTACAATATCGAAGAGCATGAAGAGAGCTAGAGATCTATACGGTGATGATGGATTTTGGTGCAACGGAGGGGGAGATAAATGAGGCCGTCAGCCTTGGCCTGCGCACGCAAAACGAGGGGGAATGGGGGGCCGAGTGTCACCATGGTCAGGCCGAGCATGGAGGTTGGGGAGGCGAGCAAGATGGTAGTAGTTGATCGTGTTGTAGTGGCTTGTGTTGGGCACGAATTTAAACCCTAGTATAAGAGTTGGGTTCGGCCTTTGCTTCAAGTGCTTGTAGATGGAAACGTGATGATGAGGAAGATGGAATGCACGGTCATGATGCTGTGGTAGTGAATCTAACGGCCTGTAGAAGCTAGGTTAAAAAAATTAGTTAATTAATGTTGTAAATTATATAGTTTAAATCGTGTAAACTTCATAAAATCATATCTTTTTCATACGAGGTCGAAAACGCGCGAAACCAGTTGCGTTGGAATCATATGGACGAGCACTACGCGATGGAATTGGATTGGAGTCGTTTGGAGTTAGTGAGAATTTTGGGTAAAATTAAACGTCCGTTTAATTTTATTCGAAATAAATCGCTAAAACGGAATTAAAATCAAGGTGAGAACTTCTCACTCAATCGAATCAGTTTCGATTTTATTTTAAATAGTTAGATTTAAAATATTTGAATGCATGTTTGAATGATGATTGATATCTATTGATTGTTAAAATAGACATTATGCGCCGTTAGTAAGCGGATGTTATTTATTAAAAACATATACCGCGAATATTTCATAAACAGTGAAATTGGTATTATATATAATATCAATATATATATATATATATATATATTGGCATATGTATATATTGCAGTTGTTGATTTCCCGTATTTTTTAGCGGATGAGACCCTATTGCGCCGTCTATTAAGCGGATAATATTTAATAATCCCATATACCGCGATAATTTCGTACTGGAGCGAAATTGGTATTGTGCTAATGTTTGTGGATGCAGGAAAACAGGTTGGAGGGATCCAACTGGATTCCTCAACAGTATTTATTTGATTATGGATATTTTGATATTCGTTGATTATCATATACGATATGTGATATCGTTGTTGTCGTGATTGACTATTTGGTATGTAGCATCATTGGACCAAATTTGAAATTTTAAAATGATTTCAAAGTGATTTTTGAAAGTATACGTTATAAAATATTTTTGGAATTGATTCATTTTAAAATAAATAAACGTATAATTTTTAATGTTATAAAAATTATGATTTTTGAGAAATATAGTTAAAAACTGGTTTTTTGAGAATATGATGCTAATGATTTTATAAAATAGTAAAATCGGGATATTTGAATTTATTGTGAAAAGTTTAAATATAGGATTTATAAAATATAATTATTTTATAAATCAAAATGATGAAATTATAAAGGAGGTTAAAGACGTTTTTAAAATATTAATATGAATTGATTTATATAAGAGATTTATAAATGGATATTTATAAATTGAGATATTGAAATTTATAAAACGAGTTTTTATAAGTGTTTGAATGAAGTGAAAATGAATTTCATTAAAGAATGAAATTTATAGAATTATAAACGGTGAAGTTATAAATGAAATTTATAAATAGTAAGAATTATAAATTTGTGAAGTTATTTGAAGAATAGATTTGGTTAAATAAATGAATCTTATAAGTTATAAGATTTATGGTTTGGAAAGTCTTTAGAGGAACGATTTTGTAAAATAATCATTTTATAAGTATTTAACTTATAATATGAACTTTTAGTTTATAATTGAGTTATAAACTGGAATAGGTTAATAAAAGAATTTATAAAAAGGAAGTTTTTATAAATAAATAGAAATGGAATTTATAAACGTTGTTTTATAAATTCGCAAATGACTTATTTTGACAAGAAAATTTGTTGAAACCTATAAATGGAGTTATATTCACATTTTTGAATAGTGAATAATCCTTTGAATTAAAATGAATAAAAGGATGAAATTGTTAATGAAGTATATTCACGTTTTTGAATAGTGAATAATATGTTAAAGAAATTGTTTTGAATGTGATATTTGAAATAGAATTAAAACGATCTAACGATGTTTTAAATGTGTTGAGATGCGAAACCATAGATTTCAACATTGATTGTTGAAATAGACGTTTTCGAGAAATAGAAGGAGATGATGGACTATAACACTGTTGTTATAGTAAATGATTTCCGAAAGGAAATGTTTTGTATAGTATTGGGATTTATATATCTACTTTAATTTCGAATCCCTATACTGGTGATTTTGGGTTGTCGTAACGATGTTTTACGCAACATTCGTTTTGGCCCAAATAAATATGTTTAAGAGAATGATTTCCTTAAAGGATGAAATATGTACTTAATTTTGATTTAAGTATATTGAATATTTTCCAAGTGTTGAAAATAAATAAAATTTGTGAATTACTTATGAATAAATAAGTATGGAATTGTTTTCCCGATATAAAGGGAATATTTTGAGAATTTATCTTTTTGAAGATAAATTGAAATGAATAATTGAAACCGTATATTCATAGATATTTTGAAATATAAATCCACTATGGAATTTATAAAAGAAAAAGGAGAATTTGTTTAAAAATAAATATTGATTTATTTTTGAAGAATTGAAATTATATATCTAGTGAAGATATTTTGGAAAATAAATAATTTGGAAAATTATTTGGAATCTGGTGATGTTGTGCATATCCATTGATAGTTCAATAATCGACTATCAATATTTCCCTTTGAATGGGTAATTGATGTGATTTGTTTGAATTTGAAGGCCACACTTATTTTTAAATAAGCGCTCACTATTCGGGTTAACCGGGAAAGGACCATGGGGTCGTATAACCCATTCCGAATATGTGATACGTCGTTGTGAATTGCATTGAAGATCAGTGTTGAAGACCCGGTATTTGCGAAAGCGATAGGATGACCTGTCGATTGACTCTGCACCGAGTAGCTACGGTATTGAGTTCTCCATATGTGATGGTGAATCCGATCAGGATTGTGAATATCCGGATTGCAAGGACTTCTTTGTAAGTGCCTTCGGTTTTGTTCGAGCCCGGAACAGACTTGTATGGATTGTATGTCTGACATTACAAATTGAGATATAAAGCCGATTTCTTTCAAATATATTTCTGTTGGTGGCGGAGAATTTATTCTTTTAGCTTAACACCCTTCTCTGAGACGTACGAGCTCAGCGGTTATATAGTTGAAGTTATCAGCGATATATTCCCAATTTGGTAATGTGACATGCTGAATGTTGCTGAAATGATCATTGTGTTGATTATTTGTGATAGGATCGTTTATTTGATCGTCTATCTTGGTGATCATTGTGTTGATCATTTGTTGACCCAAAGCATGGCTTTTGTATAAAGTATGTTTTTGTGGACGTGACTTCGTCGAGCCTCACACCCCGTGAATGGTCAAAACAAGAAAGAAGCAGCAAGGTTATGAGGGGTAGCGCCCTTTAGGATATGTGCATTTCCTTCTGGAAAAGGGTGGTATCATGGTATGGAGCCCAGATACTTACTCATGTTGAAAACACTTTGTTATGATTGTGTGAATTGATTACGAGCGCTCGGTGAAAAGGTCCCAAAGGACCGGGGGATGGCATATTCGGTCAGTTGTTACTCAGTTAGGGGTAACCCGGCCTTGTGTTGGTAGAGATCCGGTTTGGTTCTCGGGGATGTCCATCCAGAGGCATTCTCATGTGGCAATGGGAAGTTCCTTGGCCTGATCATTCGTTGGAAATCCAAAGAAACAATACGATCTTGTACGGTTTTAGTTGTAGGACCTATCATTCACTTATGGTGTCGCAACACTGTTTGGATGGTAGCTATAGTAGGCATAGTTCGAAATGTCTATGCTGGCTAAGATTTATATTCTACTTTCGAAATAATTTTTCCCTACACTATGCACTAATAATAATACCAAATGTTATTTTAAATGCGTATCAAGCATCTTTGACTATCATAAGGAGAAATCTCCTCCGATTCTGCGTTTGCATTGTGTGTGTGCGCGGGAGGCCTTATGGTAGTCTCATTTTTAAAAGCATTTCGAATTGACTTAAAAATATTCCTCTATTTTGATTTTAAAGATAAATAAACTGTTTTGAGTTCTCACACCAGTCACATGACTGTCTCGGAGTTTATTGTTTTCCTTCCTAAACGCTGGGTGCCCACCAATTTCCACACGGGCAGTTAAGAGTTAGGTTTATCAGGATATTCTGGATATTCTGGACTTGCTGGAGGCAAGCTGGATGGCATGGCGTATTATTAGTTTATATAGTATTTCTTTTTCCGCTGCACTGTTTGTTGTATGTTGTTGTACACTCTGATGATATGATGTAATGAAATGTAATGTATAAAATGTAATAACTGATATAGTTCTTTGTTAAAGATTATTCATTTATTATTATATGTTGTTCCGCTGCGAATTGTGAGATTCTGATGTTATTTTCTGTTCCGTTCTATGTTTCTCTATTTTCTATTCTCTATTCTCTTTTTCTTCTATTTTAAAATTTTCTATTCTCTGTTTTCTTTTCTCTACCTTCTTATCTCTTCTTCTTTCTTTTTCTTTTCTTAAATTCTTCTTAAAACCCTAACTATTCGGTTTTTCTTTTCTTAAATTCTTCTTAAAACCCTAACTATTCGGTTTTCGGCAACGAAAAATCGAGTACGTTACATTTGGTATCAGAGCATATGGTTAAGCGACAACCATGGTTCTGTTGGGTATTACTCATTAGAGATAGAGTCAGTAGTACTCTAGAATGAGTTTGAGTATAATAATAGCTATGAGAGCATATTTATTAGTGAATGTAAAATTGTTTTATATTGTGATGATTGGTTTATTGAGTGGCATATGAACTTTCGTCAGCGTGGTCCGCAAGACTATGCCGAAGGGGTTTCTAAACACTTGAATAGAACAATTCGGCACAATATTGTTTTAAAATTGGGTAAATGAAATAATTTTACCTTGATTATATTTTTATATATGAAGAAATAATTTTTCAAAATTATTAAAGTGTATATAAGAGGATTGTTTAGTTGTTTGAATAATCTAAACAAGAGAATAATTGTATAAGTATAAAGAATTATAAGAATTGAATTATAATTAAAGTGATTACAATTGTGAAATAAACTTATATATATAAGAAGTGAAACTATATGGATATATATATGAATATGAGTTGTAAATGAAAATGAATTTAAAGTTAAATGGAAATTTACTTTAGAAATGGAAATATAACTTAAAATATGTTGAATGAAGTTGATATTAGTATCAAAGTAAAATAATAAAGTTAATGGATTGAATGTTAATCAATTAAATGTAAATAATTGATATGAAATAATGAATGTAAGTGTAATTCATTAAAATCTAATGTTATTAGAAAGTTGAATAATTGAATGAAAATCAATTAAATTAAACCAATTGTAAGCAAAGGAATTTGGTTGTAATTAATATACATTGATTGTTATATGATTGTTAGTTGATTGTATATAATTCATTAAGTGTTAATGAAATTGAGTTAATGAAATTGAAATCAAATTGGAAGTGAACCAACTTGAATATGAATTAGTAAATATAAACTAATTGAAAATGAATGTTAGTAAAAACATCCACTGTATATGAATCAAATATGATTAAATTGAAAACCAAATCATTGAATATTAATGAGAATATAAATGAATATATATTGGTTATGAATGCTTGTTGGATGATAGTTGGTTGATGTTTGCATTTGTTGTTTTGTCTCATTTGCTATGTGACATATATAGTTGTTATGGAGATATATGTTGTATATTGAGATTATTTTCATATATACATGTTCTCATGTTGTTTGTTGAGTGATTAGTAGGTGCGGATCGCGTTTGCTTCGCATTTGGAGCCCGCTTTCGCGCTATATTAGCCGTATATGCTCGCTAATAAAATATAAGGTACATATCTCGGATTACATACCGTACTTTTATACTTTTTCCCTGCGGGATGCCTCATTACTTGATGAGATGTATATTTGTGATATATACTGTCATTTTTTTTCGGATCGAGCCGCGCAAAGGAGACTATGGCGAATTTTTCCGAAAATTTAAGGCGTTAGAAAAAATTTGAGAAAATTGGGAAAATTTTGAAAATTTTAACTTTGATTGGAATTGAAAGTTAAACAATAGTAGTTGTTTTTGAAAAAATAACTAAGTATGATTTAAAACTTAGTAAAATTGTTATAAAAAGTTTAACTATGAATTTTGGAAAGTTAATAAATTCTGTACTTTTCTTACTTAATAATTTCGAGGACGAAATTCTTTTAAGGGGGGAAGATTGTAACGACCCAGAATTTTTAATAATTAAAATATGAATATTTAATTAATTTTAAATATTAATGAGTGAATTTTATAGTCAAATAAATTTAATTTGAATTATTGGATTTAATTGGATAATTAAATCGATAATTTAATATGTTAAATTATGGAAATAATTGAAAATTGGGTTAAATATGATTGAAAATGATTTGTAAAATTTTATTTTATCATATTGAAGTTAGAATGATATTTTAGAAGTTTTAAAATCGAATTAAGAGTTAATTTGTGAAAATTGAATATTTTAATATTAAATCGACTAGTGAAAATAGTCAATTTTTGAACAGTCTCAGAATTGAACGAAACTAGTTCCATTGGATCCGTAATAGTTAGTTATTACCGGATTTCAATTTTCGTGTCAATCGGAGTTACCGTTTGATCGTGGCAGCTCGAAACGCATCGAATTATTTTTAATTTTAATTTGGCGAGTTAAAATAGCCATTTTTCAAAAAGTCTCAGATTTCGACGAAACCAGTTTCATCGGATCCGTAATGTGATATTATTGTAAGGTTTCAAATTTCGTGTCAATTGGATTTACCGTTTGTCCGGTACAAATTAAAACGCCTAGAAAATCGCTTAAATCGGTTTAATTTAAATTGAGCGTTTGTAGCCATAACTTGCACAGATGTCCGAATTAGCTTTCGAAACCTGTTCCATTGTGTCCGAAACGCGGGGTAAACCTTAGAAACGCTGGTTACGGCGCGTAAATCGGAGTTCGGAATTTTCGGAATGAATAGTGTTTCGTTTTTCTCTATAAATAGCACCCAACACCTTCATAAATTAAAAAATAAAAATAAAACCTAAAACCTAAAACCCTAGCCGCCACTTTTAGGTTCAATGGCCAGAAATTGATTTCACTTCTCCCTCAATCACTCTCAATCTACAAAGAATTAGCCAAAGTTGTTAACTACAACATCGAAGAGCATGAAGAGAGCTAGAGATCTATACGGTGATGATGGATTTTGGTGCAACGGAGGGGGAGATAAATGAGGCCGTCAGCCTTGGCCTGCGCACGCAAAACGAGGGGGAATGGGGGGCCGAGTGTCACCATGGTCAGGCCGAGCATGGAGGTTGGGGAGGCGAGCAAGATGGTAGTAGTTGATCGTGTTGTAGTGGCTTGTGTTGGGCACGAATTTAAACCCTAGTATAAGAGTTGGGTTCGGCCTTTGCTTCAAGTGCTTGTAGATGGAAACGTGATGATGAGGAAGATGGAATGCACGGTCATGATGCTGTGGCAGTGAATCTAACGGCCTGTAGAAGCTAGGTTAAAAAAATTAGTTAATTAATGTTGTAAATTATATAGTTTAAATCGTGTAAACTTCATAAAATCATATCTTTTTCATACGAGGTCGAAAACGCGCGAAACCAGTTGCGTTGGAATCGTATGGACGAGCACTACGCGATGGAATTGGATTGGAGTCGTTTGGAGTTAGTGAGAATTTTGGGTAAAATTAAACGTCCGTTTAATTTTATTCGAAATAAATCGCTAAAACGGAATTAAAATCAAGGTGAGAACTTCTCACTCAATCGAATCAGTTTCGATTTTATTTTAAATAGTTAGATTTAAAATATTTGAATGCATGTTTGAATGATGATTGATATCTATTGATTGTTAAAATAGACATTATGCGCCGTTAGTAAGCGGATGTTATTTATTAAAAACATATACCGCGAATATTTCATAAACAGTGAAATTGGTATTATATATAATATCAATATATATATATATATATATATATATATATATATATATATATTGGCATATGTATATATTGCAGTTGTTGATTTCCCGTATTTTTTAGCGGATGAGACCCTATTGCGCCGTCTATTAAGCGGATAATATTTAATAATCCCATATACCGCGATAATTTCGTACTGGAGCGAAATTGGTATTGTGCTAATGTTTGTGGATGCAGGAAAACAGGTTGGAGGGATCCAACTGGATTCCTCAACAGTATTTATTTGATTATGGATATTTTGATATTCGTTGATTATCATATACGATATGTGATATCGTTGGGGTCGTGATTGACTATTTGGTATGTAGCATCATTGGACCAAATTTGGAATTTTAACATGATTTCAAAGTGATTTTTGAAAGTATACGTTATAAAATATTTTTGGAATTGATTCATTTTAAAATAAATAAACGTATAATTTTTAATGTTATAAAAATTATGATTTTTGAGAAATATAGTTAAAAACTGGTTTTTTGAGAATATGATGCTAATGATTTTATAAAATAGTAAAATCGGGATATTTGAATTTATTGTGAAAAGTTTAAATATAGGATTTATAAAATATAATTATTTTATAAATCAAAATGATGAAATTATAAAGGAGTTTAAAGACGTTTTTAAAATATTAATATGAATTGATTTATATAAGAGATTTATAAATGGATATTTATAAATTGAGATATTGAAATTTATAAAACGAGTTTTTATAAGTGTTTGAATGAAGTGAAAATGAATTTCATTAAAGAATGAAATTTATAGAATTATAAACGGTGAAGTTATAAATGAAATTTATAAATAGTAAGAATTATAAATTTGTGAAGTTATTTGAAGAATAGATTTGGTTAAATAAATGAATCTTATAAGTTATAAGATTTATGGTTTGGAAAGTCTTTAGAGGAACGATTTTGTAAAATAATCATTTTATAAGTATTTAACTTATAATATGAACTTTTAGTTTATAATTGAGTTATAAACTGGAATAGGTTAATAAAAGAATTTATAAAAAGGAAGTTTTTATAAATAAATAGAAATGGAATTTATAAACGTTGTTTTATAAATTCGCAAATGACTTATTTTGACAAGAAAATTTGTTGAAACCTATAAATGGAGTTATATTCACATTTTTGAATAGTGAATAATCCTTTGAATTAAAATGAATAAAAGGATGAAATTGTTAATGAAGTATATTCACGTTTTTGAATAGTGAATAATATGTTAAAGAAATTGTTTTGAATGTGATATTTGAAATAGAATTAAAACGATCTAACGATGTTTTAAATGTGTTGAGATGCGAAACCATAGATTTCAACATTGATTGTTGAAATAGACGTTTTCGAGAAATAGAAGGAGATGATGGACTATAACACTGTTGTTATAGTAAATGATTTCCGAAAGGAAATGTTTTGTATAGTATTGGGATTTATATATCTATTTTAATTTCGAATCCCTATACTGGTGATTTTGGGTTGTCGTAACGATGTTTTACGCAACATTCGTTTTGGCCCAAATAATTATGTTTAAGAGAATGATTTCCTTAAAGGATGAAATATGTACTTAATTTTGATTTAAGTATATTGAATATTTTCCAAGTGTTGAAAATAAATAAAATTTGTGAATTACTTATGAATAAATAAGTATGGAATTGTTTTCCCGATATAAAGGGAATATTTTGAGAATTTATCTTTTTGAAGATAAATTGAAATGAATAATTGAAACCATATATTCATAGATATTTTGAAATATAAATCCACTATGGAATTTATAAAAGAAAAAGGAGAATTTGTTTAAAAATAAATATTGATTTATTTTTGAAGAATTGAAATTATATATCTAGTGAAGATATTTTGGAAAATAAATAATTTGGAAAATTATTTGGAATCTGGTGATGTTGTGCATATCCATTGATAGTTCAATAATCGACTATCAATATTTCCCTTTGAATGGGTAATTGATGTGATTTGTTTGAATTTGAAGGCCACACTTATTTTTAAATAAGCGCTCACTATTCGGGTTAACCGGGAAAGGACCATGGGGTCGTATAACCCATTCCGAATATGTGATACGTCGTTGTGAATTGCATTGAAGATCGGTGTTGAAGACCCGGTATTTGCGAAAGCGATAGGATGACCTGTCGATTGACTCTGCACCGAGTAGCTACGGTATTGAGTTCTCCATATGTGATGGTGAATCCGATCAGGATTGTGAATATCCGGATTGCAAGGACTTCTTTGTAAGTGCCTTCGGTTTTGTTCAAGCCCGGAACAGACTTGTATGGATTGTATGTCTGACATTACAAATTGAGATATAAAGCCGATTTCTTTCAAATATATTTCTGTTGGTGGCGGAGAATTTATTCCTTTAGCTTAACACCCTTCTCTGAGACGTACGAGCTCAGAGGTTATATAGTTGAAGTTATCAGCGATATATTCCCAATTTGGTAATGTGACATGCTGAATGTTGCTGAAATGATCATTGTGTTGATTATTTGTGATAGGATCGTTTATTTGATCGTCTGTCTTGGTGATCATTGTGTTGATCATTTGTTGACCCAAAGCATGGATTTTGTATAAAGTATGTTTTTGTGGACGTGACTTCGTCGAGCCTCACACCCCGTGAATGGTCAAAACAGGAAAGAAGCAGCAAGGTTATGAGGGGTAGCGCCCTTTAGGATATGTGCATTTCCTTCTGGAAAAGGGTGGTATCATGGTATGGAGCCCAGATACTTACTCATGTTGAAAACACTTTGTTATGATTGTGTGAATTGATTACGAGCGCTCGGTGAAAAGGTCCCAAAGGACCGGGGGATGGCATATTCGGTCAGTTGTTACTCAGTTAGGGGTAACCCGGCCTTGTGTTGGTAGAGATCCGGTTTGGTTCTCGGGGATGTCCATCCAGAGGCATTCTCATGTGGCAATGGGAAGTTCCTTGGCCTGATCATTCGTTGGAAATCCAAAGAAACAATACGATCTTGTACGGTTTTAGTTGTAGGACCTATCATTCACTTATGGTGTCGCAACACTGTTTGGATGGTAGCTATAGTAGGCATAGTTCGAAATGTCTATGCTGGCTAAGATTTATATTCTACTTTCGAAATAATTTTTCCCTACACTATGCACTAATAATAATACCAAATGTTATTTTAAATGCGTATCAAGCATCTTTGACTATCATAAGGAGAAATCTCCTCCGATTCTGCGTTTGCATTGTGTGCGTGTGCGGGAGGCCTTATGGTAGTCTCATTTTTAAAAGCATTTCGAATTGACTTAAAAATATTCCTCTATTTTGATTTTAAAGATAAATAAACTGTTTTGAGTTCTCACACCAGTCACATGACTGACTCGGAGTTTATTGTTTTCCTTCCTAAACGCTGGGTGCCCACCAATTTCCACACGGGCAGTTAAGAGTTAGGTTTATCAGGATATTCTGGATATTCTGGAGTTGCTGGAGGCAAGCTGGATGGCATGGCGTATTATTAGTTTATATAGTATTTCTTTTTCCGCTGCACTGTTTGTTGTATGTTGTTGTACACTCTGATGATATGATGTAATGAAATGTAATGTATAAAATGTAATAACTGATATAGTTCTTTGTTAAAGATTATTCATTTATTATTATATGTTGTTCCGCTGCGAATTGTGAGATTCTGATGTTGTTTTCTGTTCCGTTCTATGTTTCTCTATTTTCTATTCTCTATTCTCTTTTTCTTCTATTTTAAAATTTTCTATTCTCTGTTTTCTTTTCTCTACCTTCTTATCTCTTCTTCTTTCTTTTTCTTTTCTTAAATTCTTCTTAAACCCCTAACTATTCGGTTTTTCTTTTCTTAAATTCTTCTTAAAACCCTAACTATTCGGTTTTTCGGCAACGAAAAATCGAGTACGTTACAGAACACCACCCTCGCCATCACTATCTTTCTCATTCTCAATTGTCTCGAGATGGAGAGCGGCATCAACTAACTCTTCAAAAGAAATCTTGAGTTGGAGCATTAAAGACTTCTTCAAATATTTCTTAAGTCCGGATACGAACTTAAGATTTTTCTTGTATGTGGTACTAATGAACTCCAACCCATACTTAGAGAGGGACTCAAAGGAAGAAACATAATCTGAAACTGAAGAGTTGCCCTGCTTCAACTCGATGAAGCGACGAGTAAGAAGAGCCTTTTCCGACTCGGGTACGAACTTAAGCTCAAATCTATCTCGGAATTGTTGCCATGTGAGGTTAGTCTCATCCACCTCATCGATAAGAAGCTCGTACCAATCTAAAGCACGCTCTTGTAGCATACTGGATGCCACAAGAACTCGATGATGATCTGAAAGCTCCATACGTAAGAATACACGCTCACAAGTGCGAAGCCAGGCTTACACCTCAAGAACCGACTCGGAGCCTTTGAATGGCTTGCCTCCAAGATTAGTAAAGTCACTGCATAGTCGTGCAAATACAGACTTGCGAGGAGATGAAGTTGGAATAGGAGCGGGAGGTTGGGTGCTCCCAAGAAGCTCTCGAATCTGATCAGTAGTCATATAAACACCTTCGGGTCGTGAACCACTGGACGGTCCCGATGCCGAAGGGCGAGCTCCACCTCTTCCAGACATAGCTGAAAGATAAAAATGAGAGAAGATCATTCATAGGGTAGATATATATATAAAGAAATTGAAATGCAGTAATTAAGGAATACTACGTAATAACATTTAACATTTCTAGACATATTCCTTTCTATCTACCCCAAAGGAATTGAAAAGGATAGGGATATAACAAGGCTGGCCACGATTAAGGGATGAGATGTACAAGGGTATTGTACTTGATGTACGGTTCATCGTGTTCACTGTTCTGCGTTTATTTCATTTTGTTCTGAATTCTTGCTCTGATACCAAGCTGTGACGCCCCACCCCGAGACCCACAATAGTAAAGAGAATTAACGAGTAATTCCGTCTACTAATGCAGAGAATAGGGCTGGTTAAGGTCGACCGAATAGTAATGCATTAGCTAAAGACTAAGTACGTCGATTTTTACCATATTTTTTTTCTGTGTATCTCAAGTGATCGACATACTCAATGTTTAACTAATACGATACTACATGGCTATAGGATCTATTCAGAAACAAAATGCAATAAATATAACAATCACGTCACAGAACAGCAACCACATATATATATATATATATATATATATATATATATATATATATACTAATACAAGCCAAACATCAAATGTAATACCCTACATCATAGTGGCGTGTAACCACACAATATACATACATCTCCGTCCCCACAAAAGAATATGTACAATAAGATGACACAAAAGACACACACAAAAGATGTAGCCAAGTCCATTGTCATGAGCCCCTCAAAAAGCAAAATGGGTCCAAGCACAAAAGATAGATATCCGACCTAACCTGCAACTCGGTCTGACCCGAGTGACAAACACACGGGTCAGGCAAACTAAATCTTATCGTTAGAAAAGAAATACGATAAGGCAAAAAAGGGAACTTTTCCCTTATAGCCTAAAGGGAAACATAAGCAGATAAGAGCTACTAGTGTAAATAACATATAACTTCTACATGTCACTACAGGTGTTTGCAACTATATATATATATATATATATATATATATATATATATATATTTAGGTGTAAAATAAGAGAATGAGTGAGTAAGGTATAAGGAAAAACTCCTAATAATCATTCATTAAATAATCAACCTTCCAAAATCATATAAAATCCCAAGTATCAATTCATAAATTCGAAATTATCAAAATCCACCAAGAAATCATATATGCCTTACTCACATCTATAAAGCTGTAGAAAACACATAAAAAGGTGGTGAAATCGAAATCATCATGAATCATCAAAAGAAACCTCGGATTGGCCAGATCCCGCATGCCGAAGGAATGTTGCACGTGCTACTTACCAGTACTACCATCATTATGGTACCATATCCATATATTGACCGAAGTCCTCACATTGAATTGTTTCGGTCTATGACGTCATCTATATCCATCTCGAACACCCGCCATCATAGTGATTGGAGTCTTCACTCCAATCGGTGTCCGCTGAGCCCCCGCCATCACAGTGATCGAGCCAAACATTGCTTGACCCGATCGGGACTCAAAGTACTGGTAGTCCTTCTAGAATGTGTTAGAAACTCTCGGATAGTAACCCAAAAAGTGGTAACGTACGTCCCATACCGCACGTTCTCACTTAGTGGTTTTCTAGCCGCTAGTCGATGCCACACTATGAAAATCATCTAAATCATCATAAGAATCGCCTCATGTCATCGGCGAATGGTATGAAATGCCAAACTTGTCTTATCTCATCGACAAGTAAGAAATACCATAAATTCATCAATCATCATCAAATTCCATCGAAATATTTGCCTCATATCATTGGCAAGAGCATCTCCATCAATATAGCCCAACATCGAATATACTCCTATTTAGGAGTTCTCGGACTATACACACACACACACACACACACACACACACACACACCAAATAAATTGATATGGAATAATGCCCCAGTTAGGATTTAAATACATCAAAAACATACCGCGAAGTGGTTGTCATCAAAGAGGAATTCAAACAATTCCTAAAAGTTATTTCGATCGTACAAGTCCGAAATTAACCGATAAAGTAAATTCACGAGTCCCATACCTCTTAATTTTACTAAACCGTTTAATTTACTTCCTCATACGTCCGAAAAAGCATCAAGTAATTAAAATAAATAAAATTAATTATAATATATTTTACTAGAGAAAACGTGATTTTAAACCAATTTATAGAAATTTATCTAAAGGATTTTGAGAGAAAACTCATCATTTAAAAGAATTTTAATGATTTTTGAAAGTCTAGAAATAAAGAATAATTGTTTAAAAACCTTTAAAAATGTATAAAAACTATTATTATACAAACCATGATTTTAGAAGATTTTATGCAATTTATTCGGATTTTTAAAACTCAGAAAAACATCAATTTGCAATTTAATGGCATAAACCAATATTCAAATTTAAATCGAATTTGAATTAAATTTAAATTCAAATCTCATCCTAACTTGACTAGTCCATTACTGGAAATAACGATCAAACATTAGCATCAAATTTCATATATAAAAATTTTGCAAAAGAATACAAACGAAATTGTCGAAATCGGACAAATATATAATATTGCGGGTGTCAATGACAGGCCAGCAGTAAAAACATCAATTTTTCTTCATGTAAACAATAAAATCGTACAAAACTTAAAACACAAAAATTGTAGCATATTTCCTAAGGATTCCAGAACATCTTGAATTTCAAGATTCCGGTCAGCAAAGTGAAAGTTATGATCGAAATACAAAAAGAAAAAATTGTGCACTGGTTATCAACACAGACCAGCGACGAAAAAGTTAATTTTTCACTATGTAGACTTCAAAACTATTTAAAACCGAAAACATAAAGTTGTGGCATATTTCACAAGGATTTCAGAACATCTAAAATTTCAAAATTTCAATTTGAAACGCAAAAGTTATGCTAAAAATACTATTCAGCCAATAGAGCACTATTACTATTTTCTGTGCAAATACCCTCTCGGTTTTGCAAATTTGATAGCAAATAAGGAGGTACAAACGGACTCGAAACTTGATTAAATTTTACAGAAATGAACTATAACAAATGTACTCCAAACTGAACAAGTTTGGCAGCAATCCGATGCCGGATAAATAAGATATGGGCAAATGAAATTGGCACTATTTCAGCCGGATAAACATATCAAAAAGATCAAAAACAAAACATCACAATACCAAACTTTTACATAGCGAAGAATTTTCGTTTGCTTACAGTTTGCTGCAAGTTTTCACTTACTATTAGCGGCAAAAGATGATGATGTTGGTTGCAAAATGGTGACTTTCAGCGAGGATTGGAGCTAAGAGGACCTGTAGAAGCTAAAACAAGAACATGCAAGAAGAAAAATCATTAAAATAAAACCTAAACCTGAGATTTTCATGAATTAGGGATTTTTGAGGTAGGAGATTACCTTCTCTTAGCTTTTTATCTTGAAAATATTCTGAATTTCACCAAAATATGTTTATAATTGAGTTACAGAAAGAGAGGCAACCATGGATTTATGATTTCAGAAATTTTTAGAAGAAGCCATATACAATAGGAGAAGAAGAACGTACATCTCCTCCAGATGTTTCTCATTAGGACTAATGGGTATGGGTTAGGTAATTAGGCCCATTTATTTACTTAGTGAAATTTTAGATTTTTGTTTTACTAATTTTAACATAACTTTTGCATTTTAATTCCAATTTGAGTGAAACGAATTGTGTTTTACTCGTTTTGACGAATAGCATAATAAAATGTTTTAGCATTTTTAAAATACTAAAACATCCTTTTCAATTATTATTGTGCCCTAAAAATAATTATTCCAACTCATTTCTTTTTATTTTACAATATAAAGAGTATTATTGGAATAAAATTCCCATACCATAAATTTTTATCTCAAAAATTACTTAACATCATTTATTATCCACCCAAGTCTTAATTAAATTTTTCCTAAGCTTATTTCCATTCAACTTATATTTATTTCAAGTCAGCCTTTGTTGAAATAAATCCTACATGAGATAATTTTAACTCACATTAAATTAATTCACCAAATATTGCTTATGTAGAATAAACAATATAAATCATCATAACACTTCTTACTTTATTAATTAAACTCGATATTAAATTATAATTTTCATCATAATTTAATATCATCGGTAATCTCCAATCAGGGTTGTTACAATTTCAATCCGTAATTTAAATATTACGGGTAGATATAAGTTCGACCCGCAATCCCAAATTCAATTCAAATGAAAATCGCTTGGGTTTATCATTTCAACCCATAATGAAATTCTCCTATTCTAAAGTCCGTGCTGGTATGTATTATTTCAACCCATAGTGAATCCTATACTACAGGGAACTTGTAGAGTAATAAAAATAATATAATAATATAACAGGCATATATCATCAATAACAATATAATATAAACAATAGGATATTGTGTCATATCCCACTGGTGAACAGTTACAGTTAATAGCATAAATATAACAATTTAAATAACTACAGCAGCATATTTCAATTGTCATTTCAATTGAAATCGAATTTTATAAATATAAGAACATCAATCGTGAGTGATTGCTCACCTTTTTAGGCTAGAGAGGATTTGACGATGAAATCGAGTTACAAATTGAAGCATGAATTCCGAATCAAAGCAAGATGGCACGAATTCGATGGACAGATCCGATAACATAAAGCAATGGAATCGAATCAAAATGGCTTGACATAAAAATTTAGACGAGGTGTATATTATATCATTATCTTCCTCAACCCAATATTAAGTTTTAAAAAAATACACATACATTTTGAAATAAATCTTGAATTTTAAACATGTATATATATATATATGTTGAAATCAAAATCTACGTATATATTTCAAAATCATATATAAACTTATAAATTTAAAGCTCAACATAACATATATATGAACTAATATATGTATGCAGCATTCTATATCATCTATATAAAGTAGCTAGTATATATATACTAATGTACCAACCCAGTTACGTAACTTTATAAAAGACATACTAGAAATCCTATAGGAAAACTAATGTGTAATTCATGTATGCTAGCCGACCGTCGCATATATCCAAAAGACAACAACTGTATATAACCTATACACCTCACAGCCTATATTATCAAATATATGTATTACTTAGATTATAATTTAACATTATCCTAATAGTACTATAAATGAAAATAGGAATTAAACATTCACGGTAAAACCATTCAAACCCTTAATATAAAACTCTACACAAATCTTCCAAGCGTTACATATATATGGATATATTTTATAATGTAAACTTATGAAATAAAACACCTACTTGTTGAATACAAACCAAAATCACATAAAATATGCTATCGTATCTCTACAAATGAAATCAGAAAACAAAGTTCAAAACCAACTCATATATTCACATATACATGCTGCACACAACCCTTTTTAAACATATATAAAACTAATATACCTATAATTTATAATACCTTATAGATAAACTAATATAATAAT
This sequence comes from Allium cepa, assembly GCA_030765085.1. Classification (NCBI taxonomy): domain Eukaryota; kingdom Viridiplantae; phylum Streptophyta; class Magnoliopsida; order Asparagales; family Amaryllidaceae; genus Allium; species Allium cepa. The sequence goes on from CM060939.1 coordinate 229,427,156, forward strand.
ACTTTAAACACATGATATATAAACTTTATATAAATAAACATACCCCCATACTGTCACGTACAACACAAGGGAAGGAGGAAGCTTGGGTTGAGGAAGGTGGTTGTGGCCGATGATGTGTGCGCGACCGTGCGATGGAAATGAGAGATATAGGTAGTCGTGCGAGTCAAAGTGGCACGATGGGTCTCGGCCTCATGCGGTGGGAGGGTGAGCTGATGAAGGTGGGTGGTGCTCGGTTTGCGGGCCATGGAGGAGATGGCATGGTGGAGAGAAACAGAGAGGGGGAGGAGTGTGAGGGCGGAGCCGAGAAAAATAAAGGAGCAAATCCAAAATGAAACAGAGAAATGAAAGGGGTAGATCTGAATGTATATGCTACAACAATGTGATAACCTGGAATTCTGGGCATCTGTAATTGATAATAATTGGGTTAATTAATAGAAATACTGAATTGTAGATTTAACAAACGAATCTAATCGTAAGTATTTATGTTTGGATAAATATTTATTTGATCATATCTTAATATAATCACTTAAATTTGACAAATTACTCTTTTAAAAATAAATAATAATGATTGTTTATATAAGTAAATTATAAAAATTGGCAAAATTATAATTTCAAACCAATAATATTTCTGTGTTATTTTTAGATAAATAGAGTTAAAAAAATAGGGATTATTAATTTCAAATTGAATTTAGGCTTGTTTAAATATATGAATTTATTTTGGATTGATCTTGAATTGGATTTTTAATTGAATTTAAAGAATTGAATTTGCATTTGAAATTTAAAAAGGGAGTATATCTTAAATATATTTTGGTTTAAATTAATTTGGTTCAAACATAAGTTACTTATAAACGAATATTTACATAAATTCACATATATATATATATTAAAAATTTAAAGGCTTATTTATAAAAGACAAACATTAAATACATTGAAATGTATTACTTAAAAATATATGAATTTAAATAATTTAAGTTTAAACACTTGTATACATATGGGGGCATGGTTTCAACATTTGTAAATTATGTAGCACATAAGTTAACAGGTGGCAAATTTACCTTAAATCTAAAACAAAATTTAATTAAATAACACATGTAGAAAAAAAAAATCATATGCAAACTGAGATTTTCAGATTCAATTTCTCTATTCTTTTGTTCTTCATCTTTTCAGTCAATAAAAAAACCCTGCAACCCTGTAAATCAATTGTTCTCAAACCTTAAACCAAATTCAAACTAATCTGAAATGATTCTTTAATCTGTAAACATTTATTACTCAAGCTCTGTAGACAACCAAAGTCTGTAACCATTTGTTCTTCAAATCTGTATCACTTTCAAGAATGCATGCAAGTAGATCTGAAGCAAAAAAATCAAAATTTTCAAAGCTAGCATTTCAGATTTTAAAGGCAAACTCTCCAGTTTTTAAAGAATGAAAGCAATTTCAGTTTTAGAGCTCCCAGGTTTCCAAGTTCTGTTCAAAATTTGCTTTATCTTCTCTGATCATCATATCAGTGAGTAAACATACCACCTCGAAGTTTAAATCTTGATAGTTGATTCATGGAAATCTCGTGCTTGCTATTTTTGTAAATATGAAGTTCTGTGTTGTTTTGCTGTTTACTGGAAGTTATACTTTGACATGTTCTTTAATATTTCAAGCTACTGAGTAAAGGAAACACAGAAAATCTTAAATACTTCTTCATATAAATAATTTAAACTTTGGAATTTAAATTAAACAAGTTTGTTTGAACTAAAGTCAGAGTTTGGGATTTTGTTTGGGAAGTTATAGTGGGATATAAATACTGGATATTTAAATTTACAAGGAAAGAGAACCATATGTTAAAATTCGAATGTTTTAAATCGTGGATTTGATTTCATATCTTGATTAAGCGTACAAAGGAAAGATTTGTAAAACAAAAACGGTGATTTTTAGGTAAGTATACATGGTGCAGTTCTTATATGAACTCGAAATGCAATTTCATCAATTTCTGTTAGTTTAACAAATTTTAAATGTTAAAATTTGTTGTATAGCTAGCTTGAGGGTTCTCGAATATAGGAAAAATGCCAGAAAATTTTTCTAATGTGAGATTTGTTGAGTAGAATCGATAATAGGGTTTGGGTTTGAGTTTTCTCTGTGTTCTGTGAATTGTTGATTTCGTCGCCACGTATTGATCGTACCATTCGAAATTCTGAGAGATGGTTGAGGTGAGTATGGACCTGGTGTGGCCGAAGCGTCGTTGCCACTGGCGATCGGCATTCGAGAGGCGAGGTTTTTTTTCTTGTAGTTGTTCGAGTTGTTAGTACGAGCTTCAGGCATTTTTCGATTTTGTCCTCTTTGCGTAGTTTCGAGTTTTGAATTCGTATTGTTGGTCAATTTCTGGTTTGTAGGAGACGACGAGGGTCGCCGGAGGGTTGGCGAACCACCGTGCATGTGCACGGTGGCGTAAGGTGTCTGTGGGGTCGCGATTGAGTCGTCGCGAGTTATGCCTCGAGAAATTTGGGGGTCTGCACGAGTTCGACCTGGTGGTTTAATTTATACTTAAGTTAAATTATACTTACTGGAAATATAAAGAAAAGGGGAGAAGAAGAAGAGTACGAGAGGGGAAGTGTGACTCGGGAAAACTTTTGGAATACGCGAATGGTGACTCGAGTTAGATAGGGGAAGCACTCGGGTGGTTCTACTTTCAAACTGTAGTATTTTAAATGAGAATGAAGTTAAGCAATCTGTGTTCTATCAGGATTTAAACATTGTAAATTTAATAAATGCTTAACAATTTGAGTCAAAACTTTAATATAAGTTAAATTATTTAGTTAATGTATAACATCGTTTAAACTCTTAACTAATATTTTAATTAAGTATTTAATTTAAGTGAAGTATAAAATTAATTAATATTAAGTTGTGTAGTTAATAACAAATCAAGTTAAAGAAGATTCTTTTAAATGTTAATTTAAATGAATAGTAATTAATTAAGAAAATCATTAAGAGTAATTACTTTATAATTGTGATTAAAGATTAACTAATTAATGATTATTTGATTAATAAATTTGTAATTAACTATTTGAAGTTAACTAATGAATGACTAGTAGTTAAGTAATTAAGTAATTTAATTAACAAATGGCTAATGATTAGTTGGTAATTGAGAAATACTTAATTTGTAATTAAGTTGTGTTAATCAAAAAAAAATTAAGGTCTATTAATTAATGAAGAATAATTAATCTATAATTAAAGATTAATTAATTAGTTATAGGGTAGTTAAGGGATGAATTACCTGTTGAATATGCGCCTATATGTTTTTGTTTGATGATAATAAACATATATATTCATTTAAATGTATTTGGTAATGTACTATTTTGTTTTTCATAGATTAAATAAATATTTGTTGAATAAAATAAATTACACAGAATTTGAATTTGAATTCAAACAGAACAAGTTACACAGATTTTGAATTCAAACAGAAATTTTATTCAAACAAATATTTATTACAATCTTGATTAGTACAAATTCATGCTCTCACTATACATATACATTTTTTGATTACATCATGATACATCACAAATATTTTTACATTGATAACCTCACTACATATCACTCACACTCTGCATTCTAGTTTGAATCCAGCATCTGAGCAATCTGCAAAAATATTCACTAACGCAGTAAAATTGAAAAAGAAATATTTTTGCAATATAAAATAAAATACGATTTTTGAAAATATGATTTGCCTCAGTTATTTGGGTTGTTCGTCATAATTCACACTTGTTTTCATCACAAAGTTGTAACGACCCAGAATTTTTATAAATTTAAATTTGAATATTTAATTAATTTTAAATATTAATAAGTGAATTTATAAGTCAAATAAATTTTTATTTGAATTATTGAATTTAATTGGATAATTAAATCGATAATTTAATATGTTAAATTATGGAAATAATTGAAAATATAGTTAAATATGATAGAAAAAGATTTGTAAAATTTTATTTAATCATATTGAAGTTAGAACGATATTTTAGAACTTTTAAAATCGAATTAAAAGTTAATTTGTGAAAATTGAATATTTTAATATTAAATAATCGACTGTAAAATAGTCAATTTTTGAACAGTCTCAGAATTGAACGAAACCAGTTCCATTGGATCCGTAATAGTTAGTTATTACCGGATTTCAATTTTCGTGTCAATCGGAGCTATCGTTTGATCGTGGCAGCTCGAAACGCATCGAATTATTTTTAATTTAAATTTGATGAGTGAAAATAGCCATTTTTCAAAATGTCTCGGATTTCGACGAAACCAGTTTCATCGGATCCGTAATATGATATTATTGTAAGGTTTCAAATTTCAAGTCAATTGGATTTACCGTTTGTCCGGTACAAATTAAAACGCCTAGAAATCGACTTAAATCGGTTTAATTCAAATTGAGCGTTTTCAGCCATAACTCGCACGTACTTCCGAATTAGCTTCCGAAACCTGTTCCATTGTGTCCGGAACGCGGGATAAACCTTAGGTACGCTGGTTACGGCGTCTAAATCGGAGTTCGGAATTCCCGGGATGAATAGTGTTTACGCTTGCTTTTCCTATAAAAGAACCCTTCACCCTTCATAAATTTCAACACTAAAAACCTAACCCTAATATCATGTAGCCGCCACATCCTAGTTGAATGGCCAGAAATGCTCCAACTTCATCCCTCTAGATCTTCCAATCCGTCAACAATTAGAGGAAGTTGTCAACATGAAAGTTGGAGAGGGGAGTGAGAGCTACGATGTGAACGGTGGTGATCGGAAACGGAGCAACGTGGTGGCGTCAGGGGGGGGGGCCGTTCGTGGGCTGTTCACCACCGTGCGCGCGCGTCATAGGGGGGCCGAGCCTTGAGCTCTTCCTGGTGGAGATAGCTTGCGTCGTGTGCTTCGCATTGGCGTTGGTGTGATCGAGTATCGTTGAGAATTGGAGGAGAATAATTCAACCCTAGCTAGCTATAATGGTTCGGCCATGTTACGTGTATTCCTGGAGATGAACGAGAGGTTGGGGAAGATGAGCTAGAGGCGTTGGATTTGGATCCAGTGGCTGTAGTTGAGTTGGGTTTAAATTTTATAATAATGTTGCAAATTAGTGAATATAAATCATGTACAAACTTCAAAATTTGATATCTTTTTCGTACGAGGTCGAAAAAATGCAAACTCAGTTGCGTTGGAATCGTATGGACGAGCACTACGCGATGGAGTTGGTTTGGAGTCGTTTGGAGTTAGTGAGAATTTTGGGTAAAATTAAACGCGCGTTTAATTTTATTCGAAATAAAAGCTAAAACGAAAATTAAAATCAAGGTGAGAACTTCTCACTCAATCGAATAGGTTTCGATTTTATTTTAAATAGTTAGATTTAAAATATTTGAATGCATGTTTGAATGATGACTGTAAATTATTGATTGTTAAAATAGACATTATACGCCGTTAGTAAGCGGATGTTATTTAATAAAAACATATACCGCGAATATTTCATAAACAGTGAAATTGGTATTATATATAATATCAATATATATATATTGGCATATGTATATATTGCAGTTGATTGATTTCCCGTATTTTTTAGCGGATGAGACCCTATTACGCCGTTATTAAGCGGATAATATTTAATAAGAACATGTACCGCGATAATTTCGTACTGGAGCGAAATTGGTATTGTGCTAATGTTTTTGGATGCAGGAAAACAGGTTGGAGGGATCCAACTGGATTCCTCAACAGTATTTATTTAATTTCAGATATTTTGATATTTGATTGATTATCATATCGATATATGATATCGTTGTTGTCGTGATTGACTATTTGGTGTGTAGCATCATTGGACCCAGATTTTGGGATTTTAAAATGATTTTAAAAGTGATTTTGAAAATATACTATATTTTTGGAATTGATCCATTATAAATAAATAAACGTTATAATTTTTAAAGTTATAAAAAATTATGGTTTTTGTGAAATATAGTTAAAAAGCTGATTTTTAGAAATACGATTAAAAGTCGATTTTTGAGAAATATGAACTAATGATTTTATAAAATAATTTAGATTGGATTTTTGAATATATGATAAAAGTTTAAATATAGGATTTATAAAATTTGATTATTTTATAAATCGAAATGATGAAATTATAAAGGAATTTAAAGACGTTTTAGAATAATAATTTAAACTGATTTATATTAAGAGATTTATAAATGGATATTTATAAATTTAAATATAGACATTATAAAACGAGTTTTTATAAGTGTTTGAATGTAGTGAAAATGAATTTCATAAATGAATGAAATTTATAGAATTATAAACTGTGAAGTTATAAATGAAATTTATAAATAGTAAGATTTATAAATTTGTGAAGTTAATTGAAGAATAGATTTGGTTAAATAAATGAATCTTATAAGTTATAAGATTTATAATTATGAAGTTTAAAGAACGATTTTATAAAATAATCGTTTTATAAGTATTTAACTTATAATATAAACATTTAGTTTATAATTGAGTTACAAACTGAAATATGTTAATAAAGGAATTTATAAAAAAGAAGTTTTTATAAATAAATAGAAATGGAATTTATAAACGTTGTTTTATGAATTCGCAAACGACTTATTTTGATAAGTTAATTGTTATAACTTATAAATGGAGTTATATTCACGTTTTAGACTGTGAATAATCCTTTAAGTTAAAAAGTATAAAAAGGATGAAATTTGTTAACATAGTATATTCACGTTTTTGAATAGTGAATAACATGTTAAAGAAAATGTTTTAGAATGTGATATTTTAAACAGAATTAAAACGATCTAACGATGTTTTAAAGGTGTTGAGATTCGAAACCATAGATTTCAACATTTATTGTTGAAATAGACGTTTTCGAGAAATAAAAGGAAATGGTGGACTATAACACTGTTGTTATAGTAAATGATTTCCGAAAGGAAATGTTTTGTATAGTATTGGGATTTATATATCTATTTTAATTTCGAATCCCTATACTAGTGATTTTGGGTTGTCGTAACGATGTTTTACGTAACATTCGTTTTGGCCCAAATAAATATGTTTAAGAGAATGATTTTCTTAAAGAATGAATTATATACTTAATTCGATTTAAGTATATTGAATATTTTCCAAGGTTGAAAATAAAAAGATTTGTGAATTACTTATGAATAAATAAGTATGGAAATGTTTTCCAATAAGAAGTGAATATTAGAATTTATCTTTTTGAAGATAAATCGAAATGAATTATTGAAATCGTATATGCATAGATATTTTGGAAATATAAATTCATTATGGAATTTATATGTGAAAAGTGGAATTTGTATAAAAATAAATATTGATTTATTTTTGAAGTGTTGAAATTTTATATCTTGTAAAGATATTTTGGAAAATAAATAATTTGGAAAATTATTTGGAAACTGGTGATGTGTGCATATCCAGTGATAGTTCAATAACCGACTATCAGTATTTCCCTTTGAATGGGTATTTGATGTGAATTGATTGAATTTGAATGCACACTTATTTTTGAATAAGCGCTCACTATTCGGGTTAACCGGGAAAGGACCATGGGGTCGTATAACCCACTCCGAATATGTGATACGTCGTTGTGAATCGCATTTGAAGATCGGTGTTGAAGACCGGTATTTGCGAGAGTGATTGGATGAACTATCGATTGACTCTACACCGAGTAGCTACGGTATTGAGTTCTCCATATGTGATGGTGAATCCGATCAGGATTGTGAATATCCGGATTGCAAGGACTTCTTTGTAAGTGCCTTCGGTTTTGTTCGATCCCGGAACAGACTTGTATGGATTGTATGTCTGACATTACAAGTTGAGATATAAAGCCGATTTCTTTCAAATATATTTCTGTTGGTGGCGGAGAATTTATTCTTTGCTTAACACCCTTCTTTGAGACGTATGTGCTCAAAGGTTATATAGTTGGAGTTATCAGCGATATATTCCCAAATTGGTAATGTGACATGCTGAGTGATGCTGAAATGATCATTGTGTTGATTATTTATGATAGGATCATTTATTTGATCGTCTATCTTAGTGATCATTGTGTTGATCATTTGTTGACCCAAAGCATGGCTTTTGTATAAAGTATGTTTTTGTGGACGTGACTTCGTCGAGCCTCACACCCCGTGAATGGTCAAAACAGGAAAGAAGCAGCAAGGTTATGAGGGGTAGCACCCTTTAGGATGTGTCCATTTCCTTCTGGAAAAGGGTGGTATCATGGTATGGAGCCCAGATACTTACTCATGTTGAAAACACTTTATGATTGTGTGAATTGATTACGAGCGCTCGGTTGATAAAGGTCCCAAAGGACCGGGGGATGGCATATCCGGTCAGTTGTTACTCAGTTAGGAGTAACCCGGCCTTGTGTTGGTAGAGATCCGGTTTGGTTCTCGGGGATGTCCATCCAGAGGCATTCTCATGTGGCAATGGGAAGTTCCTTGGCCTGATCATTCGTTGGAAATCCAAAGAAACAATACGTGACTTGTACGGTTTTAGTTGTAGAACCTGCCATCTAATATGGTAGCTATTAGTAGGCATAATATAATGGTACCTATGCTGGCTAAGATTTATATTCTACTTTCGAAATGATTTTTTTCTCTACACTATGCACTAGTGATAATATCAAATGTTATTTTAAAATGCGTATCAAGCATCTTTGACTATCATAAGGAGAAATCTCCTCCGATTCTGCGTTTGCATGTGTGTGTGTGCGGGAGGCCTTATGGTAGTCTCATTTTTAAAAGCATTGCGAATTAATTTAAAAATATTCCTCTATTTTGATTTTAAAGTTAAATAAACTGTTTTGAGTTCTCACACCAGTCACATGACTGACTCGGAGTTTATTGTTTTCCTTCCTAAACTCTGGGTGCCCACCAATTTCCACACGGGCAGTTAAGAGTTAGGTTTATCAGGATATTCTGGATATTCTGGAGTTGCTAGAGGCAAGATGGATGGCATGACATATTACTTATATAGTATTTCTTTTTCCGCTGCACTGTTTGATGTTGTTGATGTTGTATACTCTGATGATATGATGTAATGAAATGTATGTAATGTAATAACTGATATAGTTCTTTGTTTAAAGATTATTCATTTATTATTATATGTTGTTCCGCTGCGAATTGTGAGATTCTGTTGTTGTTCTGTTGTTTCCTTTCTGTCCGTTCTATTTTTAAATGTCCTATTTTCTTCTATTTTAAAAGTTTTCTATTATCTTTCCTCTCTCTCTCTTCTAAATTTTCTGTTCTCTTTTCTATTTTCTTTTCTCTCTATTTTCTATCTTCTCTCTTCTTCTCTTTTCTTTTCTTAAATTCTTTTTAAAAAAACCCATAACATTCCGGTTTTTGGCCTTCGAATTCTCGGCAGTCGATAAAGTGAGTATCGATGTCGGATTTTCGAAGAACGAAAATCCCTGTTTGTTACAAAAGTCGTGCATATAGATATTACAGGGACATGTAACCATAAGTGGCTGCAATACACACGTGTACATTCATACACGTGTGCACTGCCTCGCCAACTCGTGTGCGCAGCCAAAAATAGCAAGCGTGCAAGCACAACTTCAACAAACAAGGCAATGCACTATGCAATGTACAACAAGTCCAGCAGCCCAAATGAACAAGACTACAATATCAAGGGCAAGTGCACACATTACAACAGCAACAAGGCAGATCACAAAAAAAAAAATGCATGCCACCAAGTAAACAAACTCAAGATTACAGGGCAGTGGACAGTACAAGCCTGCAAAATGCAAATGGACTCGACCAAGTATACAAGTGCTACAAGCAGCAATGTGCAACTGCAGACTGCAGCATAAATTAGAAGACCATAATGCAACAGTGTAGCAGTGCAAATCACGATCAATAACCCAAATGAAGATCACAAGTATGAACAGTTAATGATTCAACTGGCCAGGTCATATATACAAATGTCAATGTCAATGTCAGAGACAAAGTACCACAAATATATCAACTCAACAAGAACAGTACAGTCATAAAGTATGCAAAGAGCTCGAGCATGAGATATGGCAACTACAGTAATGCATCAATAAACCAAACTGCAAGACCTCAAGTGACATGGTGAAGCAGTATAAAACCAAAGTTACAAGCATACAAAATCATCAATGCAATGCAACACAAATGGGTTCACATATACCAAGCCATGACCAACAGAAACAAAGCATGTACACAAGTATACAACTACAGGTCTCAATATTAAAGAAACAACTCAGCATTGAATTGAATACAAGTTCGACTAAAAGTGCAGACGACAGCTACTCAATGATACGGTAGCAAGCTACAATGGATGCAGCAATACCAAGTGAAACAAATGTAGAACTGACAAATGTATCAACTCAACTACAGCCAGTACAGAAGTTCTGAATCAAAAATGAAGACCACAAGTGAAGTAAACAACAATGTCGAGCTCACTGCAACTCAAGGAGATAGTCGACCAACAGTATCAAGCTCATGTATGCAATGGTGCGATAGATCAAGTGACACAGTGAATCGAAAAAAATGCAGACTAACAGCTACATCAAAAGCAAACAACAACTCACATGTTTGAAACCACTCGAGTGCAACAGTGGAGCCATAAGAAATAAAGAAATGCAGATCAATGATATCAAGTCCAGTGATGTAAACAGTGAACAACGGTGCAATGTTCAAAAGGAGACTAGTGAAGATGCCAGAGATGAAGACAGGGACAAGCACAAGATGGCCGAAGCAGTGTCAAGTCAGAATTTTCGAAAATAGGATGCTAAAGTTCAACAGTACAGAGAATTCGAATTCATGACAGTATCAAATTCGTATCTTTGAAATAGTCAGCAAACTTAAAAAGGGAAAGTTTCTGTTTTTTTTATACAAGAAGAATCGAACGTGTAAAAGTTAAAGCCGTGTGTATCAAGGTGTCACAAAAAATCAGGAAAGACGTGCGCAACAGGCATTAGAAAATTAGGAAAGTGATGAAGTCGTGAATTCATATAAATTCAACCCGAAGGTATCATCATCAGGAAGTGCTTCAATTCACAATCAAACTATCAATCGCAATCCCAATTTACATCATCGGCTATTGAGTTAAAATCGAGTCCAATCGAAGCAAGCAAATCAAACGAGCAACAAAAGAAACTACATACCGAAATTATCAACAGCTCGATCGAGCGAGCAACAAGCGTAAATCATCAGAGAACAAGCGTGAGCAAGAGCAACGCAAGTCAGAGCACCAGAAAGCCCCAATTTTGAACCGAAGACAGAAGCCCTAAATTAGTGGCAAAGAGAATCAGCCGACATTATTCTCAGGAGAAGAAAGGAATAACAGTGGATCGGGTTAATGAAAAACAAGGGGCCGGCCTTGTTAATTATAAAAGGGCTAAAGTTATTTTTTTAGGGTTTAATTATAAAGGGGTTTTTAGTTTTTTATTTTGAGCAAAAATTACGCATTCAAGTTGTATTTTAATTTTTGCTCCGGTTTTAATTTTGAAGTTTGTTTTTCTTTTCGAGTCGAAGAATTTGTAAATCACCACCTAGGGATTAGGTAGTGTCAGATTGTCTATTTAGAATTAGTTCAGTGAGCAGGGTGTGCGAGTTTGCAAAGCTCTATAGGCGGGAGCAGTGTTTGCGAGTGAGCGAAACTCTGTAGGCGGGAGCAGGGTGTACGAGTCTAGTAGAGTGTTTGTGAGCGGGAGCAAAAGGGTCTGCGAGTCTAGTAGAGTGTTTGTAAGCGTGATACTGTTTAATTCTAATAGAAATCTGGGAATGCAGCAGTAGGCAGGGGTTGCCGAAGCTGGGTAAATTTTGTGTGTGATTTACTTTTCAGCATATTTATTTCTGCTATTATATTTCTGTGTTTAATTCGAGAAAATTTGCTATAACCCTATTCACCCCCCCTCTAGGGTTAATCTAGATCCTACATTACCTAGTTATATTTAATGAGATGGATGTGATTAATTAATTTGTCGATTAGTTAAAGATAATCATTTGATGTGGGATTAAGTAGTAATTACTTAATATAACGACCCGCTATTTTGGACTATTCGCATCCGCACATGTCGGACTTGAATAATTCAAAATACCGAATTGTTAATTTAAATTTGGCAAAACTCAGATATAAAGTAAATAAATAATCACAGAATCACAGACACAGAGTAATAATATGCAGCGGAAGTAAAAGAGATAGTAGTTCATGAAGCTACTATATAAATATATAAGATACATCAGAGTTTACAACAGAAGAGAAATACGATACATCAAGTACAAATCAGAATACATCACTGGAATCATCGAATACTGGAAGCAGAATAGATGGCTGGATCTTCAAGCAAAGCTCCAACTCCAAAGGTGAGTCTCAAAAGCTGAACCACTCAGTCTGACCCGAGCGTAAAGCAAAACACAAAACACTCGAGTCAGGATTAATATTCTCATATCAATAAATCCAACTCAAGTGAAATAGCAATCGAAATACAAGTAACTCAAAGGATGTTGGAATCACCATCCTCTAAGGATCCGTTAAACTATCTACTATGTAGTAGTGTACGCTAAATAGATAATGTCTATCAGTAATATAAAGTATCAAAATAGTGTTAAGGCGTTACCATTATCCCCCTTAACACATTTTATACAAATGTCATAGTCTATACAGCACTGTAAACTCCACCGTAAACTAGTGGGATATCAGGGAATACTCCATAGGTATAACACAAAACAAAGTCGTAGTGGTCGCGCATATAGGGATACAAGTATGACAAGGCACATGAGGCAATACCCAAGGTAGTGAAACTACCGTTCGCCTGATCCGGACTGGTGAGAACGCATCGCCGCAGCGATCGCAACACCGCGAAACAACACTCCTGAAATTCCGAGGGTGCACCAATCAATCACAAGTAATGAGTAGTAGTTACGAAGAAGTGTGTTCGCTCGAGGTGGCTAACCCCATTTGGCCCGGCACGACTCCTGATTTTAATCATTTCCAATTTGACATAATTGTCAAGGCTATCCATCATCGTTCTCTTTCTTCAGTCATCACGTACATCATTCCAACCACTTCATTCTGGATCATCACTCCGCGTATTGTTATTAAAGTGGTTTTCGGTTTAGACAGAGAGTATGTCCATAACCGATTCCGGTCTCTTTAATAACTTTCGTAATTATTACACCGATTGGTCGTTTAATATTTTTCAAAACCAAATCAATTTCGATTTCAATTTCAATTTCAATTCGTAAACCAATATTTCATTTGTCTTTCAAAAATCAATTTCCAAAATATACGTTTCAAAACTTCGAAATTACAATTTCAAAATCTTATAATTCAAATTCAACTTTTATTTAAACAATTCAAATATCAATTCAAGTTCGTATATAAATTTCATTCCAAAATCATTTAAATCAATTAATTCAACACTCAAATCAATTTCAAATTCATTTATCGATTTCATTCAATATTCGTTAAATTAATTTATCCATCAAAACAATTTCTATTAAATTTACATTTCATTAAATCAATTCTCAAGTTCAACTTTCTTATATCAAAACTTACAAATTTAATTAAGTTAAATTCATCAAATCAATTTCTTTAAAATTACAAGTCTTACGTTAATTCCAATAAATCACATTCATTTCAATAAATCACATTTTATTTCTTGTTAAAGAAATTCTATTTTCACTTATTTATTGACTTCGTTACAAATTACAAACTCAATTAATAAAGAACTAAATTTCACATAACCGAGAAGTTTCAATTTCACTTATTAACTTACTTAAATAAATTTCCAAAACTTAATAAATAAAGAAACTCAATTTCATTTATTAACGAAGTTCAAATACACTTATCCAAAAGTTCAATTTCTCTTATCCAAGAATTCAATTTTTATTCAATTATCAAATAATTCAATCTTATTCAATTATTAAATAATTTCAATCTTAATTATTAATAATTTCAAAACTTAATAATTACAACTTGATTATAATTTCAAACTTAATTATTAAATCATTTCCACTTAATTAATTTTGAATTCAAACTTAATTATCAAATCATTTCAACTTAATTATAAATTCAACTAAATAATTCCAAACTTAATTATAATTCCAAACTTAATTATAATTTCAAATTTAATTATTAAATGATTTCAAACTTAATAATTTCAAAACTCAATTATTACTAATTCCAAATTATTTATTAATAATTCCAAATTAGTTATTAAATAATTAAATTTCAAACAACGTTCTTTCATCAATTAATACGTTAATATTTGCTTCATATTTCAATCTTTACATTTTCCTTTCAAAATTCAAATTCCAACTTCATTTCAAACTTATTCTTTACTCGAATAAAATCATTGTTTTATTTTTAAATCAATTATTGACCAATCGGTTTTTATTTAATTCTCTATCCTAGGTCAAACTCATTTTGGGTATTTATCATTTCAACCCGATTCCAATTCAATTCAAAAATCAAAGCATAGCAAAGGGAACTTGCAGTGTGATAACTGGGATGGTGTCAAAGTAAATAAACAAGAAATAACAACAATCAATAATCAATTCAAATAATCCCGAAATAATCGTATTAATTTGCATTGTTGTTTGTGCGAATTAATATAATTATCTCTAGAATCTACACTATCATTTCATGTAGATTAAAGATTATTACATTACGGTTTTCCACTTGTCATTCAATTTAAATTTTATACTACAACAATTTATCCAATATACGTTCAATGGTTCAAAGTGTAATTATCACTATTCTACATGTCAATTAATTTAACAGTTTAAAAGAGGTCATATTATACAAATTTAACTAATCAAATTCAACACATATGTCGATTCAAAATTTTTAAACTATCCTACGTCAATTTCAAATTATTTATCACTTCATACTTAACAATTTAACGTCCAATATAAACATCAACAATCAATCATTTATCAACCAAACTGGATTATTATTGCATACATAATAGATAACGGTGTCAGATGTCATAGGTGAACTGATACATAAATAACAGTGCAATAAAAACAGCAGCATATTTCAATTGTCGTTTCATTTGAAATCAAATTTAATAAATAAAAGAACATTAATCGTGAGTGATTGCTCACCTTTCGAGGCTAGAGGTGCACGAGAAGATGACACGGATACGCACACTGATACGGACATAGAAATTGAGTTACGAATCCAGGCAAAGCAAATCGGTACGAATACAACGATCAAAGCTGATAACAGAAATCGATAGAACTCATCAGAACGAGATCGGTGACGAAAATTGGTATAAGTGAACACATATAACTATATATATATATATATATAAAGTCATATTTTAAATTCAAACACATTTTATATTAAATGTATAAAATTCCAAATAAGGTTTCGCGTATTATACTTTAGGATAGAATAAGAGTGCTGCACTGTAGCCTTTATAGACCATACTTATGCAACTAGCATATTAAACAAAAACAGTGTTTATAAACAGTGTATATCTTTATATTAAGACAAAATAGAGTATACTATATATGAACTATCATATAAACTGTAATAAAAAGTGTAAATCAGCAGCAATTCAATCTTTAAATTATCCTTAAAAGTCAAACAGACTACAAACCTTTCATTATATATAAATATATAGGCTGCACCAAAATTTACGTATCTCTATTATAATTTTCAATATTTATAAAAAAAATGTAGCTTACTTTAAAACCTTATATATCTTATATATATATTATCCTTAAAATCATTGTTAAAATAAATAAAACTAAACTTAAATAGCTGTATATGTTAACAACAGAGTATATATATTATCACCTAGACTTGCATAACATATAGATACAAAATAAATCATATAATATACTCAACCGATAACACAATCTAATATGGTATATATCCATTAGAAAAACCAAACTGGAAGTGAAGCAAATGCGAGAAGACTGAGCAACCTATATAATACTTTAAACATAAGACACGTATGTATATATACGTACAAAATGCTATACAAAATCTATATATATACTTGAATTAAAATATAGAGAACACACTGCTTACAAAATATATAATATATATTACAAAACAAAAGAAAAACAATTCATGCGATATAGAAAAGAACAGCATATCTTCAGATATTCACTCACCAATCTCAGATGAAGTAAAGGAGATCTCGGTAGGGAATCAGGATGGTGCGGTTCCGGGTGCAGGTGGCGGAGTTGGCCAGTGGAAGAGATGCGGTGGAAGCTGGCTTTGGCTGTGCATCATGCGTGCGTTTGTAAATGGGTTCAAACATAAACCATCTTGTTCTTTTTCTTACATACAAGAGGTGAGAGAAGAGGAAGAGTGGAATGCTGGTGGAGATGCACAGGGTGATGGCGGCTTGCACGTGATGATGAGTTTTGTTGAAGGCTTGAAAATGAGAAGAGAGAAGGGAATGACAGCAACTTGGATTGAAAAGAAATGTTGTTATCTTCATTTTTTTTTATGAATAGAGATAAAGAGTAAAATTGTTAAAAAGTAGTATAAAGTTTCTTGGAAAGGTAGGAGTGGCTTGCAAATGAAAGTAAATACATGGAAGTAAATGAAAGGCTGTAGGTATATTTTCAATGAAAGGAACGTATGAACTAGTAGAATGATGAAGTAGTGGGAAGGCTACAAGTCACAAAGCTAAAGTTGGATTCCAAAGAAAAATGAGCTGTCAAGGCTAAGGCCAAATGAAACGAAGGAAATTGCAATGTCTCACATTGAAAATGTTAAAGCAATTTATTACTGTGGCCAGGTTAAACGGCTTCAAATTTAAAAAAAATAAGGAAGTCCCAGAAGTCACAAATTTATATATCGGTACGACGCGCATTTTTATCGTTTCCGCCGTGAACCAGACCTCCAAATACAGAAATGAATACACCGTAATGATCAGCATAACGAGGCGATCAAAACGGTATACAGATATCAGTGGTACGATTTGAAATATAAAATTCGAATTTTCTACTAGCGGAAAATGCATGAAAAACATAGAAAAATAAGATCGACGGAGTCAAAGATGTCCGAATTTGAAAAAATGACAAACTGACATCTTTATCAGAAGATGGTTTAGAATTTTTCTATGTAAAAATATTTTGGTTTTGAAAATGTTTTATTTTCATCGCTTTTTAACTGATTAAATCGAAGTAAATTTACGCACGAAATAAACTTTCATATTTTCGAACGAAAATTTAACAGTTTGTGACGCCCCACCTCTATACCCACGCTAGCCAAGAACATTACGGTGAATGCTGTCGACTAGCATGGAGAATAAGGCTGTTGAGGAGCGACCATCCGTGTAATTTCTTTGCGCGAGCACCGGTACGTCAGATAATATAACATGCATTCTATTTCAAGAGGAAATCCGACATACCGACACAAACTCAAAGCTACTACACGGTGGCTATATAAATCCTTCGGAAAACAAATATAGAAATAAGCATAACACAAATCAGTCACAGACAATTCATATCACAAAGGCGGAAAATAGATATGAATATTACACTAGGAAGTGTACATCAGAGTAGTGGTCTAAAAAGATCCACAATATCACAAAAGAATAGTTACATGAACTACACAAAAGAATAAGTATACATTATGGAGTCTATATCTCAAATGTATACATCAAAAACTACTAATCTAAGTAGTTAACCAAAAGCAAGAGAATTCAATCCCAAGAGAGAAGTCAAGCAGAAGCACCTGTAACATCTCGGTCTGACCCGAGTATTATTTAATAAGAAAATAATAAACGGATCAGTCTAACTATAGATATCAGATGAAACGATATAGAATCAGAGTTATGACTAAACACATAATAATCACAAGGCCAAGCTGTGATATATAAGTAGTTGATAATCAACAAGAGATTAATCAATATCACAAAATCTACACAAGAATCCAAGAAGTGTCATACTCTTTATTTCGTTCATCAAACCACAAATATTCACGATAATATCAATGTCAATCGCAAAGGTCAATGACGCACAAATTCCAGAAGACTACACAAGAAATCCAGAAATCACTAAAGTCAATGACACACAAATTCACCAATGCACAAATATTGATAAGACTTATCAATGGAAATCACGAAAAATTGGTGAAACACAAATTCTAGAAATCTACACAAGAAATCCATAAATCACAAAAAGGGGGAGGGGAGGCCTATCACAAACGGGAGCATAAAGCTCACCAACACGAGTATCACAAACGGAACGCTAATTTCATGGTCGCTAACCATCACAAATTGAGCCGAAGCTCCACAAACGGCCCGAAGACCATGGGTTGCTACCCCATCACAAATTGAGTCGAAACTCCACAAAACGGGGTTTAGTCTCCCTCGCAGACAAAGAGACATCGCACATTGCTAGTCTAAATCACAAAGATGATCGTCATGATCAACGAGAAGTGTCAATTACACTAAGCTAGTAAATATATGAGTTTAGCTTCATGTCCCATAACCACTTGCTTAACTTAAATATTTACGAACAAACTGTAAATCTCCACTAGAAAATTGTTACAAGAGGTTCAATCGAACAAGTCCAAGAATTAACCGACAAAGTAAACGCAAGCGTTTCATACCACTTGTTTTACTAAGCCGTTTAATTAGATTTCTCATACGAGTGAGGTAAAGGTTTGTATATATACTAATAGATTGGAAAACGGTTTTATAAACGAATTTGGTATTAAAATAGTATTGAAATCGTTTGAGGAAAGAGTTTTGACATTTACTACTAGTATAGAAAACCTTTATATTTTTAAAGTGACAAATCACGAAGAAGATTGTAAGAACAATCAATCACAAAAATTCACATACGAAGACGTGAATAAAATCCAAAGAAATCGATAAAGGATCCATCGAAATGGATATTCAAAAATCCCTAAAAAGAGTCATCAAAGTCATAATAGATGATAACAACAAATAGGATTATCACGAATCGATTTAAATTGGAATTTCAATCCATAAAGGCAAATTTGACTCAAACAGCAGGTTCAGTCGACTGAACAGAGTTTTCAGTCGACTGACCCTGTGCCTGGAAATTTTCCAGGTTCAGGAAACTTTCTGTTTCCAGTTTCAGTCGACTGTGCAGAGTTTTTCAGTCGACTGAATCATGCCTGGAAACTCTCGGGTTTCGGGTTTCAGGTTCAGTCGACTGAACAGAGTTTTCAGTCGACTGAATCATGCCTGGGCTGTTTTTCAGCCTTATTAAAATGAAGAGCAAACTCTTCCAAAATGCAACCGGACGAACATTGGCTCTAAGGGTTTATGCCAATCGGCAACCCGGCCCTATATGCTCCTCCATGCATCACCAAAAGCATGATCAAACATCCATAAAAGGATTTCACACAAATTTGACTTAAAAAAACCCAAAAATTGGAGTATTCACAAAACCAATCCAAATCAAGAGCAAATGCGCATGAAGAAGTGTTAGGAATTCATACCCAACAACCATAAATAATTATAGTCATAGATGTGATTTAAAAATCTCACCTTTTCACAAAATCGAACAAGAAGAAGCTTGAAAGCAAATGGAGAATCAACCTCTCTTCAACACAACCCAATTGAGCTTGAATCTAAGCTCAAAAACAAGAACATTCCCAAAATTAGGTTTA
The DNA here is from genome assembly GCA_030765085.1 of Allium cepa. NCBI lineage: Eukaryota > Viridiplantae > Streptophyta > Magnoliopsida > Asparagales > Amaryllidaceae > Allium > Allium cepa. The sequence continues at coordinate 229,446,739 of CM060939.1, forward strand.
GGAATTTCTGAAATTGGTAAGAGAATAAGTTGGAGAGGAAGAAGAGAAGCTTACCAATGGGTTCTTCTTGAGTTTGGAGCTAGGAATTTGATTTGCAAGGGAAACTAGGGTTTTGGAGTTTTAATTTCCAATCTCTCCCACCATTAAAGCTAAGAAAACTGAAAAGAGAAAGAAGTGAGGGAGAATGGGGAGAGTGGTTCAGTTTTGGAGTATAAGTTAACATAGGGCTGAGCCCAAAAACCAAACCCAAAGTAAAAAGTAGCAAAAATCAACTTTCTCCAAACATATCGAAGCTTATACTCAAAAAGGTCGCAAACGGCATTTTAAACTCAATGGGAGTAGTCCCGAGTCCTAATTCGACCGTATGCAAAAAGTATCTTTTCGGACTAAAAATCCGACTAACGATGACATATTTAAATAAAATATTTAAATATAAAACCGATAAATATGCGGGTTGTTACTGACTCCCCTCCTTAAAGAAATTGCATCCTCGCAATATTTTAAGAAGAAGATATATAATAACAACCATAAAAGCGTATTCAACACAAAAGAAGTTTGAAATAAGAAGTTCACCTCAAAGAGCACGAGAAAGTAAGTCCGGATGTGCACGCTCGATATACTCTCTAGATTCCCAAGAAAAATCCTTAGGATTTGAAGACCATTGAACTTTAACAAGCGGAACATCTTTATTTCGAAGTCGTTTGACTTCCGAAGCAATGATACGAATAGGATGTTGCTCATAAGTTAAATTAGGCGAAACTTCAATCTCTTCCACAACACCGGGCTCAAGAATAGAATCGGAATCTCAAAGGCATTTCCGAAGTTGAGAAACGTGAAACACGTCATGCATAGCAGAAAACTGAGCCGGTAATAAAAGGCGATAAGCCATGGAACCAATACGTTCGGTGATAGGAAATGGCCCAATATATCGAGGCGCTAGTTTTCCCGATCGACTGAAACGTACAACACCTTTCATAGGTGAAACACGAATGAACACAAGATCTCCCACTGAAAATTCTAACTTCCTTCTTCGGTTATCGGCATAGGATTTTTGTCTACTCTGGGCTTCTTTCATCCTATGACGAATAAGTTCAATTTTCTCTGTGGAATCACGAATATAATCTGGACCCAAAACCAGCTTCTCACCGGCCTCAAGCCAACAAGAAGGAGATCAGCATGGCCTTCCGTAGAGTGCCTCGAAAGGTGCCATACCAATACTAGATTGGAAGCTATTATTATAGGAAAATTCAACAAGTGAAATATGATCTTCCCAACTTCCACCAAAATCAAGAACACAAGCACGAAGAAGATCTTCAAGAGTTTGATTCACACGCTCAGTTTGTCCATCGGACTGGGGGTGATAAGCGGTGCTAAAATTAAGGCTCGTTCCTAAAGCTTTTTGAAGACTCTTCCAAAATCCACTAGTAAACAATGGATCACGATCACTAACAATAAAAGTAGGAACACCATGCAATTTAACAATTTCTTTGATAAATATTTTGGCCAAAAGAGGAACGGTTCGATTAGACCGAACGGGAATAAAATGGGCAGATTTAGTAAGCCTATCAACAATCACAGATAAGCTATCATGACCCGAACGAGAACGGGGAAGGCCATCTATAAAATCCATGGAAATTTGGTCCCACTTCCAAATTGGAATTTCTAAAGGTTGCAATAACCCACCGGGCCTTTGATGTTCGGCCTTAACGAGTTGGCAAGTCATGCAACACTTAACAAAGTTAGCAATATCGAGTTTCATTCCCTCCCAATAATAAAGTCGCTTCATATCCGCGTACATTTTACTACTACCGGGATGAATGGTAAATTTAGAGTGATGAGAATCTTCTAAAATATCTTTACGAAGATCACCAATATTTGGCACGACAAGTCTACCAAATTTCTGAATGCCGCCACGAGAATCGATATCAAAGTCTTTCAAACCTTCAATATCAATTTTATCCTTAATATTTTGGCCAAGAAGAGCCAATTCAGGATCTAGCCTTTGAGCTTCAAGAATGCGGTCCAAAAGAGAAGGATGAGCCTCAAGGCTACATAAAACAAATGATGAGCATAACTCGGATATGCGGTCTCGAATCTCACAAGTGGATAAGATCTCGAGATCATTCCATTCGGATATCATCATAGAAACAACAGCTTGTTGTTTACGGCTAAGAGCATCGGCGACACGATTACCCTTACCGGGGGTATAAAGAATATCAAGGTCATATGGTGCAAGAAATTCGAGCCAACGCTGTTGACGCAAATTAAGTTCCTTTTGAGAGAATAAATATTTCAAAGACTTATGATCTGTGTAAAGAACAAATTTCTCTCCTAAGAGATAATGACGCCAAATCCGAAGAGCAAAAACAATAGCCGCGAGCTCTAAATCATGAGTGGCATATCTAGTCTCAGCAGGCTTTAATTGCCTAGAAGCATAAGCAATAACACATTCCTTTTGCATAAGAACGGCACCCAAACCAATGCGACTAGCATCGGTATAAACAACGAAATCTTGATTCCCATCGGGAATAACAAGAATAGGAGCATCCGAAAGAAGTTCTTTTAATTTCTGAAAAGAAGCTTCACATTTGTCCGACCAAATGTATTTAACACCTTTCTTCGTCAAACTAGTGAGAGGCACGGCAATTTTAGAAAAGTCTTTAATAAAACGACGGTAATAGCCCGCCAATCCAAGAAAACTACGAATCTCTGTCACACTCTCCGGTCTCTTCCAATCTTGAATCGCTTCAATCTTTGAAGGATCCACGGAAATTCCGGATTCGGAAATAATGTGACCGAGAAACTTCACTCGAGATTGCCAAAAATGGCATTTAGAAAATTTTGCCTTTAATTGATTACTCCTAAAAGTTTCCAACACAATCCGAAGATGTTTTTCATGCTCCTCCTCGGTTTTAGAATACACAAGAATATCATCGATAAAGATGAGAACAAACCGGTCGAGAAAGTCTTTAAAAACTCGATTCATTAAGTCAATGAAATAAGCCGGGGCATTTGTTAACCCAAATGGCATAACAAGCCATTCATAAGATCCATACCGTGTACGGAACGATGTCAAAGGAATGCTATCCTCTGCAATACGAAGCTGATGAAAACCGGTAGCCAAGTCCAATTGTGAAAAGACTCTAGCACCACTAAGTTGATCGAATAGATCATCAATCCGAGGTAAAGGATATTTATTTTTGATAGTAAGATCATTAAGCTTGCGGTAGTCAACGCAAAGCCTAAGTGTACCATCGGATTTCTTCACAAAAATAGCTAAAGCTCCCCAAGGCGAGGAACTAGAGCGAATAAATTGCTTCGTTTCCAATTCAGATAATTGTTTACGCATCTCCTCGTTTTCTTTATTGGACATACGATAAGGAGGACGAGTGATAGGTTGAGCTCCAGGAATAAGATTAATTCTGAACTCAATTGCTCGCTTAGGTGGTAATCCTAAAACGGGCTCGAATATGTCGGAAAATTCACAAACGACGTGAATAAGAGAAATAATATCACCCTCATCATCATCATCGTCATCACGAGGATTTAAAGAATATAAAGATGCAACCAAAGCAGAATCTGAATCTGAATCTTTAAGAATAACAGAAACCTGATTAACAGATTGAGGATGTCGAAGATGAATAGTCCGCTCATGACATAGGATATGAGCTTCATAACGGTTAAGCCAATCCATTCCCAAAATCATTCCAAAGCCTAAATAACGCATGACATGCAAATCGGCTCGGAAAGAAAAATCACACAAAATAATCTCGACATCTTTACACAATAAACTGATTGTTGCGGATCCACCAACCGGATTCGCAATTCTCAAAGAAGTCATTAAACACAAAACATCCAAAGAAAAAGTATCAACAAGTTCTTTTGATATAAAAGAATGGGACGCACCCGTATAAAAAAGAACTCGAATAGGATGATCACGAAATAAAATAATTCCATCTAGAATAGAATGAGAAATACCTTGGCCACGAGATGTGTTTCCAGGGGCTTGAGCAACATTTAACTTTCCCTCCTTCTTGCCCTGAAGCTTGGGGCATGAAGATATAACATGACCGGGAACTTTGCAGTAGCGACAAGAAAGAGACTTTGGGCACTTGTTCGCATAATGGTCCTTCGAACCACAATTATAGCATTCCCCACGACCAAAGGAAGAAGTCTTTGCCACGGAGGTTGCTTGCTTCCCTTTCTTATTGGCATAAGGGCCTTTAAATTTGTTTGGCCTCTTTTTGTTGTTGAAGTTTGGTTTGGAACCCACCACTTCAACGTCATTCTCTCTATCCGCCTCTTCAAGACGAAGAGCGATATCAACGAGTTGGTCGAAAGAAACTTCTAACTTTAGAAGTAATGGTTTCTTGAGACTTTTGTTTAAGCCATAGACGAATCTCTGATTCTTCTTAAGAGGGGTGTTGATGTATTCAACTCCATATTTGGAAAGCGACTCGAAGGAGGCGACGTAATCAGTCACGGATGACTCACCTTGAACAAGGTCTATAAATCGTCGAGCCAATGTCACTTTTTCTGCCTCTGGTACGAATTTTAACTCGAAGCGCTCTCGGAATTTCTCCCAGGTGAGATCCGCTTCATTAATCTCAGAAATAAGAAGTTCGTACCAGTCCAATGCTCTTTCTCGGAGCATACTAGAGGCCACCTGAACTCGGTGAAGGTCAATAAGATTCATGCGAGAAAAGATTCGATCGCATGACCTTAGCCAGGCCTGTACTTCAATAACAGTTTCGGAACCCTTGAATGGCTCCCCACCCAAATTTGTGTAATCGCTGCACAAGCGTGCAAATCCCGACTTTGGGTGAGTAGGTTCCGGGTTAGCTCCAGCTGCTTGAGCATTTGTCACTAAATCAAGAAGCTGTTGAGCAGTCATAAATACTCCATCATGGGGCGGAGTGCTAGATGGCACGGCTCTGGGGCGGCCAGGTCTATACATTTCTCTTCCTTTAGAAAGAAAGAAGAGGAAGAAAAAGGTCATTCACCAAATTGAATATCAAGCAATCTTGATAGATAAAATAAGCAATCATAAAAGAAAATAGGATAGAACGGTACGTAGACCCGAATAAAATCCTAAAGCACGACTCCTAAGATGAACTTAGGACGATGATCCTTGTTATAATATTCCATATTATTCCAAAGTTTGGCTCTAATACCAAGCTGCGACGCCCCACCTCTATACCCACGCTAGCCAAGAACATTACGGTGAATGCTGTCGACTAGCACGGAGAATAAGGCTGTTGAGGAGCGACCATCCGTGTAATTTCTTTGCGCGAGCACCGGTACGTCAGATAATATAACATGCATTCTATTTCAAGAGGAAATCCGACATACCGACACAAACTCAAAGCTACTACACGGTGGCTATATAAATCCTTCGGAAAACAAATATAGAAATAAGCATAACACAAATCAGTCACAGACAATTCATATCACAAAGGCGGAAAATAGATATGAATATTACACTAGGAAGTGTACATCAGAGGTGTGGTCTAAAAAGATCCACAATATCACAAAAGAATAGTTACATGAACTACACAAAATAATAAGTATACATTATGGAGTCTATATCTCAAATGTATACATCAAAAACTACTAATCTAAGTAGTTAACCAAAAGCAAGAGAATTCAATCCCAAGAGAGAAGTCAAGCAGAAGCACCTGTAACATCTCGGTCTGACCCGAGTATTATTTAATAAGAAAATAATAAACGGATCAGTCTAAGTATAGATATCAGATGAAACGATATAGAATCAGAGTTATGACTAAACACATAATAATCACAAGGCCAAGCTGTGATATATAAGTAGTTGATAATCAACAAGAGATTAATCAATATCACAAAATCTACACAAGAATCCAAGAAGTGTCATACTCTTTATTTCGTTCATCAAACCACAAATATTCACGATAATATCAATGTCAATCGCAAAGGTCAATGACGCACAAATTCCAGAAGACTACACAAGAAATCCAGAAATCACTAAAGTCAATGACACACAAATTCACCAATGCACAAATATCGATAAGACTTATCAATGGAAATCACGAAAAATTGGTGAAACACAAATTCTAGAAATCTACACAAGAAATCTAGAAATCACAAAAAGGGGGGGAGGGAGGCCTATCACAAACGGGAGCATAAAGCTCACCAACACGTGTATCACAAACGGAACGCTAATTCCATGGTCGCTAACCTTCACAAATTGAGCCGAAGCTCCACAAACGGCCCGAAGACCATGGGTTTCTACCCCATCACAAATTGAGTCGAAACTCTACAAAACGGGGTTTAGTCTACCTCGCAGACAAAGAGACATCGCACATTGCTAGTCTAAATCACAAAGATGATCGTCATGATCAACGAGAAGTGTCAATTACACTAAGCTAGTAAATATATGAGTTTAGCTTCATGTCCCATAACCACTTGCTTAACTTAAATATTTACGAACAAACTGTAAATCTCCACTAGAAAATTGTCACAAGAGGTTCAATCGAACAAGTCCAAGAATTAACCGACAAAGTAAACGCAAGCGTTTCATACCACTTGTTTTACTAAGCCGTTTAATTAGATTTCTCATACGAGTGAGGTAAAGGTTTGTATATATACTAATAGATTGGAAAACGGTTTTATAAACGAATTTGGTATTAAAATAGTGTTGAAATCGTTTGAGGAAAGAGTTTTGACATTTACTACTAGTATAGAAAACCTTTATATTTTTAAAGTGACAAATCACGAAGAAGATTGTAAGAACAATCAATCACAAAAATTCACATACGAAGACGTGAATAAAATCCAAAGAAATCGATAAAGGATCCATCGAAATGGATATTCAAAAATCCCTAAAAAGAGTCATCAAAGTCATAATAGATGATAACGACAAATAGGATTATCACGAATCGATTCAAATTGGAATTTCAATCCATAAAGGCAAATTGGACTCAAATAGCAGGTTCAGTCGACTGAACAGAGTTTTCAGTCGACTGACCCTGTGCCTGGAAATTTTCCAGTTCAGGAAACTTTCTGTTTCCAGTTTCAGTCGACTGTGCAGAGTTTTTCAGTCGACTGAATCATGCCTGGAAACTCTCGGGTTTCGGGTTTCAGGTTCAGTCGACTGAACAGAGTTTTCAGTCGACTGAATCATGCCTGGGCTGTTTTTCAGCCTTATTAAAATGAAGAGCAAACTCTTCCAAAATGCAACCGGACGAACATTGGCTCTAAGGGTTTATGCCAATCGGCAACCCGGCCCTATATGCTCCTCCATGCATCACCAAAAGCATGATCAAACATCCATAAAAGGATTTCACACAAATTTGACTTAAAAAAACCCAAAAATTGGAGTATTCACAAAACCAATCCAAATCAAGAGCAAATGCGCATGAAGAAGTGTTAGGAATTCATACCCAACAACCATAAATAATTATAGTCATAGATGTGAGATAAAAATCTCACCTTTTCACAAAATCGAACAAGAAGAAGCTTGAAAGCAAATGGAGAATCAACCTCTCTTCAACACAACCCAATTGAGCTTGAATCTAAGCTCAAAAACAAGAACATTCCCAAAATTAGGTTTAGGAATTTCTGAAATTGGTAAGAGAATAAGTTGGAGAGGAAGAAGAGAAGCTTACCAATGGGTTCTTCTTGAGTTTGGAGCTAGGAATTTGATTTGCAAGGGAAACTAGGGTTTTGGAGTTTTAATTTCCAATCTCTCCCACCATTAAAGCTAAGAAAACTGAAAAGAGAAAGAAGTGAGGGAGAATGGGGAGAGTGGTTCAGTTTTGGAGTATAAGTTAACATAGGGCTGAGCCCAAAAACCAAACCCAAAGTAAAAAGTAGCAAAAATCAACTTTCTCCAAACATATCGAAGCTTATACTCAAAAAGGTCGCAAACGGCATTTTAAACTCAATGGGAGTGGTCCCGAGTCCTAATTCGACCGTATGCAAAAAGTAGCTTTTCGGACTAAAAATCCGACTAACGATGACATATTTAAATAAAATATTTAAATATAAAACCGATAAATATGCGGGTTGTTACACAGTTGCTATGTTTAACTAGACGTATTCCAAATATTAAATTTTTATTTCAAATTTTTATTAAATTTCACACAAATTCGGTTAATTAAATTAATTTAAAACCGTTAAAATATCCGGGTTGTTACACTTAATATAATTAATGAGGTGTAATTACTTAGTGAAGTAATGAATGAATAATTACTGGATGTAATTAAATTAAAGGAAATTACTTATTGGGAAGTAATTAAAGGATAATTTCTTAGGGAAAGTAAGTAAGGGATAATTACTTAATATAGTTAAAAGATTTATTAGTGGATATAAATAATTAAGGGAAGTGAATTACTAATGTGATTAATCAGGATTGATTAATGAATTAAATAGTTTGAGGGTAATTAATTTGTATGATTAATTAAAGGATAACTACTTTATGTAATTGAAGAAAATTAATCAAGGATGATTAATGAAATGAATAATTAAATAATGATTAATTAATTAATTTATAATTAATTAATGTTAAATAAGCAGGATTTAGGGTGACTGAAATAATTAATTTAAATTGTTAAAATTAATTAGAAATGGTATGACTTATTTATCTTGCTTGTGTATGATTTAAAAATATTCCATGCCTTAGATTGATTGATATCACGGATATGTGATTTATGATGCTATGTGATATGATATATTGGATTTAAACCAAGACAAAGTAGTTATCTATCGATGATGAATTAATGTGTATAGGTGACACCCTCTGTTTGAAGTTTGAATTGTGTTTCAATTGGAATAATTTGCGATGAGATGGTATTGAATTCGAAGAGACCGGAGTCGGGATTAGTAAATACCCGAAACCACTTCGATTCTTTATGGATTGATATGTGAAATCAATAGGCTGGTTTAGATGATTTAAGTGAATTGGACCATTTAATCTAAGTTTTCGACACTTAGAAATTTATGTGTAAAATAGGTGATGTCTATAACAACTTGTGAAGTTGTATGTTGATATAAGATACCCGGGTTCATATAAGTTGTATGCTTTTGTATTTTATGTTAGTTGGGTTTACTCATGCTGGTTTCCAGCCTGACCCGGGTGTTACTTTGATGTAATGCTCGGGTCAGACCGAGTATTATAGATTTTCAGGTAAGGACGTTCTGGAGCTCAAGAGGCGAGCTGGATAGCAGGAACGTGTGGTGCGTACCCGCTGTATATATTATAGTATCTGAAACAGATTGATTTATCTGTCCTGTGTTTGTAAATATGCTGTAACTCTGATATATTAAAGAGTAATTTAACAAGTACAGTGTTCCTTTGTATAACTATTATTTATGTGATATTATATTTTGATCTGCTGCGAATGTGAGGTTTCTGTGTTTTGGTGTTTCTGGTTCTTCTTTTCTTCTATCTCTTTTCTTCTTTTCCTTACTATCTAGAAATTTCGAGATCGGAATTTCTGGGTCGTTACATTTGGTATCAGAGCTGAAGGTTAAGGGAGAACCTTGGCTTTGGTGGGATTACTCATTAAGGATAGGGTAAGTGGTACCCTATAATGAGTTGAGTGTATATATATATGAGAGCGTACTTGTTATTTTCATATATAAAGATTTTAAATGATTTTATATAAGAAGAAGAATATATTTTGATATATAAGCAATATTTCTTTCTAATAAATATTAAGGGAATTGGTTGTTAAATTATTGAATTAAATTAAGAAATAATAGAAATACAACCAAATTGGAATTGAATAAAGATAAGTTTGGAATGGATTCAAACTAAAATTGAAATCTTGAATTGGAGAAGTATTTCAAAATAAGATGAATTAGAATTGGTTTCAAACCAGAGAAATAGAATGGTTATTGTGTTTAATAATGGAATGATTGTTTTCCAATTAACAATAAAATGTTTTAAGGAATGTAACCATTTAAAGAGAGTAACTTGAAAATTTGAAAGGATGTAAATTAAAGTGGGTTTCAAATTGTTAAAGTTCTGAATTCAAAATTTAAACATTTGAATTGGTTTCAAAATTTTAAAGGAAATAATATTATTCAAACTATTTTAGGTGTAATCTTATTCTAGAATAAGAAGTTGTTTGTAAATTTTAAAAGAATTTGTTTAAATTAAAAACCAAGGATGGTTTAAATTTTTAAATTTCGCTTAGTGGGCCAAGAAGTAAATATGTATATACGTGTGGATATATATAATATCAAAGATGGTTTGAAATAATCTCTAAATATTGAGTTTTAAATCTGGAATGAGATATGACACCCAAAGTGATAAGTCTTTGAACTTAATAAGTGGGAAGATTATTTATAAGAAGTTCAAAATTTGAAAATAGAAGTTCAAACTGGGTAAGGTTGATTGGATTAAGTGAATTGAGTTTAACTTGGAAAAGGTTAAATAAGTTGGAATGATCAACCTGATGTAACGAGTCGGATTTTGCCCGCTCGAAAATCGACATCCGTACTTCAAATCGTATTCGAATGCCATAGATTCGATTGTTCAAATCCGATTCGCCGGAGCTTATAACAATATTAAGTAAACAATACAGCGGAATAAAAGAATAAGACATTGATATACAGCTTTGATACAATATCTGATACAACAGATGATCCAATAGATACCAATATACATCAGAGATATGATACAATAAATAGCAACGGAAAAGAAAATAGGTGACATCTAGCAGCGGAACAAATAACTCTAAAATAGTCTTCAAGGAAGAACTCCAAAAATAACTGCAACTCCATTTCCAAGAACTAATCCAGCAATAGCTCGAACTCCCAATAACAATGCACAAAGATAAGCAAGACTGGTGCGATCCAAAGACTGAACTAACTCCAGATAATCTACAAATCTGACTATCTGAAAAACCCAACTCTAGACTGCTCGTGTAGAAATATAATGAGCACCCAGAGTTTAGGAAAGAAACAATAAACTCCGGATCAGTCGTGGGACTGGTGTGAGCAACAAAACAGTTTATCTATTAAAAACATTCAACAAAAGATTTTCAAAGTCAATTCGCAATGCTTTTGAAAAATGAGACTACCATAAGGCCTCCCGCACACACACACAATGCAAACGCAGAATCGGAGGAGATTTCTCCTTATGATAGTCAAAGATGCTTGATACGCATTAAAAGAACATTTGATATTATTACTAGTGCATAGTGTAGAGAAAAATTCATTTCGAAAGTAGAATATAAATCTTAGCCAACATAGACATTTCGAACTATGCCTACTATAGCTACCATCCAAACAGTGTTGCGACACCATAAGTGAATGATAGGTTCTACAACTAATACCGTACAAGTTTCGTATTGTTTCATTGGATTTCCAACAAATGGTCAGGCCAAGGAACTTCCCATTGCCACATGAGAATGCCTCTGGAAAGACATCCCCGAGAACCAAACCGGAACTCTGCCAACACAAGGCCGGGTTACCCCTAACTAGGTAACTACTGACACGAGTATGTCATCCCCCGATCGTAAACGACCTTTCTCACGGGATCCCGATAACCAACAACCACAAAGTAATAAATTCGCAGTAACCACATAGGTTAAATATCTGGGCTCCATACCATGATACCACCTCTATCCAGAAGGAAATGCACATACCCTAAAGGGAGCTACCCCTCATAACCTTGCCGAATCTTTCCTGTTTTGACCATTTCCGGGGTGTGAGGCTCGACGAAGTCTCGTCCACAAAACATACTTTATACAAAAGCCATGCTTTGGGTCAACAAATGATCATAGAAATGATCACCAGGATAGACGATCAAACAAATGATCCTATCATAAATAATCAACACAATGATCATTTCACAGCAACACTCAGCATGTCACATTACCAAATTGGGAATATATCGCTGATAACCTTCAACTATATAACCTCTGAGTTCGTACGTCTCAGAGAAGGGTGTTAAGCTAAAAGAATAAATTCTCCGCCACCAACAGAAATATATTTGAAAGAAATCGGCTTTATATCTCAATTTGTAATGTCAGACATACAATCCATACAAGTCTGTTCCGGGCTCGAACAGAACCGAAGGCACTTCCAAAGAAGTCCTTGCAATCCGGATATTCACTAATCACGTTCGGACTTCCCATCACAGATGGAGTCTCTATATCGGGGACCAGTCGATGCAAAGACATTCGACAAGTTGTCCTTTCGCTTTCAAAAATATCCGGTCTTCAACACAGGTCTTAAAATGCTATCCATAACGACATATCACATATTCGGAATGGGATATATGACACAAAGGTCCTCTCCCGGCTAAACCGAATAGTGAGCGCAATATTTACAAGAAATATATGGATATTGGGATTTCAATTAAGTCACAACTTATTACCCAAAACTTTCTTCCAAATGGTTTAAATCAATTACCATTTCAAATCTTTAAACAAAAAGATTTATTTCAAAAAGATCCATTCATAGATTTCCAAAGCAATTTCATTTCGATAAGATTAACCCGTTAAATCTTTAAATCAAAGATTTAACTTATAGCTTTCAAATCGTTTCTATAACTTGGAAATCATTTTCATTTTAAACTAGAAATCTTTTTAACACAAATTGGAAGTTTATTTCTTATGTGAAAGCTTTTATTATGAGAAAACAAACAGTTTCCGTTTCAGAGAAATCCAATTAATTTACACGAGTTAAAGTTCTTGAATTATATTCACATTCCTAAATCAATACCTTTAAAATAGTTTAACCCGTATATAACTGGTATAACATTTTTAATCCCTAGTTTTAAATCATAGAATTCAATTTCAAATCTTGAATTTAAGTTCAAATCAAAATTATTCAACTTCATATTTTATCGAGTTATTCAAAATAAATTTCATCTATGAAATTCCATTTTCAAAAGCTTTTCACTTTAAACCCAATCCATTTTCCAAAACATTTGAATTCAAATATTCAAATTTAAAACTATTTCAAAAATCTGTGACTTAATCGATTTCCTCGTGAAATCCATATTGGTGTGTGTATAAGTGTGGTCCAGGGGTTTAACACAATAGTGCAACATCATTTAATCATCACAGATCAAACACAGAAATATAGTCGATAAGCGATATAAAGTATAACGCTTATCTTTCATTCACAATTCACAGATAATATGCAGATGTAAATAAATGAATAAATCATATACGGCACAAACCACATAACCAAATATCACAGTTCAGACAGGACAAACAATTTCAAGGCATCCCATATAATGCAATCATTCATAAGTAAGACCAGGCATTTAACAATGATTTATAAGCAGGATTTCTTTTAATCCTAATTAATTCAATTTATTTTCAATTAAATTAATTACTTATGAATTAATTATCCAATTCTGATTTATTAATTACAAATCGTTTGATATAAATTTATTTATCAAACATTTTAATTAATTAAATTATTCTTAATCAATCATATTAATTAAATTGACTTTTGAACCAATTATATAATTAATTAACTTTTTAATTAATTAATTTAAGAAATTAAACCTTTATTACTTAGTTTATTAATTATTTATTCTTATTTAAATTACTTGAGTTAACTATTGATCACATATTAGTTAACTTTACATTAGTTACTTTAAAAAATCTTAGTTACAAATTAATTGAACTCTTCATTATCAATTAATTCATCTTCAATAACAAATTTATAAATCTCAATTTACTCAGTAGATTCTTGTTATCAAATTTATGAACATTCTTGATTACCTTGCAATATAATTCAATTAAATTATTTAACTTTTTATTTGAGAAATCTTTCTTTCATAACTATAAATAAATTTGTTACTAACTTACAACTAATATTAATTTAAAGAAAAAGAAAAAGAAAATCAAAATATTAATTAAGACTAATACTTAACTGTTCAAGGTGATTAACTAAAATTTTCAAATATTTAAACCAGTTGCAAACGGTTCACAGACTAAATTTAATTAGGCTTATCATTTTGAAACAATACTCGAGAAACCCTTTTGTTCACTCGAGTTGAAACTCGAGTTCTTTCACCATTCTTCCCGAGATTCCCTTCTTCTTCCTATTTCCTTTATCTCTTTTTTTTTCCTCTGAAGCTAAGTTTTTTAAGTTTAAATGAAAAACATCAGGAAATCAAAGTGCGTAACCCAACCCGAGTCTTCCCCTTGTTCACTCGAGTTACACTTCGGGTTTACCTCCATTTTCCCCGAGCCTTCTTCTCTCTGTCTCGCGTTCTTCTTCTGCTCTTTTTTTTTTCCAGACAAGTTTTAAGTTTACTTAAAAAAAAACATCAGGAAATCACCCCCTACACTCGAGCACTAACCCGAAGTAATCACCCTCCCTTCTCGAATATTACTCACGTCGCTTCCCACCATCAACCTGACACCAACCATAACGTGCTCGTGCACGTGCACAGGTGATCGAATCACCTCTGATCAACTACGACGTCTTCCTCAAGTCAGCCATCACTCTCAAAACCCATTTCGATCATCAAATTGACGATGCAATCTCGAAAATCAAATTTGAGTCTTTAAACTCAAACCTAGAACGAAGAACACAACCGGAACCAACGGCTCATCACCTAAACTTCCTCGTCCAGGCACTCTCGATCACCATCTCCCTCAAAACTCTGGCCACATCACCGCAACCTTCCCACACAGCCATCCCCCTCGGTGCGATCGCCTAAATTACCGTGATGAAGACGCGATTTTCTCGTGAACAACAGCAAACCAAAATGAACCCAAAACCCTAGTTGCGCCTCGTTCTAATATCTCACGCAATAGAAAAATCATATGATAATTTTCGCAAATTCATCGATGACCAAGTTTGCTTCGAGCAAAATTTCAATACCCAAAATTCATTCAATCGCCAGTAATCGATTCAAAAGTATATTCTATTCAAATATGAACTGCACATAAAATACTTGATTAAAAATCATCGTATTGATTTTAAAAATCATGACTTTGTATGTTTATACAAGTTATATAAACAAATCCAAAATTTACTACATTCAAAATTTTCATGTGTTCATACTTTTATTGTAAACTTGATTTACAGAACCCATACTTCAATATCAAGCTTAATATAAATCCTAAGCCATGATTTAGGTTTAAACAACTTGTTTAAATTTAAAATTCTAAGCTTAAAAATGTGGTATGAAGTTATATAAATTTTTTTCCTCTACTTTACTTTACTCTGTAGCCCAAAACCAGAAGAAGAACAACATCTTCCATTTACACAGGAAAATCACAATCTTGTACATAGAGCTACAACTTGAACACTTATACACAAAACCCAATATATTATGCACAGATTTTACGATACTTAAGTATTGGAAGAGTTTGTTTACTCACCTGTCATGAAGAAATAAACAGAGCTCATTTGTTTAATTCAATCTTCTTTTGATTTACTCTGATTTTCATTCCAGGTTTTGAGATGATTTGTTTCTTCTTTTTTTTCTAGTCGAATGAATTGTTCAAGTTTCTATGGACGAACTGAAAATGAAGAGAGGCTTGATAAAAGAATGAGTTTGATATAAGAAAATGAATTGTACAGGGTAATACTTCTTTTAGTACAACCAAGCAGTGATATCTTTTTCATTACTTAGTGGCTGATATCTTGTGTACTAAAGATAATGGCATTACATGCCTTAGTACTTTATGTCTACACCCTCACCGTACTTGCTTGTTTTTCCAGTTCATAAATATTTTACTTTACTTATTTTCTTACTTACCCGGCAGCTTATGCCTGCATACTTAGGAATATAAGTGAAGTCCTTTTACTTGCCTGCAGGTCGCATACTTAAATAAATTTTATCCTGTTTCTTTCTTTTGTTTTATCTTGTCTATACTATTGGCTGCATTATATTGAGTCTGGTTTTGTTTATGCTTATATTTGTATTTGTTTGTATTATTTTGTGTTGCATACTTTTGTTTATGTAAGGTTGTGATGAATATTGTTTTCTTGTTTTATACTTTGTTTATTCTTTCACTTCCCTTTGCTTTCCTTTTGTGATCTAATCCAGTTTTATTTTTCTTGTCTGGTTATTTTACTTTGTTTTTATAAGCTTATGCCTTAATTCTTTTATTTATACTTTTTTTTTGTTTATTTATTTTTATTTTTATTTTACACAAATCTGGTTTTCTTCCATAAGCTTTCGCATATATGTTTGTTTAAGTGTTCATGAAAACATATTTTTGTTTTAGTCCTTTGTATTTTATTTGTTTGTTTTTTTTTTCGGTCTACATTCTTCTCATATTTAAATGTATTTTATTTTCTTTAAATCTTCTTGTTTTGTAATACAAATAAATTTCTATTTTATTATGTTGTTAGAATTTAGCAAATGTTCTACTTCCTATTTTTTTTTTATTAAAATTTATCTCATATTATTTTTCTATTTCTAGTTTAAATATTTATTGTTATCTTACTATATTATTGTCTTATATTATTTTATAAACTCAAATCATAAATTTTACAATTCATATCTAATGTATATACATATATATCTCTATATTTATTTTTAAAACTATTTATTTAAGATTTTATTTCAAATCCAAAATAAATATATATTCACATATATACAAATTGTTAAATCCATATGACTTTATATATTTTCTAGTCGAATCGGGGAAACTCGCTTCCATTTAAATTAATTTATCTTACAATTTTATTCAAAAATTCTTTTAATTATCAATTTAAATTAAATTAAAATCTAGGGTCGTTACACCTGATTTGGAAATTTCAAGATGAAATTAAGATTTAACTTGGGAAGTTAAATGATTGATTATATTTGAGAGTTTGAGTGATCTCAAATTGGGTTTGAGATCCGAAAATTGGAAATGGATGGATATTTTGAAATAATTGGATGATATCATCCTATTGTTATTAAAAATCTTTAAATTGCAAATTGGACTTATTTAAATGAATGAGAAATGGAAAATTTGAATTGGATTATTTTGAAATGAAATTGAAGTTGAATAAGATCAAATTCAAATTGGAATTAGGATTTATTCAAATAGGAATTGAAATGATTGAAATTGAAGTGGGTTCAATTGAATGGATATTAGTCCAAAGTAATTGGAATAACTTGGGATTGTAATTAAAGTTGAATATGTTTAAAATCAAATGGAATTTGATTTAAATTTGAAAGGGTATTGAGAATTAATTCAACTTGAATTGGTAATAAATCAAGTCCAATGGAAATTGGAGTTATTTAAAATTGGAATTGGGTCAATTTAAATGAAAGTGGAAATTTAAATTGAATTGATGAGAATGGAGATTGGGAAGTGAGCAGTTCTGACTCTGGACTATTTTTAATATAAATTGTTTAATATAAACCTATTTTTCCAAGATATTCATTATATATACAACCTTTCTTTTAAAGGCCAAATTATCTTATACTTGTCTTACAATTATTTTTGAAACTGTTTAACAATTTTCCAACTGTTTTATAAACTAGTTACTATATTTCAACTATTTTACAAAACTACTTACTATCTTACTATTATTTTGCAATTATCTCAAATTTATATAATTATTTTAACTATTTCCTAAATATTTTACACCTATTTTACAAACTAGTAATTATTTTCCAACTACTTATCTATTTTTAAATTTTCAAGCTATTTTCTGAATTTAAACTGGACAGAGTTTAAACTGTTATTGGTTAAATACCCAATTGAGATAAGAATAGAGGTGATAATCCAAATGGATTGAAGCAATTGTGAGTAAGTTAATGAAAATCAAAGCGAATGTGAATAGAAATGGAATTTATTTGGCTGATAACCAATAAAGATAAATACGTAGGGTGTACGTATGTTATTCTATTCGCATAATGATTTGATCCAGTTTCGAGCACAGAATTTCGAGATAATTATATCGATCCGAGTTGGGATTTTTCCACTCGATTTTCGACGGCGAACCTGGATATGGATTGTTGATTGGTTCTGGATATTCTCTATCATAGTTATGACTATGCAAGGAAAATGATGGTTTCTGATCAAGAAACCAGATCTATGTCCGCACTAGGAAGTCGGGTGGACGATACTAGTTCGGAAGTGAAATTGTGTGGTCGAGTGAGCGATCAGATTGGTATAGCGTACGGATGATTTGTGTACATCGTACATATTTGAATGAAAATGATATTGAAAGGAGTAATCAAATTTGAATATTTGATTTTGAGTAAACAAAGTCAAATATCTTTGTTTTATAAAATAAAACTCCCCTTGTTGAATCTTTTGCCAGAAGAAAAGGGTTTTTGAAAATGTTTGAAGTGTAAAAGAAATTTTATACAAGTTTGAAATGATCTAAAGTTTTAAAAATTATATATATATATATATATATATATATATATAAAGGATATTACAAGGATTTTTGAAAAGGTTTTAGGAACCTTTGGATTTGGAAAGGCTTTTGATTTTTGGATAAAATCAATATGAGAATTTGGAAAGCCTAGTTTGAGAATTATCGATTTTGGAATAATCGATTTTGTGTAAAGGAGCCTTGTAGGAGATCATAATAGGTGTATGATTTGAAAGATACTATATGTATATAGTATAAAGTGTTTTGATGATGGCTCTGGGGAAAAAGGCGCTCCCTTGAAATGAACTTCTCAGGAGTGCCACCGGGTGGTGCTGCCTTGAGCCCCAAGGAGGGGGGGGGGTTCTAAAGTTGATCCCGTGAGGAGTCCGGACAAAACTAGTTCCTCGGGATTATGAGTAGTGAATACCATAGCGAAAGTCGTGTGTGCCGCTGTGAGCCAACAGTCTGCGTTTGATTTTATATCGGTAGACTGCGACCTATGGTAACATAGCGAAAGTCGTGTGTGCCACTGAGAGCAAACAGTCTCATTTGATTTTATATCGATAGACTGCGGCCTATGTAGGAGTGGAGAAGTTTCATTTTGACAGTGAAAATCAGAGGCCGTAGAGAGCCTGCAGTTACATGGACTTTTGCTGTGATGGCAATGTAACCCTGGAATGTAACTGTGACCTGTCGTGGGTTCCATGGCGTAATCGAGAGGCCACGGAGAGCCTGCAATTACATGGACTTTTGCTGTGATGGCAACGTAACCCTGGAATGTGGGTGATGATTTCCAGAGCATTCTCACAAAGAAATTTCCTCTATTTTCAAAAATGTTTTCTATATTTTGAATAAAATTATTTTCTAAAGTGTTTTCACTGGGTGTTGAAAACGGGTTTACCAAGTACTTATAGATTTTCAGTTGTACTCCTGATCAACGTATGACCGAATTTCTATGAGAACAAGGATGGACTGATTGAAACATCGAGTTATAAAATGATATTTTCTATAAAAACTATTTTGGAAATATTATATAGATTTTTAAGTATTTTAAAAATGATCAAAGAATATTTTAACTGGTTTTAAAATATTTAATAAATTCTGGTTTCGTTCCTTTTCGAGGACGAAAAGATTCAAAGGGGGAAGGAATGTGATAACCAAGAATTCTAGGCATCTGTAATTGATAATAATTTGGGTTAATTAATAGAAATACTGAATTGTAGATTTAACAAACGAATCTAATCGTAAATATTTATGTTTGGATAAATATTTATTTGATCACATCTTAATATAATCACTTAAATTTGACAAATTATTCTTTTAAAAATAAATAATAATGATTGTTTATATAAGTAAATTACAAAAATTGGCAAAATTGTTAATTTCAAACCAATAATATTTCTGTGTTATTTTTAGATAAATAGAGTTAAAAAAATAGGGATTATTAATTTCAAATTGAATTTAGGCTTGTTTAAATATATGAATTTATTTTGAATTGATCTTGAATTAGATTTTTAATTGAATTTAAAGAATTGAATTTGCATTTGAAATTTAAAAAGGGAGTATATCTTAAATATATTTTGATTTAAATTAATTTGGTTCAAACATAAGTTATTTATAAATGAATATTTACATAAATTCACATTTATATATATATTAAAAATTTAAAGGCTTATTTATACAAGACAAACATTAAATACTTTGAAATGTATTACATAAAAATATATGAATTTAAATAATTTAAGTTTAAACACTTGTATACATATGGGGGCATGGTTTCAACATTTGTAAATTATGTAGCACATAAGTTAACAAGTGGCAAATTTACCATAAATCTAAAACAAAATTTAATTAAATAATACATGTTGAAAAAAAAAATTATATGCAAAACTGAGATTTTCATTCTCTCCATTCTTTTGTTCTTCATCTTTTCAGTCAATAAAAAAATACCCTGCAGCCTTGTAAATCAATTGTTCTCAGACCTGAAACCAAATTAAAACTAATCTGAAATGATTCATTTATCTGTAAACATTTATTACTCAAGCTCTGTAAACAACCAAAGTCTGTAACCACTTGTTCTTCAAATCTGTATCACTTTCAAGAATGCATGCAAGTAGATCTGAAGCAAAAAAATCAAAGTTTTCAAAGCTAGCATTTCAGATTTTAAAGGCAAACTCTCTAGTTTTTAAAGAATGAAAGCAATTTCAGTTTTAGAGCTCCCAGGTTTCCAAGTTCTGTTCAAAATTTGCTTTAGCTTCTCTGATCATCATATCGGTGAGTAAACATACCACCTTGAAGTTTAAATCTTGATAATTGATTCATGGAAATCTTATGCTTGCTATTTTTTGTAAATATGAAGTTCTGTGTTGTTTTGTTGTTTACTGGAAGTTATACTTTGACATGTTCTTCAATATTTCAAGCTACTGAATAAAGGAAACAGAGAAAATCTTAAATACTTCTTCAAATAAATAATTTAAACTTTGGAATTTAAATTAAACAAGTTTGTTTGAACTAAAGTCAGAGTTTGGGATTTTGTTTGGGAAGTTACAGTGGGATATAAATACTGGATATTTAAATTTACAGGGAAAGAGAACCATATGTTAAAATTCGAATGTTTTAAATCGTGGATTTGATTTCATATCTTGATTAAGCGTACAAAGGAAAGATTTTTAAAACAAAAACGGTCATTTTTTGGTAAGTATACATGGTGCAGTTCTTATATGAACTCGAAATGCAATTTCATCAATTTCTGTTAGTTTAACAAATTTGAAATGTTAAAATTTGTTGTATAGCTAGCTTGAGGGTTCTCGAATATAGGAAAAATGCCAGAATTTTTTTCTAATGCGAGATTTGTTGAGTAGAATCGATAATAGGGTTTGGGTTTGAGTTTTCCCTGTGTTATGTGAATTGTTGATTTCGTCGCCACGTATTGATCGTACCATTCGAAATTCTGAGAGATGGTTGAGGGGAGTATGGACGTGGTGTGGCCGAAGCGTCGTTGCCATGGTGATCGGCATTCGAGAGGCGAGGTTTTTTTTCTCGTAGTTGTTCGAGTTGTTAGTACGAGCTTCAGGCATTTTTCGATTTCTCCCTCTTTGCGTAGTTTCGAGTTTTGAAATCGTATTGGTGGTCGATTTCTGGTTTGTAGGAGATGACGAGGGTCGCCGGAGGGTCGACGAACCACCGTGCACGTGCACGGTGGTGTAAGGTGTTTGTGGGGTCGCGTTTGAGTCGTCGCGAGTTATGCCTCGAGAAATTTGGGGGTCTGCACGAGTTCGACCTGGTGGTTTAATTTATGCTTAAGTTAAATTATACTTACTGGAAATATAAAGAAAAGGGGAAAAGAAGAAGAGTACGAGAGGGGAAGAGTGACTCGGGAATTTTTTTGGAATACGCGAATGGGGACTTGAGTTAGATAGGGGAAGCACTCGGGTGGTTCTACTTTCAAACTACAGTATTTTAAATAAGAATGAAGTTAAGCAATCTGTGTTCTATCAGGATTTAAACATTGTAAATTTAATAAATGCTTAACAATTTGAGTTAAAACTTTAATATAAGTTAAATTATTTAGTTAATGTATAACAACGTTTAAACTCATAACTAATATTTTAATTAAGTATTTAATTTAAGTTAAGTATAAAATTAATTAATATTAAGTTGTGTAGTTAATAACAAATCAAGTTAAAGAAGATTCTTTTAAATGTTAATTTAAATGAATAGTAATTAATTAAGAAAATCATTAAGAGTAATTACTTTATAATTGTGATTAAAGATTGACTAATTAATGATTATGTGATTAATAAATTTGTAATTAACTATTTGAAGTTAATTAATGAATGACTAGTAGTTAAGTAATTAAGTAATTTAATTAACAAATGGCTAATGATTAGTTGGTAATTAAGAAATACTTAATTTGTAATTAAGTTGTGTTAATCAAAAAAAATTAAGGTCTATAAATTAATAAAGAATAATTAATCTATAATTAAAGATTAATTAAATGGTTACAGCGTAGTTAAGGGATGAATTACCCAGTTATATTTAATGAGATGGATGTGATTAATTAATTTGTCGATTAGTTAACGATAATCATTTGATGTGGAATTAAGTAGTAATTCTTAATATAATTAATGAGGTGTAATTACTTAGTGAAGTAATGAATGAATAATTACTGGATGTAATTAAATTAAAGGAAATTACTTATTAGGAAGTAATTAAAGGATAATTTCTTAGGGAAAGTAAGTAAGGGATAATTAGTTAATATAGTTAAAAGATTTATTAATGGATATAAATAATTAAGGGAAGTTAATTACTAATGTGATTAATCAGGATTGATTAATGAATTAAATTGTTTGAGGGTAATTAATTTGTATGAT
Organism: Allium cepa; assembly: GCA_030765085.1. Taxonomy (NCBI): domain Eukaryota; kingdom Viridiplantae; phylum Streptophyta; class Magnoliopsida; order Asparagales; family Amaryllidaceae; genus Allium; species Allium cepa. The sequence continues at coordinate 229,469,403 of CM060939.1, forward strand.
TAATTAAAGGATAATTACTTTATGTAATTGAAGAAAATTAATCAAGGATGATTAATTAAATGAATAATTAAAGAATGATTAAATTATTTATAATTAATTAATGTTAAATAAGCAGGATTTAGGGTGATTGAAATAATTAATTTAAATTGTTTAAATTAATTATAAATGGTATGACTTATTTATCTTGCTTGTGTATGATTTAAAAATATTGCATGCCTTAGATTGGTTGATATCTCGGATATGTGATTTATGATGCTATGTGATGTGATATGTTGGGTTTAAACCAAGATAAAGTAGTTATCTATCGATGATGAATTAATGTGTATAGGTGACACCCTATATTTGAAGTTTGAATTGTGTTTCAATTGGAATAATTTGCGATGAGATGGTACTGAATTCGAAGAGACCGGAGTCGCGTATTAGTAAATACCCGAAACCACTTCGATTCTTTATGGATTGATATGTGAAATCAATAGGCTGGTTTAGAATGATTTAAGTGAATTAGACCATTTAATCTAAGTTTTCGACACATAGAAATTTATGTGTAAAATAGGTGATGTCTATAACAACTTGTGAAGTTGTCTGTTGATATAAGATACCCGGGTTCATATAAGTTGTATGCTTTTGTATTTTATGTTAGTTAGGTTTACTCACGCTGGTTTCCAGCGTGACCCGGGTGTTACTTTGATGTAATGCTCGGGTTAGACCGAGTATTACAGATTTTCAGGTAAGGACGTTCTGGAGCTCAAGAGGCGAGCTGGATAGCAGGAACGTGTGGTGCGTACCCGCTGTATATATTATAGTATCTGAAATAGATTGATTTATTTGTCCTGTGTTTGTAAATATGTTGTAACTCTGATATATTAAAGAGTAATTTAACAAGTACAGTGTTCCTTTGTACAACTATTATTTATGTGATATTATATTTTGATCCGCTGCGAATGTGAGGTTTATGTGTTTTGGTGTTTCTGGTTCTTCTTTTCTTCTATCTCTTATCTTCTTTTCCTAACTATCTAGAAATTTCGAGATTAGAATTTCTGGGTCGTTACAAGCAACCAGGCTTTATACATTCCCAACAGACAAGAAATGAAAGGAAGGGGCAGAGGCTATAAAAGGTCAAAAAATTTGAACGAATGTAAAATAAAAGGAATTGTGACGTTCAGTTCCCTTGATTCAGCAAAGGTTATTAAAACAATTCATTGCTTGTGTGACGAACGGATTTTTGCCCGCTCGAATATCGACATCCATACTTCATATCGTATTCGAATGTCGCAGATTCGACCGTTCAAATCCGAGTCACCGGAGCTTATAACAACATTAAGTAAACAACACAGCGGAATAAAAAGAATAATACACTGATATACAGCATTGATACAATATCTGATACAACATATGATACAATAGATATCAATATACATCAGAGATATGGTACAATAAAATAGCAGCGGAAAAGAAATAGATGACACTAGCAGCGGAACAAATAACTCTAAGATAGTCTTTACCGAAGAACTACATCTCCAAGAACCAATCAACCAATAGCTCGAACTCCCAATAACGATGCACAAAGATAAGCAAGACAGGTGCGAACCAAAGACTGAACTAATTCCAGATAATCCACTAATCTGACTATCTGAAAAACCCAACTCTAGACTGCTCGTGTAGAAAATAATGAGCACCCAGAGTTTAGGAAAGGAACAATAAACTCCGGATCAGTCATGGGACTGGTGTGAGCAACAAAAACAGTTTATCTTTAAAAATAAACAACAAGAGAATTTTTAAAGTCAATTCGCAATGCTTTTAGAAAATGAAACTACCATAAGACCTCCCGCCACACACACAATGCAAACGCAGACTTGGAGGAGATTTCTTCTTATGATAGTCAAAGATGCTTACTACGCAGAAAATTTCTTTGATATTATTATTATAAGTGCACGGTGCAGAAAATCATTTCGAAAGTAGAATATTAATCTTAGCCAGCATAAGTACCATTATATTATGCCTACTATAGCTACCATATTAGATGGCAGGTTCTACAACTAAAACTGTACAGGGTTTCGTATTGGGAATTGGATTTCCAACAAATGGTCAGGCCAAGGAACTTCCCATTGCCACATGAGAACGCCTCTGGAAGGACGTCCCCGAGAACCTAACCGGATCTCTGCCAACACAAGGCCGGGTTACCCCTAACTGGGTAACTACTGACACGAGTATGCCATCCCCCGGTCGTAACCAACCTTTATCCGGGATCCCGATAACCAACAACCATAAAGTAATAAATTTGCAGCTAAAAACATAGGTTAAGTATTTGGGCTCCATACCATGATACCACCTCTATCCAGAAGGAAATGAACATACCCTAAAGCGGCGCTACCCCCTAATAACCTTGCCGCATCTTTCCTGTTTTGACCACTCCGGGGTGTGAGGTTCGACGAAGTCTCGTCCACAAATCCATGCTTTGGTACAAAGCCATGCTTTGGGTCAACAAATGATCAAAGTAATGATCACAAAGATAAATGATCAAACAAATGATCATATCACAAATGATCAAACAATGATCATTTTACAGCAACACTTAGCATGCCACGCTACCAAATTGGGAATATATTGCTGATAACCTTCAACTACATAACCTCTGAGCTCGTACGTCTCAGAGAAGGGTGTTAAGCTAAAAGAATAAATTCTTCGCCACCAACAGAAATGTATTTGAAAGAAATCTGCTTTATATCTGAAAATGTAATGTCAGACACACAATCCATACAAGTCTGTTCCGGGTTCGAACAAAACCGAAGGCACTTCCAAAGAAGTCCTTGCAATCCGGATAATCCCTAATCACGTTCGGATTTCCCATCACATATGGAGATCTCTATATCCGGGATCAGCCAGTGCAGAGACAATCGACAAGAAACCCTTTCGTTTTCGAAAATATCCGGTCTTCACCACCGGTCTTCAAATGCTATCCATAACGACGTATCACATATTCGGAATGGGATATATGACACAAAGGTCCTCTCCCGGCTAAACCGAATAGTGAGCGCGATATTTAAAAATATATGGATAATGGGATCTCAATTAAGTCACAACTTAACCCCAAACTTCCTTGTCAAATGGTTTAACAAATTACCATTTTAATCTTTTAAAACAAAAAGATTCATTTTAACAACCTTCAACGGTCTAAACAATTTCCACACTTTAAATCTTTTGAACAAAAGATTCATTCATAGATTTTCCAAATTAATTTCCATTTCAATCGGATTAACTCATTAAATCTTTAAAACAAAGATTTAACTTATAGCTTTCAAAACAATTTTATTTTGGATGGTTTAAACAAATCACCATTTTTAAATCTGTTAAAAATAATAGATTCAATTCATAGCTTTCAAAAAGAATTCATTCATAACTTAGAAAACCCTTTTTCAATTCAATCTTGAAATTCCTTTAATTAAACTGGAATTTCATTTCTTATCTGAAAGCCTTTATTCTTTTAAACAAACAGTTTTATTTTGGAAATCTGATTCATTCATACGAGTTGAAACCCTTGGGTTAAATCCAAATTCTCAAACCAATATTTTAAAATGGTTTAACTTCATATAAACACATTTATAACATCTTTAATCATAATTTCCAAATCATGGAATTCAATTTCAAAATTTGGATAATTTAAATTGAAACTTTACCAAGTTATTCAAATTAGCTTTTATCTTAAAAACCCCATTTCAAAAGCTTTAACATTTAACCCAAATCCATTTCCAAAATCAATTGAATTAAAATATTCAACTTTTAAAATCATTTCAAAATCTGTGACTTAATCGATTTCCTCGTGAAATCCATAATTGTGAGTGTATGGTGTGGTCCAGGGGTTTAAACACAATAGTGCACATCATTCAATCATCACAGATTACATCACCGCAATATCGATAAGCGGTATAGATAACGCTTATCTATATACACAGAATCACAGATAGGAAATATGAATGCATTATAAATAAATAAATTACATTCATCACAGCTTGAATTTAAAACAATTCAAATCACAAAGCATCACACAGTAGAGATTAAACAATTGAACATCTAATTAACATCCAAATATTCATAAGTAAGGTTAATAAATTATCTGATTTATTAAAACCAAATTAATTACTAATCCAGGTAAATTAACAATTATTAATTACAAACCTTAACCATAAATTAACCCTTAATCATTTATTTATAAATAAATTAACCTTAAATTAATTACCATTAACTAGTTAATTCCATAAATTAATTATTCTTCCATTTATTAAGTAATTAACCCTTTACTCGGTTTTGTCAATAAATCATTAATCTTAAAAGATAAAACCGTTTATCCTAATTTATCACCTTAATTAATCTTTCCTTTGATTTATCTCATAAATTAATCATCTTCGGATTATTAAGAAATTACACTTAACAACTTAATTTAATTGAATGCTTAACATTTACAAAATTCCTTAAAAACCTTTGGTTAATCATCTCTCGACTTCGCCGTCATTATATTTGGAAAAACTTGGAGAGTCATTTAAACAACTTGACAAAATTATTACCAAATTATATCAATAAATTAAAACAATCCTTTAAATTTGTTTATAATCTTGCTGAATAGATTTTTAGTTGAAACAAGAGCTTATCCCCCTAACCGCCTATTAATATTTGAACTAAATTTTACTTTTATAAAAATCTGGTTCACTTTTTTTTTCCTGTTGAGATTGAAGACCTGGACACATATATTTTGTTTTAATTTTCCTAAAACCTGTTATGCTACAACAACCCATTGTCTTCTACTTAGCTCGAACCCGACCTTCTTCCTTTTTTCCCAAACACACGTTCTTCCCAAACACACGAGCTGACACGAAGAGTTGCACGTATCCGTGCACAACAGATCAACGACGTTCTGGCCGTGGCCTGCACCCCCAACAAGTCATCACCATCTTGCCCAAACACCACGAACTTCCCGATCCTAGAGTTATCTCAAATTTGAAGATTTTGCATATGGGTTCGACTGAGATGAAACTGGGTTGCCAAAACCCGCTTCGAACCACCTCCCCCAGCCATCGGCGAACACGCCCTCTTGCTCGAAGCCTCCCTGATACCCAATGGTTCGAACCCCCCTGGTGCGATCGCCAGAAACATGGTGGCAACGACGAAATTTCCTTGCAACTACCCCTTGCAAAACTCAGAGTCAAACCCTATTTTGATTCCAATCTCACACAATACTGTATATGAAAATTTAGTTGCATTTTTCCTACCATCTACAATCATTCCAGCATCCACTACCTCGATCCCGAAGTCCAACACTTGATCGATCACAGGGAATTCAAAAAAATTCACTTTTCGTTCGACATAGAAATTCTCGATCATCTCTTATTTAAAAATCACGAGATATCCACCAAAAATCATCATTTCATAATGCTAGTCTAAGTATGAAATCAAATTTCAAAAATAAAAATTTCGATTTTCCTGAAAAAGAAAGTTTTTACTGTGAAATTTTATTTTTACAATATTTATGTAATATTGTAACTTGAATTTTTTTTTTTAAATTTAGGATGTTACAAACAATTTCTTTTCAGTAATCAAAGCTGAATTTTGTTTTGAAAGGAAGATATGATTTGTTTTCTTCAAGATGTTATTTCCATTCTGTTGTTATAACAAAGTAAGCACCTGGACAAAAACATATTTATATATCATCATGTATATATTCACACAGACAAGCAAGCATAAACACCCATCATTTCTATCCAATACTTAAGCATTAGTTTTTTAATATCCAGAGTATAGGTGAGTTTTGCTTACATGTAAAAGCAGGGACAGAGCACGTATAAACAGCGTGCATATTATAAATTTATAAACACAGTTATCACTTATATATGCATAAACAAAGCATCATCCATTTCAGAACTTCACAAGCAAGTAGACAACTATTTACTTAGTTTTAAATTTTAAAATGTTACTCACCGTGCTTTAAGAAAAAGAACAAAGTTTTCTTTTATCTTGAAACAGCCTTTAAACTTTCTTGCTGATCTTACTTTTGTTTTGATGCCCTTGAATCTTGCTTCCAGGTTGTGTAAATTTTACTTTCAAGCTTGATACTGTCTCTTTTTTTTTTTTTAGTTTGATGAACGAAACTGGAATGAGGATAATATAGGGGAAACAAGTCTACAGGCTACATTATATTTGTACAAAAGCATGCTGAAAACACTTGCATTAAATGCATGATGTATGTTGCATTTATTACTTCATGTACATATCACTTTGTTTAAATTTTTTTTTCTCTCGGCTGAAGATATGAAAAATCGTTTTGGGGGCTGAGGTACTTTATGTTTTTATGCTTATACTCTTTTGCTTTATGTATGTATAGTTTGCATTGACTTCAGCTCATAGTTTTATATTTTTGTTTTGGTGACTAAAGAGATTTACATTTATCACTTTGGCGGCTGCATACTTTTTCTTTTGTTGCATTAATTACTTAGTAATTTATGTTTTGTTTTAGTCTTTTTATTATACTATGCAGCTAGTTTGTCTCTTTGCCTTGTATACTTTTCTTCCTTGTACAACTGACTTTGTTTGTTTCAGCCAATTCATATGTATTTTTTTTTCTTGTTTACACTTGTTTATAAGCTTTCATACTTATATTATTTTATTTTTCTTTGTCTTTGCTTTATTACTTTGAAATAAAATGAAGTTCTACTTTTATTATGTTGTTATAGTTTATTCTTTTATGTATTTACTTCCTATTTTACACTAATGTGTTACTATATATTTTATTTCTTTTGTTTATTGATTTTATTTATTTCTAACTTCAATAGTTAATTTAACTTGCATATTATTTTTTTCAACTTAATTTATCAAATATTAAATTACTTATTTTTATTCCTATTTATTTTTAAAACCATTTATTCAAGATTTTATTTCAAATCCAATATATACATATATATTCACATATATCCAAATTTTCAAATTCATATGACTTAATTTTTTTTTTTATTTGAATCAGGGAAACTCGCTGCCATTTATAATCAATTTTTACAATTTTAATTCAATAAATCATTTAAATTATCAATTTAAATTCATAAAAATCCGGGGTCGTTACAGCTTGTTTGGACAACAAGTTTTAGGTTTGAAACGTATAGAAAAATATAAAGTCAAATTTTTTCGTACCGTTACAACGAAAAGTTTACTATTTCCATCGCGTCCCGGACCTCAAAATACAGAAATGGATACATTACGGAGATCAGCAGGAGGAGACGAACAAAACGGTATACAGATATTAATGACAGGATCATTTGATCAAAAAGTCGATACAGACACTGATATACGTTGCTATTCCGTACGAAAATATCCAAACGGAGCTAGAAACGTCTGAAATTTGCGAAACGAATTTCGCAGTCTGTTTTAGAGTGTTCTAAATAAATTTTCTCATGTTGACACATTTAGGTTTCGGAATACTTTTAAATTCAATTGTTATTAATCGATTTAAATTGAAATAAAATTTCACAGTAAAATAAACATCAGTATTGTCAGATGAAAATTTACCAGTTGCTATATTTAAATGGATGTATTCCAAATAATAAATTTTTATTTTCAAATTTTATTGTTTAAAATTTCACAAAATTTCAATTAATTTAATAAATAAAATCACTAAAATTTATGGGTCGTTACACTCTCCCCCACTCAAAACTTTTTATCCCCGAATAGGAAGAAGGTAAGAGGATAGAAACAACCAGAAAAAAAATAGATTGAAAAAAAGATAAACAATTAATTTAAAACTATATAAATTTTACTTGAAGTACTCATTTGAAAACTTCATTTGCAATTTAATTTTTTTTAATACTTTAAAACCTTTCAAAAACCCCTTTGTAAAATTCTTCTTCCTTTGTAAATACCATTTCTATGTTTAAATAACACCTTTATAAATATATGAAACTATTTGGGAACAATTATTTACATCATTAGTTATATTATCAAAGAAGCTGTTGAAAACATTAAATCCATAGTTCATAAATTTATTAATTTATCTCAAGATACTTTTCAAATATTATTAATAAATCAATAATCATTTACTTTAAATATGTTGTATTTAATTAATAACGTCTAAAATATTTATAATACTAAATTTTTTCTATTAAACCATGTTGTATATAAATAACAATATTTTCAAGGATATATTCAAAGAGGAAAAGAAGGTAGATTCTAAAAAAAGAATATAGGTGAATAAATAAAGCTGAGCAGATAAGGTAGATTCAAAAGAATAGTATCAGGCACAAACACTTAATTTAAAACCATAAGAATTTTAATTTCAAATATTAATACCAAATTTCTTTGTTGGAAATACTTTTGTAATAAAATACCTTTATAATAAAATATTTTTATAATAAATACTTTTATATCGAAATAAATTTTCCATTCGAAAATACTTTTGTAACTCGATGTTTCAACAAGTTTATCCTCGTTCTTGCAGACTCTGGCCATGCGTTGATCAGGCGCAAAGCAAGAATTCTTCAAGTACTCAGTAGACCTGTTTCAACACCCAGTGAAAATACTTGAAAACCTTCAAAATCGATTTGGAAAATACAATCCAAACAAATCACCTGGATCGCAGATAGACAATGGTTACGCCTGGATCTCCCAGGAAACATCTGTACCTTTAAGCAATCACTGCCTTGCGAATTACGCCATGATAACCAAAACTGTGGACCGCAGGACACATAACAATGGTTACACCTAGATCCTCCAAGAAACATCTGTATCCTTTAAGTAATCTCTGCCTTACGGATTACACCATGAAAAAATAACCAGTAGACCGCAGGATACACAATGGTTACGCCTGGATCCCCTAGGAAACATCCATACCCTTTAAGCAATCTCTACCTTGCGGATTACGCTACACAAAAAAAAACGACAATGGGTTACACCATGGTAGGACACTCGAGTATCACATCCGAAAAACCAAATCAGAGTGAATAATATCGACAGAATGAATCCACAATGTGGCCACAAAGCGGTATCAAGCATAAGGCACTTTCCATATCTTTACTTCAAAGATATGTATCATATAGTACCTTTTGCAAATCAATCTCAAATATCATACTTATATGAAGTCCATTATATAAGATTTCATTTTCAAATCAAATACTTTCCAATATCAATAGTATATCAAATCACACTTTTATAGACTTTGATTATATAAGATTTCACCTTCCAAATTGAGTACCTTTCCAAATCAATAGTTTTCTAATCAACTTCATACTTACACAAATAAATTTTTATATAAGTTCGATAACTCCCAAATCAAAGTATTTAGTAAAATAAGGTTCTCAATTTCAATTCATTTCAATGTCACTTCAGTTTCAAAATCATATATGATTTTACTAAATTATTTCTTCCAAATTCAATATCTTCAGTTTCAAAGTTTCCAAAATAATAGGTTTAGAAAATTACCCTAGTTTCCAAATCAACATAATTTAGGTCAAATAAATTCATTTCCAAAATCATCATATCAATATTGGCTTTAATTTCCAATCTATTTTCGAAACCAAACATTTTCCTCAAAATCAATTATACCTAAAATTTATAACCATCCCTTTTAAGATCTTTGAACTATTTATTTCTATTTTAAAAGATCCAATTTACCTTTTGCAAATCATTTAAAACTAAATTTTATTAAAAATATTTCAAAACTAAATTTCATATTAGCATAATTCAAAATAGTCTCATTCATTTACTTAACAAAACAGTTTCAAACTTATTTAAACCATATTACTTCATAATTTACACATATAAAACTAAACTTATATACTTTATCAAGTAATTTATACCTTTCGAAATTACTTAGCTTTGAAAGTTAAACCTCGATTTGGAAGTGTTCGAACATTCATAATAATTAGAGAAATCAAATTTTAAATTAAGAGTTGGAAATCAGCGACAAATCAGTAAATCAATTTCAATAGATAGGGTTATATCAAATCTGAAACTCTAGGACTGAAAACCGGCTCACTTCAAATCGTTTCAACTATATATACATATATCTTTCAAATATCAAATCATACATCAGAATTTAAAATCAAAATTTGTTTCACACAATCACTCGCATAGCAAAGCTACTAGAGTGGCCTCTCCCTCGCTTTGAAACTCGAAATCAATGTCGATGATGCGTGCACTCATCACCGAAATAACTTTCCAGCGACATAAGTGAGCTCTGCACTTCTATTTTCTTAAAACTTCTTTGAAATCACTAGAACTCATTTGAAGTCACTTGAAACATTTCTTATTCGGAAAATACTTTCAAATTGTATTATTATATATATTTTCAAAATTTAAAACCATTTCAAAATACCGGGATTAAACTCCTCGAATTTTCAATTTAAAACCCTTTTGTTATAAATCATTTTTATACAAATCGATTTCTTATATAATTTTCAAGACTTCAAATCACCAAAACTTCTCATTTTTAAAAAGGTATATAATCCTTATCGAAACATTTTCTCTTTTATATATAGAATATAATCATACTTATCAAAATAATAATTTTGGTTTATAAAACAATTTCTAAAATACAAACAAACCTGATTTTTCAATGGATGATTCAAGAAGGTATTCCAGATTGGATTTCAACACAAAGATAGTAATTCAAATTAGAGGGACTCGAATTAAATAGAATTCTGATTCAAAAATAGGATCGAACGAAGATGAGATAATTAAATTTCAAAAATAGAAAATGGATATACTTATATAAATCGTGGGCGACCTTAACCGGGTCAACTGTGACTTCAGGAACAAGATTGATGTAGAATTCCAAGGAAAATCAAGATTCGATCGCAAGAGATAGCAGCATCTAAACAAAAGATATAGAATTCTTTGTTGAATCAATGCCAATTGTAAAGGAGTTTCACTCCTTTACAAATCTTTCAAAGATTGGTAGGATCGCCTATTCTTATCGAGATCATTCGAAGGGGAGTTATGAGATACTCTGAAATCAAGAACCACGAATAGGGAGAGAAGACAATGGACTTTGGAACCGCAAGGAACATTTCAAATTGCAAAGGAAAATCAAATCAAAGAGGAAGAAATTCATGCTCGAATGAAAGTGATTCTGCAAATAAATTTACTATATGTGCTAAGTTTGCCTAGAGCCAAAGCTTTGATACCAACTGTAACGACCTGATATTTTCAACCATTCGCATCCATACACGTCGGACTCGAATTGTTCAAAATATCAGATTGTTAATTTAAATTTGGCAAAACTCAACATATACAGTAAATAAATTAATCACAGAATCACAGAAACAGAGTAACATAAGGCAGCGAAATAGATAAATAGTAGTTCATGAAGCTACTATATAAACATCAGAGTTAGAAATAAAATACAATAGAATATCTCAAATACAATGAAGTCTCCAATACAAATTGATGACCTCTTTGACCGAATCATCTGGAAAAGTTGAAAGCTGAATCGATAGCTGGATCTCCAATACAAATGGTTGTGATCTCCTATCGTATGGTCAAGTGATATAGATATTTATCATTTCAATATGTAATTTAAATATATACGTCTAGATATCAGTTCGACCCGCAATCCCAAATTCAATTCAAATGAAAATCACTTGGGTTTATCATTTCAACCCATAACGAAATTCTCCTATTCTAAAGTCCATGCGGGTATGTATCATTTCAACCAATAGTGAATCCTAAACTATAGGGAACTTGTAGAGTGATAAAAATATTATAATAATACAACAGGCATATATCATCAATAACAGTATAATATAAAAAATAGGATATGGTATCATATCTCATAGGTGAACAGTTATAGATAATAGCATAAATATAATAATTTAAATAATTATAGCAGCATATTTCAATTGTCGTTTCAATTGAAATCGAATTTAATAAATATAAGAACATCAATCGTGAGTGATTGCTCATCTTTCTAGGCTTGACAGGATTTGACGATGAAATCAAGTTACGAATCGAAGCATGAATTTCGAATCAAAGCAAGATGGCACGAATTCGACGGACAGATCTGATAACAGAAAGCGATGGAATCGAATCAAATTAGATTGATATAAAAATATAGACGAGGTGTATATTATATTATTATCTTCCTCAACCCAATATTAAGTTTAAAAAAAATACACATACATTTTGAAATAAATCTTGAATTTTAAACATATATATTTATATATATATATGTTGAAATCAGAATCTACGTATATATTTCAAAATCATATATAAACTTATAAATTTAATGCTCAACATAACATATATATGAACTAATATATGTATGCAGCATTCTATATCATCTATGTAAAGTAGCTAGTATATATATACTAATGTACCAACCCAGTTACGTAACTTTATAAAAGACATACTAGAAATCCTATAGGCAAACTAATGTGTAATTCATGTATGCTAGCCGACCGTTGCATATATCCAGAAGACAACAACTGTATATAACCTATAAACCTCACAACCTATATTATCAAATATATGTATTACTTAGATTATAATTTAACATTATTCTAATAGTACTATAAATGAAAATAGGAATTAAACAAATATGTAAATATATTAAACATTCACAGTAAAACCATTCAAACCCTTAATATAAAACTCTGCATAAATTTTCCAAGCGTTACATATATACGGATATATTGTATAATTTAAACTTATGAAATAAAGCACCTACTTGCGGAATACAAACCAAAATAACATAAAAAATGCTAATGTATCTCTATAAACGAAATCAGAAAACAAACTTCAAAACCAACTCATATATTCACATATACATGCTGTACACAACCCTTTTAAACATATATATAACTAATATACCTATAATTTATAATAACTTATATATAACTAATATAATAATACTTTAAACACATAATATATAAATTTATATGAAATACACATACCCCATACTGTCACGTACAACACAAGGGAAGGAGGAAGCTCGGGTTGAGGAAGGTGGTTTGTGGCCGATGATGTGTGCGTGGCCGTGCGATGGATAGGGGAGATACATGTGGTCGTGCGAGTTAGAGTGGCACGATGGGTCTCGGCCTCGTGCGGTGGGAGGGAGAGCTGATGAAGGTGGGTGGTGCTCTGTTTGCGGGCCATGGAGGAGATGGCGTGGTGGAGCGAAACAGAGAGGGGGAGGTGTGTGAGGGCGGAGCCGAGAAAAATAAAGGAGCAGATCCAAAATGAAACAGAGAAATGAAAGGGGTAGATCTGAATGTATATGCTACAACAATCAGGCTTTATACATTCTCAATAAACAAGAAAAGAAAGGAAGGGGCAGAGGCTATAAAAGGTCAAAAAAATTTGAACGAATGTATAAATAAAAGGAATTATGACGTTCGGTTCCTTTGATTCAGCAAAGGTTATTAAAACAATTTACTGCTTGTTTGGACAGCAAGTTTTAGGTTTAAAACGTACAGAAAAATATAAAGTCAATTTTTTTTTGTACCGTTACAACGAACAGTTTACTGTTTCCGTCGCATCATGGACCTCAAAATACAAAAATGGATATACTATGGAGATCAGCACGACGAGACGAACAAAATGGTATATAGATATTAGCGACAGGAACATCCGATCAAAAAGTCGATATGGACACTGATATGCGTTGCTATTCCGTACGGAAATATCCAAACGGAGCTGGAAATGTCCGAAATTTGCGAAACGAATTACGCAGTCTGTTTCATAGTGTTCTAAATAAATTTTCTCATGTTGATACATTTACATTTCGGAGTACTTTTAAATTCAACTGTTATTAACCAATTTAAATTGAAATAAAATTTCACAATAAAAAAAACTACAGTATTGTCAGATGAAAATTTTCCAGTTGCTATGTTTAAATAGACGTATTCCAAATAATAACTTTTTGTTTTCAAATTTTTTGTTTAAAATTTCACAAAATTTCAATTAATTTAATAAATAAAATCACTAAAATTTATGGGTCGTTACAGCGTTGGCTACCTCAAGCTTAATGATCTCTCCATTAAGAACAAATAACCCTTACCTCGGATTGTTGATCTATTCGATCAAATTAGTGGTGCTAGAGTCTTTTCATAGTTAGACTTAGCAACCGGTTTTCATCAGCTTCGTATTGCAGAGGATAACATTCCTTTGACATTGTTTCGTACTCATTACGGATCTTATGAATGGATTGTTATGCCATTTGGATTAACGAATGCTCCAGCTTATTTCGTTGACCTTATGAATCGAGTTTTCAAAGACTTCCTCGATCGATTTTTTCTCATCTTTATAGACGATATTCTTGTTTATTCTAAAACCGAGGAAGAGCATGAAAAGCATATTCAAATTATGTTGGAAATTCTTAGGAGCAATCAATTGAAAGCAAAATTTTCTAAGTGCTACTTTTGGCAATCCCGTGTGAAATTTTTAGGACATATCATTTCTAAGTCCGGAATTTCCATGGATCCTTCAAAGATTGAAGCGACTCAAAATTGGAAGAGACCGGAGAGTGTGACGGAAATCCATAGTTTCCTTGGATTGGCGTGCTATTACCGTCGTTTCATAAAAGACTTTTCTAAAATTTCCATGCCTCTTACTAGTTTGACAAAGAAGAGAGTTAAGTACATTTGGTAAGAAAAATGTGAAGCTTCTTTTGAGAAATTAAAAGAACTCCTTGCATCACAAATGGAACACTATTCCATGGTCGCTAACCATTAATTTTTGAGCCAAGGCTCCACAAACGGCCCAAAGACCATGGGCCCCTACCCCACCAATTTTGAGCCGAAACTCCACAAACGAGGTTTAGTCCCCCACATAAACAATGAGACATCATGCATTGCTAGTCTAAATCACAAAATGATCATCATTGATCGATAGGTGTAAATTACACTAAGCTAGTAAATAAATGAGTTTAGCTTCATGCCCCATAACCACTGGCTTAACTTAAATATTTTTGAACTTATTGTAGATTCCCACTCGAAAATTGTCACAAGAGTTTCAATCGAACGAGTCTAAGAATTAACCAACAAAGTAAACGCAAGCGTTTTATACCACTTGTTTTGCTAAGTCGTTTAATTGGATTTCTTGAACAAATAAGGAAAATGTTTGTTTATACTAATAGATTGGAAAACGATTTTATAAACGAGCTTTGTATTAAAATAGAGTTGAAATCATCCTTGTGAAATTTTTTTGAATATTTACTGCTAGTATAGAAACCTTTGTATTTCAAAGTGACAAATCACAAAAAATATTGTAAAAACAACCAATCACCGAAAATTCACATACGAAGACGTGAATCAAATCCATAGAAATCGATATCGAATCCATCAAAATGGATATTCCCAAAAATCCTAAAAAAAGAAATTATCAAAGCCAACAAAAGCGATAACAACTAATCGGATCAACGAGAATCGATTTAAAAATGGAAATCCACACAAAATCGGCAAATGTGGCTGAGATAAGCAGATTCAGTCGACTGAACTGTGTGGTCAGTCGACTGATACTATGCCCAGAAACTTTCGGTTTATAGGCTCAGTCGATTGAACTGTATGGTCAGTTGACTGATACTGGCACAGGAACTTTCTGTTCCCAGTTTCAGTCCACTGATCTTACAGTTCAGTCGACTGAACTGTCATTTGCAGTATTTTCAGCCTAGCCCCTAAGAAATGCAAAACAAATCCTAACCGGCCATGATCGAATGAGCGAGACTAGGGATTTATGCCAAGCGGCAACCCAGCCTTATAGGCACTTCGATACACCCCAAAAACATGTTCAAACATCAAAGATAGGATTTTAAAGATTTTTGACTTTAAAACACCAAAATTGGAATATTCATCAAACCAATTCAATTCAAAGGCAAATGGACAAGGAATAGATGTTAGGAATTCATACCTTAGAAATATCAAAGGTACAGACATAGATGTGAGTTCAAGATCTCACCTTTTAACCCCCAAACAACAAATGAGAATCTCTAGAACAAGCAAAGATTGATCTCTTTTAGATGCCCTACCTCTATACTCACACTAGCCAAGGACACTACGGGGTAATGCCATCGACTAGCACGAAGAATAAGGCTGTTGAGGAGTGACCATCTGTGTAATTGCTTTGTGCGAGTAACTATATGTCAGAAAATACGACATGCATTTAATTTCAAGAGGGAATCCAACATATCAAATACGAACTCAAAGCTACTACACATCGGCTATGTGGACTTCAGAAACAAATATAGAAATAGGCATAACACAAATCAGTCACAGATATTCATATCACTAAGGCGGAAACATATATGAATATACCATATAAAAGTGTACATCAAAGTAGTGCTCATACAAGATCCACTACATCATAAAAGAATAGCTACCAGTCCTAGGCAAAAGAATATGTATACATCAATGAGTCTCTATCTCGAATGTATAAAAGAAAAAATACTAAACTAAGTAGTTAGCCAAAAGTCAAAAGCTAGTCCCTCCTAAAAAGTCAACTAGAAGCAACTGTAACACCTCGGTCTAACCCGAGTATTATTTAAGAAGGAAATAATAAATGGATCAATCTAGCTATAAATATCATATAAAATGAGATAGGATAAGAAATATGAAAAAAAGTATGATAACAGTAATGCCATACCGTGACAAGTATACATTAGATGACAACAAAAATCATACAATATCTCGAATATTCTTAAACGCAAAAAAGAAAGTCATATTCTTTAACATATTCACCAAACCACAAATATTGATCAAACTTATCAATGTAAATCACAAAAATTGGAGGAACACAAATTCTAGAAATCATCAATTAGAAATCCAGAAGACACAAAAGGGAAGGCCTATCACAAACGGGAGCATGAAAACTCACCAACACGTGCATCACAAATGGAACGCTATTCCATGGTCGCTAAACATCAATTTTTGAGCCGAGGCTCCACAAACGGCCCGAAGACCATGGGTCGCTACCCCACCAATTTTGAGCCGAAACTCCATAAACGGGGTTTATTCCCCTACACAAACAAAGAGATATCGCGCATCGCTAGTCTAAATCACAAAATGATCATCATTGATCTATAAGTGTAAGTTACACTAAGCTAGTAAATAAATGAGTTTAACTTCATGTCCCATAACCACTGGCGTAACTTAAATATTTTCAAACTTATTGTAGATTCCCACTCGAAAATTGTCACAAGAGTTTCAATCGAACGAGTCTAAGAACTAACCGACAAAGTAAACGCAAGCGTTTCATACCACTTGTTTTGCTAAGTCGTTTAATTAGATTTCTCGAACGAATGAGGAAAGGTTTGTATATACTAATAAATTAGAAAACGATTTTATAAACGATAGAGTTGAAATCATCCTTGTGAAAGAGTTTGAATACTTACCACTAGTATAGAAACCTTTGTATTTCAAAGTGAAAAATCAAAAAATTGATTGTAAAAACAATCAATCATCAAAAATTCCATACGAAGACGTGAATTAAATCCATAGAAATCGATACAGAATCCATCAAAATGGATATTCCCAAAAATCTCAAAAAAAGAAATTATCAAAGCCAACAAAAGTGATAAAAACAAATCGGATCAACGAGAATCGATCTAAAACTGGAAATCCACACAAAATTGGCAAATTTGGCTGAGATAAGCATATTCAGTCGATTGAACTGTATAGTCAGTCGACTGATACGATGCCCAGAAACTTTCGGTTCACAGGCTCAGTCGACTGATACCGGTACAGGAACATTCTGTTCCCAATTTTATTCGACTGAACTTACAGTTCAGTCGACTGAACTGTCGTTTGCAGTATTTTCAGCCTTTACCCTAAGAAGGGCAAAACAAATCCTAACCGGACGCGATCGAGTGAGCAACGGAGACTAGGGATTTATGCCAAGCGACAATCCAGCCTTATAGGCACTTTGATACATCCCAAAAACATGTTCAAAAATCAAAGATAGGATTTTAAAGATTTTTGACTTCAAAACACCAAAATTGGAATATTCATCAAACCAATTCAATTCAAAGGCAAATGGACAAGGAATAGATGTTAGGAATTCATAACTAACAACTATCAAAGGTATAGACATAGATGTGAGTTCAAGAACTCACCTTTGAACCCAAATATAGAAATGAGAAGCTCTAAAACAAGCAAAGATTGATTTCTCTTCAACAAGATCTCTAGAATCTTCAATCTATTATCAAATGAAATGAATTTTCTAAGTTAGGGTTTAGGAATTTCTGAAAATTGAAGAGATATTGAGATGGAGAAGATGAAAATGATGCTTACCTAAACTTCTCCTTGATTTCTAGCTTGAAGTTGATAATTCATAAGAGAATTGGGGCTTAGGAATTTTAATTTCCTCTTCTCTCCTCCATTTTTACCTTAGCTTGAGAGTGTTAGGAAATGAGGAGTGGAATGAATGAAGAGGAGTGGAGTTGGGTTATTTGTTAGGTTAGTGGGCTGAAAACCCAAACCCAAAGACCTAAATGAAAATATCAAAATTCTACTCAACTCCAAACATATCGATGTTTATACTCAAAAAGGTCGCAAACGCCATTTTGGACTCAATGGAAGGGGTCTCGAGTCCTAATTCGACTATTTGCAAAAAAGTGACATTCCAGACTTAAATCTGACCAACGATGCTATATTTAAATTAAAAATTTAAATATACAATCGTAAAATATTTTAAATTTCAATGTTATTCAAAGTCAGTTATATTTCAAAACCTTAACTATTCAACATTTCAAAGACTAAATTTGATAATTGCATTTATCTCCCAATTTGACTTCATTATTATTTAGTTTTGAAATATTCACTTTCTTCATATAACCTTAAATTACATTTTCTATAATTTACCTTCGATTTCTTTAAACACGAAATATCCATTAAATTACTTAAATCAAAATCAAGTTATAAGATCATATTTTTAAAGTTTCAAATTCAATAGCTACAAATCGATTTAATTAAGTAAATTTCTTAATTAACTGCAATTCTATCAATTCGACTTTATCTTCCTTAATGTGTACAAATCATTGAAAATCTATTTAAAAATATAATACCTAAAATTTTATATTGATTAAATCAAACTTTATTAATTTAGGTTTATTATTGAGTCTACTTTATATTTAAACATATTTATATAAAATATTTCTATATTAAATAAACCATATATATTCCCTTTCAAAACCATAGAAATCATTTTAAAAATATTTATATATAGACCAACGGTATTTGTATACAATTTTCTATCGTATGGTCAAGTGATATAGATATTTATCATTTCAATCCGTAATTTAAATATATACGTCTAGATATCAGTTCGACCCGCAATCCCAAATTCAATTCAAATGAAAATCACTTGGGTTTATCATTTCAACCCATAACGAAATTCTCCTATTCTAAAGTCCATGCGGGTATGTATCATTTCAACCAATAGTGAATCCTAAACTATAGGGAACTTGTAGAGTGATAAAAATATTATAATAATACAACATGCATATATCGTCAATAACAGTATAATATAAACAATAGGATATGGTGTCATATCCCATAGGTGAACAGTTATAGATAACAGCATAAATATAATAATTCAAATAACTATAACAGCATATTTCAATTGTCATTTCAATTGAAATCGAATTTAATAAATATAAGAACATCAATCGTGAGTGATTTCTCATCTTTCTAGGCTTGAGAGGATTTGACGATGAAATCGAGTTACGAATCGAAGCATGGATTTCGAATCAAAGCAAGATGGCACGAATTCGACGGACAGATCTGATAAGAGAAAGCGATGGAATCGAATCAAATTAGATTGATATAAAAATTTAGACGAGGTGTATATTATACTATTATCTTCCTCAACCCAATATTAAGTTTTAAAAAGATACACATACATTTTGAAATAAATCTTGAATTTTAAACATATATATATATATATATATATATATATATATATATATATATATGTATATGTTGAAACCAGAATCTACGTATATATTTCAAAATCATATATAAACTTATAAATTTAATGCTCAACATAACATATATATGAACTAATATATGTATGCAGCATTCTATATCATCTATATAAAGTAGCTAGTATATATATATACTAATGTACCAATACGTAACTTTATAAAAGACATACTAGAAATCCTATAGGCAAACTAATGTGTAATTCATGTATGCTAGCCGATCGTTTCATATATCCAAAAGACAACAACTGTATATAACCTATACACCTCACAACCTATATTATCAAATATATGTATTACTTATATTAAAATTAACATTATTCTAATAGTACTATAAATGAAAATAGGAATTAAACAAATATGTAAATATATTAAACATTCACAGTAAAACCATTCAAACCCTTAATATAAAACTCTGCATAAATTTTCCAAGCGTTACATATATACGGATATATTGTATAATTTAAACTTAAGAAATAAAGCACCTACTTGCTGAATACAAACCAAAATAACATAAAAAATGCTAATGTATCTCTATAAACGAAATCAGAAAACAAAGTTCAAAACCAACTCATATATTCACATATACATGTTGTACACAACCCTTTTTAAACATATATATGACTTATATACCTATAATTTATAATAACTTATATACAACTAATATAATAATACATTAAACACATAATATATAAATTTATATGAAATACACATACCCCATACTGTCACGTACAACACAAGGGAAGGAGGAAGCTCGGGTTGAGGAAGGTGGTTTGTGGCCGATGATGTGTGCGTGGCCGTGCGATGGATAGGGGAGATACATGTGGTCGTGCGAGTCAGAGTGGCACGATGGGTCTCGGCCTCGTGCGGTGGGAGGGAGAGCTGATGAAGGTGGGTGGTGCTCAGTTTGCGGGCCATGGAGGAGATGGCGTGGTGGAGCGAAACAGAGAGGGGGAGATGTGTGAGGGCGGAGCCGAGAAAAATAAAGGAGCAGATCCAAAATGAAACAGAGAAATGAAAGGGGTAGATCTGAATGTATATGCTACAGCAATCAGGCTTTATACATTCTCAATAAACAAGAAAAGAAAGGAAGGGGCAAAGGCTATAAAAGGTCAAAAAAATTTGAACGAATGTATAAATAAAAGGAATTATGACGTTCGGTTCCTTTGATTCAGCAAAGGTTATTAAAACAATTTAGTGCTTGTTTGGACAGCAAGTTTTAGGTTTAAAACGTACAGAAAAATATAAAGTCAATTTTTTTTTGTACCGTTACAACGAACAGTTTACTGTTTCCGTCGCATCATGGACCTCAAAATACAAAAATGGATATACTATGGAGATCAGCACGACGAGACGAACAAAATGGTATATAGATATTAGCGACAGGAACATCCGATCAAAAAGTCGATATGGACACTGATATGCGTTGCTATTCCGTACGGAAATATTCAAATGGAGCTGGAAATGTACGAAATTTGCGAAACGAATTACGCAGTCTGTTTCATAGTGTTCTAAATAAATTTTATCATGTTGACACATTTACGTTTCGGAATACTTTTAAATTCAACTGTTATTAACCAATTTAAATTGAAATAAAATTTCACAATAAAATAAACTTTAGTATTGAAAGATGAAAATTTACCAGTTGTTATGTTTAAATAGACGTATTCCAAATAATAAATTTTTGTTTTCAAATTTTTTGTTTAAAATTTCACAAAATTTCAATTAATTTAATAAATAAAATCACTAAAATTTATAGGTCGTTACAGCGTTGGCTACCTCAAGCTTAATGATCTCGCCATTAAGAACAAATAACCCTTACCTCGGATTGTTGATCTATTCGATCAACTTAGTGGTACTAGAGTCTTTTCACTGTTGGACTTAGCAACCGGTTTTCATCGGCTTCGTATTGCAGAGGATAACATTCCTTTGACATCGTTCCGAACTCGTTACGGATCTTATGAATGGATTGTTATGCCATTTGGTTTAACGAATGCTCCAGCTTATTTCTTGACCTTATGAATCAAGTTTTCAAAGACTTCCTCGATCGATTTTTTCTCATCTTTATAGACGATATTCTTGTTCATTCTAAAACCGAGGAAGAGCATGAAAAGCATATTCGGATTGTGTTGGTAATTCTTAGGAGCAATCAATTGAAAGCAAAATTTTCTAAGTGCTACTTTTGGCATTCTCGTGTGAAATTTTTAGGACATATCATATCTAAGTCCGGAATTTCCATGGATCCTTCAAAGATTGAAGCGAGTCAAAATTGGAAGAGACCGGAGAGTGTGACGGAAATCCATAGTTTCCTTGGATTGGCGAGCTATTACCATCGTTTCATAAAAGACTTTTCTAAAATTTCCATGCCTCTTACTAGTTTGAGAAAGAAGAGAGTTAAGTACATTTGGTAAGACAAATGTGAAGCTTCTTTTGAGAAATTAAAAGAACTCCTTGCATCACAAATGGAACACTATTCCATGGTCGCTAACCATTAATTTTTGAGCCAAGGCTTCACAAACGGCCCAAAGACCATGGGCCGCTACCCCACCAATTTTGAGCTGAAACTCCACAAACAGGTTTTAGTCCCCCACATAAACAATGGGACATCATGCATCGCTAGTCTAAATCACAAAACGATCATCATTGATCGATAGGTGTAAATTACACTAAGCTAGTAAATAAATGAATTTAGCTTCATGCCCCATAACCACTGGCTTAACTTAAATATTTTTGAACTTATTGTAGATTCCCACTCGAAAATTGTCACAAGAGTTTCAATCGAACGAGTCTAAGAATTAACCAACAAAGTAAACGCAAGCATTTCATACCACTTGTTTTGCTAATTCGTTTAATTAGATTTCTTAAACAAATGAGGAAAATGTTTGTTTATACTAATAGATTGGAAAACGATTTTATAAACGAGCTTTGTATTAAAATAGAGTTGAAATCATCCTTGTGAAAGAGTTTTGAATATTTACTACTAGTATAGAAACCTTTGTATTTCAAAGTAACAAATCACAAAAAATATTGTAAAAACAACCAATCACCGAAAATTCACATACGAAGACGTGAATCAAATAGATAGAAATCGATATCGAATCCATCAAAATGGATATTCCCAAAAATCCTAAAAAAAGAAATTATCAAAGCCAACAAAAGTGATAACAACTAAACCGATCAACGAGAATCGATTTAAAACTGGAAATCCACACAAAATCGGCAAATTTGGCTGAGATAAGCAGATTCAGTCGACTGAACTGTGTGGTCAATCGACCGATACTATGCCTAGAAACTTTCGGTTTATGGGCTCAGTCGATTGAACTGTATGGTCAGTTGACTGGTACTGGCACAGGAACTTTCTGTTCCCAGTTTCAGTCGACTGATCTTACAGTTCAGTCGACTGAACTCTCATTTGCAGTATTTTTAGCCTAGCCCCTAAGAAAGGCAAAACAAATCCAAACCGGCCATGATCGAATGAGCGAGACTAGGGATTTATGCCAAGCGGCAACCCAGCCTTTAAGGCACTTCGATACACCCCAAAAACATGTTCAAACATCAAAGATAGGATTTTAAAGATTTTTGACTTCAAAACACCAAAATTGGAATATTCATCAAACCAATTCAATTCAAAGGCAAATGGACAAGGAATAGATGTTAGGAATTCATACCTAACAAATACCAAAGGTACAGACATAGATGTGAGTTCAAGATCTCACCTTTTAACCCCCAAACAACAAATGAGAAGCTCTAGAACAAGCAAAGATTGATCTCTCTTAGATGCCCTACCTCTATACTCACACTAGGCAAGGACACTACGGGGTAATGCCATCGACTAGCACGAAGAATAAGGCTGTTGAGGAGCGACCATCTGTGTAATTGCTTTGTGCGAGTAACTATATGTCAGATAATACGACATGCATTTAATTTCAAGAGGGAATCCAACATATCAAATACGAACTCAAAGCTACCACACATCGGCTATGTGGACTTCAGAAAAAAATATAGAAACAAGCATAACACAAATCAGTCACAGATATTCATATCACTAAGGCAGAAACATATATGAATATGCCATATAAAAGTGTACATCAAAGTAGTGGTCATACAAGATCCACTACATCATAAAAGAATAGCTACCAGTCCTAGACAAAAGAATATGTATACATCAATGAGTCTCTATCTCGAATGTATAAAAGAAAAACTACTAAACTAAGTAGTTAGCCAAAAGTCAAAAGCTAGTCCCTGCTAAAAAGTCAACTAGAAGAACCTGTAACACCTCGGTCTAACCCGAGTATTATTTAAGAAGGAAATAATAAATGGATCAATCTAGCTATAAATATCATATAAAATGAGATAGGATAAGAAATATGGAAAAAAGTATGATAACAATAATGCCATACTGTGACAAGTATACATTAGATGACAACAAAAATCATACAATATCTCGAATATTCTCAAACACAAAAAAGAAAGTCATATTCTTTAACATATTCACCAAACCACAAATATTGATCAAACTTATCAATGTAAATCACAAAAATTGGAGGAACACAAATTCTAGAAATCATCAATTAGAAATCCAGAAGACACAAAAGGGAAGGCCTATCACAAACGGGAGCATGAAAACTCACCAACACGTGCATCACAAATGGAACGCTATTCCATGGTCGCTAAACATCAATTTTTGAGCCGAGGCTCCACAAACGGCCCGAAGACCATGGGTGTGACGACCGCCCATGACTCCTGCACCAAATCAAGGAAATAATGCGCTAAAAGGTGTGCCAGGCAGCCATGGACGATAGTCAGGGTAAAACAAAACAGAAGAATCTCTATCGCATAACTCACAGCGCATGGATAAAATACAATAGAGAAATATAATATAGTGAAGCTCCATAGAACAGAACATCATCATATAAGCATCACAGTTGTTTCATACAATCATCTACTCGAATCCATACATGAAAGCCTCACTACAAATCACTCAACCAAATACAGCAGCGGATACCCAGTACATATAGTAAGAAAACTAATATGCAAAGCCTCCTGCTCGTCTTCGTCATCTTTAGCGTAGAACTCCTAGCACAGCACCTGTCACCTGCTACCTAGTCTGCCCATCCCAAACATGGATGAACAGCCCAAGGTAATAAGAGGAGACATAAAACCTTGAGTCAGACAAAGTCTTAGTGAGCAGTAAATTAACAATCAAACATACCAAAGAGCATAAGGGATAAAAGGAATAGGAACCAAACCATCCCACTCCACCTCTTTCTACAGTGATAGCCCCCATACACACACTAAGGAGAAGTAAGCATAACATAGCAGATAAGTAAGGTAAAGCAATAATCACTCGAGTCAAGGACGATGTTTTCCAAATACAAACCCCCAAGGCCTAAACCAAGATCAGATAAGCACCCAGAAAACACCGCTCTTGAAGCCGAATGATGATACAACCAAACATCCAAACATCCATGACTCTGGCTATCACTGTTATCATTGCCTTGATTTCACCGTTAGTTGAATGACCGCCTGTCAAGGGCTAATGGTAACCCCGGTTTAGCCATAACTCCGCACGTCATCGTGACCCGTGCCTAAGCCGAACGCATCAGCCCAGAGTACTGGCACGTCATCATGACCCGTGCCTGGAACGTCATCGTGACCCGTTCCAACGTACCCTTGCTTTGAGTATGCTAGAACCTTCAACAACGATGAGATCTTAGCCTCCTAGTCATCCTCCTCGACGACTACTTCCATACTAGCTCAAGCGCCTCTCAAGCTAACCATTATCCACCCCAACCCGGACCGCATCACCGAGTTATAACTTTGCACGTCGTCATGACCCGTGCTTGGAACGTCTTCGTGACCCGTCCCATCACAACATATGTCTTGCCTCATCACATCATAGCAAAGTCTCTCAACTTGGAACGTCATCATGACCCGTCCCATCTCAACACAAGCCTTGCCTCATCATATCATCGCAAAGTCCCAACTCAACCATGCTTTGCCTTCTCGCATCATGGCAAGATCCCACATCCTCGAATCCATCCATATGAGCTTCCACATCCGCTTCATATGCCATTGGCAGCTTTCACCATTCAAGAGCCTTTCCACTTAGCTTTTGAATCATCTTCAACCATCTTGTTCCAAATCAACTACAAGCTAACTTGGAGCAATCAAATCTAACATACATTCAAACATTCAACCATTCAAACAAGATCTATTAAGCAATATCAATTATAATGGCAATTTCGTAATTAAGTGAGCAAAAGTCCAACATACGTGAAATCATGGTTTTTAGCATAGATCTATCAAATCTAAAACATGGGTTTTGTCTCTAATACTTGATAAATAACTTTCATAGATAAACATCTTCAAATATGATGGATCTACATGCAGACTTAAGGAAAATGCGAGAAAACGCTAACTTTAACACATAAACATATCACCAATCCACTACACTCCTTTGGGTCCGTGTGAGAGATAACTACCACTCACCAAATCACCAAAACAACCTAAAATCACAGCACTTCAGATCTGGACAGCGAAGATCACAGCTTGATCCGGAGAAATTTCACTTGAAACGGTGAAATCTAGCTTCTTCGGATGAAAATCTTCAACTTTGGATCTTCGATCTTTGATCTTCAATGGATGTTAGCACTTGATGGAAGTAGAGAAAGAAGTGAAGAAAATACTGTAGTCGAGTTTCCAAAATGGCAGCACTTCGTCGCTTCGAAAACCGGTGCCAAAAAGTGAGCCAAAGTCCACTATTTATAGGCTGGAAATCCTATGAGTCGTCGCCCCTATGAGTCGGTCACGACTCATCATGAGTCGTCCACGACTCATCCTTGCCGACTCAAGACAACATCATACGACTCATCTACAAAGGCGACTCAATGCCCCCCCCACGACTCAACGGCTCACACAAGAGCACGACTCAACTAGACCAGGTACGACTCAACTGCACAGGACCCAACGACCTACGACTTAACACACACAAGCTAACAACATCTGACTTAACTCGTATACGAGCTACGACTTACGACTCAATGGGTACACAACCTAACGTCTTAACGGTTTAAGCCCCTACACGACCTAAAGCCTTCACGTGTTACGACCTACGACTCATAGGCCTCCGACCTAACTCTACTAGATCCTAAGTCGTTTGAACGACCTAACACTAACCAATGGCCCAGATCTCCCAGCGACCTAAAATGAAAGGTGAGATAAAATGCTGCGACCTATCTATCCAAGGCTAAACCGGCCCAGCGTCCTAACATCTTTAACTCGCCACCGACCTAACATTCACTTACTAACTCGTAAACGAGTTACGAGATACGACTTATCTCTCGACCGACCTAAATCCTACCGAGCTAACAACTTCACGAGTCATCTACCTTACGACCTAAGCCCCTAACACTAAGTCGTAACTCGTTCTCGACCTAACTCAAAACAACATGCCACGACCTAACTACTAACCCGTTAACACCTTAACTCGGCAAACCTTATGAGTCGTAACTCGTTGACTCGGCCACTTCCTAAGGTCGTCTGCGACTTACTATAGGTCGGTCACCATCACTAAGTCGCCTAACTTTTAGGTCGTTACTTCTATAACTCGGCAACTCTTAGGTCGGTGAATTTCTTATCTCGGCCAACACTCCAACCCGTAACCCCTCCTTGAGTCGGTCCCCTATGAGTCGGTCACGACTCATCCCTTAGCTCGGCAATGCTCATGAGTCGGTCACAACTCATACTCCACCCGGGTTAACTTCTAAACGACTCAAGCTAGAGGCAACACAAACAACACTATCGACCTGCAAATTCTACGATCTATCGACACGTAAAATACGGGTCGTTACATTCTCTCCCCCTTAGGAATTTCGCCCCCGAAATTCCAAGCAAACAACAGAAATCAAAGATATTCCGCATGCCTACCATCCATAGCAATCAACAGATCATGCATCCAATTCTAACCTAGCATGCAGAATTCTAAGACTTAGAACAAGCTACAAATTCATGAGATGTCACGACACTTTAGGGCCATACCTCGAAGAGTCCGGGATGAGCTGCCTTCATCCTCTCTTCCTCCTCCCACGTACAGTCGTTAACATCGTCACTCCATTGTACCTTGAGCAACGTAATCGTCTTCCTCCTAAGCTGTTTCGTATCGGTTTCAACAATACGAAGCGGCTTACGAGGTCTCGAAACAACAGGATCAACCTCCAAGTCTTCACAGCTATCAGCAGAAACCACCGTAGTTGGGTCGTGCACATACTTCCGTAGATAAGATACATGAAAAACATTGTGCACACCCGCCATCTTTTCCGGTAACTCCAATCTATAAGCGAGCTTTCCAATACGCTCGATAATCGGGAATGGTCCAACAAATCTCGGAGTCAACTTTCCTTTCTTCCCAAACCTTATAGCATTCTTTAATGGAGAAATCTTCACAAAAACCATATCACCTACGTCGAATTCCAAATCCTTACGACGATTATCGGCATAACTTTTCTGACGATCTTGGGCTGCCTTCATTCGTTGCCGAATGATCTCTATACAATCTGAAGTCTGTCGAATCATCTCTGGCCCAAGTATCAGCTTTTCTCCAGTTTCCAACCAACATGTCGGAGAGTTACACGGTCTTCCATATAATGCCTCATATGGTGCCATACCGATACTCGACTGATAACTGTTATTATAAGCAAACTCCACCAAATGAAGGTGATCTTCCCATGATCCTCCGAAGTCCAAAACACATGCTCTAAGAAGATCTTCCAAAACTCGGTTGACTCTCTCAGTCTGACCATCTGTTTGAGGGTGATAAGCTGTACTCAAACACAACTCGGTTCCCAAAACTTCCTGGAAGCTCTTCCAAAATCTACTAGTGAACAATGGGTCTCGATCGCTCACTATACTCTTCGGAACACCATGGAAACGAACTATCCACTTAACATACAACTCAGCCAACTTCGATGCAGTCCTAGTCGATCGAACAGGAATGAATCTTGCACTCTTGGTCAAACGATCTACGATGACCCAAACCCCTTCATTCCCTGCTCTTGTCCTAGGTAGACCATCGATAAAGTCCATCGACACTTGCTCCCATTTCCATGTAGGAACCTCTAATGGCTGAAGCAATCCACTGGGCTTCTTCTGCTCAGCTTTCACCAACTGGCAATTCATACACTTGGAAATAAAGTTTCCAACATCCTTCTTCATACCTTCCCAGTAGTAGGTTCTCTTCATATCCCGATACATCTTATTTCCACCTGGATGAATTGTCAACTTCGAGTGATGACTCTCCCTCAGAACTTCATCTCTCAATCCATCTACATCGGGAACAACTAGTCGCCCTTGCTTTCGAAGCCAACCCTCTCGATCGACCTCGAATCCCTTATCCTTCTCTGGAGTCAATCCAGCTTCCAAATCTCGGATAATCCTGACAAGCTTATCATCTCTCTTTTGGCTCTCACCAATCCTTTCCACCAGAGTAGGCCTTATCGATAAGTTTGCCAACATCTCAGGTTCCAATTCACATCTAGGCCTGAAATCAAATCCAGCCAAATACTCAAGACTCTTCCATTCCGAAAACATGGCTCCCAATCCTGCATGTCTTCGACTCAACGCATCAGCCACTGCGTTACCTTTTCCCGGAGTATAGGCTATACCAAAATCATAAGATGCTAGGAACTCTAGCCACCGTTGCTGTCGAAGATTCAAATCCTTTTGGGAGAACAGATACTTCAACGACTTATGATCTGTAAACAACTCGAATCTAACTCCCAATAGATAGTGTCTCCACATCTTCAAAGCAAACACAATCGCCGCTAACTCCAAATCATGAGTCGGATAGTTCCTTTCATGCGGCTTCAGTTGTCGACTAGCATACGCAACAACTTTATCCTTCTGCATTAGCACCGCTCCTAGTCCAGTGCCACATGCATCGGTGTAAACCACCATCTCATCATTCCCACTCGGAATAGTCAATACAGGAGCACTCGTCAATCGCTCTTTCAGGATTACGAAGGCTTGCTCACACTTGTCATCCCATCTGAACACTTGGTTCTTCTTCGTCAATCCTGTCAACGGTGCAGCTATCTTGGAAAAGTCTTTAATAAACCGACGATAATACCCGGCTAATCCAAGAAAACTTCTCACATCAGATGCATTCTTAGGTCTAACCCAATCCTGGATTGCTGCCACCTTAGCGGGATCAACCGCTATTCCACTTCCAGAGATAACATGGCCTAAGAACCTCACTTCACTCTTCCAGAAGTGACACTTCGAAAACTTAGCCTTCAGCTGATGTTTCCGCAGTATATCCAAAACAATCCTCAAGTGCGTCTTGTGCTCTTCCTCGGTTCTGGAATAAACCAAAATATCATCAACGAACACAAGCACGAACTTATTCAACTGATCTCTGAATACTCTATTCATAAGATCCACAAAATATGCTGGCGCGTTAGTCAATCCAAACGGCATCACCAGCCACTCATAAAACCCGGATGGTGTCCTGAAAGCAGTCTTCGGCACACTATCCTTCGCCACTCTCAACTGGTGAAATCCCGTTGCCAAATCCATCTGAGAAAACACCTTAGCCTCGTGAAGCTGATCAAACAAGTCATCTATTCTCGGCAATGGATACTTGTTCTTCTTAGTCACCTTATTCAGCTCACGATAATCCACACACAACCTCAACGATCCATCCGCTTTGGTTGCGAACACAACTGGCGCACCCCATTCGGACACACTCCTCCGAATGAATCCTTTCCGTAAAAGGTCATCAACTTGCACCTTCAGCTCTTGCTGCTCCCTCGGTGCCATCCGCCTAAGAGGCATCACAACAGGTCTGGCTCCCTCAACTAGATCGATACGAAACTCGATCTCCCTATGCGGCGGCAACCCTTTGACTTCGTCAAAGACATCCTCAAATCCATTCACAATAGGCACCGATGACAGTCCATCCCGTGGAACAACTAGCGAATACATGAAGCTCATGAAGACGCCTTCTTCATGCTTACATCGTATCACAACCTTTCGCCCTTCCACATTCCCGACTGTCACCTCAAGCCTCTCACAATCAATCCTAGCCGCATACTTCCTAAGCCAGTCCATACCCAAAATAATTCCGAACCCCGCAAAGTTCAGAACAAAGCAATCACAAACAAACGAGCAATCATGACCCGACACAACTAGACCACGGCATATCATACACAAACATGACGAACCCCCCACTGGATTAGTCACAACCAATGGCCTATCAACAATATCCGGTTTCATACCTAACCGGCTTACCAAATCATCACAAACAAAAGAATGCGACGCTCCAGTATCAAACAACACTCTAACTGGAACACCACAAATAGAAAGAGTACCTTGAACCACCACACTCTTCCCCTTTTCTTCAGCAGTCGGAGCTTTTGAAGACGATGGAACAGCCCCCAAAGCATAGGCTTGCACAACCTGCCTATCTTTCCTCGGATCTGGACAGTCCTTCTTAATGTGTCCCAGCTTATCACAGTTGTAACACTTCAACTGCACCTTCGGATTCTTGCAATCCCGAGAAAGATGACCCTTCTGACGGCAGTTATAACAAGTCACCTCGCCCTTTGGCTTCTTCTGACCATCCTTTCCCTTCTGTTGCTGCTGCTTCCTCTTCTTATTCCCACTCTGCTGTGGTTTAGATCCTTCCCTGGTTACAGCAACAACAGAACTTTCCCTAGGAAACAAACTCTCATGCCTCAGAGCTTTCTCCACCAGCTTCTCAAATGGATCGTCCAGATGATCCACTAACTGCCTTCCTAGATAAGCATCCAGACCAGTCACAAACTTTTCATTCTTCTGGTAGGGAGAATCAATATATGATCTGGCATACTTAGACAAAGCTTCGAACTCAGAAATATACTCCAGAACAGGCCTTCCGCCTTGTTTGAGCTCCACAAATCTCTTGAACAAAACAGACCTCTGAGCAGTAGAGATGAACTTGGCTTCAAATCTAACTTGGAACTGCTCCCAAGTAATATCCTCTTCTGGTGTATCTATGGTGATAGAATTCCACCAATCAGCAGCTCTTCCCTGAAGCTGTCTCGATGCAAGCTTTCTCTTAGTTGCATCCTCAATCCCTAAGTCACCAAAGATCCTTTTGCAAGCATCAATCCATCTCTGCACCTCAATAGTCGACTCCGTCCCCAAGAAAGCTTTTCCTCCAAGAGAAGTATAATCCTTGCAAAGCTTAGCAAAATCCACCGGTCTTGGAGCTTGAACTTGAACTCCCACATCCACTGATGATCCTGAAGCTGGTATCCTTCTCATGATCGAAGTCATCATCGCTTCGAACATAGTTCCATAATCAACAGCTCCTTCATCAGCACGGCTTTCCCTTGCAGCTGGTCTCCCTCTTCGACTCATCCTTAGTATCTGTAATAAGAATGATTAGAACACCTTAAGAAACAACTGCATGAGGAGTTCAAATCCTTCTAGGCTACTATATTATATATAGTAATCACCCATCAAAATACAATTACGTCTCTCATACGTAGTTACGTCAGCGAGCGTTGGCTGAAATCGATTAACCAAAGCTCTGATACCAAATGTGACGACCGCCCAT
Organism: Allium cepa; assembly: GCA_030765085.1. Lineage (NCBI taxonomy): Eukaryota > Viridiplantae > Streptophyta > Magnoliopsida > Asparagales > Amaryllidaceae > Allium > Allium cepa. The sequence continues at coordinate 229,501,949 of CM060939.1, forward strand.
GACTCCTGCACCAAATCAAGGAAATAATGCGCTAAAAGGTGTGCCAGGCAGCCATGGACGATAGTCAGGGTAAAACAAAACAGAAGAATCTCTATCGCATAACTCACAGCGCATGGATAAAATACAATAGAGAAATATAATATAGTGAAGCTCCATAGAACAGAACATCATCATATAAGCATCACAGTTGTTTCATACAATCATCTACTCGAATCCATACATGAAAGCCTCACTACAAATCACTCAACCAAATACAGCAGCGGATACCCAGTACATATAGTAAGAAAACTAATATGCAAAGCCTCCTGCTCGTCTTCGTCATCTTTAGCGTAGAACTCCTAGCACAGCACCTGTCACCTGCTACCTAGTCTGCCCATCCCAAACATGGATGAACAGCCCAAGGTAATAAGAGGAGACATAAAACCTTGAGTCAGACAAAGTCTTAGTGAGCAGTAAATTAACAATCAAACATACCAAAGAGCATAAGGGATAAAAGGAATAGGAACCAAACCATCCCACTCCACCTCTTTCTACAGTGATAGCCCCCATACACACACTAAGGAGAAGTAAGCATAACATAGCAGATAAGTAAGGTAAAGCAATAATCACTCGAGTCAAGGACGATGTTTTCCAAATACAAACCCCCAAGGCCTAAACCAAGATCAGATAAGCACCCAGAAAACACCGCTCTTGAAGCCGAATGATGATACAACCAAACATCCAAACATCCATGACTCTGGCTATCACTGTTATCATTGCCTTGATTTCACCGTTAGTTGAATGACCGCCTGTCAAGGGCTAATGGTAACCCCGGTTTAGCCATAACTCCGCACGTCATCGTGACCCGTGCCTAAGCCGAACGCATCAGCCCAGAGTACTGGCACGTCATCATGACCCGTGCCTGGAACGTCATCGTGACCCGTTCCAACGTACCCTTGCTTTGAGTATGCTAGAACCTTCAACAACGATGAGATCTTAGCCTCCTAGTCATCCTCCTCGACGACTACTTCCATACTAGCTCAAGCGCCTCTCAAGCTAACCATTATCCACCCCAACCCGGACCGCATCACCGAGTTATAACTTTGCACGTCGTCATGACCCGTGCTTGGAACGTCTTCGTGACCCGTCCCATCACAACATATGTCTTGCCTCATCACATCATAGCAAAGTCTCTCAACTTGGAACGTCATCATGACCCGTCCCATCTCAACACAAGCCTTGCCTCATCATATCATCGCAAAGTCCCAACTCAACCATGCTTTGCCTTCTCGCATCATGGCAAGATCCCACATCCTCGAATCCATCCATATGAGCTTCCACATCCGCTTCATATGCCATTGGCAGCTTTCACCATTCAAGAGCCTTTCCACTTAGCTTTTGAATCATCTTCAACCATCTTGTTCCAAATCAACTACAAGCTAACTTGGAGCAATCAAATCTAACATACATTCAAACATTCAACCATTCAAACAAGATCTATTAAGCAATATCAATTATAATGGCAATTTCGTAATTAAGTGAGCAAAAGTCCAACATACGTGAAATCATGGTTTTTAGCATAGATCTATCAAATCTAAAACATGGGTTTTGTCTCTAATACTTGATAAATAACTTTCATAGATAAACATCTTCAAATATGATGGATCTACATGCAGACTTAAGGAAAATGCGAGAAAACGCTAACTTTAACACATAAACATATCACCAATCCACTACACTCCTTTGGGTCCGTGTGAGAGATAACTACCACTCACCAAATCACCAAAACAACCTAAAATCACAGCACTTCAGATCTGGACAGCGAAGATCACAGCTTGATCCGGAGAAATTTCACTTGAAACGGTGAAATCTAGCTTCTTCGGATGAAAATCTTCAACTTTGGATCTTCGATCTTTGATCTTCAATGGATGTTAGCACTTGATGGAAGTAGAGAAAGAAGTGAAGAAAATACTGTAGTCGAGTTTCCAAAATGGCAGCACTTCGTCGCTTCGAAAACCGGTGCCAAAAAGTGAGCCAAAGTCCACTATTTATAGGCTGGAAATCCTATGAGTCGTCGCCCCTATGAGTCGGTCACGACTCATCATGAGTCGTCCACGACTCATCCTTGCCGACTCAAGACAACATCATACGACTCATCTACAAAGGCGACTCAATGCCCCCCCCACGACTCAACGGCTCACACAAGAGCACGACTCAACTAGACCAGGTACGACTCAACTGCACAGGACCCAACGACCTACGACTTAACACACACAAGCTAACAACATCTGACTTAACTCGTATACGAGCTACGACTTACGACTCAATGGGTACACAACCTAACGTCTTAACGGTTTAAGCCCCTACACGACCTAAAGCCTTCACGTGTTACGACCTACGACTCATAGGCCTCCGACCTAACTCTACTAGATCCTAAGTCGTTTGAACGACCTAACACTAACCAATGGCCCAGATCTCCCAGCGACCTAAAATGAAAGGTGAGATAAAATGCTGCGACCTATCTATCCAAGGCTAAACCGGCCCAGCGTCCTAACATCTTTAACTCGCCACCGACCTAACATTCACTTACTAACTCGTAAACGAGTTACGAGATACGACTTATCTCTCGACCGACCTAAATCCTACCGAGCTAACAACTTCACGAGTCATCTACCTTACGACCTAAGCCCCTAACACTAAGTCGTAACTCGTTCTCGACCTAACTCAAAACAACATGCCACGACCTAACTACTAACCCGTTAACACCTTAACTCGGCAAACCTTATGAGTCGTAACTCGTTGACTCGGCCACTTCCTAAGGTCGTCTGCGACTTACTATAGGTCGGTCACCATCACTAAGTCGCCTAACTTTTAGGTCGTTACTTCTATAACTCGGCAACTCTTAGGTCGGTGAATTTCTTATCTCGGCCAACACTCCAACCCGTAACCCCTCCTTGAGTCGGTCCCCTATGAGTCGGTCACGACTCATCCCTTAGCTCGGCAATGCTCATGAGTCGGTCACAACTCATACTCCACCCGGGTTAACTTCTAAACGACTCAAGCTAGAGGCAACACAAACAACACTATCGACCTGCAAATTCTACGATCTATCGACACGTAAAATACGGGTCGTTACAATGGGTCGCTACCCCACCAATTTTGAGCCGAAACTACATAAACGGGGTTTATTCCCGTACACAAATAAAGGGATATCGCGCATCGCTAGTCTAAATCACAAAACGATCATCATTGATAAGTGTAAGTTACACTAAGCTAGTAAATAAATGAGTTTAACTTCATGTCCCATAACCACTGGCGTAACTTAAATATTTTCAAACTTATTGTAGATTCCCACTCGAAAATTGTCACAAGAGTTTCAATTGAACTAGTCTAAGAACTAACTGACAAAGTAAACGCAAGCGTTTCATACCACTGGTTTTGCTAAGTCGTTTAATTAGATTTCTCGAACGAATGAGGAAAGGTTTGTATATACTAATAATTTAGAAAACGATTTTATAAATGATAGAGTTGAAATCATCCTTGTGAAAGAGTTTGAATACTTACCACTAGTATAGAAACCTTTGTATTTCAAAGTGAAAAATCAAAAAAATGATTGTAAAAACAATCAATCATCAAAAATTCCATACGAAGACGTGAATTAAATCCATAGAAATCGATACAGAATCCATCAAAATGGATATTCCCAAAAATCTCAAAAAAAGAAATTATCAAAGCCAACAAAAGTGATAAAAACAAATCGGATCAACGAGAATCGATCTAAAACTGGAAATCCACCCAAAATTGGCCAATTTGGCTGAGATAAGCATATTCAGTCGATTGAACTGTATGGTCGGTCGACTGATACGATGCCCAGAAACTTTCGGTTCACAGGCTCAGTCGACTGAACTGTTTGGTCAGTCGACTGATACCGGTACAGGAACATTCTGTTCCCAATTTTATTCGACTGAACTTACAGTTCAATCGACTGAACTGTCGTTTGTAGTATTTTCAGCCTTTCCCCTAAGAAGGGCAAAACAAATCCTAACCGTACGCGATCGAGTGAGCAACGGAGACTAGGGATTTATGCCAAGCGACAATCCAGCCTTATAGGCACTTTGATACATCCCAAAAACATGTTCAAAAATCAAAGATAGGATTTTAAAGATTTTTGACTTCAAAACACCAAAATTGGAATATTCATCAAACCAATTCAATTCAAAGGCAAATGGACAAGGAATAGATGTTAGGAATTCATACCTAACAACTATCAAAGGTATAGACATAGATGTGAGTTCAAGAACTCACCTTTGAACCCAAATATAGAAATGAGAAGCTCTAAAACAAGCAAAGATTGATTTCTCTTCAACAAGATCTCTAGAATCTTCAATCTATTATCAAATGAAATGAATTTCCTAAGTTAGGGTTTAGGAATTTCTGAAAATTGAAGAGATATTGAGATGGAGAAGATGAAAAGGATGCTTACCTAAACTTCTCCTTGATTTCTAGCTTGAAGTTGATAATTCATAAGAGAATTGGGGCTTAGGAATTTTAATTTCCTCTTCTCTCCTCCATTTTTACCTTAGCTTGAGAGTGTTAGGAAATGAGGAATGGAATGAATGATGAGGAGTGGAGTTAGGTTATTTGTTAGGTTAGTGGGCTGAAAACCAAAACCCAAAGACCTAAATGAAAATATCAAAATTCTACTCAACTCCAAACATATCGATGTTTATACTCAAAAAGGTCGCAAACGCCATTTTGGACTCAATGGAAGGGGTATCGAGTCCTAATTCGACTATTTGCAAAAAAATGACATTCCGGACTTAAATCTGACCAACGATGCTATATTTAAATTAAACATTTAAATATACAATTGTAAAATATATGGGTTGTTACTGACTCCCCTCCTTAAATAAATTGCATCCTCGTAATACTTAAGAAGAAAAAAAAGAGTAACAAACATAAAAGTATATCAACGCAAAAGAAAATTTGAAATAAGAAGTTCACCTTAAAGAGCTCGAGAGAGTAAGTCAGAATGTGTTCGCTCGATGAATTCTCTGAATTTCCAAGAGCAATCCTTAGGATTTGAAGACCATTGAACTTTCACAAGCTGGACATCTTTATTACGAAGATGTTTAACCTCCGCAGCAATGATACGAATAGGATGTTGCTCATAAGTCAAATTAGGCGACACTTCAATTTCTTCAATAACACAGGGCTCAAGAATAGAATCGGAATCATTAAGGCATTTCTATAGTTGAGAAACGGAAACATGTCATGAATAGCAGAAAATTGAGCCGGTAATAAAAGGTGATAAGCTACGGAACCAATACGTTCGGTGATGGAAAATGGACCAATATATTGAGGCGCTAATTTTCCCGATCGACTGAAACACATAACACCCTTCACAGGTGAAACACGAATAAACACCAAATCTCCCATAGAAAATTCTAATTTCCTTCGGTATCGGCACAGAATTTTTGTCTACTTTGAGCTTCTTTTATCCTGATACCAAGCTGTGACGCCCTACCTCTACACTCACATTAGCCAAGGACACTACGGGGTAATGCCATCGACTAGCACGAAGAGGAAGCCATATGACGAGCGGCCATCTATGAAATTGCTTTGTGCGGGTACCGATATGTCAGATAGTACGACATGCATTTCATTTCAAGAGGGAATGCGACCTATCAAATACGAACTCAATGCTACTACACAATGGCTATGTGGACTTGGAAACAAATACAGAAATAAGCATAACACAAATCAGATATACATATCACTAAGGAGGAAATAGATATGAATATATCATATAAAAGCGTACATCAAAGTAATGGTCATACGAGATCCACTACATCATTAAAGTATAGGTACAAGTGCTAGGCAAAAGAATATGTATACATCAAGGAGTCTCTATCTCGAATGTATAAAAGCAAAACTACTAAACTAAGTAGTTAGCCAAAATGTTAGAAGCTAGTCCCTGCTAAGAAGTCAAGTAGAAGCACCTTAACACCTCGGCCTGACCCGAGTATTATTTAAGGAGGAAATAATAAATGGATCAATCTAGCTATAAATATCATATAAAATGAGATGAGATAAGAGATATGACAAAAACGTATGATAACAATAATGTCATACTATGACAATTATACATTAGATGATAACAAAAACCATACAATATCTCGAATATTCTCAAACACAAAAAAGAAAGTCATGTTCTTTAACATATTCACCAAACCACAAATATTGATTAAACTTATCAATGTAAATCACAATAATTAGTGAAGCATAAATTGGAGAAATCATCAATTAGAAATCCAGAAGACACAAAGGGGGGGCCTATCACAAACGGGAGCATGAAAACTCACCAACACGTGCATCACAAATAAACGCTATTCCATGGTCGCTAACCATCAAATTTTGAGCCGAGGCTCCACAAACGACCCGAAGACCATGGGTCGCTACCCCACCAATTTTGAGCCGAAACTCCACAAACGGCGTTTAGTCCCCCACACAAACAAATAGACATTGCGCATTGCTAGTCTAAATCACAAAACGATCATCATTGATCAATAAGTGTAAATTACACTAAGCTAGTAAATAAATGAGTTTAGCTTCATGTCCCATAACCACTGGCTTAACTTAAATATTTTCGAACTTATTGTAGATTCCCACTCGAAAATTGTCACAAGAATTTCAATTGAACGAGTCAAAGAATTAACCGACAAAGTAAACGCAAGCGTTATATATCACATGTTTTGCTAAGTCGTTTAATTGGATATCTTAAAAGAATGAGGAAAAGGTTTGTATATACTAATAGATTGGAAAACGATTTTATAAACGCTAGAGTTGAAATCATCCTTGTGAAAGAGTTTGAATATTTACTACTAGTATAGAAACCTTTGTATTTAAAGTGACAAATCACAAAAATGATTGTAAAAACAATCAATCACCAAAAAATCACATACGAAGACGTGAACCAAATCCATAGATATCGATATCGAATCCATCAAAATGGTTATTCCCAAAAATCCCAAAAAAAGAAATTATCAAAGCCAACAAAAGTGATAACAACTAATTGGATCAAAGAGAATCGATTTAAAACTGAAAATCCACACAAAATCGGCAAATTTGGCTGAGATAAGCAGATTTTGTCTATTGAACTGTGGGGTCAATCGACTGATACTATGCCCAGAAACTTTCGGTTTCCAGGCTCAGTCAACTGAACTATTTGTTCATTCGACTGATAGTGGAGCAGGAACTTTCTGTTTCCAGTTTCAATCGACTGGTCTTACAGTTCAGTCAACTGAACTGTCATTTGCAGCATTTTCAGCCTATCCCCTTAGAAGGCAAAACAAATTCTAACCGAAAGCGATCGAACGAGAACTGAAGACTAGGGATTTATGCCAAGCGACAACCCAGCTTTATAGGCACTTCGATACATCCCAAAAACATGTTCAAACATCAAAGATAGGATTTTAAAGATTTTTGACTTCAAAACACCAAAATTGAAATATTCATAAAACCAATTCAATTCAAAGGCAAATGGACAAGAAATAGATGTTAGGAATTCATATCTAACAACTATCAAAGGTATAGACATAAATGTGAGTTCAAGAACTCACCTTTAAACCCAAATATAGAAATGAGAAGCTCTAAAACAAGCAAGGATTGATTTCTCTTCAATAACACCTCTAGAATTTCAATCTATTATCAAATGAAATGAATTTCCTAAGTTAGGGTCTAGGAATTTTAGAAAATTGAAGAGAGATTGAGATGGAGAAGATGAAGATGATGCTTACCTAAGCTTCTCCTTGATTTCTAGCTTGAAGTTGACAATTGCTAAGAGAATTAGGGCTTAGGAATTTTAATTTCCTCTCCTCTTCCCCATTTTTACCTTAGCTTGAGAGTGTTAGGAAATGAGGAGTGGAATGAATGAAGAGGAGAGGAGTTGGGTTATTTGTTAGGTTAGTCGGCTGAAACCCAATCCCAAAGCCCTAAATGAAAATATTAAAATTCTACTCAACTCCAAACATATCGATGTTTATACTAAAAAAGGTCGCAAATGCCATTTTAGACTCAATGGAAGGGGTCTCGAGTCCTAATTCAACTATTTGCAAAAAGTGACATTTCGGACTTAAATTCGACTAACGATGCTATATTTAAATAAACATTTAAATATACAATCGTAAAATATGCGGGTTGTTACAGACTCACCTCCTTAAAGAAATTGCGTCCTCGCAATACTTAAAAAGAAAAAAAAGAGTAACAACCATAAAAGCGTATCAACACAAAAGAAAATTTGAAATAAGAAGTTCACCTTAAAGTGCTCGAGATAGTAAGTCAGGATGTGTTCGCTCGATGAATTCTTTGGATTTTCGAGCGCAATCGTTAGGATTTGAGGACCATTGAACTTTCGCAAGCGGGACATCTTTATTACGACGATGTTTAACCTCCGTAGCAATGGTACAAATAAGATGTTGCTCATAAGTCAAATTAGGCGACACTTCAATTTCTTCAATAACACTGGGCTTAAGAATAGAATCAGAATCTCTAAGGCACTTCCGTAGTTAAGAAACGTGAAACATGTCATGAATAACAGAAAATTGAGCCGGTAATAAAAGGCGATAAGCTACGGAACCAATACGTTCGGTGATGGAAAATGGACCAATATATCGAGGCGCTAAACTGAAACGCACAACACCTTCATAGGTGAAACACGAATAAACACCAAATCTCCCACAAAAAATTCTAATTTCCTTCTTCGGTTATTGGCGCAGGATATTTGTCTACTTTGAGCTTCTTTCATCCCGATACCAAACTGTGACAACCCACCTCTAAACTCACACAAGCCAAGGACACTACGGGGTAATGCCGTCGACTAGCACGAAGAAGAAGGCTGTTGAGGAGCAACCATCTGTGTAATTGCTTTGTGCGGGTACCAAAATGTCAGATAATATGGCATACATTCATTTCAAGAGGGAATCCGACATATCAAATACGAACTCAAAGCTACTACATAGTGACTACATGTACTTCGAAAACAAATATAGAAATAAGCATAACAAATCAGTCACATATATTCATATCTCTAAGACGGAAACAAATATGAATATATCACATAAAAGCTTGCATCAAAGTAGTGGTCATACAAGATCCACTACATAAAAAAAGTATAGGTACAAGTGCTAGACAAAAGAATATGTATACATCAAGGAGTCTCTGTCTCGAATCTATAAAAGAAAAACTACTATACTAAGTAGTTAGCCAAAAGTTAGAAGCTAGTCCCTGCTAAGAAGTCAAGTAGAAGCACGTTAACATCTCGGTCTGACCCGAGTATTATTTAAGGAGGAAATAATAAATGGATCAGTCTAGCTATAAATATCATATAAAATGTGATGAGATAAGAGATATGACAAAAACGTATGATAACAATAATGTCATACTGTGACAATTATACATTAGATGACAACAAAAATCATACAATATCTCGAATATTCTCAAACACAAAAAAGAAAGTCATATTCTTTAACATATTCACCAAACCACAAATATTGATTAAACTTAACAATGTAAATAACAAAAATTAGTGAAACAAAAATTCGAGAAATCATCAATCAGAAATCCAGAAGACACAAAGGGGGAGGCCTATCACAAACGGGAGCATGAAAACTCACCAACACGTGCATCACAAATGAACGCTATTCCATGGTCGCTAACCATCAATTTTTGAGCCGAGGCTCCACAAACGGCCTGAAGACCATGGGTCGCTACCCCACTAATTTTGAGCCGAAACTCCATAAACGGCGTTTAGTCCCCTACACAAACAAAGAGACATCGCGCATCGCTAGTCTAAATCACAAAACGATCATCATTGATCAATAAGTGTAAATTACACTAAGCTAGTATATAAATGTGTTTAGCTTCATGTCCCATAACCACTGGCTTAACTTAAATATTTTCGAACTTATTGTAGATTCCCACTCGAAAATTGTCACAAGAGTTTCAATTGAACGAGTCAAAGAATTAACTGACAAATTAAAAGCAAGCGTTTTATACCACTTGTTTTTCTAAGTCGTTTAATTGGATTTCTTAAACGAATGAGGAAAAGGTTAGTATATACTAATAGATTGGAAAACGATTTTATAAACGATAGAGTTGAAATCATCCTTGTGAAAGAGTTTGAATATTTAGTACTAGTATAGAAACCTTTTTATTTCAAAGTGACAAATCACAAAAATGATTGTAAAAACAATCAATCACCAAAAAATCACATACGAAGACGTGAACCAAATCCGTAGAAATCGATATCGAATCCATCAAAATGGATATTCCCAAAAATCCTAAAAAAAGAAATTATCAAAACCAACAAAAGTGATAACAACTAATTGGATCAAAGAGAATCGATTTAAAACTGAAAATCCACACAAAATCGGCATATTTGACTGAGATAAACAGATTTAGTCAATTGAACTTTGGGGTCAGTCGACTGATACTATGCCCAGAAACTTTCGGTTTTCAGGCTCAGTCAACTGAACTATTTGGTCAGTCGACTAATAGTGGAGCAGGAACTTTCTGTTTCCAGTTTCAGTCTATTGATCTTACAGTTCAGTCGGCTGAACTGTCATTTGCAGCATTTTCAGCCTATCCCCTAAGAAGGCAAAACAAATTTTAACCGAAAGCGATCGAACAAGAACCGAAGCCTAGGGATTTATGCCAAGCGACAACCCAGCATTATAGGCACTTCGATACATCCCAAAAACATGTTCAAACATCAAAGATAGGATTTTAAAGATTTTTGACTTCAAAACACCAAAATTAAAATATTCATCAAACCAATTTAATTCAAAGGCAAATGGACAAGGAATAGATGTTAGGAATTCATACCTAACAACTATCAAAGGTAAAGACATAAATGCGAGTTCAAGAACTCACCTTTAAACCCAAATATAGAAATGAGAAGGTCTAAAACAAGAAAAAATGATTTCTCTTCAATAACACCTCTTGAATTTTAAATCTATTATCAAATGAAATGAATTTCCTAAGTTAGGGTCTAGGAATTTTAGAAAATTGAAGAGAGAATGAGATGGAGAAGATGAAAATGATGCTTACCTAAGCTTCTCCTTGATTTCTAGCTTGAAGTTGATAATTGCTAAGAGAATTAGGGCTTAAGAATTTTAATTTCCTCTTCTCTCCCCCATTTTTACCTTAGCTTGAGAGTGTTAGGAAATGCGGAGTGGAATGAATGAAGAGGAGTGGAGTTGGGTTATTTGTTAGGTTAGTCGGCTGAAACCCAATCCCAAAGCCATAAATGAAAATATTAAAATTCTACTCAAGTCCAAACATATCGATGTTTATACTCAAAAAGGTCGCAAATGCCATGTTGGACTCAATGGAAGGGGTCTCGAGTCCTAATTCAACTATTTGCAAAAAGTGACATTTCGGACTTAAATTCGACTAACGATGCTATATTTAAATAAACATTTATATATACAATCGTAAAATATGTAGGTTGTTACAGACTCCCCTCCTTAAAGAAATTGCATCCTCGTAATTCTTAAAAAGAAAAAAAGAGTAACAACCATATAAGCATATCAACACAAAAGAAAGTTTGAAATAAGAAGTTCACCTTAAAGTGCTCGAGATAGTAAGTCAGGATGTGTTCGCTCGATGAATTCTTAGGATTTTCGAGAGTAATCCTTAGGATTTGAGGACCATTGAACTTTCACAAGCAGGACATCTTTATTACGAAGAAGTTTAACCTCCGTAGCAATGGTACAAATAGGACGTTGCTCATAAGTCAAATTAGGCGACACTTCAATTTCTTCAATAACACAGGGCTCAAGAATAGAATCGAAATCTCTAAGGCATTTCTGTAGTTAAGAAACGTGAAACATGTCATGAATAACAGAAAATTGAGCCGGTAATAAAAGGCGATAAGCTAGGGAACCAATACGTTCGGTAATGGAAAATGAACCAATATGTCGAGGAGCTAATTTTCCCGATCGACTGAAACGCACAACACCCTTCACAGGTGAAACACGAATAAACACCAAATCTCCCACAGAAAATTCTAATTTCCTTCTTCAATTATTGGTGTAGCATTTTTGTCTACTTTGAGCTTCTTTCATCCTGATTCCAAACTGTGACGCCCCACCTCTATACTCACACAAGCCAAGGACACTACGGGGTAATGCCATTGACTAGCACGAAGAAGAAGGCTGTTGAGGAGCGACCATCTGTGTAATTGCTTTGTGCGGGTACCAAAATGTCAGATAACATGACATACATTCATTACAAGAGGGAATCCGACATATCAAATACGAGCTCAAAGCTACTACACAGTGACTACATGTACTTCGAAAACAAATATAGAAATAAGCATAACAAATCAGTCACAAATATTCATATCTCTAAGACGGAAACAAATATGAATATATCACATAAACATCAAAGTAGTGGTCATACAAGATCCACTACATCAAAAAAGTATAGGTACAAGTGCTAGACAAAAGAATATGTATACATCAAGGAGTCTCTGTCTCGAATGTATAAAAGCAAAACTACTAAACTAAGTAGTTAGCCAAAAGTCAGAAGTTAGTCCCTGCTAAGAAGTCAAGTAGAAGCACCTGTACCACCTCGGTCTGACCCGAGTATTATTTAAGAAGGAAATAATAAACGGATCGGTCTAGCTATAAATATAATATAAAATGAGATAGGATAAGAGATATGACAAAAACGTATGATAACAATAATGCCATATTGTGACAAATATACATTAGATGACAACAAAAATCATGTAATATCTCGAATATTCTCAAACACTAAAAAGAAAGTCATATTCTTTAACATATTCACCAAACCACAAATATTGATTAAACTTATCAATGTAAATCACAAAAATTGGCGAAACACAAATTCTAAAAATCATCATTAGAAATCCAGAAGACACAAAGGGGGAGGCCTATCACAAACGGGAGCATGAAAACTCACCAACGCGTGCATCACAAATGGAACACCTTTTCATGGTCGCTAACCATCAATTTTTGAGCCGAGGCTCCATAAACAGCCCGAAGACAATGGGTCGCTACCCCACCAATTTTGAGCCGAAACTCCACTAACGGGGTTTATTCCCCCACACAAACAAAGAGACATCACGCATCTCTAGTCTAAATCACAAAACGATCATCATTGATCGATTAGTGTAAATTACACTAAGCTAGTAAATAAATGAATTTAGCTTAATGTCCCATAACCACTGGCTTAACTTAAATATTTTCGAACTTATTGTAGATTCCCACTCGAAAATTGTCACAAGAGTTTCAATAGAACGAGTCTAAGAATTAACCGACAAAGTAAACGCAAGCGTTTCATACCACTTGTTTTGCTAAGTCGTTTAATTGGATTTCTCGAATGAATGAGGAGTTTGTAAATACTAATAGATTAGAAAAAGATTTTATAAACGAGCTTTGTATTAAAATAGAGTTGAAGTCATCCTTGTGAAAGAGTTTGAATATTTGCTACTAGTATAGAAACCTTTGTATTTCAAAGTGACAAATCACAAAAATGATTGTAAAAACAATCAATCACCAAAAATTCACATACGAAGACGTGAATCAAATCCATAGAAATCGATATCGAATCCATCAAAATGGATATTCTCAAAAATCCCAAAAAAAGAAATTATCAAAGCCAACAAAAGTGATAACAACTAATCAGATCAACGAGAATTGATTTAAAACTGGTCCACACAAAATCGGCAAATTTGGCTGAGATAAGCAGATTCAGTCGACTGAACTGTGTGGTCAGTCGACTAATACTATGCCCAGAAACTTTCGGTTTCCAGGCTCAGTCGACTAAACTGTTTGGTCAGTCGACTGATACTGGCACATGAACTTTCTGTTCCCAGTTTCAATCGACTGATCTTATAGTTCAGTCGACTGAACTGTCATTTGCAGTATTTTCAGCCTAGCCCCTAAGAAGGGAAAAACAAATCCTAATGGGACGCGATCGAACGAGCAATGGAGACTAAGGATTTATGCCAAACGACAAACCAACCTTATAGACACTTCGATACACCCTAAAAACATGTACAAACATAAAAGATAGGATTTTAAAGATTTTTGACTTGAAAACAACAAAATTGGAATATTCGTCAAACCAATTCAATTCAAAGGCAAATGGACAACGAAAAGATGTTAGGCATTCATACCTAACAACTATCAAAGGTATAGGCATAGATGTGAGTTCAAGAACTTACCTTTTAATCCCTAAACAACAAATGAGAAGCTCTAGAACAGGCAAAGATTGATTCCTCTTGTGACGACCCAGAATTTTGAACATTTGAAATCGAAATATTTAATTGGTTTTAAATATTTGGAAGTTATTTTAACCTTTAATTTCAAATATAAATGTGAATTTGGCAATTAAATTATTGAATTTAATTTATTAATGATGGGTAATGATTTGAATTTTCAATTTTTAGCTTGTTAAAAATAATTTGATGGTTTAGAAAATTTATATTGATAATGCTGAAGATAATACAAGCTTCAGAATTGAATTTGGAAATAGTTTGTTCATTTTTGACATTTTATCATTTAAATCGATATTTAAAAATAGCCTTCCGAGACACAATGTCGGAATTCGACGAAACCAGTTCCATTGGATCAGTAATATTGAATTATTATCGGATTTCAATTTTCGTAGCATTTGGCGTTGTTGTGTGCGCATATGATAAGAAAACGCGTTGGAAATTAAATTGAAATTTAATTGAAATTTTTTGTAAAATCAAATCACAGTCAAGTTCAGTCAGAAGCAAGCTTCCCTTTTCTCATGCAAAGGGCAAATCAATATCGCATCCATCTTTATTTCCTTTCATTTCAGTTCATTTCAAAACGAAAAGATCCAGAACAGAGAAAAAATCAAGGCCGTGACTCTCTCTCCCTCTTCAGTTCTCAAAATCAAATTTTTTTTAATCAATGGCCGAAGCCAAAAGGCGCGTTGGGAAGTGTCACGCGCACAAGGGTGGATGCGGAAGCCTATCGTGCGGTGGTTCATGGGTTCGATTGGGAAGTCGAAGTCGTGGTTAAGAGTTAGGGTTTTCACGTTCGATGAGGGTGGAGAGGCTCTGGGTTGTTCGACTTCTGGTGATGTGGTGGCTCGTAAGGGAATTAGGGGCGTGACATGCTGCTGCACGATCAACAAGGAGCTCGAACATCACTGCGAGCAAATGGCTTCGATCGAAGCTGTTGTTTTGGGGATTTGGAACTTCAATCAGAGCGTCGCGAGTCAGCGAAGTGGGGTAGTTCGGTGAGCTCCAGCGCAATGGGGCAGTGAGATATTCTTGCTGTTTGATTTTATTATAAATTTATCATAAACTGAAATTTGTGTTTTTCTTTATTTTATTTCAACCATAAATAGTTGCAGTAATGTATTTTATACAGTTTTATATTTTATCTGCATTTTTTCAGTTACTAATTTTTTTAATGTAATATAGGATAAATCTGTTAATGAAATTATTAAATTATTTTAATCGATAGGAATATTTTATAAAATAAATATTGGATTAAATTTAGTTTTAAATTTAATTTTTGTTAGATGAATTTATTAGAAGAAATTGGTTTAAAATAAAGTCATTGGATAATTAAAATTACCAAACACAAAAAAATAAAATAAAATTGGTTATTCGATTACTTCGAATATTAATGAATTGTCTAATTGCTTATACAAGGTCAAAACTGTGAAATCAAGTCGGAATTGGAAAGGGATTGCAAAACGAAAGCTAAGGTGAGATCTTCTCACTCAAACAAAGGGTTTTGTTTAATTTTAGACAGTTAAATTTAAAATGGTTGATTGTGTGTTTGGATGATGGTTGTTATTATTTGTTTTGAAATAGACCCTATGCGCCGCATAATAGCGGAGGTTATTATATTTAACTCATGTACCACGATATTCCACCATGAAGTGGAATTGGTATTATATATGTATTTGGAGTTGATTTCCCACATTATATAGTGGATGAGACCCTATGCGCCGCATAATAGCGGATAATATTTTATAAATCCCATATACCGCGATATTCCACATCGAAGTGGAATTGGTATTTAGTTGTTGTGCTAACGTCTGTGCATACAGGGAAACAGGTTGGAGGGATCCAATCGTATGAAGCGGGGTCTAGCTTGGAAGTCCCAAGAGTGACTCATGTGCTCTTAAGTATATTTTATATAGATGTATACTTTCGCGGAATGGGGGAGTACCCTCCTAGTTACGTTGGATTAATTCGTTTTACTAATTTTATTCAAACCTTTGAATCAGTTTTTCTATAATTGCAACTGAATGAGTCAACCATCATTCACGATATTTTATTATAGTTTTTTCATTCCATTCCATTAAGTTTGGATTATTATCTTATTTAGTCCATTCTATCAAGTTGGACTGTTTTCTTTGTTTAATCCATTCTGTCCAGTTTGCATTTTACTCGTTTTGTTTTCATTCTTTCAAGTCTGGTTTAATATTATTTATGCTCCTTTATATTTGGAGTTGTTTTAGATATTTATTTCTGCTCTTGCCAGTATGGATGTTATTCTTGTGAGGTAAAAACCCGTTCCACATTAGCGTCGCGGTCTCATAGAATTTTTATAAGATCACCATTATTCGAGTTATCACACGCTGGTATTCCCAGACTGATCCGAGTGTTATTTTTATTATAATGCTCGGGTGAGACTGAGTATTTTCCCAGGTTGTCTTTGAAGTTTTGGAGATTGTGGAGAGAAGCCGAAGATTCACCTATCATAGTATTTTACTTTTCACTGTATTATATAATATACCTACGGCATTTGCAAGGTCGGGATGTTATAACTATCTAGCTGATAGGGGTTTGTTTTTAACTCTGATATACTATTTACGTTTGGAGTGAAAGTTTCTACTATCCTTGTTATATTACATATTGTCGATTCTGTAGGATCGATTTCACCCTAGAAATGTAGGGGTGAATAGGGTCATACTAATGATTAGAAATTTTTTATGCGGAAGTATATAAAATATTTACAACACAGATATAATAGAGTAATAGCAGCATAGATAATAGTGGGATAAAAAAGCATAAAATAGAATGCACAGATTTACCCAGCTTCGGCAAAACCATACCTACGTGCTGCCTTCAAGGTTTCTACTACAAATTAAGTAGTCAGACGCTTACACACGTAAACTCGCGACAGCCCCTATCGACTAACCTAACTCTATGCTCGAAACCCTACCACAACTCAGCCATTGAGTTACGAATTCCCGAGCCACACCACCGTAGTTGTCCCCTAGTCACACGACTAGAATTTACAACGTTTTAAAAAAGAGAAACACAAATTTAAAATAAATTTAAAAACAAAGACACAAAGTCTTTAAAAATAAAACAAGGTCGGCCCCCCTTTTATTTCCTTTTATTTCTATAGCCTTCTTTGCTCTGTAAAAATGGTGGCCTCGTTCCTTTACTTGCTCGTTCCTCTTTCAATAATTAAGGCTTTGGAAAATTTGAAGTTGCCAACTTTTTTCGATCGAGTAGATGTTTCTCATTCCTTGCTTTTTTCGATCGTTTGTCTCATGATATGCTTTCAGCTTCTTCAGAATTGTCAAGCTTGAATGTTTAAGATGGTATATGATTTTGCTTTTCCAATATGCTTAAGCTCGACTTGATTCGAGTTTTAATGATTGATTGCTTCTCTATTCTTCTTGAAATCGAATGCTATTTTATGGCCAATGATGATTGGGTTCTATAGGATTCTAATTCCTATATTTCATTCAAATGTACTATTCGAATTCGTCTGATAATTTTAGCTTGGCCGTATGATTTCGATTGAATGTTTGAGACGATTTCTGACTTCTTTAATTCATATATGTTATGATTACTTGTTTTGCACGACTTTGATTTTGATTTGTTCGAACTTCCTTGGTCCCTACGATTTTTAATTCTCTGTTGACATCGGCCTTGACTTTGGTCGTGGTTGACTTCGGCCATTTTGATTCTGCTGTATGAATTTATGGCTTGACTCTAACTTGTTCATTGTCACCTGACTTCGACTTTGGTAAAAATTGTTAATTGCTCTGTTGTATTTTTAACTTGATGCTTGTAGTTGTTCATCCGGTCATTGCATATCAATACATGTATGTTCATATATATATGTATGTATGTATGTATGTTTGAGCTTTGCCATTTTGAACTACTGCACTATTCTGTCAACTGTCGTGTTGATGTTGCACTTGTACCATTCGAGTTGTGGTACTGGTTATCACTACATACATCATATATATGTACATTTACATGCCTATAGAATTTTCAACCTGATGCTTGAATGCAGTTTATCACCATGTTGTCTCCATGCCTTCACTAGTTCACTGGTCTGTTTCATTTAAAGCTGTACATATGTGTTTGCATATGACACTCCATATTGTCACTGTACTTTTTTTGTTGGTTGCTGTTCTTTGAATCGCTCTTGTTTTTTCATTTTGGACTGGTTGACACTGTTGAGTTTGGTTAAGTTGTTGTAGTCTGCATTACACTGTCTTACTGCATCATGAAGTCTGATCGCTTGTGTGGCCTTCTTTAGGTGCTCTGATCCTTTGATTCATTTTATTGTTATGCATTTGTAGAGTCTGACCATTTGAACCATTGACTGTTTTCAATTGATAACTGCAGTGTTGTTTTGATATTGTGTTTATTTTGTTTCACTGGTGACATTGTTTTGCATTCTTCGGGTTGTTGGTGCCACTTTTGTTTATGTAATTAAGTTTGGTCATACTACATATATATGTAGTTCACTGCTTCATGTACTTTGGGTCTGGTCTCTGATGTTGTGAGTTCGGCTTCTCTGCTCTGACTCATAGGTTTCACACAGTTCATAATTTTCGGGTTGAAATGTAAACAACCTCGTCTCTTTGTAGTCTGATCTAGGTTGCATTGTGCATTGTCTGGTTGGATTTGAGATGAGTTGCATTATGGTTTATTACTGTGCAATATTTCACTTGAGTCTTCACCTGGTTGTATTTGAATTCCGGTGCTCGACAGTTTTATGATGTTTTGCAGTGCACCTGAGTTGAATCCGACTTTTGATTTCGGTTTGACCTTGTGCTCACCTGTCCCTGCAGATTTATCATGTGTATATCGGTGTGCACGGCCTTGTGGCATGTACAGTGATGCACCGTGCATGTCACAAGCTGTTCATGCATGTTGAATTCAAATTTAAATGATGACAAACAACCCAAATAACTGAGGCAAATAATATTTTCAAAATAAATTTTATTTTACACCGCAAAAATATTTCATTTTCAATTTTACCACGTCAGTGTATATTTTTGCAGATAGCTCAGATGATGGATTCAATTTGGAATAAAGTTGAAGATAATTACGATTGAACGAGCGATATGCAGCGAGGACAGTTATGTAAATTGAAATGTATCGTAATTGCAAATTGTATGTATATAGTGAGAGCTCAAATTCGTACTATTCAAAATTGTAATAAAATATTTGTTTGAATAAAATATCTGTTTGAATCTGTGTTATTTATTTTATTTAGTAAATATTTATTTAATCTATGTAAATAAAATAGTATATTAACAAATACATTTAATTGAATATATATATATATATATGTTTGTTATCATCAAGCAAAAATCATATACTAGCATATTCAACAATCTCCCCCTTTGATGATAACAAACATATATTTAAGATTTTGAATTTATTAAATGTATTTGATCATTCAATTTTCTCCCCCTATTTTAATGCTCCCTCTCTATACAAAGCTCTCCCTTCATATATGCATGAAAATAAATAAAAATATGCCAATGAGCCTAGATGTAAATAAAAAATAAAAAATAAAATATTTGACCTTTACTTGTCGAAATCTTAACTTTTCTCTCCCTCTTTTGTTATCAGCAAAAGAGTAATAGTGTTAGAAATATAGAGATAAAGTGATAGACATTAATACAACATTAATACCCAATAGAGTATTAATATTAAATTTCAATAAAAAATCAAACAAAAATCATAAATACTCTACTAGGCGCATATTCCACTTTATAATGATAGGGGTGATGTCATCATATAAAACCATATAGTTGTATCTATTTGTGGTATATTTATATCAGGAATTAGAATATCTACTAACCATGCATAATTGTTAGGACTTTTGAATGAGATTAGTAGTATTCCAAATTTTTGTTAAAAAATGAACTCAAGTATCTTCTAACCACGCATAACCGTGAGAACTTTTAAATAGCATTAGAATCAACTTGTCTGTTAAATCAATCAATTTTGACATGCGTTCCATACATGCATAACCGTGAGGACTTTTAAATGAGCATGGAAGCACATAATCAAAAATCCCAAGTAATTCACCCATGCATAATCGGGAGGACTTTTTAATGAGAGTGAATACTCTGGATGTTTTTTATTGCTAAAAATATAATGAACGTGCATAATTTCCCGTTTAGAATACCACATATTGACATACCATATTGGATTATGATGAGTGATGGTCGATAAAAATACGATAGAAATAAAAATGGTCATGGAATATTTACCAACAAAAGTTTTATAACTCTTGTTTAAATTTCTAAAGAAATTTACTTAATTATACTGTCTCAAATTATAGTATATGATTAATATCAACACTCATCACTTTTTTCAATCACTATTTATCTTTTAGATAATCAGTAGGGAGTCAGTTAAGTCAATGTAGTTATTTAAGATTAATCCAAAAATAATTATAAAATCAAATTTTCAAAAATGACTAATCTGAAACAAGGTCAACAAAAAAAATGATTTTTTGGAAGGGGTTGTATAAGAAAAATGTCTGCTATTTGAAAATTATTTTAAATTAAAAATATGCAGATATTTTCTTTGGAAAATGGTGCAACTACTAAATGTCAACATAAATCACGTTTCACCAGTAATTTTTCTATCAACAAAATTACCAGTGTTATCTACATCTGAATTTTCTTGTTAACTCAAAATTATCATTAGTTGGATTTGATAGACCAGACCGTGAAGTGTGCATCAAAATATCTTAAAATTGTTTTTAACAACTTTTAAATTAATTTCTCTTGAATTTGAATTTAAAGTAATGCAAATTTACCAACAATGACCATTGTGTGAGATCTATAAATATATTCACGTGTATCATCAAAAGTCAATACAAGACAATATCTTTTATCATCTAATTTTGCAATATCATTAGTCCAAAAACTACCGGCATATAAAGATAAGTGGCCAACTATCAGAATAAAAAATAAGAACATATCAGAATAATCAGAATCAAAATCATCATTTATTTTATTGCCACATGACTGGCTGAATCAAATCAGATTATGGTGCAGATTATCACATTTAATATATCGTTCAAGATGAATATACCATTACCTCTTTTACCTTTACGATAATTTTTTGTTGTTGCCCATTGTGGTTCTGCCACCTTTGTATTAGGCTAAGGAACTTTGATTTGTCGCCCATTGTGTGTCTGGAACAACCAGAATCTTGATAACACCGTTGTTGTTCCTTAGCCTGCCACCACACTTACACGAGAGAATATTTTTGTGACCAATTTGTTTTTATTGGTCCATGGTTGTTAGTGGCAACGAATTTTGAAAAAAATCAAAGTATTTTTCTCATCAATTCTATCACACCTATTTTCAATAATATTCCAACATTTAACATTAACAGATTTTAAATAAAATTCCATTTTTAATTTCCAATTCAAAAAATCCGTTCTATCAAAAACAGGAGGAATAATAATGGACCGACCCATAGCAAAAGCATTATTAAAAGAAGCTATTTTAAAAATTCAAATTGGTAAAACATAATCGGTCATTGAAAAATCAAATTTTTTAAACAAAAATGGCTTTTGTTCCTAGCTCTGATACCACTTATAGGATCGATTTCACCCTAGAGGGGGGGGGGGCGAATAGAGTGGTACTAATGATTATAAAATTTTTGTGCGGAAGTATATAAAATATTTACAACAAAGATATATCAGAGTAATAGCAGCATAGATACTAGTAGGATAATAAAAGCATAAAATAGAACAGACGGATATACCCAGCTTCGGCATAACCCTGCCTACGTGCTGCCCCCAAGGTTTCTACTAGAAATTAAGTAGTCAGACGTTTACACACGTAAACTTATGACACCCACTATCGACTAACCTAACTCTACGCTCAAAACAACGCCATAACTCAGCCACTGAGTTGCAAATTCTCGAACTACACCACCGTAGTTCGTCCCCTAGTCACACGACTAGAATTTACAATGTTTTAAAAAGAGAAATACAAATTTAAAAAGCAATTTAAAAACAAAGACACAAAGCCCCTAAAAATAAAACAAGGCCGACCACCTTTTATTTCCTTTCATTTCTATAGCCTGCTTTGCTCTGCAAAAATGGAAGCCTCGTTTCTTTACTTGCTCGTTCCTCTTTCAATAATTAGGGCTTTGGAAATTTTGAAGATGCTGACTTTTTTCGATCGTGTAGATGTTTCCCGTTCCTTGCTTTTGTCGATCGTTTTTCTCCTAATATGCTTTCGGCTTCTTCAAAATTGTCGAGCTTGAATGTTTAAGATGGTATGTGATTTTTCCTTTTCTAATATGATTATGCTCGACTTTATTCGAGTTCTAATGATTGAATGCTTCTCTGTTCTTCTTGAACTCGAATGCTTTTTTACGGCCAATGATGATTGGGTTTTATAGAACTCTAATTCCTATATCTTCGTTCAAATATACTATTCGAATTCGTTTAATAATTTAGCTTGGTCGTACGATTTTGGTTGAATGTTTGAGATAATTCATGACTTCTTCAATTCGTATATGTTATGATTTCTTGTTTAACACGGCTTTGATTCTGATTTGTTCGAACTTCCTTAGTCCCTACGGTTTCGAATTCTCGGTTGGCATTGGCCTGGACTTTGATCGTGGTTGACTTCAGCCATTTTGATTCTGCTGTGTGAATTTCTAGCTTGACTCTGACTTGTTCATTGTCACCTGACTTTGACTTTGGTAAAAACTGTTAATTGCTCTGCTTTATTTTTAACCAGATGCTTGTAGTTGTTTATCCTATCACTGCATACCAATATATGTATGTTCATAAATATGTGTGTGTGTGTGTGTGTGTGCATTTGAGCTTTTGTGAAGACCCAATTTTTTTTTTGAGAATAAAATTACTTTAAAAGAAAAACAGGAAATGGAAAATAAAATGCCAAGAATGAATGAAGTAAATAAATGAAAGAATGATAGTTAGGGAAAATAAAAATGGGGAGAACAATAGCTGAGTAAAGAGGAGCATTATATTCACATATTTTATGTGTAAATATATATATGTATTATATAAATAACCAAAGAACAAAAATAGCTTGAAAATGAATATCAGAAGTGAGTGAAGTAATTATGCAAGGAATAATTATTTTTATACAGTGATGAGAGGAAAATGATTAAGTATAAAATGAATTCTAAAATTCACATGACTTGTATATATGTGAATATTGTATAGAATATATATATGATCAGAGAAGCATGGGATGATAAAATGAAAATCCTCTTGATAATTAAAATGCATAGAAATCAGTCAAGCAATATTTATGAGTGTGGATGCATTTTTGAAATATATCATGAAAGAAGCAAATGGTAAATTATGTTAGTTAAAAACAAAACTTATAGAAAGAAACATGAGAATTAACCCGAGTATGATAAAATACATTGTGAAATTAAGTCATATAAAAACAATGTGCAAATAAAAGCATGCAAAAAGCATGTGCACAGAAAAGCAATGAGATAACTGCTTTTACCAGAAATAGAAATTACAAAGAAAATGGCCAAATTAGCCATAAACATGCATATAGGCTTCTTTTATTCTTGTGAGGATAAAATGGGTGTTTGGTCTATAAAAAAACCCTAGTTAAATGATTTAAATCAAGGGGTAAGGCAGAGGTTTTCTCTGAGGAGGAAAAATAGAAGTTTAATTCAAAAAAAAATAGAAAGGAGAAACTCACACAGTCTTCAAGCTAAAGCATTCTCGGGGAAGAGGGGAGGAAGGTGAGTGATAATCACTTAAGAGATTTAAGGCATTAAGACCCAAGTAAGGGCAGCCAAATTATTTTATACAAAATCATATCATGTTTTTCTGTTTGGTTTTATTCTCTGAATAAATACATGTTGATCATGGATGGAAATTTTGGTTGAATTTATGGTTAATGTTTTGATCTGCTTTGAGTTGTTATAATTGTTTCAATTTTTATTTTGAAGTATAATTAATCAAAAATATATTCATATTATAGAAATGAATTTTAAAATCCAGTTTTATATGAAGAATAAACTAAATGTTTTACTAAGAAATATGATATTAAAGGGAAATGAAGTGGGCAGTGTGGATAATGAGATTCATGCTCATGCCTAGTTCATATTAAAAATGATATGGACAATGCAATACTATAAACATGTGCTGATTTGTTCAGATCATGAGTCAATATGTTTTTATGGGTTTTTCTTAAAAACCCTATCCTATGTTCACTGTAAAATAAATATAGTATTTCTTATGGTATCATCAGATTTATGCAAGCAATGGGAAAATTTCTAGAAATAAGTATGTAGGCAGTTTTATAAAATAAGGTTAAGACAGAATGACTTTGGATGTGCAATTTTGCATGAATGCTCTGTATGATTGGATGTAAACCCTTGAGTGAGTTTAATAAATTTTGGGGTTTATTTAATGAAAGGAAGAACATGAGCACCTCTGGAATTAAAAAGAAAAATTCCTCAGTAATTAAATGAGCATGGTCTCTAAATTACAAAGTAATTTAGGAGAGGTGCCTTGATCTACTCATCATCAGGTGGATGATGGGTATGTGCATGACTTGTTCAAGTCCTGAAGGCCTCTGTGCAAAGGTTAACAGAATTGAGTCCTTTGCAATGCACACTTTATGTTCAAAGGCAAGAGTTTAGACCATGTAAAAATATAAAATGGGATTGAAAGATTATGCTATGGATTTTAAGAAGCTAAATTCCATAGGAGTTTCTACATGTACAACTGAATGGATTGAATGGATGAATGCTTGGGTGTATGTTTGCTAGATAAATTTATATGTACATATGCTCAGGTTTAACATGAAATTGAATAGTGTCAAATATATATGTTCTCTGCATAGTTTTAAGAATTTATAAGTTGTTTTAATAATGATTTCACTCATACCAGAATTTTATTTCTGACCCTATTTGTTGCTTTGTGACATTTGGGGTGTCTCATTTTATTGAGGCAGCTCTAGATGTTGCTGCAGGAAAGGAAGCATGAGAAACTTGCTTGCATGGATATTTGGAAGATTTACTTGAGTTTTAAACACTTAAAGAATATGACAGAAATATTGTAGTGAATAAGCTAGGCAAAAAGCTTCATTATGTTCTCAGTATATTTAGAGTGATGTCGTTTGTTTCTCTGGGTAAAGACTATGTAAAGGTTAAAGTATTATATATGTGAATGGGAGTTTCTATTTTAAGTATCTGATTTGGGTATTTTTCCAGTAAAGTATGACGAAGAAAATTATGCCATATAATTTAGTATGTGGTCAAACTTTCTTTGGTAATGTCTGCTAATAATCTGAAAGCAAAATTGACATGGTTTTAGAAAAAGCATGTGATATATCTGTTAAGTGATGAGTTGAAACTGGTCTGGGTTAACCAGGAAGTCTTGATCATGACTTGTAATTAATATGAGTACATGTCAAGTTTAGATAACAAGGCCTATAATCCTTCACCTGGGCAATAAGTTTATGGTAGGAATTTGTGTTGCTTGGTGTAGTAGGTTTATGTGCATTTCTAGAGTTTGTAGAATTCACTACTACAATACTCAACAAACCTTACTATCTAGATACATGGCCCAAGTCTGATTGCATTTGGTCATGATATACCTGAGGCAGTTTAAGTAACATGTAATCTTACCTAGAAATCAAGCATGTCAGTAAATCCACTGTTTAATTGATCACAAACATTTGTTTTAAACTTTGAGGATTTGGCAGTAACCCTCAATATATGTCCATTTGAAAGTTTTGCAATAGTCTAGTTTTGATACTTCTTTAATCATACTATTTTCAAGCATATGCTGATCATCATTGACATGATAAATTAAGTAAACATTCTGTTCATGTGCATTGTTTTCACTACTTGGCCTTTAAACCGATTTACTGTCTTGAAATTCATCATATCATTGCAAACTTTATAAAATATGACATAAGCAATTTTCTTAACATAAAAATTGCTTGAGTTTAGGGATAGAATTCCCAGGATAGACAAACAAACATGTATGAGCTGAACTAACACCCTTTATCAATCAAATTATCTAGTATCAAATCCCTAAAATTCTTTGGATCAAATAGCTAGCTTGTAAAACCCAGAAATTAATTATTCTGAGTTATCTAACAGGCTAGGAAATTAGACAAGAAAATGATGTGATTATTTTAGGGTTAGAAATCAAGTCTGGGTTCAAAAACAAATATATAGATAAAATGGCTATGTGACACAAAAGTCCCTCAATTATGAGGAACAAAGTGTGAATGAGATTCTTTGCTATTTTAATTGCTCTGATAAGCAAAGAACCATTTATATATCTTCACATATATAAATGACATGATTTAGTTTATATACTGATATTTTATATTAGTTAAATTCTGGATCTTGGGAGAATGAATTTAAAGAAGTGATCACTTATATGTAAAAAAAAACTCACTAAAAATCACATGAAATTAGAGTAAAAAGGAAGTGGGTCACTTCAGTTGGTATCAGAGCTATGTTGTTAAAACATAGCATAAATATATTATCCAATCTTCTTGTTCTAAAAATATATATAATATATACATACAATAATGATAGAAATCAATATCCACAGTAGAAATAAATTGTAGAAAATAATTAAATTAGAAATATGACTAACTAGCTATGCAAGTGAATAGTGAATCATGGTTGGAAGACCACCAAGCACTGGAGCAGGACCCTCAAATGCTGCACCATTGGTTAACTTGCAAGATTTGGTGAGAGCATTAAGGGAGGGAGCAGTGCAGAGGGAAGAGAATCCTTATGAGGAATTAGCTAAGCTATTGAAGACATTTTCAAATTTAGGAGGCAAGGATTTTGAAGGCACTGAAGGAGTAATGGGAGTGCAGACATGGTTGAGAACTTTAGAAAGGATATTTGCAGACATGCAAATTAATGATCAAAGAAAGAGGCAGATAGCTTCAAGAAGACTCAAAGGAGCAGCGTTGGATTGGTGGGAGGTGATCATCACAGGAAGGCCAGAAAATGAGATAATAGAGGATCAATTCAAGGAGATGCTTGAGGCAAGGTTTGTTCCAGCAACAGCTAAGGCAACATTGCTTGAGGAATTCATAAGGCTGAGGCAAGGATCAATGAGTGTGACTGAATACACTCAAAAATTTGAGAGTTTGTCTAAGTATGGAACAATGCTCATAGGAAATGAAGAATTAAAGAATTCAAGATTCATTCAAGGACTCAATGCTAGTTTGAGTAGAGCAATGTTACCATACAAAGACAGGACATTTGATGAAGTCATAGATCTTACTCTTTCCTTTGAACAACATGATAATGCCAGATAAAAGTTTAGGAATATGAGGGCAAATAGTCAAAAGAAAGGGAAAAATAGGACACATCCTTATGATAAAAATAATGCAGACAGAAAAGTTGAAGGAGAAACTAGTGGGGAAGCTAAGAAGAAGATTACTTGTTATAACTGTGGCAAAGAAGGACACATGAGTAATAGGTGTCTAGTAGCCAAGAAGGCACCATTTAGCTGCTATAACTGTGGGAAAGAAGGTCGTATTAAAAGAAACTGCCCAGAGTTTAAGAAAGGAGCAAAGGTAGGAGCATTGGAAACAAAGGCAAAGGCAAATGCAGCAGGAAACTCTGGACAATTGGAAGGTATACTTCTAATTAAAAGTTACCCAATCATAGTTATATATGACACTGGAGCCACATATTCTCTAATATCACAAGACATAGTGGATAAATTAGCTCTCACATGCAACAAAGTTGAAAAACCCTTGTTTATTCAAAGTCCCCTGGGTAGCTCTTGTTTGCTAGGATTAAAATGTTTGGGAGTAGAATTAAACATAGGAGGAAATGTGTTTAAATCTGATTTGTTTGTATTGAAATACCCTGGAATAGGAATTATCTTATGGGTAGATTGGTTGAGTAAATTCAAAGCAATTTTGAATTTAGAAAACTTCACTATATCTTTGAAAACAGAAAATGGTAAAAATATTTTAATCATGAGTGAAATAGCTAAAACAAATTGCCTTAATCAAATATGGAGTATGACTGTAAAGGAATTAATTTTGGAAGATATAGAAGTGGTAAGAGAGTATCCAGATGTTTTTGGAGAGGTAGTAGGGGTACCAGACAATAGACCAGTTGAATTTCAAATAAGGTTAATTCCTGGATCAAGTCCTATCATCAAGAAGCCTACTAGAATGGGTCCAAAAGAATTAATAGAATTGAAGCAGCAGCTGGAAGAATTGGAACAGAAAGGCTTCATAAGGCCTAGCAGTTCAAACTGGGGTTCTCCAGTGGTGTTTGTGAAAAAGCATGATGGTACACTAAGAATGTGTATTGATTATAGGGAACTAAATAAAGTCACCATCAAGAACAAATACCCACTCCCCAGAATTGATGATCTATTTGATCAATTAAATGGAGCAAAGATCTTTTCAAGACTAGACTTAGCCTCTGGGTTTCATCAGATGAAGGTAGAGGAAGAAAGCATTAAGTACACTGCCTTCAATACAAGGTATGGATTGTATGAATTTTTGGTGATGCCTTTTGGATTGAAAAATGCACCATCATATTTTGTAGATTTAATAAATAGAACATTTAGAGGTTTTCTAGATAAATTTGTAGTTGTCTTTATTAATGATATATTAGTATACTCAAAATCAGAAGAGGAGCATGCAAGGCACTTGCATCTGATTTTGTCAAGGATAAGAGCACACAATTTAAAAGCAAAATCCAATAAGTGCACATTTTGGCAGAATGAAGTAAAGTTTTTGGGACATATTATATCTCAACAAGGCATTAGAGTAGATCCAAACAAGGTCATGGCAGTTCAATCTTGGAGCAGACCCAAATCGGTGACTGAGGTGAGATCATTTTTAGGAATGGCAAGCTATTATAGGAGATTTATTAAAGACTTTGCAAGAATAGCCATCCCACTGACCAAGTTAATTAGAAAAGAGCAACCATATGTGTGGACAGAAAAGTGTGAACAAGCATTTGTATCACTAAAGAAAGCATTGATGGAAGCTCCAGTTTTACAAGTACCAGAGGGAAATGAAGGATTAGTAGTTTACACAGATGCTAGTGGATCTGGACTAGGGGTAGTGCTCATGCAACATGGTAGAGTCATAGAATATGCATCAAGGCAACTCAAGCCAAATGAAACAAGGTATGCCATACATGATTTAGAACTTGCTGCTGTAGTATATGCATTGAAGCTATGGAGACACTATTTGTTAGGTGCTAAGTTTGAATTGTTCACAGACCATAAGTCACTTAAATATTTGTTTTCCCAAAAAGACTTGATCATGAGGCAACATAGGTGGGTAGAATTCCTAGCTGCCTATGATCTTGATATATTGTACACCCCAGGAAAAGCTAATAAAGTGGCAGATGCATTAAGTAGACACCAAGCAAAATTGGCAAGCTTAATGATGGCTGAGTTCAGGGATTTGACAATCCTTAGTGAGGTGGAGGTAAAAGAAGAAATTGGGGTATTGGATAAGGCCCACAGTGAGATGATTGAGCATGGTAAATTAAGCCTCATTTCTTTAAAGTCAGCACTGGTTGATAAAATAGGACAAATGTAGAATCAAGATACAAATTTGAAGGAGAAAAAGAACATGATATCACAAGGCATGACAGTGGAAAACTATGAGGTAGATGATAAAGGATACTTAAGGAAAAAGGGAAAACTCTACATACCAAATATAGAGGAACTGAAACAAGAAGTTATGGATGAGCATCACAAAACAAAATATACTATACATCCAGGTGGTACAAAAATGTACCATGATCTTAAGAGAAATTACTGGTGGCCAGGGTTGAAAGGAGCAGTGGCAAAATATGTGGCAAATTGCTTGACATGCCAACAAGTAAAGGCAGATTATCAAAGACCCTTAGGCCTATTGCAACCTTTGGAAGTGCCTACTTGGAAATGGGAAAGCATATCCATGGATTTTGTGGATGGTTTGCCAAGAACAAGAAGAGGCAATGATAGTATTTGGGTAGTGGTTGATAGGCTTACAAAAACAGCACATTTCATTCCTATAAATTCAAACAGAAATGCACATAAACTAGCCCAGTTATTTGTGAAAGAGATAGTGAGATTGCATGGTATCCCCAAGACTATCATTAGTGATAGAGATACTTTATGTACTTCAAGGTTTTGGAGTAGCTTTCAAGAAGCTATGGGGACAGAATTAAGCCTAAGCACAGCCTACCACCCACAAACAGATGGGCAAACTGAAATTGTTAATAAGGTTTTAGAAGATTTGCTTAGAGCATGCATACTTGATTTTGGAGGCAACTGGGAGGATCACATTTATTTGGCTGAATTTGCTTATAATAATAGCTACCAGTCCACCATAGGAATGTCTCCCTTTGAGGCTTTGTATGGGAAGCCTTGTTTATCTCCTGCATGTTGGATGGAGGCAGGAGAAAGAGTGTTGCTTGGACCAGATAATGTAAAAGAAACTTCTGCAAGAATTGAATTAGTGAGGCAAAGAATGAGAGTAGCTCAAGAGAGACAGAAAGCATATGCAGATAAAAGGAGAAGGCCAGTAGAATTTGAGGTGGGAGACTATGTGTTTCTCAAAGTTTCACCAATGAGGAAAATATTGAGATTTGGCAAAACAGGGGAACTATCACCAAGGTATATAGGACTATATGAAATTTTTCAAAGAATAGGGTCTTTAGCTTATAAGTTAAGGTTGCCAGAGGAACTGAGCAACATACATGATGTATTTCATGTATCACAATTGAGAAAATGGGTGCATGATAAGGAGACCATTCTTGAATCTCCTACACATGTTGAAATTCAAGAAAATCTGGTTTATAAAAAGGAACCAGTAGGTATTGTGGCTAGAGAAGAAAAGAAATTGAGAAATAAAATAATTAAACTAGTTAAAATCTAATGGAGTTTAGATGGAAATGACTGCATATGGGAGGTTGAAGATAGGATGAAGGATAAGTATCCTAATCTATTTTCTGCTTGAAGGTATGTCTAGAACTGTAATAACTTTAAATGTTACTTAAGTGTATTTGACTGATCTTAGATGAATGGATTTCTGATATGTTTGAAATATACTAATAAACCAATATATAATTGTGGGACACAATTCCTTTTAGGAGGAGAGTATGTGAAGACCCAAAAAAATTTTTGAGAATAAAAATTACTTTAAAAGAAAAACAGGAAATGGAAAATAAAATGCCAAGAATGAATGAAGTAAATAAATGAAAGAATGATAGTTAGGGAAAATAAAAATGGGGAGAACAATAGCTGAGTAAAGAGGAGCATTATATTCACATATTTTATGTGTAAATATATATATGTATTATATAAATAACCAAAGAATAAAAATAGCTTGAAAATGAACATCAGAAGTGAGTGAAGTAATTATGCAAGGAATAATTATTTTTATACAGTGATGAGAGGAAAATGATTAAGTATAAAATGAATTCTAAAATTCACATGACTTGTATATATGTGAATATTGTATAGAAAATATATATATGATCAGAGAAGCATGGGATGATAAAATAAAAATCCTCTTGATAATTAAAATGCATAGAAATCAGTCAAGCAATATTTAGGAGTGTGGATGCATTTTTGAAATAAATCATGAAAGAAGCAAATGGTAAATTATGTTAGTTAAAAACAAAACTTATAAAAAGAAACATGAGAATTAACCCGAGTATGATAAAATACATTGTGAAATTAAGTCATATAAAAACAATATGCGGATAAAAGCATGCAAAAAGCATGTGCACAGAAAAGCGGTGAGATAACTGCTTTTACCAGAAATAGAAATTAAAAAGAAAATGGCCAAATTAGCCATAAACATGCATACAGGCTTCTTTTATTCTTGTGAGGATAAAATGGGTGTTTGCTCTATAAAAAAAACCCTAGTTAAATGATTTAAATCAAGGGGTAAGGCAGAGGTTTTCTCTGAGGAGGAAAAATAGAAGTTTAATTCAAAAAAAAATAGAAAGGAGAAACTCACACAGTCTTCAAGCTAAAGCATTCTCGGGGAAGAGGGGAGGAAGGTGAGTGATAATCACTTAAGAGATTTAAGGCATTAAGACCCAAGTAAGGGCAGCCAAATTATTTTATACAAAATCATATTATGTTTTTCTGTTTGGTTTTATTCTCTGAATAAATACATGTTGATCATGGATGGAAATTTTGGTTGAATTTATGGTTAATGTTTTGATCTGTTTTGAGTTGTTATAATTGTTTCAATTTTTGCTTTGAAGTATAATTAATCAAACATATATTCATATTATAGAATTGGATTTTATAATCTAGTTTTATATGAAGAATAAACTAAATGTTTTACTAAGAAATAGGATATTAAAGGGAAATGAAGTGGGCAGTGTGAATAATGAGATTCATGCTCATGCCTAGTTCATATTAAAAATGATATGAACAATGCAATACTATAAACATGTGCTAATTTGTTCAGATCATGAGTCAATACGTTTTTTTGGGTTTTTCTTAAAAACCCTATCCTATGTTCACAGTAAAATAAATATAGTATTTCTTATGGTATCATCAGATTTATGCAAGCAATGGGAAAATTTCTAGAAATAAATATACAGGCAGTTTTATAAAAAAGATTAAGACATAATGACTTTGGATATGCAATTTTGCATGAATGCTCTGTATGATTGGATGTAAACCCTTGAGTGAGTTTAATAAATTTTGGGGTTTATGTAATGAAAGGAAGAACATGAGCACCTCTGGAATTAAAAATAAAAATTCCTCAGTAACTAAATGAGCATGGTCTCTAAATTACAAAGTAATTTAGGAGAGGTGCCTTGATCTACTCATCATCAGGTGGATGATGGGTATGTGCATGACTTGTTCAAGTCCTGAAGGCCTCTGTGCAAAGGTTAACAGAATTGAGTCCTTTGCAATGCACACTTTGTGTTCAAAGGCAAGAGTTTAGACCATGTAAAAATATAAAATGGGATTGAAAGATTATGCTATGGATTTTAGGAAGCTAAATTCCATAGGAGTTTGTACATGTACAACTGAATGGATTGAATGGATGAATGCTTGGGTGTATGTTTGTTAGATAAATTTATATGCACATATGCTCAGGTTTAACATGAAATTGAATAGTGCCAAATATATATGTTCTTTGCACAGTTTTAAGAATTTATAAGTTGTTTTAATAATGATTTCACTCATACCAGAATTTTATTTCTGACCCTATTTGTTGCTTTGTGACATTTGGGGTGTCTCATTTTATTGAGGCAGCTCTAGATGTTGCTGCAGGAAAGGAAGCATGAGAAACTTGCTTACATGGATATTTGGAAGATTTACTTGAGTTTTAAACACTTAAAGAATATGACAGAAATATTGTAGTGAATAAGCTAGGCAAAAAGCTTCATTATGTTCTCAGTATATTTAGAGTGATGTTGTTTGTTTCTCTGGGTAAAGACTATGTAAAGGTTAAAGTTATATATATGTGAATGGGAGTTTCTATTTTAAGTATTTGATTTGGGTATTTTTCCAGTAAAGTATGACGAAGAAAATTATGCCATGTAATTTAATATGTGGTCAAACTTTCTTTGGTAATGTCTGCTAAATATCTGAAAGCAAAATTGACATGGTTTTAGAAAAAGCATGTGATATATCTGTTAAGTGATGAGTTGAAACTGGTCTGGGTTAACCAGGAAGTCTTGATCATGACTTGTAATTAATATGAGTACATGTCAAGTTTAGATAACAAGGCCTATAATCCTTCACCTGGGCAATAAGTTTATGGTAGGAATTTGTGTTTCTTGGTGTAGTAAGTTCATGTGCATTTCTGGAGTTTGTAGAATTCACTGCTACAATACTCAACAAACCTTACTATCTAGATACATGGCCCAAGTCTGATTGCATTTGGTCATGATAAACCTGAGGCAGTTTAAGTAACATGTAATCTTACCTAGAAATCAAGCATGTCAGTAAATCCACTGTTTAATTGATCACAAACATTTGTTTTAAAATTTGAGGATTTGGCGGTAACCCTCAATATATGTCCATTTGAAAGTTTTGCAATAGTCTAGTTTTGATACTGCTTTAATTATACTATTTTCAAGCATATGCTGATCATCATTGACATGATAAATTAAGTAAACATTCTGTTCATGTGCATTGTTTTCACTGCTTGTCCTTTAAACTGATTTACTGTCTTGATATTCATTAGATCATTGCAAACTTTATAAAATATGACATAAGCAATTTTCTTAACATAAAAATTGCTTGAGTTTAGGAATAGAATTCCCAGGATAGACAAACATGTATGAGCTGGAATAGAATTCCCAGGATAGACGAACATGTATGAGCTGAACTAACGCCCTTTATCAATCAAATTATCTAGTATCAAATTCCTAAAATTCTTTGGATCAAATAGCTAGCTTGTAAAACCCAGAAATTAATTAATCTGAGTTATCTAACAGGCTAGGAAATTAGACAAGAAAATGATGTGATTATTTTAGGGTTAGAAATAAAGTCTGGGTTCAAAAAAAAAATATAGATAAAATGGCTATGTGACACAAAAGTCCCTCAATTATGAGGAACAAAGTGTGAATGAGATTCTTTGCTATTTTAATTGCTCTGATAAGCAAAGAACCATTTATATATCTTCACATATATATATGACATGATTTAGTTTATATACTGATATTTTATATTCGTTAAATTCTGGATCTTGGGAGAATGAATTTAAAGAAGTGATCACTTATATGTAAAAAAAAACTCACTAAAAATCACCTGAAATTAGAGTAAAAAGGAAGTGGGTCACTTCAGCTTTGCCATTTTGAACTGCTGCACTATTATGTCCACTGCCGTGTTGATGTTGCACTTGTACCGTTCGAGTTGTGGTACTGGTTATCACTGCATACATCATATATATGTATATTTACATGCCTATAGCATTTTCAACCTAATGCTTAAATGCAGTTTATCACCATGTTGTCTCCGTGCCTTCACTAGTTCACTGGTCTGTTTCATTTAAAGCTGTACATGTGTGTTTGCATATCACACTCCATATTGTCACTGTACTTCTTTCGTTGGTTGCTGTTCTTGAAATCACTTTTGCATTTCATTTTGGACTAGTTGATACTGTTGAGTTCGGTTAAGTTGTTGTAGTCTGCATTGCACTATCTTACAGCATCATGAAGTCTGATAGCTTGTGTGGTCTTCTTTAGGTGCTCTGGTCCTTTGATTGATTTTATTGTTATGCATATATAGAGTCTGACCATTTGAACCATTGACTGTTTTCAATTGATAGCTGCAGTGCTGTTTTGATATTGTGTTTATTTTGTTTCACTAGTGACATTGTTTTGCATTCTTCGGGTTGTTGGCACCACTCTTATTTATGTAATTAAGTTGGTCATACAACATATATCTGTAGTTCACTGCTTCATGTACTTCGGATCTGGTCTCTGATGTTGTGACTTCGGCTTCTCTTCTCTGACTCATAGGCTTCACACAGTTCATAATTTCCGAGTTGAAATGTAAACAGCCTCGTCTCTTTGTAGTCTGATCTAGGTTGCATTATGCACTGTCTGGTTGTATTTGAGATGAGCTACATTATGGTTTGTTACTATTCAATATTTCACTTGAGTCCCCACTTGGTTGTATTTGAATTCTGGTGCTCGATAGTTTTTTGATGTTTTGCAGTGCACCTGAGTTGAATCCGGCTTTTGATTTGGTTTGACCTTGTGCTTACCTGTCCTTGCAGATTTATCATGTGTATATCGGTGTGCACGGCCTTGTGGCATGTACAGTGATACACTGTGCATGTCACAAGCTGTTCGTGTATGTTAAATTCAAATTTAAATGATGACGAGCAACCCAAAAAACTGAGGAAAATAATATTTTTAAAATAAATTTTATTTACACTATAAAAATATTTCATTTTCAATTTTTACTGCATCAGTGTACATTTTTGCTGATTACTCAGATGTTGGATTCAATCTAGAATAGAGTTGAAGATAATTACGAGTGAATGAGCGATATTTACTCAGGACAGTTATGCAAATTAAGATGCATTGTAATTGCAAATTGTATATATATAAAGAGAGCTCAAATTTGTACTGTCCAAAATTGTAATAAAATATTTATTTGTATAAAATATATGTTTGAATTTTAATTCTGTGTTATTTTTTCAGCAAATATTTATCTAATATGTGAAAATAAAATAGTACATTAACAAATACATTTAAATGAATATATATATATATATATATATATATATATATATATATATGCATATGTGTGTTTATTATCATCGAACAAAAATCATATACTAGGATATTCAACAGATTCTGTTGTGAGATTTTGTTTTCACTTTTTTTTGTTCTCGTTTTCTTTTATTTACCCAAACAATCTGCCCTTTTGTCAATAGAATGCGCAACATTGGAACAAAGTGGAAGTGTTTGGTGTTGACTTTCGATGGTAAAAAAGGCGGGTCATTACACCTTTATTGTTTGAGATCTAATTCACTAGTACCATATGATTCATAATCATATAATCAAAGAATTATTTCTCCGAACTGTAGCCTAGTCGATAATTCCCAAATATTGCAACTAAATTTGAATACTTTTGTATTTTTTTAGTGCATCACATTTGTAATGAAAACAAATACCACATAATAGTTTAATTTTATGACGAATATTCATAATATTCATAATGAAATAAAACTATGACTGTTTTTCAGGAAATACTGAAAGACATTTATTATTTAATAAATAATGTTTTGTATTTCTACTAAAACAATTTTCATACATTGATGCGATTAATTAGTGTTATATGGCATGATCCTATTTTTTTTTCATTACTATAATAGCATATGAAATATGAAGCTCCGTTCAACTATGTAATATAGGCTATTTATCTCATTTACGGTAATTAGTTTATAGTCGAGAATTGTTAGATCAAATATCTTAAATTTATAGAAATAAATCTCATATAAAACAATTTTCTATATGAAAATATGTTTTGGAATAGAAATCATATTTCTTATTTCAATATTATGTATCAATTATTATTTTACCATTTTCGTTTCTAATGTCTTTCCATGAAGCATAAGTGACCATTCACTCTCTTTATCCCAACCATTCCTTAGTTAAATCCACTCTTATACATTTGTTTCCTTTTTAAATAGTCTAACCATTCAAAGGAAAACCTTACTACAATATCATAACAAAATCTTTACAAAAGTGCATTTGGTCATCCTTAACTTTCAATGATATCAAATAAATTGCACTTTACGTAAACTGATTAAACCGACATTTCTGTGATCAAATTCTTAGACCTATCTTGTAGTCATTGGTCGAGTGTTACATTTAACACAACAAGGTCAATATTGTAATCAATCATGTTGAATATACGATCTCACACTATGGTTTACTAGTTTCTTTTGAATGAACTAATTTCACTGACGTTTTGTACATTACGAGGTATGGCCATTCACTATATAACATTTATATGCGATTGGATACGAATCAAATATTCATATCCTTGTAGTGAACTTAGAGTTCGGAACTCATGAAAGACAATACATGGTCTCGAGCAAGTAAACTCGTAAGCGAAAAAGTTACGAACATATTTAGTGGTTGTATAATTAGGCGGTTTCCTGGGTCAACATGCAAAAATTTATTAGTAATTATATTTTATATTTCTATTTGTCAATATTAATTCAGCTCATTTGTATATTTTAACTAATCAACATATTATTAATTTTATTAGTTGCATAAATTTATCGATGTAGACTATTTTAACTTTACATATTTTTGTTTATATTTGTTGTACATTTTGTGAAAAATTTAGGACAGGGTTCACATTATATTTGCTTTGGATAAGAAATGCATTTTACTACAAATTTTTTTAGCCCATTATAGGTTATTTCTTATGTAATTTACTAATGTTGATTTTGTAATATCCATATTTGAAAAACAACGGGCAATTTGGATCCATACATTCTTTAGTTTTCATGTTTGAATATCAGTATTAGTGTACTTTATTATTATATATTCTATCCAAAAGAAGTACGAATATGATAAGCATTTTAATCTTTTTAAGAAGAATATTGTTACAACTTGGTGTTGCAAAAGACGAGTTGAACAACTTAGTTAAACTTAGGTGTACAAAACTGAGTTATGCAACTGTAATACCCTACAAAATTAACATTAATAAACAAATAACTGATAAGGCTCTAAAAATGAAATTTGAGAAAGCGACAAAATTTGGCCTGAAACTTGCACCATTTTGTTTGTGGCGATTTTATAAACAACTTTCATATTTTAAGTTTCGTGATCGGAGCTCAAACGAAGAAGTTATTAGCATTCGAAGTTTCCGAAGCGAGAATATTTAAATAATAAGAGAAGGAAATAAATATTAATAAACGCCGGACCATAAGAAAAGGAAATAGATATTAATAAATGTAGGACCCCACGGTCAACCACCTTACTTTCGTTGGTGGACCGCTAGCTATCGACCGCTTATAGGGGCGGTTGGCCGACTGAGGGTGGCGACTAGGATTTGAACCTTGATCAAACGATCCAAATTTAATTATTTTAATATAACGTTTTAGGTTGATTCGAATGCCTATAAATATAGGCCTTGTCCGTCACTTTTCTTTTCGTATTTTTTATTCAATCAGTGAAGCTCTACCAGTTTTCCTTTTCCACTATTTCTATTAATTTTAAAATATTATCTACGTATACACACAAAAATTGGAAAAGGGCAGAAATAAAAGAGAAGGAGAGAAGGAGCGCATTAATACTATGGATAAAGGTATGATCTTATAATTATAAATCTATATTCCCTTTAACCTCAAATCTCTTCTCGGATCTGTCATTCTAATAGTATGCATATACCTTATTATACATATTCTTTTGGGGTATAATGGAAAAAAGTAGTCGAATAATGGAATGGATTTAGAT
This sequence comes from Allium cepa, assembly GCA_030765085.1. NCBI lineage: Eukaryota > Viridiplantae > Streptophyta > Magnoliopsida > Asparagales > Amaryllidaceae > Allium > Allium cepa. The sequence continues at coordinate 229,541,178 of CM060939.1, forward strand.
TAGAAAATTTTGAAAAGTTAGAAAAGTGAGTGGAAAATTATATAATATATGATGCGGCGCATCACGAGGATCGTCTGGAGCCGCGACCTAACTCAAGCGAGTTAGTGTATCAACGACCTAGCAAGATGTTAAGTTGCCACGACCTAGTGAATTATGGTGAACGAGTCAGCTGCTCAGGAAGTCAAAGCTAGCGACCTAGCAAGCTACAGCGTGGCGAGGTACAAAGGCAGGTTGAAACATTGCACCGGGATAAGTGGCGAACGATCTACTTAAGTCATGAACGACCTAATTAAGTCGCGAAGCCTAAGTCGCCCAAGATGTTGATGCCGCAAGATTGTGAAGCTGTGTTATATGCTTATGTCGCTAAAGCTTAGGTCGCTACTATTGATAAGTCGCTTGAAACCTTAGGTCCTAGGTAGCGTATTGTATATATGTCGCAGTATTATCTTGTTATGTTGTAACTTGTACATATTAAGTCGCATATTGTTAGGTCGTTGATTGTTAAGCCGTAGGTCATTCAGTCGCTTTGATGTGTCGTAGTTGTATTTTCTTAGGTCGTATGTTGTTTGTATGTGGCATATGATGTTATGTCGTGTGATGTACTGATAGGTCGCGTGTGTTGTAATTCGAGGGATGTTGGGTCGTGTTGTTTTAGGTCGTAGGTCGGCCACCTGTTAGGTCGGCTGTGTGTTGAAAATTTTCCTATAAATAGCGGGTGAGTTGTATCATTTGGGGCTGGTTGATTTTGAATAAACTTTTGTTTGAGTGCTTTGAGCCTCTTGAAAATTGAAAGTTGAGCGTTGTCTCCTTTCTCCATTTTCGGTTATTCGAGTGCGCTCGAATCAACGGATTTGAAGCCGATTCACGGAATCTCGTGCGCGAGATCAACGTAGAAGAATCGTAGATCTTTTAACACGGTATCGTGCGCGATCAACGTGTTGGAGATAGCTAGAATTCAGTCTCTCGAGATCAACGAATTTGGGCATTCGGTATTTTCAATCCATCGATTTATCTTGTTTCAACTAATCGTTTCATCGGTTAGTTTGACGCGAAATCTTCATTTCATTGTCATTCGTTATATCCGCTGCACCAGTTTTGGTATCAGAGCTAGACTTAGCCAATCATAGCTAAGCCGAGCCTATTGGGAGAAGATTTGAAGTGTTGAAGTTAGATCCGAGCTATAAGTGGAGGTGTGCATCACTTGTGTAGATCAAGGCCGAGAGTTACAGTACAGCCGAGCCAAGCTAAGTGCAGGCCGAGTGAAGTCAAGTTCAGATTTGAGTTAAAGTTGTGCTAGTTGAAGTGTGTGTTTGGATTTGTTGAAGATTCGACAATGCCTCCACGAAGAGCTAATCGATTTCAAAATGTTAAAGATGTGTATCGAAGACAAGAAGCTGAGCACATGGAACAACGTATTAATGAAAAGTTTGATGAAGGTATTGGAAAGTTAGAGAAATTGATGAATGATTTGAATCAAAGTCAAAGGAGAAGGTCACCAATCTCGAACCATGGAGGAAACAGAGTTTCGCCATCGGTTGCGAAAGAGAGGAGGGTGTCACCACAATCTTGTCGAGAAAGAAGAGAATCATCAGTTTCAATGAGAAGAGAATACCATGAGTACAGAAATGAAGAGAGAAGAACTCCACGTGAGTTTGAAGATGAGCCATATCGTGATGTTGAAAGACATAGTAGAAGAGATATGCGTGATCGTGGAAATGTTGATGGTCGAGATCGATACCGAAGTACATTTGATTATGATGAAGATGGTGATATATGTTGTGTTCATTATCGAGATCGAGACCAAGTACGAAATCCGTATCGAGATGTAGAAGATGATCGTCGAGAGTCGAGAATGAAAACAGAGATTCCAGAATTCAAAGGGGGAATGGTTGCGGAAGAGTTTCTGGATTGGTTATCGAATGTTGAAGAAATTTTTGACTTCAAGGAAGTACCTGAGCATCGTAGAGTTAAGTTGGTTGCTACACGATTGAGAGGAAGAGCTATGGCATGGTGGCAACAAACTAAACTTACACGGAAAAGAATGGGAAAGTCGAAGATTGTTTCATGGGAGAAGATGAAGAAGTTGATGAAAGATGCTTTTTTCCTTATAATTATCAGTCTCTTATGTATCAGCGCTTACATAATTTGAGACAAGGGACAAAGTCGGTAAATGATTATGCAGATGAATTTTATCAGTTGATTGCCAGAAATGATATTATGGAGATGGAGGAACAGTTGACAGTCAGATTTGTTGGAGGATTGAGAATGCAAATTCAGGATATGGTGAATATGTTTGATCCAAGATTCGTTGCTGAAGCACACCAGAAGGCTCTAGCCTAGGAGAGGCAAGGTAGAAGAGGAGGTGGTGTGTTTACAAATTCCAACAATCAAGTGAAAGGGGCTAGTAGCAATACGAATGTTTCCAAGGCTGTTACTAAACCGGTTGTCAATGAAGCTGCTAAGACCAAGGTCAACAACAATTTCAAGTGCTTTAATTGTCAGGAGTTTGGTCATAAAAGCAATGAATGTTCGAAGCCGAAGAAGCGAGCGATGGTTGCCGAGGTTGAGGAAGAGGATGTAGAAGTAGAATGTTCTAATTCTCCACAAGTTGAGGAGGAAGAAGAATTATCGGAAGACGAAGGTTGTAACTTGATGATGAGGAGGTCGTGTTTGACACCAAAGCAAGAGGATGAGTCAAGTTGGTTGAGGAGTAATATTTTCCAATCAACGTGTACTATCTTGGGAAAGGTTTTCAAGTTTGTCATTGATGCAGGAAGTTGTGATAATATCATCTCTTCAAAAGCTGTAAAGAAGTTGGCGTTAAAGACAGAGAAGCATCCAAACCCCTACAAATTAGCTTGGTTGAGGAAAGGTGGGGAAGTGAAGGTTGGTCGAAGAGCTCGGTAACTTTTTCCATCGGAAAGAAGTATAAAGATGATATATGGTGCGAGGTTGTGGATATGGATGTATGTCATTTGTTGTTGGGGAGACCGTGGAAATATGACAGAGCTGTGCAACATGATGGTCGTACCAACAGTTACAGTTTCATGTTCGAAGGTACTAAAATCACTTTAGTTCCTAAAAAGTGACAACAAAGTGAAAGCAAGCTGGAGGAGATTGAAGAACTAAAGACTCTGTTATCTCTGAAGGAATTTGTCAAGGAAGTGGAGGATGAGCCTGAAGTATTTCTGTTAATTGGACGTGAAAGTAGTGAAGCGGTTGAAATTCCTGAAGAAGTTAAGCCAGTGTTGAAGGAGTTTGAAGATGTATTTCCTGAAGAATTGCCGAAAGAGTTACCACCATTGAGAGACATACAACACCAGATTGATCTTGTTCCGAGAGCTGTGTTACCACATAAACCACATTATAGAATGAGTCCAAAGGAGCACGAAGAGTTGAGAAGGCAGGTGGAAGAGTTGCTTGAACAAGGGCGCGTACAAGAAAGTTTAAGTCCTTGTGCAGTACGGGCATTGTTAGTGCGGAAGAATGATGGAACTTGGAGAATGTGTACAGATAGTCGAGCGCTGAACAAGATTACAGTGAGGTACAGATTTCCGATGCCTAGATTGGATGATTTGTTAGATCAGTTGAGCGGAGCTGCTATCTTTTCAAAGGTTGATCTAAAGAGTGGATATCATCAGATTCGAATTCGACCAGGTGATGAATGGAAGACAGCATTCAAGACACGGGAAGGATTGTATGAATGGCTGGTCATGCCATTTGGTCTTTCGAATGCACCAAGTACTTTTATGCGAGTGATGAATCAGATCTTTCGACCGTTTATTGGAAAGTTCGTGGTGGTATACTTTGATGATATATTGATATACAGTGGGAGCACCGAAGAACTTCTACTACATTTGCGGGAAGTGTTGATGAAACTTCGTCAGGAGCAATTTTATGCGGCAACAAAGAAATGCGTGTTCATGACGCATAGTGTTTTGTTTTTGGGGTATGTATTGTCAAGGAAGGTATCCAGGTGGATCAAAGTAAAGTTGAAGCAATCAGAAATTGGCCACGGCCCAGGACTACAACTGAAGTGAAAAGTTTTCATGGTTTAGCATCATTCTACCGAAGGTTTATTCCACATTTCAGTAGCGTGATGGCGCCTGTTACTGATTGTATGAAGGACAAGCAGTTTTCATGGTCAAAGGAAGAAGGATTTGCTTTTGAACGAATCAAGGAACTTTTGACGACAGCACCAATTCTAGTTTTGTCGGATTTTCAGTTGCTATTTGAATTACATACCGATGCATCTAAAGTTGGAATTGGAGGGGTGTTGAGTCATAGGGGCCGTCCGATTGCTTATTTCAGTGAGAAGCTTGTGGGAGCAAAGATGAGATATAATACTTATGACGTGGATTTCTATGCTATTGTTCAAGCTATAAAGCATTGGAGACACTATTTGTTTCATAAAGAGTTTGTGTTGTATACTTATCATGAAGCCTTGAAACATTTGCAAGGACAGGATAAGGTTGCAGCCAAGCATGCTTCATGGATCGCATACAATTTACATTTGTGGTAAAGCATAAGTCGGGAGTTACAAATCGAGTGGCAGATGCTTTGAGTAGAATAAATCATTTGTTAACTACGATGAAAGTTGAAGTGACGGGGTTTGAAGTATTGCCAGAATTGTTTGTTGAGGATCCTTACTTTGCGAAGATTGTAGATGAAGTCAAGAAAGGGAAGACAGATGAGTATGTGTTGGTGGATGGTTTTCTTTTCAAAGGAAATCGATTGTGTATACCAGAGGGCAGTTTACGAATGAAGATTGTGAAATAATTACATTAAGAAGGACATGTGGGAAGAGATCGTACTTTGCAGTTGATTTCCCAATCTTATTTTTGGCCTTCCATGAGGAAAGAAGTTGAAAGATTTGTGGAGAGATGTCACATATGTCAAGTTTCCAAAGGGACAGCTATGAATGCAGGATTGTATATGCCATTGCCTGTACCTACTAGACCATGGGTTGATATTAGCATGGACTTTGTGTTGGGTTTGCCAAGAACTCAGCGAGGGAATGATTCTATGTATGTTGTGGTGGATAGATTTTCAAAAATGGCACATTTCATAGCTTGTAAAAAGACCGCTGATGCAGTCCGTGTTGCTCAATTATTCTTTAAAGAGGTTTATCGACTACATGGGCTACCTGAAACCATTGTTTCTGACCGGGATACTCGATTTCTAAGTCATTTTTGGTTGAGTCTATGGAAGATGGTTGGGACTAAGCTGAATTTTAGTAGCGCCTATCATCCACAAACAGATGGGCAAATGGAAGTGGTGAACAGATCTTTGGGAAATTTGTTGAGATGTCTTGTGAAAGATAATTTGAAGAGCTGGGATGTGAAGTTATGTCAAGCTGAGTTCGCACACAATCATGCTGTTAATCGAAGTACTGGATTCAGTCCATTTCAAGTGGTATATTCAGCAATTCCGAAGGGACCGTTAGATTTGTCGATAGTTCCATTTCAGAAGTGGGTTGTAAAACGAGCTTGTGATTTCGTGAATGAGTTGCAGGAATGTCACAGGATTGTTCATGAACAATTGCTTAATTCAAATGAGAAGTATAAGCAACTGGCAGATAAGAAACGAAGGAGTATGGACTTCGAAAAGGGTGATTTTGTTTACGCAGTATTGATGAAAGATCGTTTTTCAGTTGGAACGTACAACAAATTGAAAGCTTGAAAGATTGGTCCAGTAGAAATTTTGAAGAAGATCAATGATAATGCTTATCGGTTAAGATTACCGGATCATATTCATACTTCTGACGTTTTCAACGTCAAACATTTGATTCCGTATCATGAAGACAAGCTTGTCGAGGAAAAGGAGAGTGAATTCGTGGCCGAATTCTTGTCAACCGGGGGAGGATGATGTAGCGCATCACGAGGATCGTCTGGAGCCGCGACCTAACTCAAGCGAGTTAGTGTATCAACGACCTAGCAAGATGTTAAGTTGCCACGACCTAGTGAATTGTGGTGAACGAGTCAGCTGCTCAGGAAGTCAAAGCCAGCAACCTAGCAAGCTACAGCGTGGCGAGGTACAAAGGCAGGTTGAAACATTGCACCGGGATAAGTGGCGAACGATCTACTTAAGTCGTGAACGACCTAATTAAGTCGCGAAGCCTAAGTCGCCCAAGATGTTGATGCGCAAGATTGCGAAGCTGTGTTATATGCTTATGTCGCTAAAGCTTAGGTCGCTACTACTGATAAGTCGCTTGAAACCTTAGGTCGTAGGTCGTGTATTGTATATATGTCGCAGTATTATGTTGTTATGTTGTAACTTGTACATATTAAGTCGCATATTGTTAGGTCGTTGACTGTTAAGACGTAAGTTGTTGAGTCGCTTTGATGTGTTGTAGTTTTATTTTCTTAGGTCGTATGTCGTTTGTATGTGGCATATGATGTTATGTCGTGTGATGTACTGATAGGTCGCGTATGTTGTAATTCGAGGGATGTTAGGTCATGTTGTTTTAGGTCGTAGGTCGGCCACCTGTTAGGTCGGCTGTGTGTTGAAAATTTTCCTATAAATAGCGGGTGAGTTGTATCATTTGGGGTTGCTTGATTTTGAATAAACTTTTGTTTGAGTGCTTTGTGCCTCTTGAAAATTGGAAGTTGAGCGTTGCCTCCTTTCTCCATTTTCGGTTATTCGAGTGCGCTCGAATCAACGGATTTGAAGCCGATTCACGGAATCTCGTGCGCGAGATCAACTTAGAAGAATCGTAGATCTTTTAACACGGTATCGTGCGCGATCAACGTGTTGGAGATAGCTAGAATTCGGTATCTCTCGAGATCAACGAATTTGGGCATTCGGTATTTTCTATCCATCGATTTATCTTGTTTCAAGTAATCGTTTCATCGGTTAGTTTGACGCAAAATCTTCATTTCGTTGTCATTCATTATATCCACTCCACCAATATATTTTTTAACATTGAAATTTATATCATTGAAATTTATTTAATTATTATGCTCGTACAAGATCCATTGAGTTGTAGGCTTAAAACAAACTTATAAGATTAGTGCCTGCATATTCTATAAAAATAATTGACTGAAATAGGAATAGTATATACAACCTACTTTGAAAATTTGAAATCAAACCCAAGTAATTATTGTTGAAGAATGTTTGTAAAATGGTAAAGTTTATTCTAGATCTATAATTGAGTAGTAAATTAGGTTTCTCTAGTTGACTTAAAATGCAATTTTCTATATTTTAATTTATTTGGAGTGAGGTATAATTTAATTATATCTATTCCCATGTAATTTCCACAAATTATCCAATTCTATAAATATGTATAAAAGTGCGTCGTTTGAATTAATATGGAATATACCAAAATGGAAAGAGATGCGTAAAGTATGGATATTATTCTCCGTAGGATACATTGTTTATTTCAATAAAAAAAGAGATAATGTCAAACGAAGTATAGCCTTTTAGTTAATTTATGGAAAGTTATAATGGTTATCCTGTTTGAAATGATAGCTTTGGTAAATTAAAATGTGGAATGGAATGTTATATGTTAGGAATAAATAGTTAGAAATAGGAATACACACACGCACACGTATAACCATGCTAAAGATTAAAAATAAAAATATACACATAGTGTAATTTACGATGATAGTCATATTAGTTATTAATAACGTAATAATTATAGGACTAGAAGGTTGAAAAAGATGGAATAGTAATTGCAAAATTTATGAAAAATAACTACAAATTCAACGGGAAATAAATTTGTAGTTAATAGATATTTAACGAAATTAAATGAGGACTGATTAGAGAGTTTAATATGGCATCTATGGGGAATTTGAATTGGCATAATAAGTGGATTTTGAAATGGGTAAATAAATATCATTAGAGATTATCCAATTTTGACATTAATAATCAATTATTACGGACAAGGGACATTTATTAGACATAAGATGGAAACAAGGAAACCAAACCCCAAGCATATAAAATTGGAACAATTATGAACCAAATAAGTGAGTATTAATACTATTAAATACACAAGAAGACAATATAATTTTCATAGTAGGAAATTATATAACTTCAATTATAGGTTTAGAACGAGTGTGTATTAGTGGGCCTAGCCCAACACCTAGACTTTGGATGTTTGGTTTAGTGGGTAGGGATGCGCGGTTAGTAGTGTTACGTAACAGAAGTCTATCCTTAACCTAGAGGCTACCAGAAATTGTGTATATTTACTACTGATGTAAGACATCTTCAACCGTAGGACCGATGAGGAAGGGATATGCATTCCAGATAGGTGAGGGAAAAATATATTAAGGGTTTACCTTGGTCTTTAAAGTATTAAATAGCCTACTACTTTTAAGAAAATGAGATTTCTTCATTTCTAATAAGAGTTATTAAGTAACCGAAATGGGCATTTTTACTTGACTTACTTAGGTTAGTCTAAGTGGGATGTCGGCAATGGAAGGTGACTGGTTATATCAGTAATTTTGAACCGGTCTTTAGTGGTAAGTCTGGCATATAGGCTATGACCACCAGTCACTAGTACACAATGTTTTTGTTACTATGCCTTATTTGCTTGCTTCGGTCTTACCTTGACAACTGAAGCAATAGACTATTGCAAAGTAATAGACCACTCATTTGCTTCGGTTGTTAACACAACCAAACCAATCGAACAATCATTTTCTTTGGTTATGTGGACAACCGAAGCAATAGACATTTAAAATAAAAAATAAATAAACCACACCATAATATAAAAGAATCACATCTCTTTGGCGATAAAACAATCTGTTCCCTCCCGTTTTTCCCCTTCAACCGTCAACACCAATACTACTCTTTTTCATCTACTTCACAAACGAAACCTAACTTACACCTTTCTTCCCCAATCCAGCCTCCAAACCATAGAGACCGAAATCCCTAATTGAGGGAATCTTTACCTTTACGATTTCACTCCAACCCAAAATCTCCAATATATCCATATAGAGCAAATCGAACACTAAATATGCATGTCAAAACTTCTTATTAGTTCTGTGCATTATTTATCTAATTGGATTTGACGACGCTCTCTCTTTAGTTAAGTAACAATTTGTAGTTATCATATGCTTGAAGTTAAGGTACAATTTACAATCGGAACTACACGTTGAGCCCTAAATCGAATTTGACGATGCTCGATTCATTTTATTTTTGACATATTTATAACTATAAGTTATCATATGCTTGAAGTAACATGCATATAGTTACAATTATACTTACATTTGATATTTCCATTATTGTGGATTTTAGCCTTCGAAAATATATGTGATGACTTTACGTCAATCATTCATCCTAATTACAATATAAAAGATGTCGCTAAAGCTTGAAATCCATTTTATGTAGCATTATGTGAAATATTTTACAAGAGAAGTCATAACATACTTATAAACTACAAGCTTTAGCAAAAAATCTTGTTAACCAAACTTTTGGCGACATATTCTGCATATCAGGCTCATATATATTTGAGGCTACACCTAAAACTATATATTATCAAGGTCTCTTAAAGACTTGTATCATGCATTCATCTGAATTTTATATCAGAGTTGAGTTTATTATACATATTTTAAAAAGCAACAACAATGATTCCAGGACATACATTCATTTGAATATGAACATCAAATAATTGTTCCTTTAAAGACTTCTATCATGCCACTTTGAAGTAAAAATAGCAAGGTAATATAACCATCCTTGAAACCACAGTCTTTAGATGTCATGTTTCATATTGCTCCTAATAACATTTGAAGCTTGACCAGACTCTAGAAGTTCAATCAATTCCCTAGTGTCTTAAAATTTAAATTTAAACTTTATATAATCAAGGGTGGAGATTTAGTTAGTACACATCAATCATGTGTTTTCTCTATTAGTATTTGGATATGATAAGTAGGAGCGTATAGTTACTATTAATTTCTCAGAATTAGTGATATTCCAAGCTAGGGTAATTTCTTTCCATTAACAACTAACATTGACACTACAGATAACCTTGTTTTCTATATATTTTAGCAGAGGATGGGAGAAAAATCTTCTTAATAAATAGAGCTTCCCTATACATTCCATCCAAAAAGTTCCTAATTGAAGAATAAAGTCTCGGCTGCAAAATGATAATATGTAATACTAAAGGGGTACAAATGTAAGTTACTTTATACAGCTGTAAATCGGACCAAGTCATGGAAGCTCTGTATGATATATAAACAAACCAATCGTATGTATTATCTTTAATCTTCACATAATAAAATTTCTTCAATCTGTATTATTTGTTCTGCAATAATCATCAAATCCAAATTCTATTTTGGTATCAGTGCTTGCTTAGCCTCATGGCAAACACCTTGCCAAGTCTATTCATCAAAGTTAGAATCATCATTTAAACCGAGCAGTGGCTGTGCTTTCGAATTTTCTCATCAGAATATCAATCATCATTTGAGAAAGGCCAAGATCAAGAAAGATATATGTTCAAGAATATTAATCATCATTTGTGAAAGATCAAGATCAAGAACGATATCTGTTCAAGGTATCAGCTCATATCAATTTCTATATCACCCTACATTAGTTCGTTCTTTCCATCTGAACAAACACATTGCCACAAGATCCCATTTTCAATTATTGGCTGCACTTGTTAGAAAACTGAATCATATTATTACTTAAATCTTGTTTCCAAGAATCTTAAAGTTTATCCGTGGAAGAAGAGAATAACAACGTAGGAGGTAATACACCAACCAACTCAGATCATTATTCATCCACAACATCACTATTGCAGAAAGAAAATTAACAATTAAGAGCGTCTACAAATGATTCAATCAAAATAATCATAAGTCCATAAAGTCAATTAATTACAACACAGTTGGATGAAAGTAACTATTTTTTATGGAAATTCCAAGTTGAGACAGCAATAAGAGGATATGGACTAGAGGATTACATTCTTGGCACTAATGTACATGTAATAACCCGGATTTCTGGACATTTTAATTAATAAATAATTGGGTTAATTAATAAAAATACTAAATTTTAGCTTGGACAAATGAATCTGATCAGATAAATATTTATTTGATCATATCTTAATATTTATTTGATTTTACTTCAAATTGAATTTAGGCTTGTTTAAATATATGTACTTATTTTGAATTGATTTAAAATTGAATTTTTAATGGAATTTAAAGAATTGAATTTGGATTTGAAATTTAAAAAGGGAAGTATATCTTAAATATATGTTATATTAATTTAATCAAAAACATATGTTATGTATAAATAAATGTTTATATAAATTCATATGTATATTTACAAAAATCTAAAGCTTATTTGTATAAAATAAATACACATTATATTCATGATAATATTACATAATTACTTATTCATAACTCAAATAAATACATAAATAAGAAAGTAACATTTGTAATTATTAATAAAACATTAAATACCACTTGTAAATTTTTAATGTAAGTTAAAGGACATTTGTAACTTGGGTGCATATGTGTAAGATCATTAGAGCATTAAAGTAGACAAGTGTCACTCTCTTGATAAATTAAATTTAAAATTAAATTATGGAAATAAAAGAAGAGTTTTAAACTTTCAGCTAAATCTTTTCTTCATCTCAACCAAATTGAATACAAATCAAAAAAAAAAAGATTAAAAAGAAAGAAGGAAACTGTAGTATCTGAAACAAGAAGTAATAAATCTGGAATCTAAGAATCAAGAGGATAGGCTGGATTTTCATAATCAAGGCAAGATCTTCAGATTTTCTAAATCAACCAAGCAAAACTGGAATCAACAACAATTCAGAAAATTCAACATGCAAAAGGGAAGATTCAAGAGCTAATTAAAAATTAAAGAACCTGGAAAAAAAAACAGTTTCTGTCCTCTGCTTTAATAAGGTGAGTAAACTGCTGCCATTTTAATTTTTTTAAACCTGGTGACAATGATGCTGTGAGTAAATTTTTAAATCAAAACTTTAAGTATAAAAATGATTTCATGTTGAATGTTAGCTCAGAAATGCTTGCATGTTAGTTATTTTGTGAAGTATCTATTTACAGGTTTTAGATTTGCTGTGCATGTGTAAAAAGGGATTTGCAACTTCTCTGTAAATTCAAGTTCAGAGCAAATTTCTGAACAAACTTCATATCTTAACATAGCAAGTTAATACTGAGTTGATATCTTCAAGTGTGGAGTTTAAATTCAATATGAATTAAGTGTTAGAAGTAAATATGCAAATGAAATAGTTAAAAACTATAGAAGTAGATATGCAGTAAAACAAATATTTATATCATATAAATTATGTTCAAATTTTAATGAATCAAATGTATATACCGAATCTATAATGCATAACATGAATTTTAAAACAGAAATCAGAATTTTTAACTTTAAGTTGAAGATGAATTTTGAGTTTAACTAAATTTGGGGCTTTTATCAAATTCTTATGACTGAGTTGTTTTTAAGCTTTGAAAATTTGAATCGAAGGTGAGTTTAATGTTGTGTAACACTAGAAAAATATTAATTGAATTATTATGCAACACAGATTTTAGAAATTTGATCTTTAGGGTTTTAGCTCTATGTCTTTTCGAGTTTGGGATTTGCGATCGTGTGGAGTATTTGGTTGACCGAGTTACGTGCGGCTTGGGGTAGAGGCGTGTTAAGGTTTTGTGAGTGCATGGCCGGAGTGGGGAGGCGAATGGTGGTCGGTGCCATGGGTGATGGGTTTATTTTCCAGGCGTCGACAGCATTGGGTTGGGTTCGAACACCTAAATTTTCGTTCGAACTTGAATTGTGGAGATCTGGGTTTTGGAATTGGGTCGAGGATCGATTTGGGGTTTGCGCAAGGGGTTGGTGGCGGCAGTGGAAGCGCCGGAGCACTGTGCATGTGCACGAGGTGCGTGCTGTGTCAGTGTGTTGTTCGTGTGCGTGTGGCTTGCAACTCGAAGTCGCGTTCGTGTTTGGGTCGTGAATCTCGCGTGTTCGCTAGGGTACGTGAGCTGATGCGTGAGTGGGTTGTTGCGTTCAGGTAGATGAAGGAGGGTAGGGGTTAGGGAAGAAGGGTGTTACCAGGTTTCTTGATTTTGGGTTAGATGCTTATTCTCAAACTAAGATGAAGAGGGGAGGGGAGATGGAGTTGAGTTTGTGTTAGTTTGGGTTTTGGTCGAGCTTAAAGTAAAATAAGGAAGTCAAGTTTAAACTTGTTTTAAATTTCAATTTGTGTTTTTATGTTTAAAAATTTAATGCTTTATATTTCTCATTACTTTATAAAGTATTAAATATTTTATTTCAAAATTAATTCACATTTTATTTGTTGAAGTTTTGAAGTGATTTTTACAACTTTAAAATCTAACTTTTTCAAAAGAGTAATTAGTTTTAATAAATTGAAATGTTTAAACATGTAAGAGTTTTTTTTTGAAATTGTTTGGTTTTGGAAGTTAATTAAATTTTGAAATTAAAGTTTACTTTAATTAATTAAGAGATTAGAGTTGGAATTAATTAATCAATTTAGATTAATTAATTTGTTAAAATTTAATTAAATTACTTATGAATTATTCAATGGGTAATTAAGGATTAAATTAAAATAAATTAATAGATTATTAATTAATTTATTAATTAATTTTGGATTAATTCATAAGTGATTAATAACTGATTAGTTAAATGATCAATGATTAATAAATTAGTGATTAAGAAGTTAGTTAATTAATTTATTGGAAGTTAATTAATTAAGTAATTAAACATTAATTAATTTATAGTTAATAGTAAATTAATTAGTAGTTAAGATTTAATTAATTAATTAATTAAGGTTAATTAATGAATAATCAATTAAGTAATTTAGATAAATTATTTTGTGATTAATTAAGAATTAATTACGGTTAATTAATTATAAAAATGAATTTAAGCAGTGCTTGCTTTTGGATGATTGTTTGAATTGAATATCTGAATAAGGTTGATATCTATTGAATGATAGTTGAGATATTCTATGATGAGATATTTAAGTAGTGCTTGCTTGTGGATGATGAGATTAATTTCCGTAAATGGTTGAGATTAATTAATTTGTGTAAATAAATTAAAGAATAATTACTTTATGTAATTGAATATAATTAATCAAGGATGATTAATTAAAATGGATAATAAATGGTTGATCAATTAATGGTTTGTAATTAATTAATTATTTTTAAGTAAGGAAGATTAAAAGTGATTAAGGAAATTAAGTTGATTTAATTAGAAATGTGTGACTAATTAATCTTGCTTATGAATTATTGAATGATATTTCTTATATGAAATATTTGTGATATGATATGTTTGCCTTGAACAGTGATTATAGGGTTATCTGTCAATGATGAAGTGCTGTGTAAAAAAGTGACATTTTGTGATTCAGGGTTGAATTGGGTTCACCTGAATAGTGTGGGATAAGTAGTATTGGATTCGAAGAGACCAGAGTCGGGTATTAGTAAATACCCGAAACCACTTCGATTAGAAATTTGCTAAAATTATTTATATGTGATGTCAATATGTTGAATTGAAATAATATGGACCCTTGAACTAAGTTAGAATACTTAGAGTTTGAATTGTGAAATAAGCGGTTGAGCATAATAAGTAAGGAACTCGTATTGAAGTACGAGTTACCCGGGTTTTCTTTTTATGTTTGAACTTAGTATTTTGAATTATATGGGTTTACTCACGCTGGTTTCCAGCCTGACCCGGGTGTTACTTTGATGTAATGCTCGGGTCAGACCGAGTATTACAGATTTTTCAGGTAAGGACGTTCTGGAGCTCAGGATGCGAGCTGGATGGCTGAAAGGTATGGAGTATTTATCACTGTGATATATTATTGTATAGTTAGGACATGTTGTTTAAAACTGTTTAGTAAATAGTAATGGTTGTTACTCTGATGTAAATATAAGTGTATTGATACAGTTCTTTTTTTGTAAACTGTTATTAATATTGGTTATTATATTTTATCCGCTGCGAATGTGAGTTTGTGTGTTTCCTTCTGTTCTTCTTCTATCTCTTTCTTCTTTTCTCTAACTATCTGGAATTTTCGGGATCGAAAATTTCAGGTCGTTACATTTGGTATCAGAGCTGAAGGTTAAGCGAGAACCTTGGCTCTGGTGGGGGATACTCATTAAGGAAAGGTCAATGGTACCCTAGAATGAGTTGAGTATAAATATGAGAGAGCGTACTTGTTATTTTCTTATATAAAGGTTTTTAAATGATTTCAAAAGTAAATGAATTTTATATAAGAAATAGATTATCTATTATATTAAGGAAATTGGTTGTAGTATTAATTAAATTAAAAGTAATAGTAAGAATTAAGTGGTAATAGAATTACAACCGAATTGAAATTAAATTAAAGATAAGTTTGAAATGGTTTCAAACTGAAATTGAACTCTTCAATTGGAAAGGTGTTTCAGAATAAGATAATAATGAATTGGTTTCTAGATATGATAATCTTGGGCATTATCATAAATAGTTGTTGTGTTTAATAATGAAATGTGTGTTAATGAGTAAGCAAAATTAAATGTTTTAAGGAAGTAAACCCTTTAGATAAGTATGTGATATAAATTAAAATATAAGTTGATCTAAATTGTGAAGTTTGCATCTTAAGTATTAAAAACATTTGGAATTTAGTTTCAAATGATTAAAAGGAATAATAAATAATATTATTTGAATAAGAGAGTTTGATGCAAACAAGAGTTGTTTAATGATTTAAAAGAATTTATTTTGAATTAAAACCAAGGGTGGTTTAAATTTTAAAATTTGGCTTGTGGGCCAAGAAGTAAAATGTATATATATATGGATGGTTTGAAATAAACTCTATATATTGAGTTTTAAATCTGGAATGAGATATGATACTCAAAGTGATAAGTCTTTGAACTTAATAAGTGAGAAGTTCAAAATTTGAAATGGAAATTCAAATTGGGTAAGGTTGACTGGATTAAGTGAATTGAGTTTAACTGGGGAAAAAGTTAAATAAGTTGAAATGATCAACCTGATTTGGAAAGTTCCAGATGAAATTAAGTTTTAATTTGGAAAGTTAAATGATTGATTATATTTGAGAGTTTGAGTGATCTCAAATTGGGTTTGAGATCCGAAAATTGGAAATGGATGGATGTTTTAAAATAATTAGATGATATCATCCTATTGTTATTAAAAATCTTTAAATTGCAAATTGCACTTGTTTAAATGAATGAGAAATGGAGTATGGTAATCCATTGTTGGGATAAAAAGGTAAATTGATTTAAAGGAATTAAATCAACATTTGAAGTATTAACTCGAATTTATATAATTCGAGATGGTTTAAATTTGAAATTTGAAATTAAGTTCAAATTGAATTTGATTTGAATTAATTGAAATTGTGATTGAAGGTGTATGAGTATAAGATTCAAATGAAAATTTTGAATTGGATTAATTGAAACGATTTGAAATTGAAGTGGGTTCAATTTGAAATTAGTCCGAATTCATTTGAATAATTTGAATTATAATTAAAATTGAATAGTTTTAAATTCAAATGGAATTTGAATTAAATTTGGGAGGAAATCAAGAATAATTCAACTTGATTTGGGGTTAAATCAATTTCAATGGAAATTGAAGTTATTTAAATTGGAATTGGGTTAATTTAAATGGTAGAGGAAATTTAAATTGAATTGATGAGAATGGAGATTGGGAAGTGGGAAGTTTTGACTCTGGACTATTTTTAATATAAACTGTTTTAATATAAACGTACTTTTCCAAGCTATTTATTATATATACAACCTTTCTTTTAAAAGCCAAACTATCTTATACTTGTTTTACAATTATTTTTGGAACTATTTAACAATTTTCCAACTGTTTTATAAACTAATTACTATGTTTCAACTATTTTACAAAACTAATTACTATCTTACTATTATTTTGCAATTATCTAAAAATTCTATAATTATTTCAAGCCATTTTCTAACTATTTTACACCTATTTTACAAACTAGTAATTACTTTCCAACTACTTATCTATTTCTAAATATTTCAAGCTATTTTCTAAATTAACTGGTCGGAGTTCAAACTGTTATTGGTTAAATACCCAATCGAGATAAGAATAGTGGTGATAATCCAAATGGATTGAAGCAATTGAGAGTAAGTGAATGGAAATTAAAGTAAATGTGAATAGAAAGAGAATTAATTTGGCTAATAACCAATGAAGTTAAAAACGTAGGGTGTACGTATGTTATTCTATTCGCATAGTAATGTGATCCAGATTCGAGCACAGAATTTCGAGATAATTTTATCGATCCGAGTGTGATTTTTCACTGGATTTTTGACGGCGAACCTAGATATGGATTGTTGATTGGTTCTGGATGTTCTCTATCATAGTTAGGCTATGCAAGGAGAATGATGGTTTATGATCAAGAAACCAGATCTGTGTCCGCACTAGGAAGTCGGGTGGACAATACTAGTTCGGAAATGAAATTGTGTGATCGAGTGAGCGATCAGAATGGTATAGCGTACGAATGATATATGTACATCGTACGGATTTGAATAAAATTGATACTGGGAATTTGTGGATAAGAAATGTGAAATGGTTTTTGAAATGAAAAATATATTTTGTGAAATATATGATGAAGTAAAGTGGAAATTGGATATTTCTATGGTTGAAATTTTGTTTATGGAAGTAAGTGATATGGTAATTGGTTTTGTAAAGAGTAATCAAATTTGAATATTTGATTTTGAATAAACAAAGTTAAATATCTTTGTTTTATAAAATGAAACTCCCCTGTTGAATCCTTTGGCAGAAGAAAAGGATTGTGAACGTGTTTTGAAGTAAAAAGGAGTTTATACAAGTTTGAAATGATCCAAAGTTTTAAAGGATTTTATATATCTGAATATATATATATATATAAAGGATCATATGAGAATTTTGAAAAAAGGGTTTTAGGAACCTTTGGATTTGGAAAAGGCTTTTGATTTTTGGGTAAAATCAATATGAGAATTTGAAAAGCCTAGTTTGAGAATTATCGATTTTGTGTAAAGGAGCTTTGTATGAGATCATACTAGGTGTATGATTTAAAGATACTATATATGTATAGTATAAAATGTTTTGATGATGCTCTAGGGAAAAAGGCACTCCTTTTGAATGGACTTCATCAGGAGTACCACCGGGTGGTGCTGCCTTGAGCCCCAAGGGGGGGTTCTAAAGTTGATCCTGTGAGGAGTCCGGACAAACTAGTTCCTGAGGATTATTGGGTAGCGGAAGTCGAGGGCGCTGATGCCTACAGGGGCATTTGGGTTATGTTGTGACGACAGTGTAACTCGATGTCACTGCGATCTACTGTGGGGACCATAGCGAAAATCTTGTGGAGGATGAGTGCCAACGGTCTACACTTGATTTTGCCGGGAAGGCAACGCAACATCGGTAGACTGCGATCTATGTTCAAGTGGAGTGGAGAAGTTTCATTCTTTTGGCAGCGAAATTTGAGGGCGCTGATGCCTACAGTTATATGGGTTTTTCTGTGATAGCTACGTAACCCCAGTTGTAGCTGCGATCTGTAGCGGGTTCCATGGTGTAATCGAGGGGCGGGAGGCCTACAGTTATCTGTGGATTTTGTCGGGACGGCAACGTAACCATCGGGTTAACTACGACCATGGATGGGGGTGATGATTTCCAGAGCATTCTCACCAAAGATATTTACTCGACTTCAAAAATGATTTCTATATTTTCAATAAATTATTTTCCAAGTAATTTCACTGGGTGTTGAAATTGAATCTGCTAAGTACTTATAGATTTTTCAGTCTTACGCCTGATCAACGTATGACCGAATTTCTGTGAGAACAAAACGGACTAGTGGAAACATCGAGTTATAAAAAGTAAATTATTTTGGTAATATTATATAGATTTTTAAATATTTAAAAAAAAAATGATCAAAGAGAATCTATATGATTTTAAGCATTTTAATAAATTCTGGCTTCGTTCCTTTTCGAGGACGAAAAGATTCTAAGGGGGGAGGAGTGTAATAACCCGGATTTCTGGACATTTTAATTAATAAATAATTGGGTTAATTAATAAAAATACAGAATTTTAGATTGGACAAATGAATCTGATCAGATAAATATTTATTTGATCATATCTTAATATTTATTTGATTTTACTTCAAATTGAATTTAGGCTTGTTTAAATATATGTACTTATTTTGAATTGATTCGAAATTGAATTTTTAATGGAATTTAAAGGATTGAATTTGGATTTGAAATTTAAAAAGGGAAGTATATCTTAAATATATGTTATATTAATTTAATCAAAAACATATGTTATGTATAAATAAATGTTTATATAAATTCATATGTATATTTACAAAAATCTAAAGCTTATTTATATAAAATAAATACACATTATATTCATGATAATATTACATAATTACTTATTCATAACTCAAATAAATACATAAATAAGAAAGTAACATTTGTAATTATTAATAAAACATTAAATACCACTTGTAAATTTTTAATGTAAGTTAAAGGACATTTGTAACTTGGGTGCATATGTGTAAGATCATTAGAGCATTAAACTAGACAAGTGTCACTCTCTTGATAAATTAAATTTAAAATTAAATTATGGAAATAAAAGAAGAGTTTTAAACTTTCAGCTAAATCTTTCCTTCATCTCAACCAAATTGAATACAAATAAAAAAAAGATTAAAAAGAAAGAAGGAAACTTTAGTATCTGAAACAAGAAGTAATAAATCTAGAATCTAAGAATCAAGAGGATAGGCTGGATTTTCACAATCAAGGCAAGATCTTCAGATTTTCTAAATCAACCAAGCAAAACTGGAATCAACAACAATTCAGAAAATTCAACATGCAAAAGGGAAGATTCAAGAGCTAATTAAAAATTAAAGAACCTGGAAAAAAAAACAGTTTCTGTCCTCTGCTTTATTAAGGTGAGTAAACTGCTGCCATTTTAATTTTTTTAAACCTGGTGACAATGATGCTGTGAGTAAATTTTTAAATCAAAACTTTATAAAAATGATTTCATGTTGAATGTTAGCTCAGAAATGCTTGCATGTTAGTTATTTTGTGAAGTATCTATTTATAGGTTTTAGATTTGCTGTGCATGTGTAAAAAGGGATTTGCAACTTCTCTGTAAATTCAAGTTCAGAGCAAATTTCTGAACAAACTTCATATCTTAACATAGCAAGTTAATACTGAGTTGATACCTTCAAGTGTGGAGTTTAAATTCAATATGAATTAAGTGTTAGAAGTAAATATGCAAATGAAATAGTTAAAAACTATAGAAAGTAGATATGCAGTAAAACAAATATTTATATCATATAAATTATGTTCAAATTTTAATGAATCAAATGTATATACCGAATCTATAATGCATAACATGAATTTTAAAATAGAAATCAGACTTTTTAACTTTAAGTTGAAGATGAATTTTGAGTTTAACTAAATTTGGGACTTTTATCAAATTCTTATGACTGAGTTGTTTTTAAGCTTTGAAATTTTGAATCGAAGGTGAGTTTAATGTTGTGTAACACTAGAAAAATATTAATTGAATTTATTATGCAACACAGATTTTAGAAATTTGATCTTTAGGGTTTTAGCTCTGTGTCTTTTCGAGTTTGGGATTTGCGATCGTGTGGAGCATTTGGTTGACCGAGTTACGTGCGGCTTGGGGTGGAGGCGTGTTAAGGTTGTGTGAGTGCATGGCCGGAGTAGGGAGGCGAATGGTGGTCGGTGCCGTGGGTGATGGGTTTTTTTTCCAGGCGTCGGCAGTATTGGGTTGGGTTCGAACACCCAAATTTTCGTTCGAACTTGAATTGTGGAAATCTGGGTTTTGGAATTGGGTCGAGGATCGATTTGGGGTTTGCGCAAGGGGTTGGTGGCGGCAGTGGAAGCGCCGGAGCACTGTGCATGTGCACGAGGTGCGTGCTGTGTCAGTGTGTTGTTCGTGTGCGTGTGGTTTGCAACTCGAAGTCGCGTTCGTGTTTGGGTCGTGAATCTCGCGTGTGCGCTCGGGTACGTGAGCTGATGCGTGAGTGGGTTGTTGCGTTCAGGTAGATGAAGGAGGGTAGGGGTTAGGGAAGAAGGGTGTTACCAGGTTTCTTGATTTTGGGTTAGATGCTTATTCTCAAACTAAGATGAAGAGGGAAGAGGAGATGGAGTTGAGTTTGTGTTAGTTTGGGTTTTGGTCGAGCTTAAAGTAAAATAAGGAAGTCAAGTTTAAACTTGTTTTAAATTTCAATTTGTGTTTTTATGTTTAAAAACTTAACGCTTTATATTTCTCATTACTTTATAAAGTATTAAATATTTTATTTCAAAATTAATTCACATTTTATTTGTTGAAGTTTTGAAGTGATTTTTACAACTTTAAAATCTAACTTTTTCAAAAGAGTAATTAGTTTTAATAAATTGAAATGTTTAAACATGTAAGAGTTTTTTTTTGAAATTGTTTGGTTTTGGAAGTTAATTAAATTTTGAAATTAAAGTTTACTTTAATTAATTAAGAGATTAGAGTTGGAATTAATTAATCAATTTAGATTAATTAATTTGTTAAAATTTAATTAAATTACTTATGAATTATTCAATGGGTAATTAAGGATTAAATTAAAATAAATTAATAGATTATCAATTAATTTATTAATTAATTTTGGATTAATTCATAAGTGATTAATAACTGATTAGTTAAATGATCAATGATTAATAAATTAGTGATTAAGAAGTTAATTAATTAATTTATTGGAAGTTAATTAATTAAGTAATTAAACATTAATTAAATTATAGTTAATAGTAAATTAATTAGTGGTTAAGATTTAATTAATTAATTAATTAAGGTTAATTAATGAATAATCAATTAAGTAATTTAGATAAATTATTTTGTGATTAATTAAGAATTAATTACGGTTAATTAATTATAAAAATGAATTTAAGCAGTGCTTGCTTTTGGATGATTGTTTGAATTGAATATCTGAATAAGGTTGATATCTATTGAATGATAGTTGAGATATTCTGTGATGAGATATTTAAGTAGTGCTTGCTTGTGGATGATGAGATTAATTTCCGTAAATGGTTGAGATTAATTAATTTGTGTAAATAAATTAAAGAATAATTACTTTATGTAATTGAATATAATTAATCAAGGATGATTAATTAAAATGGATAATAAATGGTTGATCAATTAATGGTTTGTAATTAATTAATTATTTTTAAGTAAGGAAGATTAAAAGTGATTAAGGAAATTAAGTTGATTTAATTAGAAATGTGTGACTAATTAATCTTGCTTATGAATGATTGAATGATATTTCTAATATGAAATATTTGTGATATGATATGTTTGCTTTGAACAGTGATTATAGGGTTATCTGTCAATGATGAAGTGCTGTGTAAAAAAGTGACATTTTGTGATTCAGGGTTGAATTAGGTTCTCCTGAATAGTGTGGGATAATTAGTATTGGATTCGAAGAGACCGGAGTCGGGTATTAGTAAATACCCGAAACCACTTCGATTAGAAATTTGCTAAAATTCTTTATATGTGATGTCAATATGTTGAATTGAAATAATATGGACCCTTGAACTAAGTTAGAATACTTAGAGTTTGAATTGTGAAATAAGCGGTTGAGCATAATAAGTAAGGAACTCGTATTGAAGTACGAGTTACCCGGGTTTTCTTTTTATGTTTGAACTTAGTATTTTGAATTATATGGGTTTACTCACGCTGGTTTCCAGCCTGACCCGGGTGTTACTTTGATGTAATGCTCGGGTCAGACCGAGTATTACAGATTTTTCAGGTAAGGACGTTCTGGAGCTCAGGATGCGAGCTGGATGGCTGAAAGGTATGGAGTATTTATCACTGTGATATATTATTGTATAGTTAGGACATGTTGTTTAAAACTGTTTAGTAAATAGTAATGGTTGTAACTCTGATGTAAATATAAGTGTATTGATACAGTTCTTCTTTTGTAAACTGTTATTAATATTGTTTATTATATTTTATCCGCTGCGAATGTGAGTTTGTGTGTTTCTTTATGTTCTTCTTCCATCTCTTTCTTCTTTTCTCTAACTATATGGAATTTTCGGGATCGAAAATTTCGGGTCGTTACAGTACACCACCTAAAATTGTGGTAGATAAAGAAGGAAAATTAATCATCAAGGAATATATCAGTCATCAAAGGCAAAATCATTTATTAAGTTCTTGGATTTTATCAATAATAAGCGCTGAACTATTGCAATAAGTGATTGGGTGCAAGAGAACTAATAAGATATGACAACAATTGAACAGATTTTTAACTCGCAATCAGCAGTAGAGATAATGCATTATAGGAGACAAATGCAAAATTTGAGGAAAGATAATTTGTCAACGAGGGATTATCTAGCCAAAATCAAGAATTACTGTGATCTTTTAGAGGCAGTAGGTCATAAAATATCTGACACAGAGTAGATATTAACCATTATGAATGGTTTAGACAGTGGATATGAGGCAGTTGTAGCAGTTATAACATCAAAAGAAGTGATTCCATCAATTTAGTTTGTACATTCTACCCTACTTGCTAATGAGGGAAGAAAAGAGAAAAAGAAAGCATTTGACTCAGATCTTTCAATTAATTATGAAGCCAATATAAGAAATAGAAGTCAAAAAAGAAGCAGTAATGAAAAGAACAATACTGGAGCAAGAAATGATCAAAATTATTCAAGAAACTAGTCGGGAAGATTCAGAGGAAGAGGGGGTAGATGGAATAATAATAATAGACCAAAATGTCAAATATGTGAAAAGTTAGGACACACTACCAAAAAATGTTATTTCAGATTCGACACCAACATCAACTACAATGCATCACAAAACTCAAGCAATCAGAGAAACTATGCTATGAATGCAAATATGGCCAGTATGTAATAAGATGCAAGAAATATATCCGAGGAACAGAAGATACATAACCTGACCAGAATCTGGAGTCAGAAGACATCTATAAAGAATGTTGGTACCCTGACTCAAGTGCTACTCATTATGTTACCAACAATCTACAGAATCTGAACATTGGAAACAAGGAATACAAATGTACTCAATCTATTTGCATGGGTAATGATTCTAGCATTAATATTACACACATTGATAGTGCACAAATTACGGGTCAAAGAATATTACATCTTCATAACTTATTGAGAGTCCCCAAAATAAATAAAAATCTTATTAGTGCATCACAATTTGCACAGGAAAATGGAGTATATTTTGAATTTTACCCAAAATACTGTTTAGTCAAAGATATTCGAAGTAAATAAATCCTGTTGCAAGGTGAAACTCATAATGGATTGTACAGATTCAACTTATCAAACTCAAATGACAATTATTGAAACAATTCAAGGAAATGCTACAACTTAACTGAATCAGGTTCAACCCAGTTTATCAAAAGTATGTTTGGTATATGGCATTATAAGCTGGGTCATCCCGGTGTCAAAATTTTAAAGAAAGTATTTGATGATAATAAAATAGTAGTTACAGATATACCTTCCTCTTATATTTTCACTTACTGTCAGATGGGAAATAGTCATAAATTGGGATTTCCAGAATCACAATCCGAGTTCAATAAGCCATTTGCAGCTTGTTGCTACAGACTTATGGGGATCGGCTCCTATAAACTTATTTTTTGGATTCAAATTTTATATATCTTTTGTAGATGCTTATTCCAAGTACACCTTGATTTTTTTTCCTGAAATCAAAGTCTGAAACACAAATGTGGTTACATACTTTATTTAACAAGTGGAGAGGCAGTCAAATCAGCAGGTGAAGGTGATACAAACTGATGGAGGTGCAGAGTACAAGTCACTTAAGGAATATTTACAAAAAATGGAATTATTCACAGAATGAATTGACCCTATACATCAGAAAAAAATGGATTAGCAGAGAGAAAACATAGATATAGAGTAGAAACTGGTCTTACATTGTTAGCATAAGCTTCACTTCCATTGAAGTTTTGGCCAGACGCATTTACAACTTCTGTTACATCCCCCACTTAGTGCCCCAAAATCAATGACTACAGATGTTGTAGTCATCCATAGTTATTAATCCTCAGCAACTAAATACGGTAATGTTAGAAACATTGATATAATATAAACATGTAGATACAGAGTTTTTTTAAATCATTAAGCAACTTTGACATTCCATTTCAAATCATTTCAACATTCGTTATGTATCCCATAATCGAGAACCACGTTCAAAGAAAATATAGTTATTACAACATATGCCAAGATCGACATATGAAGATGCCCCCATGGATAATCAGAGTCTAAACATATGAAATTAAACAACTTCTCCATTACAACACAACACAGAGGAATCAGAATAGAAAAGAACTCTTAATTATCTAGCTGGCCTCCTGCACGTCTCAGGAAGCTTATTCGTCTAAAGAGGTGCCTGAAAATCTCAACTCTCAAACTACTAAAAATCAATTGAGCACTCGAGAGTTTAAGGGAAAAACATAAACTTCGACTCAGACATAAAGCCTAGTATCAACAATAACCTACCATCTTAAACCATTTAGATATCTAGTGAGACCACGCTGTTTAGCGGAACGGGTTTTCCCCTTACTAGTATCTTACCCCAAAACTTTATAATAACCATATACCGTACTCCTACATCCATAATGGTTAAAACATAACAATTCAAAATATTGGCTGATATGCAAACAAGTAAATCAATATCTGGATTTCCCATCTCCATTCATTTTTGACTATCTGTCTCATTTATAGTTTCTAGGGTCACCATTAACCTAATTTTTCATGGACAGACTAATAACCTGTTTTAAAGCTTAAGGACTCCCTGTACGATTTCATAGTTTTTATGGGATCACTAAGAACCTATTGGCACCTACCGGTAACTTTATTATTTCATGGGTTCTCCTCGAACCTATTGGTATCTCCAATAACTTCCCTTATATCCTAGTTTTCATGGGTTGACAAGGAAGCTATTGACTTTTGTCAATAACTTAATTCAGATATATTTTTCATGGGTTCACTACAAACCCATTAGCCCATGCTAATAATTCTTTCTAAACATAGTTTTCATAGGTTTACTATGAATCTGTCTATCTGACAACTTCTTTAATCTGTATTTAGGCATCCTATATTTTGGTCTACCTGACCTCCTGGATGCAATTATACTCGTACAAGAGTTAACTCAATTTATATTCACTATTGGGTCAACCTAACTAGTTATTCTACCATTTCTCCCCAAAATACAGTTATGAGTCCATTCTAAAGTGAATTGTATATTAGAACAAGCAAACATAATAACACCAACACCCGTAGTTTAATATCCTTGCAATCATTTTCATATGAAACATGATTAGTCCCTTTAACCTATTATTTTATCAAGGAAAACTTCTTCAAAAACTTCATACTTAAAAGCCATTTTAAAACTCCTTTTTTATGCCATAGTTTTCCTTTAAAAATGAGATTGGGTTCATTGTTTTGAAAACTAAGGCTTTCGAAACCTTTAACTTTTACTTTCGAAACCATTGGATAATCTCCTTCGAAAGCATTCAAATATTCTTTTCAAAACACTAAGACATGCCTTTCGAAACACTTTAAGACATCTCATTCGAAACCATCAAAACATACCTTTCAAAAGAATTAAAGCATCACTTATTAACTCATAGAAGCATAGCTTTGAAACTATTTGAAAGTACCCCTTTCAAAACCATTGGTTTTATCCTTAAAAATATGGGTCAAAGTGAATATAAATGAAAGTATCCCTTTCAAAATCATTGACCATCATATAAAATAACTTGGGGAAAACCGATGGCTTCAGAACCACCCTTTCAAAAGCTTAAAATATTTAAGTAAAACATTTGGAAGGATAGCTCCGAAATCCTTTTGAAGCCATTTCTTTCGAAACCATTAAACCCCTTCGTAAGCTATAGGAAGTGGCTTATTTCATTTATAAAACAAGAGCTACTTTTTGATCTAGTTGATAACTTCAATCCCCTCAAAAGGCATAAGGTCGGCAGTAGGGTTTCGATTGGGTTGAAACTACCCCTTTCGAAAGCATTGAATTAAAACAAGGAAACACATTCAAAAGCATTTTTTTCAAAAAAAAAGGCGATAACATTTTTGAAAGCTATTTAAATGGGTTTCGACCCCTTCGAAAGCATCCTTTTGAAAATAAGGCAAGTACGTATCTTTAGAGAGTAAAACAAAGGCTTCGACCTCTTCGAAAGCTAGGTTTCGATACCATACCTTCCGCCTTTCTCCCATCCACTACGTACCAACTTATTGATTCCTTGTGTATTGCTTTCGACTTGGTTGAGGCGGAAATACAGGGTTGAAAGGTAGCCTATGGCGAAACAACGTTTCTGGGTAAAGAATGTTTTAGTGCCTATTTAAGTATTTTTTTTGACTAACCTGCCTATTTGTAAACATTTAATTGGTTGCCATAAATTTTCAAATTCTTTCTAAAATAAAACTACCGTAATTATTTCAAATATAATTAAAATAATTTAGCAAATAAGCCCTTCCTTAAGCTAAACAAATAACACATTTAAGTCCTTTTAAAATAATTTGATTTCCATAGTATATTACTTAGGAAAATCCCTAAAAATCACAGAATTTCATTTTTAATATGTTATCTAACATATATAATTTCAAACTCAAATTCTTCATCATATAGCCGAAATTAATTTCTAAACCCAATTATTCATATTTTCCTTTGAAAATTATAAAAATCAAAACCCATCTCCAAATTAGTGTTTTATATAACATATAAATCCCACATGGCGTTCGAAATCCAAAATAAATGATTTTAGCCTTAAAAATAAATAAATCAATCATCAAACAAACTTGTTTGAATAT
Source organism: Allium cepa (assembly GCA_030765085.1). Lineage (NCBI taxonomy): Eukaryota > Viridiplantae > Streptophyta > Magnoliopsida > Asparagales > Amaryllidaceae > Allium > Allium cepa. Next base: position 229,568,942 of record CM060939.1, read on the forward strand.
ATCATATCATGAAATCCAAGAATATCATCATCAAAAAATCATCATAATGGATTTAAACTTAAACCCGAGAATCAAATGATCATTAAAACAAAAATAGAGATGATTTTAATTATTATTCACCTTGATTAGGATAAGGAATTTGAGATTTGATCCTTGATTAATTTCTCTTAGCTTGATTCCTTGGCGATAATTTGATTTTTTTTTTCTCTTTTTCTCCTAAGTAATGGCCGACTTGAGCTTAAGGTTTTCCGTTTTTGAGTTTTTGAAAATGAATGTGCAAAGTAAAGGAAACGAGATATTTAAGGGTAATGAGATTATGGTATGACAATTACCCATTAAGCCCTTGCATTATGATCTCACTACTTAGCATATAAAAACGTTCATAAGCCTTTTTTTAAAAAATAAATTTAATTAAGCTCGGCTTTTGAATAAAATTTCAAATCTCAATCACCTTATCACTCTAATATTTACATTATTCTATTTAATTTATGTAATTAAATATCATGAATAATGTTATTGAAAATTAGGGGTGTCACAGGCTCCTCTCCTTAAAGAATTTCGTCCTCGAATTCAGTAAGGACTAAATACCAGACATAACAATCATCTGTAACAGCTTATAACTATCATACTAGCCTACCTGACTAGCAGCAGCCTATGTAAAGCAAATATAGAACATACCCTCACAAGAGATCAGGATAAGTATCTCTAATCCTATCTTCTGTCTTTCAAGTACAATTCTTCTCGTTGTCGCTCCGTTGAAGTTTCACCAACTTGGCTGTCTTGTTCCTTAACCTTTTCTCATCTCTCGCTACAACCCGAACTGGTTGTCTAACAAAAGTCAAATTCGGTTCTACTATCAACTCTTCCAACCCTGTTTGAGAAATAGTAGACTCTGGATCATGCAAAGACTTGCGAAGGTGAGACACATGAAACACGTTATGGACACCTGCCATACTGCTCGGCAACTCTGCTCTGTATGCGAGCTTCCTGATCCATTCTATCATTAGGAACGGACCAACATATCTAGGTACCAGTTTCCCCGCCTTTCTGAAACGCACCACACCCTTCATCAGTGATACCTTAATGAAAACCCAATCTCTAACTTAGAATTCTTGTTCTTTACGCCTCTTATCTGCGTAACTCTTTGATGTGCACGTAAATGTGCATATTATTACCACCATATTCAATCTATTTAAAGCACATAAATGATCATATTGGGTATTTTAACTTGTTTTAACCAAAATCCATATTAATTCCAAATTGTCCCATATCCATCTTCATATAGGGGGAAAACGGTCATTTGTGTGCATGTATTTCTTTGAGAAAAATTAATTGAAAATTTATACATATTTGTGTAGGAATTTGATCTCAAATAGGAGTGGGTTCATGAAGACATATGCATGCACAAAATAATTACAAAGGAAAGAAGAAGGAAATAATTCAAAGTGAAGATCATGGAGGACCCCACCTACCCACCACCTTAATGTACAAATTAAAGGCTAATGCACATGCTTATGGAATTAAAGCTTCATGTACATTTAAGTGGGGGATTATTGAAGCTAATGAGAACTTGTCCACCACACTTCCCCCAAGGGCATTTTGGGCACTCCCCAAAAATATGGATTAGGGTTTCATGCTTGTATAAATAACCCGTTATGTTTCATGTAACATCTCTTCTCTTAGTCTCTCTTAGGTCTCCTTCTCTTTAGTTTAGTTTAGATCAAATAAAAGAAAGCTCACTTTTTCTTTTCATGGCTACTTAGCCATTTTTATTTTATGTAATTGTATTTTCTTTTTATGCAATGTTAATTAGTGTTTCCTTTTACTTACATGTTCATTTCCATTCATGCTAGTAGTGTAGATTTTCTTTTATGCAATTAGGTTAGTTGTCTTTTCCATTAGCTTTCTTTTTTTCCTTTCTTTTTTGCTTTCATGTTGCTTTCTACATTTGTTGATTTGATAACAAATATGAGAGCTTAATCCCTACAATTTAGGGGTAATGAAGCTCTCTAGTATGTAGATGCAACATTTTGATGTTTATACTCTCTTTTTGTGCTTTAATGGAAACAGTTGAATTGGTTTAATGATGTTGTTTAGCTTTGAGTTTGATAGTCTATGTTGTTCATAACAAATAGGCTATGCTTAAACAAACATAACACAAATTGCCTCTTCATCTAAATATGATTATGGCAAAGAAGTGAATGTTGAAATTGAAATTTGATAGCCTATATTTCTAAACAATAGTTAATAGGCTATGCTTAAAATAGATTTTTATTTCAACTTGTTGTCATATTTCATGAGAGATAAATGTGTATTAGTGGTTGTTTTATAGTTTGATGGTTTATATTGGGCTAATTAATAGCACAAATATACCATACTTATAATAAGCACATCAACTAATTACACTAATGAAAAGAAAAGAGAGATCATAACTTCATTTTTTTGATTTATGTGATCTAGAGAGTGGATTTATCTCTAAATTGTCCTCAAACTCTCACATTTTTATCAATTTCTTTTGCTTGTTTTTCTCCTTTTCTAGTTTAACATTCTCTTCGACCTTGGTTTAATTTGATTGAATGGAATTTTAAAATCATCAATTCCCTGCGGATCGACCCGTATTTGCCGCGTGCTACATTCGTACACCTTGCGCTTGCGGTATATTTTAAATCTAAATTCGTTCGACGGTTTTCTAAATCGATAGAATTTCCATCGACGAACAAGTTTTTGGCGCCGTTGCCGGAGAGTTGTCTTTGATTTTTAATTTTCTATTCTTCGAATTAATTTGGTTTCATTTTTTGTGTGTTTCATTTTGTGTATTTGTTTACATTTAAAAAAAAATTGTTTGTTGTGTGATTTGTGTTTGCGTGCTTGTTTTCTAGTTTTATTTGCATTTGCATATAAAAAAACATACACAAAACAAAAAATAAAAAAATATTTTATTTCCTTTGCAATTTGCATTCCATTTTTTTTACAACTTTACAAAAACATTGCATATACTACTTCAATTGCTTTCTCTATCTACAACTCCCTCATTTCCGCTTCACACCTCTGTGCACATAATTCCCCGCTCTACAGTGCTCTGCCTTGCTTCTGTTCAACCTCCATCAATAGCTCCTTCCTCCTCAACCAGAGAAACTGCCACTTCTTACTGTACAGTGTGCAGTGCACTAACTTTCACCTCATTACAACATCCCTTACCACCTAACAGCACACTAACTTTTGCATTTCTGCATCAACCTACCCATTCACTTCACACTCTCCCATAAACCAGAGCAATTGACCTCACACATCCACTACTCTGTCCCACCCAAACCACTTCACATACTACTGCCATTCAATTGCTTACAATCCCTGTTACAACAACATACCCCAAACCATCCCACATCAACTCTTCCACCAAATTCAGGCAAATTGCCACATATAAACCTACCTCTGTATAGTGCAAAGCACTGTTTCATTGCTGCATACAAAATCATCTCACTTCAACACATTACAACCTTCCCTACTTCAAACCCTTCTCTACTTCAAACCCTTCTCTACTTCATCACTTCATATACACTTACATTCACCCACTATCCCTTGACCACTGCCGAACTTCACACCACCATTGCTGCTCCATATCACCATCAACAGTGACCACATTTACACATATTCACCCATCAACCTTCAACCTACTTCACAAAACAGCAGCAGCCACTTGCATATTCACTCTGTCTTGCTCCACTTCAAAACAGCCATTCTCCACTAAATTCCATTACCTGACTACAACACAACCACTGCACAACAAAAAAACAAAAAACAAAATTGATCATCTACTTGCCAACATTTCCCCTTCCGCATACAACTGCCTGCAGCCAACATCCCAAAGAGCATCAAAACTAATCGCCTACTCGAATTACAGCATCCACATCTTCATCTCAATCGCCAACCGAACCACTCCATCGACCAACAACCCACGCAATTACCATCGGCCAACCAAAACGCCGCTTCAACAATCAAATTCACAACCACCCTCGAACGGCAGCAATTTTGAATCGAGAAATTTGTACTTGAAAGTAGATTTGAAGTTAATTTGATAAAAAGGGGAGAGTTTCTGAGATTTGAAGTTAATTTGAATAAGAAGGGAGAAGTATTTCGTGTAAATAAAACTGTTTTCAAGTGAAATGAAGTAGCGGTAGTCGTTAGTACGCCGGGTTAAAAGTTTGAAGGCCTGGTTAAATTTTTGTTAGTCTAGTTTTCGTAGTTTTGATTCAAAATTGTTCCACCCTCTTTAAAAAAAAATTGTACATATTTTTGTTTTATATTTCAAGTTGCCAAAGCAGAATTTCAGAAGGAAGACTACTGCCAAAAAAAAAATTGCTGGCTTGCTAATAAAAAAAAAATTTGCTGCTTTCATCTCCAGTTTTATTTATATTGCATTGTTGATTGCTTGCGTTTTCATTTGTATATAAAAAAAATTTCAAAAACCAAAAACAAAAACAAAATCCATTCGTAGTTGCATTGTTAATACACGTTTATTTTCTGCTTTGCATTTCATCATAGAACTTGTTAATAATAACATTTAGCAATCAATTACACTTAATTGTATATTGACAATTTGTCTTCTTTGAACAATTTAATTTCTTGGTGTCTAGGCTACGGCAGAGTAATAACCATTTATAATTATTACAGTGATTCGTATATATTATAGTGGTTGTTCCTCTGAAGGTACTTAAACCTTCGGCTGCATTGCTACGGTGATTCGTGGTGCACCGATAACCCCTGCCCGTTACCTGGATGAGAACTATCTTGTTTATCTAAGACAACATGTGAATATACAATTTTGTGTTAACTTAGGATAAATCATTTGTAATTAACCCTTGCATTCATTTAGTTGCATTAGTTCATGCATATTTTAAAAAAAACAAAAACCAAAAAAAAATTGAAAATCCAAATGCAAAACAAAAATCAATTTCCCTTTTGAAAAATAAATTCTATTTGTAAATATTTTTCTTTAAAGAAGAACATTCTTGAAAATGTCCGAGTTTCCCCACTTACGTGAATTTTACAATAGTTGTGAAAATCAATATAATCCATATAATTTCACTCCAAATTCATATGGATATTTTAGCGATAACTATTGTTTAAACGATTTGAGTTTTGAACCACAAAATTTTCAAAACGATGACCAACCTTCGACTCTTGAAAATATCATTGAAATGATTTCATCTTTACTCGAACTTTCTACACGACAAAATCAAGAGATAAATGATTTATGTAATTTTTATTTGTGTAATAACTCGAGTCAAGGATTTCAAAATTTGAATTCAATTCAAAATTCAAATGATTTTGATTATAACCCATGCCAATTTAATTTCGAACTCCAAAATGAATTTCAAACTCAACATGAAAATGGGAACAACTTTTCAAACGAATTTGGAAATGGGAATAATCTTAACCATGTTACGAGTGAAAATTTTTGTTCTCAACAAATCCAAATCGAAAATTCTCAATTTAATAACTATAAATTGGATTTTGTTGAACAAATGAATGAAATTTACAATGATCACATGGATTTGTTGTTTGAAACTTATATGAAACAACGTGAACAACAAAATCAAATCTCAACGTGTGATGAGTCAAGTGATAATCCACCTTTTACCCAAATCGACGATTTTCAAATAACAACTTTTGAATTTGATAATGACGATCTTAATCGAGTTGTTGAAAATACGGTAATTAAGTTGGATTTCAATTCTTTTGAGGGTGCGAAACTTGATTTAAACTTCGATCTTCCTTTTTCTGAAAATTTGAATACGACAACTTTGAATTTTAAACTCGATTTACATGATGAAGTTGTTGATAATCCAACAAAGGAAGTCGAATTTAACGAACATGAGTTTTATGGACTTTTTGAAAACAAGTTGTTGAATTGTAAAGGGGAAGATTTCGATCACCGTTTTGACTTTGAAATTGATAATTTGGAAGAAGTTTTCAATGATAAACTTGAATTTCAATTTGGTGAAAACAAATGTGAATTTCAATCAATTGTTTTGTCAACCCCAAAAATCATTGAAAACAAAACAACTCGTACGATTTTCAATAAAACGACATTTGTTTTTCCAAATCAACATTTAATTTTGAAATCTTTTACGATTTGGTTTTCTATGCTTAAGCTGTGTCTCGCATACTTGGAGAGACAAATGAATCGGTTTTTGGAAGACCGGTTTATTTACTCTTTAACGGCATACTTTCTGATGTCTTGTAAATAATCATCTTTTCATTTTCATTTAAATAAAGGTCATGTTTTTGTTTTTGTTTTTATTTTTTCTCCTTCCACTTGGGTTGACTGTGGGGACACAGACAAAATCAAGTGTGGGGGGAGACTCATCTTCTTTTGATTTTTCAGGATTAATTTTTTCATTTTTCTTCCAAAAACTCAAAAAAAATAAAAAATTATATGGTTTTGATTTATTTTTAAAGCATTTTGATTTATTTTTAAAGAAACACTAAATGATAAATATATGATTTTGGTTTATTAGATTGAAATTTTTGAAAATTTATTTGTCTTAACAAAAATAAAAATAAAGTTTGATTACAAATAACAATGGTTTAACTAGTACATAGGAAGATTCATATGTGGTAATTATGAAGTACATCCTAATTGAAAATCTTTGTTTTAAAAAGTGGTTGATTTAAAGTAAAGGATATAACATTTTTTTTGTCTTCTAAGTTAAATGGTGCTAAGATGGTTTTACAAAACTCTCTCTCTCAAAAAAAATATAAAAATATAAAATAATAACATCCAAGTATTCACTCTCATTTAAAAGTCCTCACGGTTATGCATGGGTGATTACTTGGAATTTTTGATTATGTGCTTTCATACTCATTTAAAAGTCCTTACGGTTATGATGTATGGAACACATGTAAAAAAAAGACTTAATAAAAACCACTTACGGTCGATAGTGTATGCATGAAAGTGTGTGCACTCGCCATGCTCTGTACTCCCCTCACATAAGCCCGAAAGGCAGTGCATGAGTGGTATGTCTGGCCTCAGTTTACCTGAGCTAGGTGTGTAATTTTTCTTGCAAATAATGAGAGAGCAAGCAGTTGAAATCCTAGCACTATTTTTACTTATTTGATTTGATTTGTTATTGAAAAGAAATGAAAATACCACTTTGATAAACTTTGATAATCAACTAAGGATCCATTTTATAATTACACGTTGTTATCAACCGAAACAACAAGTTAAACTATTGTCTATTTGTTATGATAACTTGATTTTTGTTGGAAATTTTGACGAGTAAATGACATAAATTTTCAAGATAATAACCAAAACCTATATTTAACTTATTCGTGCCAATTTAAAAATAAATCCTTCATTTGTAAATATTTTCAAAAATTTGCATTCATCTCTTTGTAAATAAATCTTGCATTTTGTAAATATTTTCATCCTGCATTTGGATTTTGTGGGTAGTATCCGCTGAAAACCCTCACGAGACAACACTCGTCCTACTGGGGTCACCCAGAGGTTTAACGGCTTGTTGCATACGCTCAATGCAATCGTGCTTCCTACGAAAACGGATTTATCTTAGTTTCGCTTTATTCGAGGACGAATAAAAAGATAAGTGTGGGGGTATTTGATGTGCACGTAAATGTGCATATTATTACCACCATATTCAATCTATTTAAAGTAAATAAATGATCATATTGGGTATTTTAACTTGTTTTAACCAAAATCCATATTAATTCCAAATTGTCACATATCCATCTTCATATAGGGGAAAAACGGTCATTTGTGTGCATGTATTTCTTTAAGAAAAATTAACTGAAAATTTATACATATTTGTGTAGGAATTTGATCTCAAATAGGAGTGTGTTCATGAAGACATATGCATGCACAAAATAATTACAAAGGAAAGAAGACGGAAATAATTCAAAGTGAAGATCATGGAGGACCCCACCTACCCACCACCTTAATGTACAAATTAAAGGCTAATGCACATGCTTATGGAACTAAAGCTTCATGTACATTTAAGTGGGGGATTATTGAATCTAATGATAACTTGGCTACCACACTTCACCAAAGGGCATTTGGGACACTCCCCAAAAATATGGATTAGGGTTTCATGCTTGTATAAATAACCCCTTATGTTTCATGTAACATCTCTTCTCTTAGTCTCTCTTAGGCCTCCTTCTCTTTAGTTTAGTTTAGATCAAATAAAAGAAAGCTCACTTTTTCCTTTCATGGCTACTTAGCCATTTTTATTTTATGTAATTGTATTTTCTTTTTATGCAATGTTAATTAGTGTTTCCTTTTACTTACATGTTCATTTCCATTCATGCTAGTAGTGTAGATTTTCTTCTATGCAATTAGATTAGTTGTCTTTTCCATTAGCTTTCTTTTTTTCCTTTCTTTTTTGCTTTCATGTTGCTTTCTACATTTGTTGATTTGATAACAAATATAAGAGCTTAATCCCTACAATTTAGGGGTAATGAAGCTCTCTAGTATGTAGATGCAACATTTTGATGTTTATACTCTCTTTTTGTGCTTTAATGGAAACACTTGAAGTGGTTTAATGATGTTGTTTAGCTTTGAGTTTGATAGTCTATGTTGTTCATAACAAATAGACTATGCTTAAACAAACATAACACAAATTGCCTCTTCATCTAAATATGATTATGGCAAACAAGTGAATGTTGAAATTGAAATTTGATAGCCTATATTTCTAAACAATAGTTAATAGGCTATGCTTAAAATAGATTTTTATTTCAACTTGTTGTCATATTTCATGAGATTTAAATGTGTATTAGTGGTTGTGTATAGTTTGATGGTTTATATTGGGCTAATTAATAGCACAAATATACCATACTTATAATAAGCACATCAACTAATTATACTAATGAAAAGAAAAGAGAGATCGTAACTTCATTTTGTTGATTTATGTGATCTAGAGAGTGGATTTATCTCTAAATTGTCCTCAAACTCTCACATTTTTATCAATTTCTTTTGCTTGTTTTTCTCCTTTTCTAGTTTAACATTCTCTTCGACCTTGGTTTAATTTGATTGAATGGAATTTTAAAATCATCAATTCCCTGCGGATCGACCCGTATTCGCCGCGTGCTACATTCGTACACCGTGTGCTTGCGGTATATTTTTAATCTAAATTTATTCGACGGTTTTCTAAATCGATAGAATTTCCGTCGACGAACAATCTTCTATCTGGACTGGGCTTCCTTCATCCTTTCTCAGATCAACTTAATCTTCTATGTCGCCTCTCTAGCCAGATCTAGACCTAGGGCGAATCTGTCTCCAGTCTCTTAGTAACATGCTGGTGATTTGCATGGCCTTCCATACAAAGCTTCAAAAGGCGCCACTTCTATACTAGTCTGATAACTGTTATTATAGGAAAACTCCACTAAGTGTAGGTGATCTTCCTAGGATCCACCAAAGTCCAATAAACAAGCTCTCTTAACAAATCTTTGAGCACATTATCGACTCTCTCTATCTGCCTATCCGTCTAAGGGTGATACGCTATACTTATCTTAAGCTTGGTACCTAACATCCTGTAAACTCTTCTAGAATTCACTAGTAAACAAAGCATCTTTGTCACTGAGTATAGTACTAGGAATTCTATGCAGTCGAACTATTTTCTTCATGAACAACCTAGCTAAGACAGGTGCCACCCTAGTTGACTTAACTGGAATGAAATGTGCACTCTTGGTCAACTTGTCCACTATGATCTATATACTTTCATTTCCTCTATTTAACCTTGGAAACCCGTCTATAAAACCCATGGATATCAAATCCTAATTCCAAACAGGTATCTCCAAATGTTGAAGCAACCCACTCGGTTTCTGATGTTCGGCCTTTACTTATTGACAGTTTGCACACTGTCTAACCCACAAGCCAACATCCCTCTTCAAAACCTTCCCAATTAAAGCTCCTCTTCATATCCTGATACATCTTTGTCCCTTCAGGATGAATCGTGAACTTAGACCAATGCCATTCTCCAAAAACTTCTTTCCTTAAGTCCTCAACATTCAAAACACATAATTGTCCCTTCTTTCTCAACCATCCTCTCCGGTTAAGACTAAAATTTCTTAGATCATCGATCTTCGACCCAACCTCAAACCTTCTAATCCTCTCCACTAATAATGGATCCTCCTTATGCTTAGAAGCAATCCTTTTGATCAGCATCGGTCGAACTTCCAAACAGGACAACATGGCAGTGCTTTGACTAGAACTAGCAGTCGATCTTAATTGCATATTACAAGCAGTCAAAGATTCAAAGTCTTTCTATTCTGCCAACGAATCTAACACCACATTCTGATGTCTTCCGCTAAGAGCATCCGCTACCTGATTTCCTTTCCTAGGTGTGTACTCTATATCAAAATCATAAGCTGCTAAAAAATCCAGCCATCTGTGCTGTCTCATATTCAACTCCTTCTGAGAGAATAAATACCTTTATGACTTATGATCTATGTATAGCTCAAATCTTTCCCCTAAGAGATAATGTCTCTAAATCTTCAATATGAAGATCACCGCAGCCAACTCCAAATCATGAGTAAGATATCTCACTTCATGCAGTCTAAGCTGTTGTGAAGCGTAGGTAATGACTTTACCCTTCTGCATCAACACAGCTCCCAATCCAATTCCACATGCATCAGGGTACACAACCAACACTTGGTTTCCATTTGGAACTACTAACATAGATGTATTGGTCAATAAATGTTTTAACTTAAGGAAAGCTTCCTCACATTTGTCGGATTAGACAAACTTCACATCCTTCCTGGTTAACTTAGTCAAAGGTGCTGCTAGCCATGAAAAATCCTTGATGAATTTCCAGTAACAGCTAGCAAGTCCAAGAAAACTCCTTATCTCAGTCACCGTCTATGGTCTCTTCCAATTATTAACAGCTTTGATCTTATCTAGATCAACTGACAAGCCCTTCTCTAAAACCACATGGCCAAGAAACTTAACCTCTTTCTTCCAAAAATGACACTTGAAAAACTTCGCTTTTAGTTGATGCTGCCTCAGCGTCTCAAGCACTACCCTAAGATGATCGTCATGCTCTCTTTCATCCTTTGAGTATACTAAAACGTCATCTATTAACACCAACACGAACTCATCCTAGTACTATCAGAAAACTCGGTTCATCAAATTCACGAAGAAAGCATGAGCATTCTTTAATCCGAATGCCACTACTAACCACTCATATGAACCTTACCTAGTTCGAAATGCTGTCAATGGAACACTGTCCGCTGCCACCCTTAACTGATGGAAACTTGTCGCCAAATCCAACTGGAAAAATACTCTGGCTCTACACAACTGATCAAATAGATCGTCAGTTCTCGACAAAGGATACATATTCTTAATCGTCATCTCATGCAACTTACGATAATCAATACACATCCTTAGCGACCCATTCGGTTTTTTCACGAACACCGCGACCGCTCCTCAAGGAAAACTGCTTGGTATAATAAAATTCCACCCTTCTAGATCCACTAGCTGCACCTTCAATTCCTTCATCTCAGTCAGTTTCATCCTGCTAGGAGGTCTACTTATAGGTTCAACTCCTAGCACAAGATCTATCTGAAACTCAACAGCTCGTTTCAGTGGTAGTCCTGTAACGGGTTCAAAAACATCTGCAAACTCTCTTGCTATTCAAACCCGACTTAACAATCCTTCTACTTCCATAGCACTTAACAAAACACAAGCATTTCGATCAGAATTCTCCACTGATAATATGATTCGGTGATGACTATCAAGGTGTCTCAACGATATTTCCCTATCATGGCAAAATATCATAGCCACATATGTACCTAATCAATCCATACCCAAAACAATTCTGAAAACTACGAATTAAAAACATATAGACTACGTGCAAACTTATGACCTAAAAAATCAAGTTCTAACCGGTCACATCTCATACCTAGAGTTTCATACCCTCCTATTGGATTCACAACCCTTAAGGAAGTAACAAGGTATGTGGGTTCTAAATATAACCTATCAACCAAACAATGAGATATAAATGAATGCGAGGCACCGGTATTAAATAGTCTCTAACTGGTATTCTCTGAATCAAAAGCGTACCTTCCATCACAGTCTTTCCTTTTTCAGCAGCAGTTGGCCTACCATATGATGGTTCAACAGTAAAAACTTTTCCCTTGTCCGCACTGACTGGTTCTGGACACTGATTCTTGTAGTGTCCAACCTGGTCAAAGTTGAAGCACGTCACATATTTATTTTTTGCAGCCATCTCCCCCTGCCTGTCCGACACTCATGAGAATAAAGACCTTTCTTGTCACACTTGAAGCAATCTAAATCAGCCTTTGCCTTCTTCGTAGCCTCTCCCTTCTGGGCTCCCTTCTTCATAAAGAACTTTCTCTTCTTTCCCCGAGAACCCTGGGTTTCAACCTGCTTTTATTTCCCACAAATAACAAGCATTTCTTCATGCAGATTTCCATCTCCACAACTACATTACAAGGATCATGAAGATGTGGCAGGGTGGCCCTAGCAATCTCGGGTCTCAATCCCAGAATGAACTACTCATTCCTCCTGATGAAGATGTCTATAGTAGCATTCCCATATCAGGAAAACTCACCAAACTTAGTAGCATACTCAATTACCGACATCTCTCCTTGCACCAAATCCAAAAAATTTCTCAACAAGGCTGACTTAGCAACTTCAGAAATAAACCTCTGCTCGAATCTATTTCGAAACTTTTCCCAATTCAACGCTTCCTCAGAATCCTCGGCAGTAACACTATTCCACCAATGAAGCGCTGCCCCTTGCAACTGCCTAAAGGCTGATCTCCTCTTCTGCCCATCATTCAATTCCAAATCAGCGAAGATTCATTCACAATGTAATAGCCAATTCTCAACTTCCGTGGCATCATTTGTTCCAACAAACAGCTTCCCACCAAGACTGGTGTAGTCTTTGCTCAACTTAGCATATTCCGAATTAGAGCCATATGATTAGCTCTTCCAACATTCCTAGCAACACCAGTAGCTAATCCTGCTTACATTAGGTTGACAAAGAACTGATACAACATCCCTATACCCACATGCGGATTTCCAGCACCCACATTGGCATCTGCATTTTGGTTAGCATTAGCCGGTTGATCCGGGTTCCTCCTGGTGGGTTGAACATTCCCAGTGGTTGTGGTGTTTCCTCCACCGATATTTCCTCTTCCGTTTTCTACCTTCATATCTTCTTTCTCATAAATCTACATATGAGCCTTAGTAAGATACATAAGAAAGGTCTAAGAGAGAGAGGGAAATACGTACTTATATATATCAAATACAAGTACGTTACTGTAGCGTTATCCCAAACCCCGATCTAATTTTCTGATTCAATGGATTACGTTTTGAAAAATCTCTTAGACCTAAATTTCTTTTAAGTTTTCATAAACCTATGTCTGTTACCAACTTGTAACATCCCCCATTTAGAGGCGCAAAACTAATGGCTATGGATGCTGCAGTCATCCATAGTTATTAATCCTCGATGACCAAATACGATAATGTTAGAAACATTGATATAACAGAAACACATAGATATTGAATTTTTTTAAAATCATGAAGCAACTTTCACATTCCATTTTAAATCATTTCAGCATTCATTACATAATTCCATTATGGAGAACCAGTTCAGAGAAAATATAATTATCATAACATACGCTAGGAGCGACATATGAAGATGCCCCCTTGAATGATCAGACTCAAAACATAGGCAATAAAAAACTTTGCCTTTACAACACAACACAGCAGAATCAAAATAGAAAAGAACACTTAATTATCCAGCTTGAATCCCGCATGTCTCTGGAAGTTTATTCGTCTAAAGAGATACTTGAAAACCTCAACTCTCAAACTACTCAAAATCAATCGAGCATCCGAGAGTTTAAGGGAAAGACATAAACTTCGAGTCAGACATAAAGCCTAATATGAATAATAACCTACCATCTCAAACCATTTAGATATCTAGTGAGACCACGCAGCTTAGTGAAACAGGTTTTCTTATCACTAGTATCTTACCCCAAAACTTTATGGTAACCATATACTATGCTCCTACATCCACAATGGTTAAAACATAACAATTCAAAATATTTGCTGATATGCAAACAAGTAAATCAATTTCTAGATTTTCCATCCCCATTCATTTTTGACTATCTATGTCATTTATAGTTTCTAGGGTCACTATTAACCTATTAATTTTCATGGACAGACTAATAACCCGTTTTAAAGCTTAAGGACTCCCCGTCCGATGTCATAGTTTTCATAGGATCTCTAAGAACTTATTGGCCCCTGCTAATAACTTTATTATTTCATGGGTTCTCCCTGAGCCTATTGGTATCTCCAATAACTTTCCTCATATCCTAGTTTTCATGGGTTGACAAGGAACCTATTGACTTCTATCAATAACTTAATTCAGATATAGTTTTCATGGGTTCACTACAAAACTATTGGCCGTTGCCAATAACTCTTTATAAACATAGTTTTCATGGGTTTACCATGAACTTGTCTATCTGACAATTTCTTTAATTGGTATTTAGGCATCCTATATTCTGGTTTCTACTGGACCTCCTAGATGCAATTATACTCATACAGGAGTTAACTCAATTTTTATTCACTAATGGGTCAACCTAACTGGTTATTCTATCCTTTCTCCCCAAAATATAGTTATGGGTCCATTTTATAGTGAATATTTATATTAGAGAAAGTAAACATCATAACACCAACACCTATGGTATAATATCCTTGCAATCATTTTCATATGAAACATGATTAATATCTTTAACCTATTATTTTATCAAGGAAAGCTTCTTCAAAAACTTCATATTTAAAACCATTTTAAAATTCCTTTATTATGCCATGGGTTTCCTTCAAAAATGAGATTGTGTTCATTGTTTTGAAAACTAAGGCTTTTGAAATCTTTAACTTTCACTCTAGAAACCGTTGGATAACCTCCTTCGAAAGCATTCAAATATTCTTTCCAAACACTAAGTTTATCCCTTTCGAAACACTTTATAACATCTCTTGCAAAACCATCAAAACATACCTTTCAAAGTAGTAAAGCATCACTTATTAACTCGTGGAAGCATAGCTTCGAAACCATTTGAAAGTACCCCTTTCGAAACCATTGGGTTAATCCTTAAAAATATCTTTTGGGTCAGAGTGAATATAAATGAAAGTACCCCTTTCGAAACCATTAACCTTATATAAAAGAACTTGGGGAAAACTGATGGCTTTGAAACCATCCTTTCGAAAGCTTGAAACATTTAAGTAAAATATTTGGAAGGATAGCCCCAAAACCCCTTTCGAAGCCATTTCCTTTGTAAACATTAAACCCTTTCGAAAGCTTTAGGAAGTGGCTTATTTCATTTATAAAAAAGAGCTACCTTTCGATCTAATTGATGACTTCAATCCGTTCGAAAGGCATAAGGTCAGTAGTAGGGTTTTGATTGGGTCGAAACCACCAATTTCGAAAGTATTGAATTAAAACAAGACAAATCATTCGAAAGCATTCTTTTTGAAAAAAAAGGCGGCAACATTTTCGAAAGCTATTTAAATGGGTTTTGACCTCTTCGAAAGCATCCTTTTGAAAACAAATATCTTTAGAGAGTAAAACAAAGGCTTCAACCCCTTCGAAAGCTTGGTTTTAACACCATACCTTCTGCCTTTCTCCAATCCATTACGTACCAACTTATTGATACCTTGTGTATTGGTTTCGACTTGGTTGAGGCGGAAGTACAGGGTCAAAAGGTGGCCATTGAAAAAGGAGAAACAACATTTATGGGTGAAGACTATTTTAATTGCTTTTTGACTAACCTGCCTATTTGTAAACATTTAATTGGTTGCCATAAACTTCTAAAATTCTTTCAAAAATAAAAATACCGTATTTATTTCATATCTAATTAAAATAATTTAGCAAATAAGCCCTTCCTTAAGCTAAACAAATAAAACATTTAAGTCCTTCTTCTAAAATAATTTAATTTCCATAGTAAATTACTCAGCAAAAATTCTCAAAAATCGCAGAAATTCACTTTTAATATGTTATCTAACATATATAAATTTCAGACACAAATTCTTTATAATATAGCTGAAATTAATTACCAAACCCAATTATTCATATTTTCCTTTGAAATTTGATAACAAATTTTCCATAGTTTGGAAAATTATAAAAATTAAAACCCATCTCCAAATTAATGTTTTACATAATATATAAATTCCTCATGGCATTTGAAATCCAAAATAAATGATTTAAGCCTTAAAACCATATAAAACAATTATCAAACAAACTTATTTGAATATATCATATCATGAAATCCAAGCATGTCATCATTAAAAAGTCATCATAATGGATTTAAACTTAAACTCGAAAAATTTAATGACTGTTAAAACAAAAATAGAGATGATTTTGATTTTTATTTACCATGATTAGGATAAGGAATTTGAGATTTGATCCTTGATTAATTTCCCCTAGCTTGATTTTTTAGCTTTGATTTGATTTCTCTCCTCTTTTCCTCCTAATTAATTGTCGGCTTGAGCATAAGGTTTTACATTTTTGATTTTTTAAAAATGAACGTGTAAAGTAAAGGAAACGAGATATTTAAGGGTAGTGGGATTATGGTGTGGCAATTACCCATTAAGCACTTGCATTATGATCTCATTAATTAGCATATAAAAACATTCATAAGCCCATTCTTTTTAAAATGAGATTTAATTAAGCTCGGCTTCTAAATAAATTTTCAAATCTCAATCCCCTTATCACTCTCATATTTACATTATTCTATTTAAGTTATCTAATTAAATCTTCGGAATAATGTTATTAAAAATCAAGGGTGTTACAACTGCAGTCTATTTGATCAATAGACTACCCACTAAATTAAAACAAGGAAAAACTCCATTGGAAGTTCTATTTAATGAAAGACCAGATTATCAAGGTTTAAAAACTTTTGGATGCATATGTTTTCCTCATCTAAGGCTTTATAATTTACACAAATTAAATTTTATATTTAAACCATGCACATTTTTAGGCTATGGTATAAATCAGAAAGGATATAAATGTCTCTATAATAATGGAAAGCTATTTATGTCAAGACATGTTATATTCAATGGGCACGTACTTCCATTTGCAACACAAAGTGTAAAGTCTACACAAAAGCTATACAATCCAAGGACATCAATTCCATCTATACCATTGGACATCAACAATCAGAGATCAATATATATATATATATATATAGATGAGAACAAGAGCAGTTCAGACACTCGACACACATTGTTCCTAAGAGAACTAGGTCAAGATGAATCTGAGCAACATTAGCATGCAACTCATACTTCAGTAAATACAAGTAATCGACCAGTCAATAATGATGATAATAGACAAGAATAAAGTGTAGAACAATCAACAAGCATACATTAGGAGCAAGTAATTAGAGGACATCCAATGATAATAAGGTCAAAAAGTGGTACCTTTAAACCAAAACTATACACAACATTCATTCTCAGTGATGAACCAGATATATTTGAACAAGCACTCAACAATGAAAACTGGAGAAATGCAATGAATGAAGAATACAATGCATTAATGAAAAACGAGACATGGAGCCTTGTTTTACCACCCAGCACAAAAACATAATTGGATGCAGATGGACTTACAAGTTAAAGAAAAATCCAGATGGCGCTGTACAGGGATACAAAGCCAGACTAGTTTCAAAAGGATACACTCAACAACATGGCTTCGATTTCAGTGAAATTTTTTCACCAGTTGTTAAACCAACTAGCATAAGAGTGATCTTAACTATAACATTACATAAAGGATGGGACATCAGACAATTAGATGTAAATAATGCTTTCCTAAATGGAGATCTTCAAGAAGAAGTACATATGGAACAACCATCAGGGTTCAGTCAACCAGGTCAGGAAAAGATACAATGGTGTGCAAATTAAATAAAGTCATGCATGGTTTAAAACAGGCTCCAAGAGTATGGTTTGACAAATTAATGGCAACTCTTATTGGACTATATTATCAACCAGTAAAGTCAGATACTTCTCTGTTTATCAAGATTAATAATGCTGTCACAACATATATATTAATATATGTGGACGATCTTATCATTGTAGTGACAATGAAAGATAAAATAATCATGTCATTCAACATCTAGACAAGCAGTTCTCCATCAATGACTTAGGAAAACTTAGCTACTTTTGGGAATAGAGGTAAACATGATATCAGACTCAGAAATGCATTTATGTCAAAGGAAGTATATTAAGGAATTACTCATCAAGGCAAAAATATATGAAGCAAAATCATTACCAACCCCTATGACCAGTAATCTACATGTATCAAAGCACAAAGGTGAAGCAATTGTTAATGCAAAAGAGTACAGGAGCATTGTTGGAGCACTACAATATGCAACAATTACTAAGCCAGAGATATCATATAGTGTTAATAAGGTACGTTAGTTTATGCATCAGCCAAACACTGAGATATAAATGAATGCAATGCACAGGTATCAAATAGTCTCTAACTGGTATTCTCTGAATCAAAAGCGTACCTTCCATCACAGTCTTCCCTTTTTCAGTAGCAGTTGGCCTACCATACGATGGTTCAATAGTAAAATCTTTTCCCTTGTCCGCACTGATTGGTTGTGGACACTGATTCTTATAATGCCCAACCTAGTCAAAGTTGAAGCACTTCACATTTTTATTTTTTGCAGCCTTCTTCCCCTTGCTTGTCCGACACTCTTGAGCATAATGACCTTTCTTGTCACACTTGAAGCAATCTGAATCAGCCTTTGCCTTCTTCGTAGCCTCTCCCTTCTGGGCTCCCTTCTACATAAAGAACTTTCTCTTCTTTCCCGGAGAACCCTGGATATCAACCTGCTTTTATTTCCCATAAATAGAAAGCATTTCCTCATGCAGATTTCCATCTCCACAACTACATTACAAGGATCATGGAGATGTGGCAGGGTGGCCCTAGCAATCTCGGGTCTCAATCCCAGAATGAGCTACTCATTCCTCCCGATGAAGGTGTCTATAGTAGCATACCCATATAAGGACAACTCATCAAACTTAATAGCATACTCAATTACCGACATCTCTCCTTGCATCAAATCCATAAACTTTCTCAACAAGGCTGACTTAGCAACTTCAGACAAAAACCTCTGCTCAAATCTCTTTTGAAACTTTTACCAATCCAACTCTTCCTCAGAAACTCCAGTAGTAACAATATTCCACCAATGAAGCGCTTCTCCTTGCAATTGCCTAAAGGCTAATTTCCTCTTTTGCTCATCATTCAATTCCAAATCAGTGAAGATTCATTCACAATGTAACAGCCAATTCTCAACTTCTGTGGCATCATCCGTTCCTATAAACGGCTTTCCACCAAGACTGGTGTACCCTTTGCTCAACTTAGCATATTCCCAAATGGAGCCATATTGTAACGACCCAGAATTTCTATTAATTAAAATTCGTATATTTAATTAATTTTAAATATTAATAAGTGAAATTTAAAAGTCGAATAATTTTATTTCGAATAATTGGATTTAATTGGATAATTAAATCAATAATTTAATAGTTGAAATTACAGAAATAATTAAAAATTGGGTTAAATATGATTGAAATTGATTTGTAAAATTTTATTTAATCATATTGGAGTTAGAACGATATTTTAGAACATTTAAAATCGAATTAAAAGTTAATTTGTGAAAATTGAATATTTTAATATTTAATTGACGAGTTAAAATAGTCATTTTTCAAACAGTCTCGGATTTCGACGAAACCAGTTTCATCGGATCCATAATGTCATATTATTGTAGGTTTCAAATTTCGTGTCAATTGGATTTACCGTTTGTCCGGTGCAAGCTAAAACGCCTAGAAAATCGTTTAATCGGTTTAATTTAAATTGGATCGTTTATTGCCATAACTCGCACAGATGATTGAATTATCCTTCGAAACACATTCCATTGTGTTCGGAATGTGGGGTAAACCATAGGAATGTCAGCCGGCACGCTTCGTTTGGAGTTCGGAAATTCCGGATGAATAGTAATTTGAGAAATTTTCTATAAAAGCACCTGGAACATTCACTTTTGCAAAATTTCTAAAGCCCTAGGGTTTCAAAAACGTTACAGGCCGCCACCATCAATCAATGGCCAAAACTCTACCACCTTCCCCCTTGTTTATCTCTAAATCCATCGACTTTCATCCAAAACTCCCAACTAGAAAAACGTAGAGAGCATCGATATCTCTCTATCCAACGGCTAAGATCTGAAATGGCGAAGTGTGGAGGCTTCAAATCGCTCGCGTTCATGGCCGTTTATTCTCGTTTTGCATGCAAAAAGAGGGGGCCGAGCTTCAATTCCTTCTGGCCGTGGGTAGCATATGTCATGGTCGTTCGAATGGTGTCCTTTGATCGTGGTGTAGGCAGGCGTGGTGGTTGCAAAAATTGAGGGAAGATTGGCGGCTTGGGTTGATGTCGTGCACGTTACTGGAAGGGGGAGAAGAAGCATAGTACGGCCTAGATTCTAGGGTTGAAGGATGGACGGCTGTGATGCAATTTAGGTTTAGAAATATAAAAGAAAATTGTGAATTTAATTATATAATAATTCGTGTAATATTTAAAATGTGATATCTTTTTCATACGAGGTCGAAAACGCACGAAACAAGTTGCGTTGGGTTCGTATTGACGAGCATTACGTTATGAAATTGGATTGGAGTCATTTGGAGTTAGTGAGAATTTCAGGTAAAATTAAACGCTCGTTTAATTTTATTCGAAATAAAAGTTGAAAACGAAATTGAAACCAATGTGTGAACTTCTCACTCAATCGAAAATTTTCGATTTAAATTTTAAATAGTTAGATTTAAAATTTCTTGATAGTATGTTTGAATGATGATTGTTATCTATTGATTGTTAAAATAGACATTATACGTCGTTAGTAAGCGGAGGTTATTTATTAAAAACATATACCGCGAATATTTCACCGTATAGTGAAATTGGTATTATTTATGTACTTGGAGTTGATTTTCCTGCATTATATAGCGGATGAGACCCTATTGCGCCGTCTATTAAGCGGATAATATTTTTATAAATCCCATATACCGCGATAATTCCATACCGGAATGGAATTGGTATTGTGCTAATGTTTGTGGATGCAGGGAAACAGGTTGGAGGGATCCAACTGGATTCCTCAACTATATTGATTTATTTACAGATATTGTGATATTTGTTGATTATCATATCGATATATGATATTTGGATGTCGTGTTTGACTATTTGGTGTGTTGCATCATCGGATCCATTTTTGAAGTTTTAAAATAATGATTTTTGATTTTAAAAAGAATTTTAAAGTTATTTTTGAAAGTATATGTTTTATTAAAATTTTGAATCGATTCATTTTAAATAAATAAACGTTAAAATTTTAAAGTTATAAAAATTATGATTTTTGGTGAAATATAACCAAAGTGTGATTTTCGGAATAAATAGTAAAGTAAATTATAAAATGGTTTAATTTGGAATTTTGAATTATTATAAAGGATGTATATAAAAGATTTTTAACATTGATATTTATAATATATATATATATATATAATATTGGAACTATAAAACGAGTTTGTTAAGTGTTAAAAAGAAGTATAAAAATGGACTTTTAAGTGAATGAAATTATAAACTTATAAATTGAGAAGTTATAAAAGGAATAGATGTTGTAAAATAAAAGATTTTAAGTGATTAACTTATAAATCGGATTTTTGCATCTGAATTGAAATCTTTGATGAAGCATAAATGGTTTATAGACGCGATTTATAAGATATATATTTTATAAATAAAAAATAATGGAATTTTAAAAGGAGTTCTGTTAATGTTGAAAATAAGGCTATAAATGAAATCTTATAAGTAATAAGATTTATAATTGTGAAGTTTTAAAAGAACGATTTGTAAATAAATGAATTATAAGTATTTAACTTATAATATAGACTTTTGGTATATATTTGAGATATATAAATTGAATCGGATTAATAAAGGAGATTTATAAATCGAAGTTTATAAATAGAAATGGAATTTATAGACATTGTTTATAAATTCGAAATCAATGGAATTGGATAAATTGAATATAGAAATTTATTAGAAGAAGTATATTCGCGATTTTGGATAGCGAATACATTCTTGAAATAAAACGTGTAGTAAATATTGAAATTGGGTTAGTGAAGTATATTCACGATTTTGGACAGTGAATATATAATTAAAAAAATGGTTATGTTTTGGGAAAGCGATATTATAAAATGAAGTTAGTTATTTTAAAAAGATGTTCTAAAATGTATATGACTCGAATACATAGATTTCAACATCCATTGTTGAAATAGACGTTTTCAAGAAATAAGGAAATGGTGGACTATAACACTGTTGTTATAGTAGATGATTTCTGGAAGGAAATGTTTTATATAGTATTGGGATTTATATATTTATCTTAATTCCGAATCCCGATACTATTGATTTTTGGTCGTCGTGACGATGTTTTACGTAACATCCGTTTTGGCCCAAACAAATGTGTTTAAGCGCACGTTTTCCTTAAAGAATTAAATATATACTTAATTTCGATTTAAAATGGATTTGTGAATTACTTATTGTTAAATAAGTATGGAAATGTTTTCCAATATGAAGTGAATGTTTTGAGATGTTATCTTTTAAAGATAAATTGAAAATGAATATTAGAAATCGATTTGGAAATCGTATATTCATAGATATTTTGGAATTGTAAATTCACTATGGAATTTATAAAAGAAAGGGAAATTTGTTTAAAAATAAACGTTGATTTATTTTTGAAGCGTGGGAATGAATTTACGGATTTGGAACGTAAATATAAAGTAAATCGGTAAGGATTTATTTAATTGGTTTAAATGAACCATTTTGAAATGAAAGTATTTCCACGTAAGGAAAATGATTGAAATTTGTTTTCAAAAGTGGTAAAGGTGAATCTATTTTAAAATTATCCTGTTCTTTGTTTTAAAGATAAACTGTTTTAAGTTCTCACACCAGTCCCATGACTGACTCGGAGTTTATTGTTTTCCTTCCTAAACTCTGGGTGCCCACCAATTTCCACACGGGCAGTTAAGAGTCAGGTTTATCGGGATATTTTGGAATTCAGGAGTTGCTGGAGGCAAGCTGCATGGCGTATTCACTAGTATATAGTATTTCTTTTCCACTGTTTGTTGTTGTACACTCTGATGATGAAAAGTAATATGATGTAATGTAATAACGGATATAATTCTTTGTTTAAAGATTATTCATTTATTTATTATATGTCGTTCCGCTGCGATATGTGAGATTCTGTTATGGTTTCTGTTGTTTTCTTTTTCTTTCTCTCTTCTTCTATCTTCTACCTCTTATTTAACCCTAACGGTACGGTTTTCCGGCCTTCGATTGCTCGGCAGTTACTACAGTGGACGTATTAATGTCGGCCTTCGTCGTCGAAAAACCGCGTTCGTTACACATATGATTAGATCTTCCAACATTCCTAGCAACACCAGTAGCTAATCCTACTTACATCAGGTTGACAAAGAACTGATACATCATCCCTATATCCACAGGCGGATTTCCAGCACCCACATTGGCATCTGCATTTTGGTTAGCATTAGCCTATCAATTCGGGTTCCTTCTGGCAGGTCGAACATTTCCATTGGTTGTGGTATTTCCTCCACCGATATTTCCTCTTCCATTTCCTACCTCCATATCTTCTTTCTCATAAATCTGCATACGAGCTGTGACGACCCGGAATTTTTGAATGTTTGAAATCGGAATATTTAATTGATTTTAAATGTTTAAAAGTCAACTTTTAACTTGAATTCTAATATCACCATTTATTGGGTAATTTAATTATTAAATTAAATAATTTGAAGTTGGGTAAATATTGAACCTGGAGTTTTAAGCCTGTTAAAAATAATTTGAAGGCTTGTAAAATTTATATCGATGGTGCTGAGGATACTAGAAGTTTTAAAATTGAATTTAACGGTGATTTGTTCAGTTTTGAAATTATATCATTTAAATTGATATTTAAAAATAGCCTTCCGAGGCACAGTCTCGAAATTCGACGAAACTAGTTCCATTGGATCCCTAATATTGTATTATTATCGGGTATCAATTTTTGTAATGTTTGGAGTTGTTGTGTGAGCATATGATATATAAACACACTGAAATTTATATCAAAAATTTAATATAATAACTGGATCCAAAAGCTATCTTCTCCATACGATCGAATTAGGGCTCGAAACCTTTTCCATTGCGTTCGAAATAGGGGTATAACATCATAAACGCCTAGCGGCACATCTCGATAGAAGGTCGTGATTTTGAGTTGCATTTATCGAGACAGTTGGAATTCGAATTGATATATATATATATATATCTATATACCCTAACCTCTTTCAACCGAAATTCTTTCCTATCAAAACTTTTTGCTTTCTATTCAAATCACTGCAGCCTTCTACTCCCCGCCAACGTCTTCTCTTGTCTCCCCGTATACCTTTTTTTTCTTCAAACAGGAAGCAACCGCTCCTTTCTTCACAACGAAATCCCTTTCTTCTTCTTTTTTAAATCAAAACAGGTCGTTTCACTCGTAAAACCAAAAAAATATGGCCAAAGCCTATTCATCAGATTCGAGAGAGGGAACGAACGCACCGCAACTTGTACAAATCGACGTATTAGCTAAATCAAAGGGGGGTCGAGTTCCTCGATCCCAATTCATCTCAGTTCGATTTATTCTTTGGAGAGAGGCTATTTGGAGACCTTTTGAGGCGATCGAAGTTAGGGTTTGCAGCGTTGAGTTATGACTCGTGTATAAGAGCGGAGCACGACGTCGATTTAGGGTTGGTGATGTGGGTCGGCTTGCGTTTCGATCTGAGGATTTTGAGGGCGAGTCGCGACTTTTTATTGCATTCGATTGAGGATGGAGGAGAACGACGGCAAGGAGCGGCGGTGTAAGCGAAGCAGTGTCTCTCTGGTAAAGTCACGCGGACGAGTGGTTATCTTAAGGGCGGTGGTCGGTTTCTGGTAAGTCGGAGCTGTTGAACGTGAGAGGAGCTCGTTAATTTCTAGATTGCTTGCTGTATGATTTTCCTGGAATGTAAATGAAAGGTATCTTCTGTTTATCTCTAAAATTTTATATAAATTCACATCTTACAGGTAGTATAGAAAATATACAGAGAAAGAAAAGATTTTGTATCTACAATAAGATATATAAACAAATTTTTTATTTATTTTTATTTTATTTTTTTTAAATTAAAAAGAAGGGGTTTTTCTTTTTAAATTAGCTCAATAAACCGTCACTTGTATTATAAACCTTTTCAGATGCTTAGAATTTAAGTGCTAAGGCAATAATTTGATGATTAAACTGTTTTAATTAACTTATTTAATTATGTGGTTACCAAAAATAATTTGTTAAAGAAAATTTTTTGTTTAACAGTTTAAATCAAATTATAAGTTAAATTAAAAGAGTAAACAGCAATAAACTTTGTGGTTAATTCAAATATTAGTAAATTGTATAATGTTTATACAAGGTTTAAAATCATGGAAACAAGCCAGTTTGGAATGGATTGCAAACAAATAAAGGTGAGTTAATCTCACTCATCTGGGTTTTAATTTAAATTTAAATCGTTAAATTTAAATAATTGGTTGGATGATTGAATTGATTTGATGTGCTATATTCTGTATAGTAGTATATAGTATTTGGAGTGATTGGTTTCCCGTATTATATAGCGGATGAGACCCTATGTCGCATAACAGCGGATGATATTATATAAATCCCATATATCGCGATATTCCACCTCGAAGTGGAATTGATATTGTGCTAACGTCTGTGGATGTAGAGAAACAGGTTGGAGGGATCGAAACTGGATTCCTCAACATTATTTAGATTGTTTAATATTCTGTGTTATGAATATTTGATATTCTGTAATGAATCATATTGATAATTGGAATATTGAATGCTTTGGTTTGCTTGAATATATTTCGGTGCACTGAGTTATCAAATTATATAGAATTGGATTTTTGAAAAGAAAATAAAAGAGTGAAGTTTTAAGTAAAATAATTATAGGGAATTTGAATAAATTTAAGAATGAACTAGAAAAGAATA
This sequence comes from Allium cepa, assembly GCA_030765085.1. Classification (NCBI taxonomy): domain Eukaryota; kingdom Viridiplantae; phylum Streptophyta; class Magnoliopsida; order Asparagales; family Amaryllidaceae; genus Allium; species Allium cepa. Next base: position 229,595,047 of record CM060939.1, read on the forward strand.
AAAGTGATTTTAAAATTCTAATAAATAAATTCCGAGTATAAAAATGGGATTTTGAATAAACAGAGAAATAATGAATTTTAAAACTTAAGTGATATCATTTAAAGGAATAAAGAATTAGTTTAAAATTCAAGGTTTAAATTTATTTAAAAGAATAAAAAAGGAATTTGGAAAATCTGAAATTGGTATGTTTCAGTTAAAAGATTTTAAATCAAAACGAGAAATAAAATCTGAAATTAATGGATTTGGAAATAAATGAGTAAGTAAAGGAATTTATTTCAAAATGGAGTAAATTGAAAATCAATTTGGAAATTGATTTAAGTGTTTGAAATTGGAAATTTAAAGGAGAATGTGACTATGAAATTCATAAACTGGGTTTATAAAAGTGAAGTAATATATCAGTGGATATTTGGAAAAATAAATTCACGGTGGGATTTTATTAAAGGAATGGGTAAATTTGTTTAAAATAAAATAGTGATTTATTTTTAAAAGATGTGTAAGGGAAGCGTATTTCCCTGAATAGCCAAGTACGTTTCAAATAAATTTTAAGTATAAGTAAAAAGTTTGAAGTTGTTTAAAAAAAGTACGTTTATAAAACTTATTATTTCTAAATGTTTAAAATCTAAAGTAAGTATTTTCTTTTAATCTATTATAGCAGCAATTATTTAAAGGTGGCTTGTTATTATGTTTTAAAAGTTAGAAATTCAGTTTTATATTGTACAAAGTAATTTTATTTTAAATATTCTTAAAGTATATATTTTGAATAAGTATTAAAGTAATTTTAATTTAAATGTTTTAAAGTATATTTTATAATAAGTGTTTTAAATCGTTTCTACTTGGTGATTTTATTGAAAATAGAAAATATTTGGGAAATTTATTCCGTGAGAGGAAGATGGGTTGAAAATTGTTTTCAGAAAGGTTTGAAAGTGGAAATATATCTTGTAAAGATATTTTGAGATTAATAAATAATTTGGAGAAATTATTTATGTTTGATGGCTGTTTGAGAAAGTAAACTGATAGTTAAATAACCGACTATTAATATTGGCCAATGCGCTGATCGTTTCGAAGAGACCGGTATCGGGATTTATTTCTTGAAAACCACTTCGATCTGGTTTGAACATTTTCGTGTGGAAAACAAGAGTTTGGATTCGAAGACGGAGCAGTGAAGTGCAAGGGCTAGTCGCTACTAAACCTGAGGTGATTCCAAAATGGATGTAGTAGGAGTTGTGCCTTCGGTTTCGTTCAAACCCGGGATGGACTTGTATGGATGAATGCTTTCAGAATATCGTCAGGTGGGTGATGAGCATTCTAAGTGATATGTTCTAAAAAGGCAACGCTTAGCCTCGAGCCTCATAAACTGGGAATGACTGAATATCAGGGGTTATGCAGCAAAGCTATGTGGGTGGCACCCATTAGGGTGAGGTCATCCCTGTCTAAACGTCCTTTTTTATTCGGCTTAGTGGTGCGGTTGCTAATCCCAACCGTGGAGTGATCTTACTCGAGATTATCCAGTAAGGGGTAGTCCCGGTCTTGTATTGCAGGGGATTGGGAGTAATCGTCGATACGGTGATCTAGGTCATGTACCGTGACAAGTGGTACCCCAGTGTCTAATCATTAGTTGGAAATCCATTCTCCCTACGAGCCTTTTACGGTTTTGTTTGTATTACCCACGACTGTGGCTAGTAGCTGGAATTTAATTAATGTAACAATTTCAGCTATTTGAATAAGTATTTGTATATAGACACTATTATAATATTAGAGGATTTTATAATAAATGTTTTAGCTATCGTAAGGTAAAAACCTGACATGTTTATTTGTAGCGTGGTCTTACGAGATGCTTTTGTTTTTCAAAGGGTTTTGAAACTTTTAAAACCAAATGGAGTGTGATTTTCTGACGCTGGTATTCCAGACTAACTCGGGTGTTATTTCACTATAATGCTCGGGTCAGACCGAGTATTATAGAATAAAGGAAATAATGCTATAGAGCTCAGGTGACAAGCTGAATGGCGATACGTACTTCCGTACTTGTTTAAAATATTCCGCTGTGTTGATTAGCTGTGCATTCAGTTTTGTGAGGACATGTTATGATTACTATTCAGTTGGATGTAATGTGTACTCTGATGATGTAATGTATAAACAGATTTGCTTTTGTGTAAAGATCAGTTATTATCTATTATATTTTATTCCGCTGCGATGGTTAGATTCTGATGTTGTCATGTTTTCTCTTCTTCTACCTCTTCTTCTTTAATCCAAATGGTTCGTATTTTATGTTCATCTTGAGTTGATTAATGTAGAATAGTGTTGACTCAAGGGGTACGGATTTGCTGGGTTGTTACAGTGGTATCAGAGCTTAGGTTGGTGATAACCGTAGCTCTGGTGGCGATTACTCAATAGAACTACAGTCCGCGAGTACTCTATATTGAGTTTGAGTGTATTAATAAATATGAGTGCGTATTTGTTAGTGAATATAAAATTGTTTTTATATTGCATTGATTTATCGATTGGGTGTTTACGGATTCTGGTCGATGTGTGGGATGCCATGTCATCGATAGGGGTTTCTAAACTCTTAAACAAGATAAACCGGCACAGTATTGTTTTAAAATAGGGTAAATGAAATAATTTTACCCAAATTAATTTTGTATATAAAGGAGATGATTTTTCGTAAATTATTATAGTTATATATGGATGCTTGGTTGTTAGGAATGATAATATTAAATTATTATCGTTAATGTGTAAAATTGAATAAGAAACTGAAATAATAACCAAAGATTAAGGAATAAATTAATAAAATAAATGGGATTTGTAAATGTGAATTATAAATGTGATTTATAATTTTGAAATAGAATTCCAAGGAAATATTGAAAATGATTCTAAAAGAATTTGGGATTTGAAATTTTGAGAAATTTAAATTCCTTTGAATTTGGAAAAGATTTTCAAAAGTTTTGGAGAAGTAATAATGTTAGTATTTCCGAGATATTTTTGAATTGGATTTGAAATCTGGTGAGATTTGGGATTTAAAAATATTTGAAGGGATTTTAAAAAGATAAAAGCGTTGAACTCTTTTCGGTCGCTGGAAAATAATTCTGATGATGATCGCGACATCATCGGTGTTCATTTTCGAGTTTCCAAAAAGGTAGATTGCTACCTGGATGTTTTGGATTAATGTTTGTTTGTGAAATTTGGTTTGATTTTGAAAATTCAGAGGAATAGTTTGATTTAGGCATATATGTTTCCAAAATTGAATTTGGAACATTTTAGTAATGGTTTAAACTCTGGAGTTGGTTTGAAATGTTTTGGTATGTTTAAGCAATTGTTTGAAACTCTGGGATCTTATTAAAAATGGTTAGGGAATAATAAATCAGTTTGGAATCTTTTTGAAAATCTGTTTAGAATAGAAAATTTAACTTGGAGAAGGGTTAAAAATTTGAAGTAAGTAAGAAAATGAAAATAAGTTAGAATGCATGCCAATTAATTTAAGTGAGTTAAAAGAAATTTGCAAACGGAAGGTAAATAAATTAGAGTACTTATAGAAACTTAAAATTTGAATTAAATTAGAATGTGACTAAACCAAGTTAAATAAAAAAGTGAATGCTGAGGAAATAAATCCAAATAGGCTAAATGGAATAAGTTAATGAAATAAAATTTATTGGTTGAAAATAAATTTGTGAATGAACAAATGAATTTATAATTGTAAGTAAACAAACTGAAATTGGATATTGGAAGGAGTAAGCGAAAATAAAATGTATTTGGTATTTTGGAAAGTGAAATAGAAATCTAAACTCGAATTATAAATTAGATTGAACTCGAGTAAAGTAATAAAGTGATTTTTGAAGATAAAAATCAAAGATTGAATTGTGAATTGGAAGTGAGCCAACTGGATAATAAATTATTTAATATGGAAATGGAACACTAGTTGGATAAATAAAAGCTAAAATTTGAGTTAATGATGGATTTGTAAATGAAACTCAAGTTATAAATAGAAATTCAACTTGGAATTGTAAGTGAATTAAACATGAATTAAATATGGCCTTGGATATTATTTTAACGAATTGAGAATGGAATTAAAATTTAAATGGATTAGGAGAATGGCTAATTGACTTAAATGAGTCGTGAACGAATTGAATTTGGAAATTAAAATGTGTAATGAACGAAACAAAAGAACTAATCAAATAAATTTGTAGATTGAAATGGGAATTGATAAGTTAAAGTGAAAAAGAAAATTTATTAGCAAATGAAGTGAGTTTAAGTTTTGAAGTTGGAATAAATTAAAGTAAATTAACTTAAGTTAAAATAATTAGAAGCTCAACTTCGAGTAAGAATGAAAGTTCATTAAAAAAAATTGGGTTAAATTAATTTGGGAAGTGGTTATTAATATAAGAATCGAATGTGGTCTAGCTCAATGAAATGATTTTAAAATGTATGGCTGGCGAATAAACAAGAAATGGGATGGAATTAAATATAAAATGAGTTGGAATCAATTGGATGTGGATAAAAACTAAAATGTATATTCTATTAAGTGAATATCGTCAAATTGCATAGAATAAATTAGTCGTTCGACTTAAACGGAAGTAAATAAAAATTATACGAATTGGTAGAGTAAATAAAATTGATTTTTAGAATCAATTGAAATAAATGTGAGTTGTTTGGATTAAAAATGAATTGAATGTAAGCAATTGAGTTGCAAACCATTAAATTGAACGAAATTGTATGCGAATTGGTTGTAAACAATTAAAATTAATGTCGGAACCCTATAAGTTGCTTATAAATATTGTTTAACCTGCATTGCTTATAGAACTTGTATGTTTGCTAGTTAAATATGTTAAATGTTGTTAAGTTACATGATTTTGGCACTTACATATTTAAATTAAGTAAGTATAGGCACCGGGAAGCCGTTTGGCTGGATTTTGGACGCACTAATTGCTTAATAATAAGCCGCTTGCTTAAAAATGTTAAATAAAGGTACGCCTACGCAATAAAAATAGGAAATATGAACTTTTTTGTTTTTCCGACCGTGTGGGTCGATGTATATATATTTATATCTCTTGTCAAATTTTAAAAGCTCCTTCGTACAAAGGAGACTCTGTCAAAACTTTCCGAAAATTTTGGGAGTTAGAAATTTTTTTGAAAATTTTTGGAAAAATTTTTGTTAGCGACAAAATGATTTCAATTTGGAAATTGAAATAAATTAGTGGATGAAACTAATTTAAAATAATGATATGAATCAGTTATAAATGGAAGATAAAATTCGATAGTTAAAGATACATTGAATTCATATGGAAATGGGAGAACCAATTTGAATAGAAGTAGATATAAACTAAAGTGGTGAAGTGAAAATAAATATAAGAAGCGTATAAAATACTTATAGTGAACTTAAGAAGAAATGGTTAAATTCTTAAGTAATACGGGTGTCGTAAAAACATATTGAATAAGCATTTGAGTGAAGATTTTATAAAAATATGTGAAATGATAAGCGTTGATTAATGAATAGAAATCAATTGAATATGAATAAAAGGAGAATTGATATAGTTGATAATCAATTGAAATAAATGCGTAAGATGTATGTATATTATTTTTATTCACATAGCAATTTGATCCAGATTTGAGCACGGAATTTCGAGATAGTTATATCAATCCGAGTTAGGATTTTTCACTCGATTTTCGACGGCGAACCCTGAATATGGATTTGACCGATTCTGGAAATTCTCTATCATAGTTATGACTATGCAAGGAGAATGACGATTTCTGATCAAGAAACCAGATCCAAGTCCGCACTAGGAAGTCGGGTGGACGATACTAGTTCGAAAATGAAATTGTGTGATCGAGTAAGCGATCGGATTTGATATTGCGTATGGATGTTATATGTACATCGTACGGGATTGGATGAATAAATATTGAAATTTTGTAAGGGAGTCAATAAAATGATTTTGAATGTTGTGATTGGATATTATTGCTATGTAGGATATATAGGTATTATAAAGGAAAATTGGTTTTGATTTCAGATGATAAATTTGAATTGCTCGACAAAAAGGTATGTGTTTAAAATTCTATATGAAATTTGATTGGGTTTTTGATCAAGCCACTTGGCTTTTTGTTTTCTTTTGGAATTAGGGAGCATGTAGAGGCATTTTGTAGTTGTACTGAGCTTGCCGCGCAAAGGAGACACTGGCGAAATTTTTCAGGAATTTAGGGAGTTAGAAAATTTTTGAGAGAATTTTGATAACTCAAAATTTGATTTTAAATTGAAATTTGAATGATTGAGCAAATGGTGTTGTTTGAAAACTATACGAGAGTTTGAAAAGTTAGTAAGAATGATAACGGGTTTTTATAAAAAGATAGTTGGCAGGATGTTGAATTGTTGGTTTTGGGGAAAAGTAAATTGGTATTAGGCCATTCTTCCTAAACAGCAATTTCGGGACGAAATTCTTTTAAGGGGGAGGAATGTGACGACCCGGAATTTTTGAATGTTTGAAATCGTAATATTTAATTGATTTTAAATGTTTAAAAGTTAATTTTCAACTTGAATTCTAATATCACCGTTTATTGGGTAATTTAATTATTAAATTAAATAATTTGAAGTTGGGTAAATATTGAATCTGGAGTTTTAAGCCTGTTAAAAATAAATTGAAGGCTTGTAAAATTTATATTGATAGTGCTAAGGATAATAGAAGTTTTAAAATTGAATTTAACAGTGATTTGTTCAATTTTGAAATTATACCGTTTAAATTGATATTTAAAAATTGTCTTCCGAGGCACAGTCTCGGAATTCGACGAAACCAGTTCAATTGGATCCGTAATATTGTATTATTATCGGATTTCAATTTTCGTAATGTTTGGAGTTGTTGTGTGAGCATACGATATATAAACGCGCTGAAATCTATATCGAAAATTTAATATAATAACTGGGTCCAAAAGCTATCTTCTCCATACGATCGAATTAGGGTCAAAACCTATTCCATTGCGTTCGAAATAGAGGTATAACATTATAAACGCCTAGCGACACGTCTCGATAGGAGGTCTAGATTTGAGTTGCATTTATCGAGACAATTGGAATTGGAATTAAGATATATATTTATATACCCTAACCTCTTTCAGCCGAAATTCTTTCCTATCAAAACTTTTTGCTTTCTATTCAAATCACTGCAGCCTTCTACTCCACGCCAACATCTTCTCTTGTCTCCCATATACCTTTTTTTCCTTCAAACAGGAAGCAACCGCTCCTTTCTTCACAACGAAATCCCCTTCCTTTTTTTGAAAATCAAAATAGCTCGTTTCACTCATAAAACAAAAAAAATATGGCCGAAGCCTGTTCATCAGATTCAAGAGAGGGAACGAATGCACCACGACTTGTTCAAATCGACGTATTAGCTAAATCAACGGGGGTCGAGTTCCTCGATCCAAATTCATCTCGGTTCGATTTATTGTTTAGAGAGAGGCGATTTGGCGACCTTTTAAGGCGACCGAAGTTAGGGTCTGCAGCGTTGAGTTATGACTCGTGTAGAGGAGCGGAGCGCGACGTCGATTTAGGGTTGGTGGTGTGGGTCGGCTTGCATTTCGGTCTGAGGATTTTGAGGGCGAGTCGTGACTTTTTATCGCATTCGATTGAGGCTGGAGGAGAACGACGACAAGGAGTGGCGGTGTAAGCGAAGCAGGGTTTCTCTAGTGAAGTCGCGAGGACGAGTGGTTATCTCGAGGGTGGTGGTCGGTATCTGGTAACTCGGAGCTGTTGAACGTGAGAGGTGCTCTTTGATTTCTAGATTGCTTGCTATATGATTTTCCTGGAATGTAAATGAAAGGTATCTTCTGTTTATCTCTAAAATTTTATATAAATTCACATCTTACAGGTATTATAGAAAATATATAGAGAAAGACAAGATTTTGAATATATAGTAAGATATATAAACAGAATTTTTTTATTTATTTTTTTTTAAAAATAAAACGGAAGGGGTTTTGCTTTTTAAATTAGCTCAGTAAACCGTCACTTGTATTTTAAACCCTTTCAGATGCTTAGAATTTAAGTGCTAAGGCAATAATTTGATAATTAAACTATTTTAATTAACTTATTTAATTATGTGGTTACTAAAAATAATTTGTTAAAGAAAATTATTAGTTTGAAAATTTAAATCAAATTATAAGTTAAATTAAAAGAGTAAATGGTAATAAACTTTGTGGTTAATTCAAATATTAATAAATTGTATAATGTTTATACAAGTTTTAAAATCATGGAAACAAGCCAGTTTGGAATGGATTGCAAACAAATAAAGGTGAGTTAGTCTCACTCATCTGGGTTTTAATTTAAATTTAAATGGTTAAATTTAAATAATTGGTTGGATGATTGAATTGATTTGATGTGTTATATTCTATATAGTAGTATATAGTATATTGGAGTGATTGGTTTCCCGCATTATATAACGGATGAGACCCTATGCGTCGCATAATAGCGGATGATATTTTATAAATCTCATATACCGCGATATTCCACCTCGAAGTAGAATTGGTATTGTGCTAACGTCTATGGATGTAGGGAAACAGGTTGGAGGGGTCCAACTGGATTCCTCAAAATTATTTAGATTGTTTAGTATTCTGTGTTATGAATATTTGATATTCTGTGATGAATCATATTGATAATTGGAATATTTAATGCTTTGGTTCGCTTGAATATATTTCGGTACACTGAGTTATCAAAATATATAGAATTGGATTTTTGAAAAGAAAATAAAAGAGTGAAGTTTTAAGTAAAATAATTATAGGGAATTTGAATAAATTTAAGAATGAATTGGAAAAGAGTAAAAGTGATTTTAAAATTCTAATGAACAAATTCTAAGTATAAAAAGGGGATTTTGAATAAACAGAGAAATTATGAATTTTAAAACTTAAGTGATGTTATTTAAAGGAATAAAGAATTAGTTTAAAATTCAAGGTTTAAATTTATTTAAAAGAATAAAGAAGGAATTTGGAAAATCTTAAATCGGTATGTTTCAGTCAAAAGATTTTAAATCAAAACGAAGAAATAAAATCTGAAATTAATGGATTTTGGAATAAATGAGTAAGTAAAGGAATTTATTTCAAAATGGAGTAAATTGGAAATCAATTTGGAAGTTGACTTAAGTGTTTGAAATTGGAAATTTAAAGGAGAACGTGATTATGAAATTTATAAACTAGGTTTATAAAAGAGAAGTAATATATCAGTGGATATTTCGAAGAATAAATTCACGATGGGAATTTATTAAAGGAATGGGTAAATTTGTTTAAAATAAAATAGTGATTTATTTTTAGAAGATGTGGAAGGGAAGCATGTTTCCCTGAATAGCCAAGTACATTTCAAACAAATTTTAAGTGTAAGTAAAAAGTTTTAAGTTGTTTAAAAAAAGTACGTTTATAAAACTTATTATTTCTAAATGTTTAAAATCTAAAGTAAGTATTTTCTTTTAATCTATTATAGCAGTAATTATTTAAAGGTGGCTTGGTATTATGTTTTAAAAGTTAGAAATTCAGTTTTATATTGTACAAAGTAGTTTTATTTTAAATATTCTTAAAGTATATATTTTGAATAAGTATTAAAGTAATTTTAATTTAAATGTTTTAAAGTATATTTTATAATAAGTGTTTTAAATCATTTGTACTTGGTGATTTAAGTGGAAATAGAAAATATTTGAAAAATGTATTCCGTGAGAGGAAGATGGGTTGAAAACTGTTTTCAGAAAGGTTTGAAAGTGGAAATATATCTTGTAAATATATTTTTAGATTAATAAATAATTTGGAGAAATTATTTATGTTTGATGGCTGTTTGAGAAAGTAAATTGATAGTTAAATAACCGACTATCAATATTGGCTAATGCGCTGATCATTTCGAAGAGAAGGGTATTGGGATTTATTTCCTGAAAACCACTTCGATCCAGTTTGAACGTTTTAGTGTGGAAAACAAGTGTTTGGATTCGAAGATGGAGCAGTGAAGCGCAAGGGCTAGTCGCTACTAATCCTGAGGTAATTCCAAAATGGATGTAGTAGGAGTAGTTCCTTTGGTTCCGTTCGAACCCGGGACGGACTTGTATGGATGAATGCTTTCAGAACATCGTCAGGTGGGCGATGAACATTCTATGTAATATGTTATAAAAAGGTAACGCTTAGCCTTGAGCCTCATCAACTGAGAATGACTGAAAATCAGGGGTTATGAAGCAAGGCTAGGTGGGTAGCACCCATAAGGGTGAGGTCATCCCTATGTAGATGTCCCTTTTTATTCGGCTTAGTGGTGCGGTTGTTGATCCCAACCGTGTGGTGATCTTACTCGGGATTATCCAGTAAGGGGTAGTCCTGGTCTTGTGTTGCAGGGGATTGGGAGTAATCCTCGGTACGGTGATCTAGGCCGCGTACTGTGACAGGTGGTACCCCAGTGCCTAGTCATTAGTTGGAAATCCATTCTCCCTACGTGCCTTTTACGGTTTTGTTTGTATTACCCACGATTGTGGCTAGTAGATGGAATTTAATTAATGTAACAATTTCGGCTATTCGAATAAGTATTTGTATATAGACACTATTATAATATCAAAGGATTTTATAATAAATGTTTTAACTATCGTAAGGTAAAAACCCGACATATTTATTTATGGCGTGGTCTTACGAGATGCTTTTGTTTTTCAAAGGGTTTTGAAACTTTAAAAATCAAACGGAGTGTGATTTTCTCACGCTGGTATTCCAGATTGACTCGGGTGTTATTTCACTATAATGTTCGGGTCAGACTGAGTATCATAGAATACAGGAAATGATGTCATGGAGCTCAGGAGACGAGCTGGATGGCGATACATACTTCCGTACTTGTTTAAAATATTCCGCTGTGTTGATTAGCTGTGTATTCAGTTTTGTGAGGACATGTTATGATTACTATTCAGTTGGATGTGATGTATACTCTGATGATGTAATTCATAAACAGATTTGCTTTTGTGTAAAAATAAGTTATTATCTATTATATTTTATTCCGCTGCAATGGTTAGATTCTGATGTTGTCTTGTTTTCTCTTCTTCTACCTCTTCTTCTTCAACCCAAATGGTTGGTATTTTCTATTTATCTTGAGTTGATTAATGTAGAATGGTATTGACTCAAGGGGTACGGATTTGCTGGGTTGTTACACGAGCCTCAGTAAAATACATAAGAAAGGTCTAAGAGAGAGGGAAATACGTACTTATATATATATATATATATATATATATCAAATACAAGTACGTTACTATAGCGTTATCTCAAACCCCGATCTAATTTTTTGATTCATTGGATTAAGTTTTGAAAAATCTCTTAGACCTAAATTTCTTTTAAATTTTCATAAACCTATGCTCTGATACTAACTTGTAACATCCCCCACTTAGAGGCCCAAAATTAACGGCTACGGATGCTGCAGTCATCCATTGTTATTAATCCTCGACGACCAAATATAGTAATGTTAGATACATTGATATAACGGAAACACATGGATATTGAAATTTTTTAAAATCATGAAGCAACTTTCACATTCCATTTTAAATCATTTCAGCATTCATTACATAATCCCATTATCGAGAACCACGTTCAGAGAAAATATAATTATTACAACATACGCTAAGAGTGACATATGAAGATGCCCCCTTGAATGATCAGAGTCAAAACATAGGCAATAAAAAACTTTGCCTTTACAACACAACACAGCAGAATCAAAATAGAAAAGAACATTTAATTATCTAGCTTGAATCATGCACGTCTCTGGAATTTTATTTGTCTAAAGAGTTACTTGAAAACATCAACTCTCAAACTACTCAAAATCAACTGAGAATCCGAGAGTTTAAGGGGAAAACATAAACTTCGAGTTAGACATAAATCCTAGTATGATTAATAACCTACCATCTCAAACCATTTAGTTATCTTATGAGACCATGCTGCTTAGCGAAACGGGTTTTCCTATCACTAGTATCTTACCTGTAACGACCCAGAATTTTGAACAATTTAATTTGAAAATATTTAATTTATTTTAAATATTTGAATGATGGTTTGACTTGAATTTCAAATTTTCAGAATGAATTTGGCGATTAAATTTTAGAATTTAATCTATTCATAGTTGAATAAAAAATTTGAATCTTCAATTTTAAGCCGATTAAAAATATTTCTAAGGCTTGTAAAATTCATATTGATAATACTGAAGATAATAGAAGCTTCAGAATTTAATTTGAAAGTGAATTGTTCAGTTTTGACATTATATCATTTGAATCGATATTTAAAAATAGCCGTCCGAGGCACAGTCTCGGATTTCGACGAAACCAGTTCCATTGGGTCTGTAATATTGAATTATTATCGGATTTCAATTTTCGTATTTTTCGGAGTTGTTATGTGAGCACACGGTGAGTAAACGCGTCGAAATTTTCAACGAATTCAATTTAAATTTAAATTTATATTTAGTCAATGACACCACGTTATCTCCTTTAATCACGCCTAGGATCACGCCTAAATTCACGAAATAAATCGTGTAACGCATACCTCATTCAAATATAATTATCTCGGCCCCCCTCTTCAGATTCAAAGTGAAAAAATAAAAAAAATAAAACAATGGCCGCGCTATTCTCCTCCTCTAAAACCAAATCCCAAATTCATTTTCCCCTTTCAGCTGAATCAAATCGAAGAAAAATGGCCACAGCCGTGTATATATATATATAAAAAAAATTCTGCTCGTGTGTGCGCGCGCAATGGAGGCGGGGTCGAATTCGATCAGTGGAGGCAACGCGCGTGATTAGGCGATGGCGACAGGCGAAAGTTAGGGGGTTCGACGTTTTGGAAGTCGCGACCAAGTCTCGAGCATCTGGTCGCGCTCGACTTCGTGAAGAGATGGCGGCGACGAAATTGAGTGGTGGCTGCGGCGATGCTAGCTGGGCGCGAGGTGATTCACGGCAATGGCGCGAGTGGCAACGACGATGGGATTTGAGTTCTACCGGGGGATTGAATACCAGTCAGTAAGGTATAATTGTCATTTTCGTTTAATTTGAATATATATATATATATATATATATATATATATTTGAAAATAAAAATATATGCAGTGAAAAAAAAATAGGAAAAGATTTTTTACAGTAAATTAAATTACTGTTATGTTCAGTTTTTTTTTAGGAATAGAATTTTGAAAGGAAGATTTGAAAATAAAATAAAAGATTCGAAAGTTTATACGAATTTGATCTAAACAGTTGTTAAATATTAATAGATATGATTTTGGGAAAAGGAAATTTAGTTTTAATTGAACTTTTGTTAATTTAATCATTAAAAGAAATTGATTTAAAATAGAGTAATTAATTTTAAAAATAAAGTCTTAGTTGGATAGATTTATTTAAAAGGAATCAGTTCAAATTTTAAATTTTTAGTTGAAAAGAAAATCATTGGTTAAAATTAAATGGTTAGTTAATTAAATTAATCAAGTGAAAAATATAATCGTTTAATTGGTTCAAATATTAATAAATTGCGTATAATATTTATACAAGGTATAAATCAAGAAATCGAGTCAAGAAGGAAATGGATTGCTAATAAAATCAAAGGTGAGAACTTCTCACTCAAAAAAATTTATAAGTTGGATTTGCAGTTATTTATTGATTGTATTTGGTTGTGATATTAGATATAGTAGGATATATCTATATATATATAGCAATATATATATATATATTGGCATATGTATATATTGCAGTTGATTGATTTCCCGCATTGTATAGCGGACGAGACCCTATTGCGCCGCCTATTAAGCGGATTATATTTTATAAATCCCATATACCGCGATATTCCACCTCGAAGTGGAATGGGTATTGTGCTAATGTCTGTGGATGCAGGGAAACAGGTTGGAGGGATCCAACTGGATTCCTCACAAATATTTATTTGATTTTAGATATTGTGATATTTGATTGATTATCATATCGATATATGATGTTTGAAAGTCGTGATTGACTATTTGATGTGTTGCATCATCGGATCCAATTTTGAAGTTTAAAAATAATGATTTTGATTTTTAAGGGATTTCTAAAGTGATTTTTGAAAATATACGTTTATAAAATATTTTTGGAATTAATTCATCTTAAATAAATAAACGTTATAATTTTAATATTATAAAAATTATGATTTTTGAGAAATACAGTTAAAAGTTGATTTTTGAAAATATAGGATTAATGATTTTATAAAATAGTTAAAATTAGGATTTCTGAATTTATTATAAAAAGTTTAAATATAGGATTTATGAAATTTGATTATTTTGTAAATCTAAGAGAATGATGAAATTATAAAGGAATTTAAAGACGTTTTAAAAGAATAATATAAATTGATCCATATAAAAGATTTATAAATTGATATTTATAAATTAAAAATATTAGAAGTGTAAAACGAGCTTTTATAAGTGTTAGAATGAATTGTGAATGAATTTCATAAATGAATGAAATCTATAGGATTATAACAGTGAAGTTATAAAGGGAATTTTATAAATAAAATTTATAAAGTTATTTAGGAATAGATTTGGATAAAAAAATGAATCTTATAAGTTATAAGATTTATAATTTGGGAAGTTAAAAGAACAATTTTTTAAATTATGAGCATTTAACTTATAATATGGACTTTCGGTATATAATTAAGTTATAAATCGAATAGGTTAATGAAGGAATTTGTAAAAGGAAGTTGTTATAAAATAAATAGAAATGGAATTTATAAACATTGTTTTATAAATCCGCAACGACTTATTTTGATAAGTAAATTGTTGTAATTTATTAATGGAGTTATATTCACGTTTTAGACAGTGAATAATCCTGTAAAATAAAATGAATAGAAATGATAAAATTTGTTAACAAATATATTCATGTTTTTGAATAGTGAATAATATGTTAAAGAAATGTTTTGAATGTGATGTTTTAAATAGAGTTAAAACGATCTAAAGATGTTTTAAAATGTATTAACTATCGAAACCATAGATTTCAACATTCATTGTTGAAATAGACGTTTTCGAGAAATAGAAGGAAATGGTAGATTATAACACTGCTGTTATAGTAAATGATTTCCGAAAGGAAATGTTTTGTATAGTATTGAGATTTATATATCTATTTTAATTTCGAATCCCTATACTAGTGATTTTGGGTTGTCGTAACGATGTTTTACGCGACATTCGTTTTGACCCAAATAAATATGTTTAAGAGAATGATTTCCTTAAAGAATGAAATATATACTAAATTTCGATTTAAGTATATTGAATATTTTCCAAGTATAGAAAATAAAAAGTCTGGTGAATTACTTATAAATAAATAAGTATGGAAATGTTTTTCCAATGTGAAATGAAAAGTAAAGAGAATTTATCTTTTTGAAGATAAATTGAAAATGAATAATTGAAAACGTATATTCATAGTTATTTTGGAAATGTAAATTCAATATGGAATTTATAAATGAAATGTGGAAATGGGTTTAAAAATAAATATTGATTTATTTTTGAATAATGGAAAATATATATATCTTGTAAAGATATTTTTGGAAAATAAATAATTTGGAAAATTATTTGGAATCTGGTGATGTTGTGCATATCTATTGATAGTGCAATAATCGACTATCAATATTTACCTTTAAATAGGTATTTGTTGTGATTTGCTTGAAATTGAATGCCACACTTATTTTTTTAAAATAAGCGCTCACTATTCGGGTTAACCGGGAAAGGGCCTTGGGGTCGTATAACCCATTCCGAATATGTGATACGTCGTTATGAATTGCATTTGAAGATCGGTGTTGAAGACCGGATATTTTCGAAAAGGAAAGGGTTTCTTGTTGATTGTCTCTGCACTGGCTTATCCTCGGTATAGAGATCTCCATATGTGATGGGAAATTCAGACGTGATTAGAGATTATCCGGATTGCAAGGACATCGCTGTAAGTGCCTTCGGTTCTGTTCGATCCCGGAACAGACTTGTATGGATAGTATGTCTGACATTACAAATTGAGATATAAAGCCGATTTCTTTCAAATATATTTCTGTTGGTGGAGGAGAATTTATTCTCTTAGCTTAACACCCTTCTCTGAGACGTACGAGCTCAGAGGTTATATAGTTGAAGGTTATCAGCAATATATTCCCAATTTGGTAATGTGACATGCTGAGTGTTGCTGTGAAATGATCATTGTGTTGATTATTTGTGATAGGATCATTTGTTTGATCGTTTATCTTTGTGATCATTTCTATGATCATTTGTTGACCCAAAGCACAGCTTTTGTATAAAGCGTGGCTTTATGGACGAGACTTCGTCGAGCCTCACACCCCGGAATGGTCAAAACAGGAAAGATGCAGCAAGGTTATGAGGGGTAGCTCCCTTTAGGGTATGTGCATTTCCTTCTGGAAAAGGGTGGTATCATGGTATGGAGCCCAGATGCTTACTCATGTTGAAAAACTTATTATTATGGTGTGATGTTGATTACGAGCGCTTGGTTAAAGGTCCCAAAGGACCGGGGGATGGCATACTCGTGTCAGTTGTTACCTAGTTTGAAAGGTAACCCGGCCTTGTGTTGGCAGAGATCCGGTTAGGTTCTCGGGGACGTCCTTCCAGAGGCGTTCTCATGTGGCAATGGGAAGTTCCTTGGCCTGACCATTTGTTGGAAATCCAAAGAAACAATACGAGACTTGTACGGTTTTAGTTGTAGAACCTGCCATCTAATATGGTAGCTATAGTAAGCATAATATAATGGTACGTATGCTGGCTAAGATTTATATTCTACTTTCGAAATGTTTTCTACACTATGCACTAGTAATAATATCAAATGTTTCTTTTAATGCGTATCAAGCATCTTTGACTATCATAAGGAGAAATCTCCTCCGATTCTGCGTTTGCATGTGTGTGTGTGTGCGGGAGGCCTTATGATAGTCTCATTTTTAAAAGCATTGCGAATTAACTTTAAAAATATTCCTCTATTTTTATTTTAAAGAAAAAATAAACTGTTTTGAGTTCTCGCACCAGTCTCATGACTGACTCGAAGTTTATTGTTTTCCTTCGTAAACTCTGGGTGCCCACCAATTTTCACACGGGCAGTCAAGAGTAAGGTTTATCAGGTTATTTTGGAATTCAGGAGTTGCTGGAGGCAAGATGGATGGCATTGGCGTATTACTAGTATATAGTATTTCTTTTTCCTCTGCATTATTTTATTTTTGTTGTACACTCTGATAATGAAATGTAATGTAATGTGATCAAATGTAATAACTGATATAGTCCTTTGTTTAAAGATTATTCATTTATCTATTATATGTTGTTCCGCTGCGAATTGTGAGATTCTGATGTTGTGTTCTGTTATTTCTTTCAGTTCTGTTCTATTTTCTATCTTTTCTCTCTTCTTCTACCTCTTTCTTCTTTCTTAAACCCTCAGTGTTCGGTTTTCCGGCATCCGACTGATTGGCATTCGATACAGTGGACGTATTGATGTTGATATTCGGGAGTCGAAGAATCGGGTCCTGACAATGTGGTATCAGAGCATATGGTTAAGCGACAACCATGGCTCTGTTGGGTGTTACTCATTAGAGATAGAGTCAGCAGTACTCTAGAATGAGTTTGAGTGTAATAATAGATATGAGCGCGTATTTGTTAGTGAATATAAAATTGTTTTGAATCGGGTAAATAAGATAATTTTGCCCAAAACTATTTTTGTATAGAGAAGAAATGATTTTTCTATGAATTATTATAGTATATGGTTGCATGGTTGTTAATAATATTAAATTATTATCATTAGTATATGGAATTAAATAAGAAATAAAATGGATTGAATTCAAGTAAACTAACTTGATAAATTATTAATTCAAGGACTAATGAATTGGAATTTGAATTGGTTAAATTAAAGTTTAGCCGTGAGCTAAATTTGAAGATAAATTTGAATTTGTATATAAATTCAAGTAAAAGAAATAAATTGAAATTCCCTTTGTTAGTAATTAAGTAAAATTCGAGATGAATTGAATATGGAAATTGAAATTTAAAATGAATAAGTAAATGTACTAATTGAAATGAATTAGTGAATGAAACTAATTTAAAGTAGTAATATGAATTAGTAAATGAAAGTTAATCGTTAGAATTCAATATTTAAAATTGTGAATTGAATTCGAATGGAATTTAAATTGTGAATTGAATTCGAATGGAATTTAAATTGTGAATTGAATTTAAATAGAATTGAAATTGTGAATTGAATTGAAATGTAAAATTGAATGAAAATGGATATGTGACTTCAATAGTGAAGTAAAAATGTAAAAGAAGCATATATTGGAAATTTTGTAATGGAATTGGCAAAATGGTTTGAATGTTGGAATTGGATATTATGGATAGCAGGATATACAGGTGTATAAAGGAATTGGGATTTTGATTTCAAAGATAAAAATTGAATTGCCCGACAAAAAGGTATGTATTTGAATTTCAGTATGAAATTTGATGATTTTCTTCTCCAGCCACTTGGCTTTCTCTTTTCTTTTTGATTCTGAGGGGCCGTGGTGCCATTTTGTAGTCGTACCGAGCTAGCCGCGCAAAGGAGACGCTGGCGAAATTTTTTGGAAATTTAGGGTGTTAGAAAAATTTTGAGAAATTTTGAAAGTTTGAAATTTGAATTTAAATTTAGATTTGAATTTTGAAGTAAACAATATTGTTTGGAACCTATAATTGAAGTTGGAAAGCTAGTTGAAATGATAGTGAATCTCTAGTAAAAAGATTTAGGTTAGTAAGTTTATAAAACTATTTGAATTGTGAAAAATAGTAGACGGATTAAGGATCGTTCTTCTTAACTTGTAATTTCGGGACGAAATTCTTTTAAGGGGGGAAGATTGTAACGACCCAGAATTTTGAACAATTTAATTTGAAAATATTTAATTTATTTTAAATATTTGAATGATGGTTTGACTTGAATTTCAAATTTTTAGAATGAATTTGGCGATTAAATTTTAGAATTTAATCTATTCGTAGTTGAATAAAAAATTTGAATCTTCAATTTTAAGCCGAATAAAAATATTTCAAAGGCTTGTAAAATTCATATTGATAATACTGAAGACAATAGAAGCTTCAGAATTTAATTTGAAAGTGAATTGTTCAGTTTTGACATTATATCGTTTGAATCGATATTTAAAAATAGCCGTCCGAGGAACAGTCTCGGATTTCGACGAAACCAGTTCCATTGGGTCCGTAATATTGAATTATTATAAGATTTCAATTTTCGTATTTTTTGGAGTTGTTATGTGAGCACACGGTGAGTAAACGCGTCGAAATTTTCAACGAATTCAATTTAAATTTAAATTTAGTCAATGGCACCACGTTATCTCCTTTAATCACACCTACGATCACGCCTAAATTCACGAAATAAATCCTGTAACGCATACCTCATTCGAATATAATTATCTCGGCCCCCCTCTTCAGATTCAAAGTGAAAAAATAAAAAAAAAAATAAAACAATGGCCGCGCTATTCTCCTCCTCTAAAACCAAATCCCCAAATTCATTTTCCCCTTTCAGCTGAATCAAATCGAAGAAAAATGGCCGCAGCCGTGTATATATAAAAAATAAAAAAATTCTGCTCGCGTGTGTGCGCGCAATGGAGGCAGGGTCGAATTCGATCAGTGGAGGTGACGCGCGTGATTAGGCGATGGCGACAGGCGAAAGTTAGGGGGTTCGACGTTTTGGAAGTCGCGACCAAGTCTCGAGCATCTGGTCGCGCTCGACTTCGTGAAGAGATGGCGGCGACGAAATTGAGTAGTGGCTGCAGCGATGCTAGCTGGGCGTGAGGTGATTCGCGGTAATGGCGCGAGTGGCAACGGCGATGGGATTTGAGTTCTACCGGGGGATTGAATACCAGTCAGTAAGGTATAATTGTCATTTTCGTTTAATTTGAATAAATATAAATATATATATATATATTTGAAAATAAAAATATATGCAGTGAAAAAAAAATAGGAAAAGATTTTTTACAGTAAATTAAATTACTGTTATGTTCAGTTTTTTTTTAGGAATAGAATTTTGAAAGGAAGATTTGAAAATAAAATAAAAGATTTGAAAGTTTATACGAATTTGATCTAAACAGTTGTTAAATATTAATAGATATGATTTTGGGAAAAGGAAATTTAGTTTTAATTGAACTTTTGTTAATTTAATCATTAAAAGAAATTGATTTAAAATAGAGTAATTAATTTTAAAAATAAAATCTTAGTTGGATAGATTTATTTAAAAGGAATCAGTTCAAATTTTAAATTTTTAGTTGAAAAGAAAATCATTGGTTAAAATTAAATGGTTAGTTAATTAAATTAATCAAGTGAAAAATATAATCGTTTAATTGGTTCGAATATTAATAAATTGTGTATAATATTTATACAAGGTATAAATCAAGAAATCGAGTCAAGAAGGAAATGGATTGCTAATAAAATCAAAAGTGAGAACTTCTCACTCAAAAAAATTTATAAGTTGGATTTGCAGTTATTTATTGATTGTGTTTGGTTGTGATATTAGATATAGTAGGATATATCTATATATATAGCAATATATATATATATATATATTGGCATATGTATATATTGCAGTTGATTGATTTCCCGCATTGTATAGCGGACGAGACCCTATTGCGCCGCCTATTAAGCGGATTATATTTTATAAATCCCATATACCGCGATATTCCACCTCGAAGTGGAATGGGTATTGTGCTAATGTCTGTGGATGCAGGGAAACAGGTTGGAGGGATCCAACTGGATTCCTCACAAATATTTATTTGATTTTAGATATTGTGATATTTGATTGATTATCATATCGATATATGATGTTTGAAAGTCGTGATTGACTATTTGATGTGTTGCATCATCGGATCCAATTTTGAAGTTTAAAAATAACGATTTTGATTTTTAAGGGATTTCTAAAGTGATTTTTGAAAATATACGTTTATAAAATATTTTTGGAATTAATTCATCTTAAATAAATAAACGTTATAATTTTAATATTATAAAAATTATGATTTTTGAGAAATACAGTTAAAAGTTGATTTTTGAAAATATAGGATTAATGATTTTATAAAATAGTTAAAATTAGGATTTCTGAATTTATTATAAAAAGTTTAAATATAGGATTTATGAAATTTGATTATTTTGTAAATCTAAGAGAATGATGAAATTATAAAGGAATTTAAAGACGTTTTAAAAGAATAATATAAATTGATCCATATAAAAGATTTATAAATTGATATTTATAAATTAAAAATATTGGAAGTGTAAAACGAGCTTTTATAAGTGTTAGAATGAATTGTGAATGAATTTCATAAATGAATGAAATCTATAGGATTATAACAGTGAAGTTATAAAGGGAATTTTATAAATAAAATTTATAAAGTTATTTAGGAATATATTTGGATAAAAAAATGAATCTTATAAGTTATAAGATTTATAATTTGGGAAGTTAAAAGAACAATTTTGTAAATTATGAGCATTTAACTTATAATATGGACTTTCGGTATATAATTGAGTTATAAATCGAATAGGTTAATGAAGGAATTTGTAAGAGGAAGTTGTTATAAAATAAATAGAAATGGAATTTATAAACATTATTTTATAAATCCGCAACGACTTATTTTGATAAGTAAATTGTTGTAATTTATTAATGGAGTTATATTCACGTTTTAGACAGTGAATAATCCTGTAAAATAAAATGAATAGAAATGATAAAATTTGTTAACAAATATATTCACGTTTTTGAATAGTGAATAATATGTTAAAGAAATGTTTTGAATGTGATGTTTTAAATAGAGTTAAAACGATCTAAAGATGTTTTAAAATGTATTAACTATCGAAACCATAGATTTCAACATTCATTGTTGAAATAGACGTTTTCGAGAAATAGAAGGAAATGGTAGATTATAACACTGTTGTTATAGTAAATGATTTCCGAAAGGAAATGTTTTGTATAGTATTGGGATTTATATATCTATTTTAATTTCGAATCCCTATACTAGTGATTTTGGGTTGTCGTAACGATGTTTTACGCGACATTCGTTTTGACCCAAATAAATATGTTTAAGAGAATGATTTCCTTAAAGAATGAAATATATACTAAATTTCGATTTAAGTATATTGAATATTTTCCAAGTATAGAAAATAAAAAGACTTGTGAATTACTTATAAATAAATAAGTATGGAAATGTTTTTCCAATGTGAAATGAAAAGTAAAGAGAATTTATCTTTTTGAAGAT